>JACATO010002194.1:1200000-1890841 GCA_018389105.1 Nautilus pompilius | reverse complement strand
CGGGCCGGGTCTCCGAAACGTAGCTTTTAAAAAAACAAAACAAACAACACTACCATGCAGTGGGAAATAAGCGGATCGCTTTCCTTCGGTCTCTCTATCTTTGTTCGTATCTTGAACAGGCGTTTCTGCTTGTTTTTAAATCTTAATTCTCTATTGCAAATTTTAAAAATAATAAAAACCGGAGTTAGTCGTTCGCCTCGTGTCAACGTTTAATTAAGAATTCCTGGGGATATAACAACTAATCCCAGTCTACCCTATATGACGTCTATTATAGCAATGAGCGCCCGCTGATAAGATATTCCTTCTGATTCGTTCAGAACTCTGGACTCGCACTAGCTAATTTATAAACCATGTAAAAGAAGTTTTCCACGCTGGTACACGCTTACCCAGCTACCATCGATTGAAGATAATTTAAAGATGCTGCCACTGTTCATGTTCCGGATGACTGGCAGGAAAACCATTAGAACTTTTCGAATCGATGAATTAGTAATACAACGTTCACCGTTAAACAATGACTTATGTTTGTGTGCTTTCTGTCGGTGTCAACTGAAATATGAACGGAGGTTCTGACTTCAATAACGTGGGAACAATGCAATCGTCCAACACGGAAAACAAGCAGCTATATACTCAGTGGTCGGTTATTTCAGACAACCAGAACGCAATCACCTCACGTCAAATGTACTTTTCGTTTCCGAGTACGAACAGCATTAAACTTCTTGCTGCTTCGGTTGCGAGATGTAAAGAATCATTATTCTTTAAATGTACAGCATGCAATTCGTCTTTGCTCTTTAAGTAGGAAGATCTCTACGATTTAGTTATTCTGTCTAAAAGAAGAAGCGCTTCCTTGTCCATACCAGTAACACGCTGAGCCAGGGCAGGAGTTTGTCGGTTCCGTTAGTCTATCCACTGATGACAAACTTGAAACAAACCAGATATGCTTTCCACTTCCGCTTGAAAACTGTCAGTCAAGAAGCCATCAACACGCAACGTCGGCATCCGTGGAAAGATTAACGCTAACGACCGTTTCCCGGGAGGTGCCAGTCTGATGTAGCTTGGTGGATGTTCGGAGAATTTCCAGGTTAACTCGTGGATTACTTCTGCTCTTTGTCAGCAATACGCCGAATGCTACTGGCGACAGTTCCTACGGATGTCGGAGTTTGGAGGATCGCTGAAGCGGAAGATGGATAAGAGATTACAGCTGTATCGATTTTTGCCCCCGACTTTCGAAGACACGCGTGTCATGTTAGAAATATTTTAAAAGAAAACGATAAAGTAATGTAACAGGGGAAAAAAGACTTTCAGAGAGAAGAGAATTAAATGCAATTAGTCCATCAACCGGATAATAGCAATGCCAGAGATTAGGAAAAAAAAGGGTTAAATTTTTTAAAAATTTCATTCAAAGAGAAAAAGTTGTTTCAAAGAAAATTCATCTCGAAGCCGTCAATAAGACAGCGGGGAAATTAACACGAGTATAAGACGAAACTTTGTCCCCCTTCTTCGGCAGAAGTCGCTAGGGGGAACTCTGCAAAGGTTAAGAGGAAATATGCGTAATAAAGTTATGTTAATGTGGGGGAAATACATTCCCGGGCATATATGGTCGTCGTCGTGTCGTACACCAGTTTGTGAAAAGGGAGATAGCGTCTTTATATTGGAGACAACTCTGCGGTTATCCGCCAGAGAGCGTTGCTCATCCTGCGCCACGAGTAAACAGGCACTTCCAAATTTTAGATATGGGAGAAAACCGGAGACCTCAGTGGGAGGCAAGCGATCCTATTAATCGGTTTAGGAAATGAATTGGCGGCCATTCATCTTTGTGGAACTCTTGTGTAAACCACGCCTCTTTATAATTACTAAACTAAACGTCATCTATTTCTGGACCTATTTCTTAATAATTGCCACCGCATCACCATCTCTATGTAGGTTTTAAACGACACCAAACATCGCGAATGTCATGTACATGACACACACTTAGAAGCGAAATTGCCTTAGATTGAAGATCACGGCGACTCATTTTTTTATTTTATCATTAAACGCATATAATAGATAATTTAAATGCATGTGTATAACCTGCGAATGTAATGACGACAAAATCAATCAAAAGTGTTTAGTGTATCGAACGCCCACAAATGGTCGCCATTTCGCTATCACGTCAGAGCGGAAGTGACGTATTTGTGTGAGACAGCGAGGTGAAGCCGGCCGGATGACGCTTTTCTTCCGTAACGACGTAACAGAAAACTCTGCCTGCTTTCTTCAGATAATTTTGCAAATTGGCAAAAATTTTCCCAGTACCACGGAAGATTTAATTTCAGATAAGAGGGTAACTAAACACTGATCTGTCCTATTAAAGGTAGTATTCCACGACTAGCAGTGGAAGCAGTAATATTAGATGTTTTGTTTTAGTAAAATAGGAATGTTTGCCAAATCCATCAACGATGATCTGTCATTGTAAATGCAAAATATCGCTTTTTGGAAAACGGTAATTAAGCACGAATATCTCTCGTACAGGTTTAGTACTTACGGCTAAAGACAGACTTCATACTCTGGCAGGAATTGACCTGTTGGTGATGTTTTCACTGTTAAATAACACCGCTATTTACGTCATTACGGTCATTTTAGAATTTAAAGCGAAAGTATGAATGTGGACACAGCCGTTGCATGGCAAGTTTCTTTTCTAAAGAGAAAAGAAATTCTAACGCGGCACATTGAAGGTTTGATATGGCGTCTATCAAACTAGAAACAGAAAACGGGGTTAGTTTCTATATGGGACGTGATTAGGGCCAGTTTAGTTGTTGGGGCGGTAGTGTATTTTGTGTGAAATCTGAGTCGTTCTTCGTAGGTGCGAGTTTCTGGAGTATTCCAACTGTGGCGAGGTTAAATGTTCCAGACGCGGAAACGTCTGATGTAACAGTAAGACAGGTGAGGCCGGGAGATTCCTGCTTTATTCGTGTTGTGTGTATATATGTGTGTGTGTGTATGTATGTGTGGTGTATGTGTGTATATGTGTGTGGTGTGTGTATGTGTGTATGTGTGTGGTGTGTGTGTATGTGTGTATATGTTGTATGTGTGTGTATGTGTGTGTGTGTGTGTGGTGTGTGTGTGTATGTGTGTGTATGTGTGTATGTGTGTGTATGTGTGTGTGGTGTGTGTGTATGTGTATGTGTGTGTATGTGTGTGTGTGTATGTGTATGTATGTGTGTGTATGTATGTGTGTGGTGGTGTGTGTGTGTGTATGTGTGTATGTGTGTGTGGTGTGTGTGTGTTGTGTGTGTGGTGTGTGTGTGTGTGTGTGTGTGTGTGTGTTTACCTGTTATTTTTATCGTCATCCAGCACTTTCTGAAAACATTTAAATTCTTGATATGCGATTTGTCTCCCTACTTTCCTCGTTGCTTGTTAAATTTATAATTATCTTAAGTTCCCTTTCCCATAATTAATTTTCTGAATTCCACTTACTTATTCCTAAAGTATTTTCCCGCGTTACTCTAACACCCTTTCCTTTGATTTATTAATTCATTTTTAAAATATGATTAGTTTAATTAATTAAAGCAGACTTAATGCATAATTTACTTTTTTTAAAAAAAAACAACAACTTTATATAGTTAACTGCTTGTTTACCTGCGCAGGGGAAAGTTCTAATTAATTATCTTTATTAATGTTAATGAGATCGCGAGCGGGAGCCACGAGGTGTATTTCGTCCCCTATATGCCTTGCGTCAGCTTCTGAGCTTAAGAGACGGCGCGCAGCCCGAATCCTTTATACCCCTGGGGAGAGAAAGCACGTGTGTGGGGCTGAATAGAGCCGCAGAAGTCCGTCAGAAGCCGTCCCTATAATGTACAAACCCTTCCTGAAAAGTGCTGGCGATCGGGGCCGTCATCGAATTAATAAAATTTGGCCGTGAATTCTTTTCATCCCGTAAATTACCCTCGCGGTATTATGGTGAGGTCTCCTAGGTTCCTTTCACCTGTTTCCAGGTTTTCCTCGCCTTCTCTACCCCACCCCAATCATCTCTGCCCCTTCCTTCCAGCTGTTGCCGCGGTCCCCGCCGCTGCGATTGTTTAGACAGCCGGTTGGGTTCTGCTTCATTTTCGCTGCGTTCGCGGTCCGAGGGGAGAGACGAAGCTAACAAGAAACCAATCGCCGCCTGTCCGACACTCGCTCAGATCGTTAATAGCCGCCGACACGCGGAGGTTTTAACTAACAAACAGGAGAGCTCCAATTTACTTCCCACATACCGAACAGTCGACTGTCATTTCGGTATTATGTCCCCTTGCTATAGAATGGCGCCTCCAATCTGTTAATCAAAGTTGATGTCCATGAGTTAATTTATTTTTTAAACTCTACGCGCGCGTGCGTGTGTGTCTCTGTGTGTGCCTGTGTATGTGTGTCTCTCTGAGTGTGTGCCTGTGTATATGTATCTCTCTGAGTGTGTGCCTGTGTATATGTCTCTCTGTGTGTGTCTTTCTGTACGCCTGTGTATGTTTCTTTGTGTGTGCCTGTGTGTGTCTCTCTGTGTGTCTGTGTAGGTGTGTTTTAGTTTTGCCTGTGTGCAACTGTAATGTGTTCTGTGTGTGTCTGTGTGTCTTTCTGTGCACCTGTGTTTCTGTGTGTGTCTGTGTGTCTTTCTGTGCACCTGTGTTTCTGTGTGTGTCTGTGTGTTCGAAACAGTGCAGCATCATTCTGTACTCAAAATATAACTAAATATTATCATGATATAAAAACCGTGCAATATATTATTTGCCTAAGGGCCTTTTGCAATACAAGACCAGATATTGCTTCATGAACGTAGCATGACAATATACCCGTTGTAAACGATTATTGTGCATATGCAAAAAATTTTTAAAAATTACTTGAAAGTTTAATTGTATTCAAATGGTAATAACCCCTACTTCCTGTGTGAACAGCAACAAAAGTCCGGCTGTCATTTGCAATCTGCTCACTCGAGTTGTCTTTCGTTGATTACCATATGGAACAACCGCAGAACTGTAAGTCGTCACTCCCCTGTTTCCGGTGGTGGAAATTTTTCTGGTTATCTACTGATGTTTTACAGAGAAATACCAAAGATTGGCCGGTTGGCGAGCCTCCTCTCCGAGCGACTGACATGAGAATCATCTCCTACGTCCACGGTTTGGACTCTTGCGGTATCTTCCGTGATTAGCGGCCCGCTCAAGGTCTGTCGGGGGACTGTCGTTCGCTGTTCGGGTCTCCACCGGTTCTCGCTGCCTGTAGCCAGACGGCCGCCGGCCTCTCCGAGAGAACCGCGGGTCGAGTCTATCGGGTCCTTCACATTTACGTCTGGGTGGCCGGGTTCTATCCCTGCTGGGCGGAAGTCTTCGTCCGTACGTGCGCCTTCTGGGTTATACATTTCACTGAATTGGATCATATCGCGTGGATCCAAGGTTTACTTCCGAGATTGTACCGTCTGCTACTCTAACGTCTCCACATACTGTCGTGGTCATTCTCGGTTTGTTTGTTTTAAAAAAAAACAACCTACAGAGATGACATGACCCACTTCAAAATTCTAATAAACGTTGGTTTACCAAAACTCCGGAATGTTTTTTAAATATGGTCCTGTCCGTACCTATACAGTCCGTGTTTTTAACCCCATCAATACTACATGAGGGGCGTTTACACTCCAATAATCATCAAATCTTTCGTACTCATCACAGGATGAGCCACAGGGAGTCTGGCATACAGAGCACCTGCCATTAATATAAAACAGCTTTAAAGGCACATGCGGAAAGCACTCAACATCTCATCTTCCAGTGTTGATTATTGAGCCCCTCTGACTTAATTCGATCTATCGCGATCTATCTATATCTATCTATATCTATCTATATCTATCTATATCTATCTATATCTATCTATCTCTATCTATCGCTAGCTATCTACATCTATCTATATCTACATCTATCTATATCTACATCTCTCTATCTCTATCTATCTCCTCTATCTATCTATCTCTATCTATCTAGCTATATCTATCTACATCTATATCTTCTCTCTATATCTATCTCTATATCTATCTATCTATATCTATCTATCTATATCTATCTATATCTATCTATATCTATCTATATCTATCTATATCTATCTATATCTATCTATCTATATCTATCTATATCTATCTATCTATATCTATCTATCTCTATCTATATCTATCTATATCTATCTATCTATATCTATCTATCTATATCTATATATATCTATATCTATCTATTATCTATCTCTATATATCTATCTCTCCATCTCCATCTCCCTCACTCTCTCTCTCTCTCTCTCTCTCTCTCTCTCTCTCTCCACCCGTTTACTCAAGTTTCAAGTCAGCAACACTTCCGGGTGGGAAGCCCTATCATCCCGGCTGGCTCCCCTCGCCCACAACTAGTAGCAGTGCGGTAAAAGCTCTTAATTGCTGCTGTTGCCGAAATCTGATCCGTTCTCCCCCCCCCCCGTAACCCTCTCTCTCTCTCTTTTTTTTTTTTTTAAAAGCCGGCCAGCTGGGGAACTCGCGGTAACTATCCATTCCGTCTCTCCGGTAGCAACCTGCTGATCTTATCGAGCCCTCGCATCCCTTGGCAAAGCGCCAGGGGCTTCAGGTTGCTTCTGTCGGAGGTGGTAGCAAAAGAAAATAGACAGGTGAAGGACGGTTCTGTTTCATCCCCCCCCCCACTAACGGCTTCACGGAGACCGTTCTCGAGCGCTCTCCTCTATTATATGCGGAAGCCGGTGGTTTCTTGAAATGTTACCCGGTAGTTAGTGGCTCTCGTAGCAGGGAGCTCCGGTCTGCACGGTTTACCTGACATGTTTTGTCATCGATAGATACTTAAGCAAGACCAGGTTACGACATCGTTTCGGTTTTTGTTACCCCCCCCCCCTGATGTAAACCGCACAGTTACCACTGTCAAACTGTGGGAAGTTCCGCAATCACAAACCAGAGGTCGCTTCGATTAACAACTTTACTGCAGAATAGATCCTCCTGTTCTGCGTCTTTCAAAGAGAAAATCAAAAGTACTTTTCTCGTTGTTTTACTCCATTCTATGAAATAACACCTAATTAAATTAAAAGATTCATCTTTCAACTTATGCGATACCGCGACTTGTAGATGACCCCTGGCGACCATTTGAGAAATATCCTCTTTTCTTCACTAAGACAGACGAGTAAACAGTGATATTCGTTCTGCTTTATCAGAAAGTTCACATGTAGATCTCACTGGTCGACTTCGTGTTTCTTTTCTTTTTAACAGAAAATCATCAACCTTAACGATTAAATAGCACGGGCTTTTGATTATCTTTCTGAACAGATAAGGGATTAACGTTTGCATGGCACCTGGTCAACAGATTATTTTTTTTATTATGGGTAGAAAATTGGTGTCCATGCATGGCAGGTATATCTTCAGCACTTTTCGTGTTTCAAAAAGAAAGAGAGCTGCACTCCAAGAACGATAAATGAAACAACAAACCAACCTTTTTCTGTGGGTTAAGATCTGTTTTTGTTGTTGCTTTTAAAATTAAAATATAGAATATAAACTAAAATATGGTTAAAATAAGTTCACTGTTTTAAGATACAGATATATTACTAGCGAAATATATACACCGGCATTCAAAATTGTCAGCTCATCATTCGAAGACACTGCCATCTTTTATTTCAGCACTTTATTGCTAATACAAATCCATTACCCCTGCACAAAATAATAATAATTGAAGATCAGGTAAACCATGCATTCGAACGCCATTACCATCACTAGACAGGTTGGCTCAGTCATACCAAGGAGATATCCGGTTGATGTGGTTTCCATTTAACTTCCTTAGCGAATGTGGATGCGTGACGAAAGACCCTAAGCTTTTCATTGTTCAAATGTCAGAGGAAAGGCAGGCCTTTGGCTGGCGAAAACAAAAAAAAAAAGCCAGGTAGATACGCCAAACCGGGCCAACTGAGATCCTCAATCTAGTGGGCGCTTACCACTGCACCACCGCGCAGGCAGATAAACCGGCAATTGTAGCATTCATCAATTAAAGCTTTTTGTATAATTATACAAAGTAAATATTAGATTTAGTTTATACCTACAGCATGATGCTATCGTATTCATATCATATCGTCTCTAACCACTAATCTAAATAATTGTTATTTCATAATACGGTTTTGTGCAGATGTTAATTTAAAAAGCACTGAATATTTCTGCAGTAGTTATTCACATGAACGGTCGATACGCTCTTATACATGGTTCATTGATCCCGCAGCAGTACACGTGACTTAGAGAAGCACTTTCGCCGTCTTTCCAACGTTCACAGGAAATGATGATAATAGGTACGTGTCTAGCTGGTGCTACAGCGGCCAAGACAGTCTCGTTGGCAGACTGCTTCAAGACATGGGCTTGTTCGAGTTTATCATCAGCAATGGCAAAAGAGGGAGAAAATGTCTGCCGCGACGAGGAATTGTGGCCGCAAACTTTAATGAAAAAGAGGAGAAGGGATTATTCAGGATAGTCAAGTCCAGCTGTAATCAAGCGATAGACCAAAGTGACAGAGATATCCAATCCAGGGAAATCCGCACCCAGCTCCAGCCGTACCTGGGAAAGAATGTTGCAAAAAATTGATTATGGCAGTAAGAGATCATTGCATAAACCACTGATCACTGTTACTGACTTGAAAAGACGCCTTATATGGCGTAAGAAGAGCAGATATCGGACTGAGGACTGGCGAAAAGTGATGCGGTCTGATGAGTCACGCTTCACTGTTCTTTCGCGCAGATAGAAGACAGATTTAGAGAAAGCCACACGAATCAGTCAGTCGATCTCTCTTGTACGGACGGCCCCGACTTCTCCGACCTCTGATGGTAAAGTCATTCTTTGGGAGGGGGGTGTTCCGCTGCCATATTGTCGGTTCCCTACTTTATACAGAATGAAGTTGACCATCACCATCTTTTGCTTCCCTCTCTCCATACTTTGCGTACAACTGAATGGGAGAAATATCTCCCAGGACACTTTCTAGCATTCCGTGGATTCTATGCCACGTCGTGTCATGGCCGTCATTCGTGGGAGAGGCAGCCCAACCCCTGTTATTAGGTGTAAATTCTGATAAAGTGGCCAGCCAGTCTCTGTGTGTGTGCTTGTGAATATTCGAAGACAATCTGCAACCTTTAAGGTTTCCTAGTGGACAACCGCGGCATTACGCACCGTCACCAGAGTTGTCTTCCTTGTAGGTATCGGTATACGAAACAACAACCCGTTATTCAGATTATTTTCTTCGTGTATAATTAAACATTTCTTCCAGTACGATACGAGATTATGCAGTGGAACAAATGCAATTGTTCTTACACTTTGTTTGCTTTTGTATGTCGCTTGAATAATTAACTCACTTTTTTTTTTATATCGTTGTTGGCAAAATCCAAAAATCAAAGAAATTAATATGGTACTGAAAACAATAAATTAATTAATTTTATTCATATCATAATTAGTTTACTTAATTTATTTGTTCCTGTTTTTCTTTCATTGGAAGATTTCAGATTCTTTTAATAATTAGAACTAATAAATCGCAATTGTACGGAAATCAGTGATTTTATTCTGGAAATAAGAGAAACTCGTGAAGATTCTTAAAAATCGAGACTTATTTGTTGTTGCTGTTTTGCTTTTATCAAATGTGGAAACTTGATATTCCTGCTATTTATACGCAGTTTTGGGGAGAGCTCTGTATCAAGGCCCAATCCTCCCAACATCCGGCTTGCGCACGTGTCGCGACAGTGGCCAGCGCGGACCAGAAATCGGGTCGACTTCCTGACCAGAACGAAGTCGTTCACGCGATACAAAAAAGGAAAAAACGAAATACAGTACGTTGATTTATGGAAATTACTCATATTGTGTTCGCATGAAAATATCCCCCCTCCCAGTTTCAATAAAAAGCATAAAGGACAGTTAAAGATGCATTTATTTATGCCGTCAACCGGCCGGGTGACGTCGTTGATTTATGTATGGAAAAAAGTGCCACCGCGGCTCCGACGAGAAATTTTATCGCAGGTGAGACAAATCAGGTAAATTAGCCAAAGCTGTTCCCTTTTGGAAACTGTTGTTCTGATGGCGCTATTGCAGAGTACGGCCTGAATACAGAAAATACTGATATAAAAACAGATATATACTTATAGTGCAGAACCGTTGTCCCAAATCTCTCACTAGTAGATCTCTTAATGGAAATAAAATTTATTACATGTGGCAGAAAAAAGAATAAAATACATATTTCAAATTAGATCATGATAATGATATTAATAAAATGGAAATTTTGCTATCAATTTAAGATCATAATGAAAAAAATTGATTACTATTGTTTCCATTATTACAATAATTAAAATATATCGAACCACCAATGCAATGTTTTCAAAAGAAGTTTCAAGAATGAAATTTAGCATTTGCTTGTTTTCTTAATTTTAACTGTCAATGATTTGATTCCTGAAATTTATTTGTCCAGAGATTTTAAGAACTTAACGACAAAATCAATTTAAGCTCCCCCTTCTCTCTCTCTCTCTCTCTCTCTCTCTCTCTCTCTCTCCCCCCCTCTGTACTGACTGACGTCATCTCCTTTTCTCTCTTTGAATGAAATGCACCCATTCGCTTACATTTTCCTTCTTTCTAATATACGCACACCTAGATTATCTTTTCTCATACACACTCAATGACATTCTCTCTCACTCACATTTTCTGACACTCTCATCCTCTCGCAAGACATTCTCTTCCACATAGACACTCAATCATAACATTCTTACACACACACACACGCACACACACACACTATTTTACCCAAAGGGAGACCACTGGGGTAAGGTCTTCCACTTTACTACTCAAGATGCAAAGTTACTTTCGGTTTCACCTAATTTGCAAAAAAAAAAAAAAAAGATGTAAAAATTTTCTTGCCTGATATGATCAGAAGAATGTCTATAAAACCATGAATACTTGTGTCATGCATAGAGGCAATAATTAGAATAAATAATTTTTCATTATCAGTCATTATATTATAAGGGATGTTTAAAAAAAACTAATCTTCACTCATTCATAATTACCTGTCGTATTAGCAGAGTGGCGCATCGACACCAGAACCAATCGGCTCATGACCAAACCCGGGGTTGACATCATTTCGGCTGCTAGAATCATTCTGGCTCTTTCCAGAATGTAATCACGCTCGGATTACTTGTCAGACTTTCCACTGGTGCCATCGCAACTAACCCTTAATGCAAAACCGATTCCCGTCGGCCGATTGATGTATTAAATACACCGCGGTCTTGGTGTAGAAAATCCGCTGTAATCTCACAATAAACTACCGAACAATAATATTATTATTAATAGGGGGGTTATTATTCTGAAGTCCAGTGGTAAACTACTGACTCGGGTTGGCGTGCACCCCACACCCCGCCCGGTATGGCTTGTTTTCGCTCTTCTTCACTAGCCGGTCCCCGCGTGGGTTTTTCCCGGGTTCTTCGCTTTCCTTCCAGATCTAAATATGAAGAGTTCTAGTATAGACTTTCACCGCACATCCGCATTCGTACAGGAAGCTGTCCGTTTCTCTAGTAAGGCTCTGAGTCAGGTACCTGCCCGCCGGCAGGCTACTACACGCTCCCACACCTATTGTTTCCTTAACCTTTGTTTTTAGGTAAAAGAAACATTCATCTTTAATGACTCTATGTAAAGAACGGAAGCCATTTTCACGCGTTACAGACACGAGGTTTACTAGTTTGGCTTTGATATGTAAAGTCGTGTAGATAACCACGTTAAAAAAAAAAACAGATCTTTCAGTAAGGTGAACTTTCGTCCCGTGATACTTAATCCCGGATATAGAACTCTACAAATAAGGAAGCGAAATAATAAACGCAAACAACTAAAAAGACCTGCAGTGGCAGTTGGAGGGATGGATGATGAGTCTCATGTATCTGCCCAGGAACAAATGGAAACGGCAGTAAAAGAAAAAAAAAAAGACATTTTTCGTTAAATATGCGCGGTAAGAAGTATCCAAGATAATCGCCTATGGATTAGAAAAAAATAATTAAGTTTTCTATAAACGAAAAGACTACGCGGTCTTCACGAAATAATTTCATGAGTTCAATGTTTTATTCCGTGGAGCAGGGATGTTGAATTATAACCCACCAGGTTTCATTAGAACCAAATATCTAGTTATGAACCCAATCAGATGTTAAAATCAATTTTATCGTAAAAACGAGCAGAAAATGAATAAACAGTGTGATTGGAAAAAAATATGGCGACGTAGAAAGAATATATTTAAAAAGAAACTTTAGTTTATATTTTTGTTGATTTCAGCTTTAAGAGACTCATTCTGCTCGAGGCTGCTGCCAGCTGCAGATGGGTTATCAAGCGCATCACAAACTCGTCCGTGTATCTTCAAGTTACTCATAGACAAATGGCGAGAGCAGGTTATATATCAGTTTTTTTCTCTTCTCTGACTTCGATTATTTGCCTGAGACTCTCTCTCGACTCATATTTTCCTACTATTTTGATTAACCTCTCCGAGTTCCTTGTTATTTTATTATCCCTGCTGATCTGATTTCTTTCCTTCCATCATTTTTATGTTTTGGCGTCTTCTTTTCTCGCCTTACCCCGCCAGACCGGTTCCAGAAAGGGGCAGCGCGGGAAGGCGTCCGCTAGGCGCTATTCATCAGAACTAAGAAGGGCACCTGCTCTCCTACAGATTCCAGGTGTCTCTGAGACGTCGCGACTTTCTTTTTTTTTTTTAATTTCTAAAAATGAAACGAATTTTTACGCATTCGAGATATTAATTTTTAATTAAAATGTGTATATGATTTTAAAGAAAACTGAGATGGTTGGCATTTCGGCTCAAGAATTCGAGTTGTTGGTTTGAATTCTAAGCCAAAGGTCACTTCTAACGGAAATCGCGAGCAACTTCCTCTATTCGCATGCAAATGAACAAAACTGAGCCTCGTATCAGTGCAAAGCTAAAGAGAACGGTAGCGAAGGAAGCAGCAGCCTCGTTGTGGTCGCCGGGGGAGCGTCGCGTGCCGTCTAGCATTTTAAAAAGCGGAAACTGTTGATTGCAATAGGCTAATAAAGTAGTTACCAGATCACTGTGCCACCCAAGCAAGCCATACAGGATGAACACAAACCACGGGGATTCGAACCCAGGCTCCTCCTTGAGAACACTAGATGGACTATAAATGGACCTTGGACCAGTCAATTAAGCAAAAACTTTTAAATAGTTTAACTGAAAGTTTTTGACGTGACTGGACATTCCGGACTAATGATATAGTAAGTACTAGTGCCTAGTTAACAAACTGTTGTTATATTATTACTTTACAGATGTTATATCAACTGGAAAGTAAGTAAGATGGCTACATTATTACGTGACAAATGTATCATTATTTGGAACATTATTTAGAATAAAACACATTATTAAAGATGCAATCAGTATACGAGGTCTATACATGTTATATAGACCTACTATAAAATTTAATTATAACCAAACAGTTTATCGGTGCGACAAAGGAGAAATTTACCGAAACATCACGAAAGAGAAAACGCGGAGACGACATCGCAGAGTTGATGCAAGAAGTACCTGTTCAAAATGCATTTATCAGTTTTCTTAGATTTTTGCCCCGTATCACTTATATAGCATCTGGTGTTGATGTTTGATGATGATAACGGTAGTTGTCACGTGGATAGTCAACGACTGCCCCGGGAAGAACGAGTGGCTAGTTATACTGTATTTACTTACTAGTTCAGTTCTAGAACCACAGTCCCGACCGACCGCAAGCATCACATCGGAAATCCGTCTGACCGCGATGTCGGCGATTTGTTCTCTGAACTTTTGTTTCTTCGAATTGGCCGTTAGCTTCGTGGATCGTATGGTGCCGCTGTCAGCAAGACCGGCTTCACACGGCGATAGGTTGCACAACTTCCCGTTCTCTTTCTTTCCGAGGGCCCATGTAGCATTTGTGTCGTCTTACTTGATTGGGTGCCCCACCCTGATCATGTGCCATCGAAGTTGAGGCCCGAGTTCCCTCAATCGTAAAAATTCTGTAACGTTTAGTAGTTTCGTTTACTTTTGTCGCCCCGCTGTATTATAACGTGGCTACCCGACTTACTCAGTATATTAGAAAGCTGGTAGTCCATCACTGTTATCACCATTAAACTGCATACTATTACCACTTGTTGTTGTAGTAGCAGTAAATCGGTATATATTGCTTGGTTATTCTAATAATGACAGAAAATATCCAATAATTGCTTTTTTGTGTATGTAATCTAATGCGTTCGTCCAATCCTTACAAATTTAACAGGTTTGGTACGTCTTTTCCCGGTGAATAGTTGGTATTCAGCTGTCGTACAAGTAGGGGTTGTTTGTCCGTTATAGGCATTTCAGAAATAAATTCTAGGGTAGGTACAACAGGAACAAATGTCGTGCGTCGCAATTAATTTCCCGGGTACACATTTCGTTCAGCACCGCCCCTCGTTGTTGTCGTTCGCCTCTTTTGGGAGAACCGTCGCCATTCAGCCAGCTAAGCGTGAAGCGACGCTCTACATTCGGTAATACATGTGCGGAGCGGACTCTGAGTCGCTTTATCGAGAAAGGTTTCCGTTATGGAAGACGAATCACATACCCGAGATTTTAATAGGATTTTTTTTTTCGTTTCGTTTCGTTTCGGTCTCTCTTTTCTTTTTTTCAGGTAAACCATCGATATCCGGCCCTCAAAGAAACCCGTTTTAATTTAATTACCGAAAGCGAAACCCCCCCAGAAATTAATTATCTTCCCGGTGTAGCCCCATTAAAAGTTTTCTTGGTCGAAAGGGGTGGGGGAGTTTAATTGTGTTCATGCATCGGGAGACCGGAGTTTCGAGATCCGCCGCCCGCCCTCTCGCTTCCATTCATCCGTCAGGGGTCGGTTTTTGTGGGTGTTCGTTTACTCTTCGAATGGCCGTGAACGTCTCCCCGAGCTGATTCCTTATCTCTATCTCGACGAAGTTCGTTCCGCGAGTGGCTACCGAGGAAAACCAGCCGAACGAACCGGTCACTGATTGGAGCTGAATCGCGGGGATGATGAAAATTGTCTCCGAAGCCATAGCTTCTGCTCGGTTGGTCTTCGTTGTTGGCTGTTGTTGTTGTTGTTGTTGTTGAGCGAGTTGGACTTCCGAACGAGGTTCTTTCAATGGCATCGCATCCCGTAAAGACAAGTGGCCTGTTCTCTGTCGAGTCCTCCTCGTTACTGAGAGATGTTCGTCGAGCCGACAAACGGCACGGTCCCCCGACACCGTGGGCCCCAAGGACCCGGGAGGTCTCTCTCACGTCGGACGTTGTTGGCTGTGTGTAAGTGTCGCTGATCGTTCTTCAGACGGCCCCTTCCTCGCACTTCGTTAAAACTGCGTTAATTATCTTCTGGAACCTTCATGTTCGAACTCATTTGTTAAAAGCGACGAAAGCCATGATATCTTTATATGGTCTGTCTTTCAAATAAAAACACAATGTGGGGGGGGGACTGCGATTAGTTGTTACAGGGGTAAATTGTTACAGCAACAGTAATGAATGTATAGCGAGGCTATAATCGACGTCAAACGCTTCGACCTGGGATCAAAGGTCGAAGTCGAAACATATGACGTCGATTATAGCCTCGCTATACATGTAGACATATGAGTTCGGTTATAGTTTAAGCTATACATTTAATTAGGAATACCGATGCTGTAACAACTTACACTTGTAGCAACTATCTCCGGTCTTTTCTACTAGCTATCGATATAAGTTTAAAATTAACATATTAATTTTCAATGCGAAAAATTTTCATAAATTTCTAGTTGAAAAATGTTGTTGTTAAAATTACGCAGATTCTGACTGTATCGTTTTAGTGCCCGCTCGTTCTATTCCATTTTTTTGTTGACAAACGAGTGCATTATTAATGTGAGAAGATTATCCCAGATTAACGGAGTTTAACCAACGTGAGCTGGGACTACACGGGGTAGCTCTTACATTTTAAAATCTATTGTAATTTTATATTTTGTTGCTGTTGTCGTTGAAATATTTAAATGATATCAGATCAAATTTTAGGCTTAAAATTCAATATAATAATAATAATAAATAATAATAATAATAATAATAATAATAATAAATAATAATAATAATAATAATAATAATAATAATAATAATAATAAAGCTTTATTGATTTATACATCAGATTGTTCCCAAAAAATTTCAACAAAATTTTTATTTATTTAATTGTCTTTTCTTTTTGCAAATGTTAAACTATAAAAGGTATTCAGAACTGTGTTAGGCATAAAATTCTGCTAACAATTAGTCACAGCTCTTTTATTTGCTTAACTTTAAAAAATGTTCTGTAATAATTTAAAATTGATCTACTCCATGATCAGAAAGGCAAAGACCGACAAAAGTGACTCTGGTTTTTCCTCCAATAAACAATCAACTATCCACAATTCAATTCTTTCTTCTTTTTTATGCGTTTCAGAAAACCAAAAAAGACGAGAAAGTCAATTTGAAACTTCTGATTAAAAACTTAATATTTCCAATTTTACAAATTTTAATTACAGTGTTATTCACAAATGAAGGCTGGTTGTGTTATTTAACTTCTCTATATGGTACTCTATTGTCTTAAATTAATTGCCAGGTTAAAATCGGTCTGCCTTCTTGTGGTAAAATCTCGGATAGGGAGAAACAAAGATATACAAATATCATTAACTTAAAAGAAAGAAAGATGCTTGCTGTATCCCACAGCTGTTAATGAGGTAAAATAGCAGCCTCGTATTCTGTTAGGTATATCTCTCTGTATTTCAAATCACTGTCTTTCTCCTTCTCTCTATGTAATAACGTCGTCTCTCTCTCTCTCTCTCTCTCTCTCTCTCTCTCTCTCTCTCTCTCTCTCTCTCTGTAATTCACTTTAAAATTGTGTAATATCTTTGCCGAAACATTTAACATATGAAATACAGTTACAAATGACTTAAAATTCAGATGAGATTCGTTTAAGATATACAAATCATAGTTATGTTACAAATGCCTTATGGTGACCATCAAGTATATTTAGAATAATATCCGCTGCACAGTTGCAACAGGATATACTTAACTACAGCATTTCGTTGTTGGTGGTATTTTTTGTATGTAGCATTAATTAAAGAAATACCGTACTTCATTTATCTTTTTGTCTATTTAAATAGCTGGGTGCTATTGAATAAAAGCACTTGTACTGAAAGAATTGCATCAGCTTTAAAGTCATTCACAGAAATCACTTACCAAAAGTAAAGAGGTGTTTGAGTCTTTAACTGGTCAAAAATGAAAGTTATGCGAGTCTGATAACATTTATACTGTAGGGACAATGAATGTGTGCGAACAAGGATACTAAAGTCGGTTGTTAGACATATCCATTGCCTATGTACAGAATTAAACTGTGCATTATTATTTAGACATCTGACCAAGAGATTCAGAAGAAATACTGCGCTACTCAGTGGAGATTAAACTGGCTAGAGCTGCTCCAGGCTTCTCCCATCATCTGCTGGCTTCGAGTAAGAATCTCAGCGTTTAAAAGAATATCACAAACGCACGTTAAAAAATAAATTCGATTGCGATGATCGATTGATGGATTTATGCTAACTAAATCTTTCTTGTCCTGCTGAACAGAAAATAATAATAATAATAATAATAATAATAATAATAAAAAATAATTCCTTCAGAAATAAACACACCCAGTTTATTTGTATTTTTAAAAACACTGCGCACAGTTTAAGTAGATTTCAAATATCACCCAAAATGGCCGCCACGTCGTCGATTTCACTTTCAATATTGTGGGTTTTTTTTAAAAAATTCTATTTATAGCTGTTGAAAGGTCCAGTTATTTTTTGTTCGACTTTCAATTTATTTGCTACCAGCCGCTGAGTTCTTTCATTTACATCTTTTTATACCGATCTATTCCTTTTTCCTCAATTGTTTCCAAAAGTTAAGCAACAAACAGAAACATTTTCAAAACTATTAAAGTTCTATTCACCAAATGCTTAACCCTATCTCCTCCCCTGTGACAGAACTTTAATCAATGACATATGCAGTAAAAACATGCAAATTAGTTGAAAATGTTTCTGTTTGTAACTTCGTTTTAATGGACGATAGCAGATGGGTAACAGATCAATCAATATCTCCCTGTACTGTGGCCAGCACGTTCTCCTGAGCTAAATCCTATTGTGAACGTCTGGGATTCTCCAGGAAGAAGAGTCACACCCCTAAGAATATATATCAATTCGCGATTAATAACGTTAGGGTTGAAACTAAATTAGAATTAGTAGTATTATATGCTGGATCTTTGTGGAACCTTGACATTGCTTTAATGAGTGTCAAGATCTTGCTTACCGCTCCGCTCCATAAATACTAACTTCCCGAGCTCGCGATTTTATTCTTACATTGCGTATTATACACGAACCACTTCTTTTTTCTTTTTGGCTCTAAACGGTGGTATTATTTAAATCGATCCCAGCTTTATGAAGTGTCAGATGAAATGATGAATTCTAACAACACAAATGATTCCCTCTGCAGCATAAACTCTGTATTTTCGTCTATATTTTAAAACAAGAAAGTCACTGTATTCGGCTAAAGTTGCCTTTTATTTGGGGTCTCACTGAGTTACTTTTATAGCATAATAAAAGCCATACAGGTATACATAGTCTGGAAAATAATTACTGAATCACACACAAGGTGTACACAAATAATGAGTATCTGCAAACGAGAGACATATATGCACAATGCATTATTACAGAAAATATGCAAATCAAAGTGAATACGTTGTGCGGTTAATTAGTACCTGGTATGTGAACCCCTTGCTTTATATAGAACATGACCCCTTCTTTTCAGGCTCCCAGACGGGTTATCAATGTATGGCCGTGGAATGTTGTTCCAAGTACCCTGCGGCACTTTCCACAATTCATCGAAGGTGCTTGGTCGTGGTTTTGCTTTTCTCGTTAGCAATGTTACCCCGTACAGCCTCAGGATGTTAGCAGCACGCCGGATAAGTCATCTCCGCGAGTGTCCCACCAACCTCTTTACGTCCCAGATAGTTCTCTACCACATCGGCTGAAGTTTGGGGGATATTGTCTTGCTGGAAGACGAATCCTCACCCCCAACGCCAAAAGAGATGTCTTCCTGAGAGAATGACACGATGGATGAGGACCTGCCTGTAGCAGTCGGTGGTCAGTATACCTTAGATTTTATGCAGATCTCTGGGTCACATACAGCCTCTCACTTCCATTGACCCACCCCCATGCTTCAGTGAAGCCGTTGTACACTGATCGTTATACTAGTTCCCGGGCCGCTTTCGAATAAACTGTCGCTGGTTAATGCCAAGCGGTTCAAACTCGAGTGAATTCTTCCTTCCGGGTTTGATCATTTTACTGTTGTATTTCTTCAGCCCTTTTCATCCTCGCCGTTTGGTCTCCTGTCCTCCGCAAAGGTTTTCAGGAAGCTACACATCCGCTACTGCGCATCTCACTGTTCTTGAATAAATTTTAACACCTGTACTTGCAGTTCCGTCATTTGCAAGATGTCTACTGGCTCACTGTCTGTCATATGGATAACATACCCTGAAGTACTTTACATCATTTTGGAGAGTTTGGCTTGTCTTCCTCGACTGCATCTACGCATATCCTTCTCAGAGTCTTGCGCTCAGCTCCTTCTGAAGCATGAAGTCTGGCTCAAATCTGCCGCATGGAGCAGTATTTACTAATTAATACTTTGATGGCGACACGTTTTTTCATGCGATATTTCCTTCTCATGAGCCATAGTACTGACCACACATTGACCACACTACAGTGATATCAGTGACCACACATTTACCACACTACAGTGATATCAGTGACCACACATTTACCACACTACAGTGATATCAGTGACCACACATTTACCACACTACAGTGATATCACTGACCACACATTTACCACACTACAGTGATATCGCTGACCACACATTTACCACACTACAGTGATATCGCTGACCACACATTTACCACACTACAGTGATATCGCTGACCACACATTTACCACACTACAGTGATATCACTGACCACACATTTACCACACTACAGTGATATCGCTGACCACACATTTACAACACTACAGTGATATCGCTGACCACACATTTACCACACTAGTGATATCACTGACCACACATTTATCACACTAGTGATATCACTGACCACACATTTATCACACTACAGTGATATCGCTGACCACACATTCACCACACTACAGTGATATCACTGCCTGTTCTTTTCTAGTTCTGCAGCTGTGTCTCTTTCTGACCGCTTGCATGACGGCCGATCACAGTGGGCTATATCAACACTTGACTGTACTAGGAAGCAATTCAATTTTACACGCAGACATGATTCCACCATGTGTATATATATTCGAACCCTAAAACATACCTGTTTTTGTGCTGACACAAAGCGTCCTGAAAATACGAAGAAGGCCGAGGCCTCTTCGTTGATTGATGGAAATTCGCCATTCGGGAAACAAATATCGCGAGAACAAACAAACACCGGGATTTCCAATGCGCGCGCGTTCTTTCCACAAAATGTATTCATGCCTGACTTTTAATATTGCGGTCAATTGTAGCCTAGGGGAGGTTGAAACGTCTAGCGCACCGTTCTACCTCAGCCGGTTGACGCATGTACGAATAACGCCACTGAAAAATGATGAAGGGAAAAATGGCGATTCCTTACACAGCTGAAAGAAGAGAAATGTCAGATTGCTTCATGTCGGCGGGCTGAAGGGTAGAGCAAGTGTTTACACCCCACGGTTTATCATATCCTTGCTTTGCAGGTGTCAGGAATTGCGCGGCTTGATTTACGGTATATCTTTCTACTCGGATGAGCTAGCGCTCATACAGAGTCGTCCACACGAAAGGCAGTTACCCGGAGGCATTTGGTAAGACGATCTCTGCGAGTCCGGTATTCGGCGATCGTTATGGAAACAGCCGATATTCTAGGACGAGACTATCCTTTGAAAAGAAACCAAATTTTGAATGCCTCTATCTGATAGTGGTACTAATAATTTAAGCAAATAAAATCAAACACGTTGGCCAATATACTAAATAAGAAGTACAGATAAGGTGTGTGAATAAGCCACAAGGTGCGTATATATATATATAAACTTCGGTCCATGTTCGCATCTTTGACTGAAGCATCACCAAACACCCGGAGCAGATTTGGAAGCATGCCCAGAAAATTTACCGAAGTTCAGAACAAGCTCGGAAAATTGATAAAAGTACTAAAATCCGGAACGGATCCAAAATTAAAGATCCCAAACGTCCATTAGTCGGAAATCCATAGGTTTGGGTCTACCACGGTCGATCTTCCCACATTTCTCGTACATCTCATTGATGGAGTAGAATGATCGTATAGCGTCTTCACCCTGACGACAGACATCAGCTCGGTTCGTGAACGGTTCCACTCCGACTGTTGACACGCGTGGGGGTGTCGTCTCGCTCCTACCCGCTGAAGGAATTTAGCGGTAACCTCAAACACGCCGGCTCTATAGTTGTTCTAAGACAGCGGTTCTTAACCCTTTTCGGTCCACGTGCTCCGCCTCTCAATGGAGACTCAGTATATGTTGACTTTGAGAAATGTTGAAAGAAGATGGCAGCGGAGAGCGAACCATTTACCGGAGCCGGTCTCTACTTTGACGAAATGTTTAAAGAAAGTAATTCATATTTTGATCCCTTGAAAAAAAGCTTGTTTGTTTCTAATACGTGTATTGTCAAAAGGACAAGATGCAGCAACACTAAAACTTTTATTAAGAATCATAACAAACTTTATTTTTCATTTAAATCAGACTTGACGTTGCTCAATACGTAATGATAAACCTTAGTCTTAGCCAAGTGCGAGGACCGCTCCTGCCTATTCGCGACGAACACATCAATTCTGATCTTTGAGAGAGTTCCCGGCTTTGGACTTCGTTGTTAAAAGCACAGAAAACCCTGACTCGCAGAGGCAGGTTGAGACAAACGGGACTAGAAGTTGGTGTGGCTTTTAAAGTTTCCCAACTGCACGACAAACCTCTCACCAATTTCTGGTCGCGCTGGACGTGCTGGGTTAGAAGTATTTCCATCGCTCCGAACTTCTCTTGAAAGCCGGCGAACGTCCGTGTGAAACAAAGGGGCGGTGAGTTGAGACCAAGCCACGGGACACAGAGTCACAGCTTTAAATGGCACTTCTTCCATCCCGGCGCATGTCGGCAACAATGCAGTGACTTGAGATCACATCTGTATTTATGTTTCTAACGAAGTGTGAAGCCTGAATTTTTTTCCACAGCTCACGGTTCTAACAAACAGACTCCCCCTGCGTCTTGGCCGCCCTTAGAGCCACCCGACCACCCTAACCCCTAGCGCCGGGTTTTCTCCCTGAGGTCCACGATCGGCGGAGGAACGGTCATAAGGCCAGCCCCTCTCGCCGACCGAAGCTAATAAGCCGATACAACTGGGTTCACGTCGACACTCAGAAACGTGTCCGCTCGTTTCTGAGACCGCTAAACGATCAGGCCCACACACTCCCGATTCCAATCCGACAGTTCCGTGAAGACACATCCGCTCACTTATACAGCGCATTCAGATAATAACAGAATGTAAAGAAGCGGAACAGTGGTGCTTCTGAGGGACGAGCAACTAATGGCCGATGGGAATTGACTGCTATCCCGACGCTGGCATATTTCATGCCCTGGTAAAAATCCGGCTTTCACATCGGCCAATAGATCCCCTGACGTCGCGCCCCCTACTGCGTCAGATCCAATAGGATATTATTAAACAGCCAACTGGGGGCGCACACTCTCGGCTCACTCACGCACTTCGTGCTTACTGGTCAGGTGCGTGATCCTTTTATTTGCAGGTGACTTGGGGCATACAGCACGGGAGACATTTTACGTTTACACGTAAAATGTTCACCGCTTCCCTGAAAGGCCTCATGGACCCCTGATGAGGCTTCACCGGTTAATAAACTCTGTTGGGTGAAACTTCGAAATGAAGACTTAATCTGGATGCATTTATTTAACTGCTGAAAATTCTGGGGGGGGGAGGGTGGTGGTGAAAGATAACGAGTATAAGAGAGTAATATATATATATGCTGGTAGCCATAACGTGGCCCCACCAATACGATAATCAATCTTACACGTCTTCGATGACATGCACTGATAAATTGATTTTCGGTGGTCCGACGGTTAGTTTGCTGATGTCGAGCGACCAAGTTCCAATCTCGCAGAGAACCGACTCACTGACGTGACTTACTTTCGCTTTTCACCACCAGCCCGGCTTCATGTTTCCTCCAAAAAGATAAACAATCATCGTGAGGATTTCCTTGTCGAAGTCTAAAGTACCACGCTCCCCTCGTGGCCCAGGGTTGACAACGCTTCCTAGCGGACAACCGCCGCACTACTTTCCTTCGCCAGAGGTTGTCTTTTCTGTTAACATTGATGTACGAAAAATTTTTAAAAAAAATTGATTTTCTGATGAAATATGGAATATCGATTGCATTGGTGAGCGTATGGAAGACTAATCGTATTTGCCCACGTTACAGTCGGGTTATGAACTAAGCCACAGTCGCGTTTAGCGTGGTTAATCCGTTATAATATACAATTTTACAAGCGTTAATTATAGGGGCTGTCAGAGGTTGGGACATCTTTCTCCAAGTGGGGGACAGGGATTATCGCAGGGAATTAGTGAGCCGATACGAAATCGTCTATCGCTCACCGTAGATTATCCTAATTAATCCAAGGAATGTTTTTAATGAAACGAATGCGCTGCAGATAATAGCATTAGACGGAATATCTTTAATCAGAAGAGGGATTAGGGAGACGGGGCGAAGAGATGAAGTGATGCAAACGCTTACATTAAAAACAGGAGAAAAAAAAGTTTTTTTTAATTTAAATATTCTCAAACATATTTATGCCGGGAGAGGAAAGGCGATTATCTTATAAACAAAGAGTAAAGAAACAATTCAGATATCAAAGATCAAAGTTGGTAATTAGGTGTGGACTTTCCGCGAAACAATTTCTCATTGTTACCTTTAAGAAAAGAGGTTTCCAGCATCGACCTTTGACACCAGACCAAAGGTCATCTTACTTCCTCTTTAAAGATTGACATTAAAGACCCAGTGGATCGCTCGGCTAGTGCCGGCCTTTGGGTAATGGCAGCCGGGCAGTCGCTTTGGGCCCTGGGCTTTAATTTTGAAAAGCAGTATTATGAGGCTGTCATCCCACTGTGTAGCTTCAAGTAGCCATATCTAAATAAACCATTGGTTTCTCAGTGGCGGACCCAGGACAAGGCAGATTTCATAAACAAAGAAACAATTGTAAGCTGATCGCTCTAGAATTAGAAATATCCGCTAATGATTTTACTGTAAGGTGCCGTGTGAAGAGTTTGCTCGACCGCAGGGAGAGAAGATACGAGGCGGTAATTAGTCTGTTACCACTGGGCCCCGAGACGATCAGCCTTCGAATTGAGAAATACAATACTCTACTGAGTGGACCCCCGTCCGAGTCGCAGTATTTTCTTTTAGAAAGTAATGCAATTTTTAAAAATCTTTTGTAGGTGTTGCACTGCGTGTTTGTTTACGGTAATGCGGAAATACAATTCTGTAGTTTAAAATACGACCCGCTCAGTCCAGTGTCGCCACGTCCCATTAACTATCGAATTAAAATCTTGCGTACATCACAATTCTATTGGGGGGGTGGCTAAAGATCACGATAGAAAAATGTAATGGCATAATTATCGTCTCTCGGTTCTTTATGTCTGTCATTAAAGGGCAGGTAAAGATGACTCATCAGCCCGTGTGTTATGCCAGCTCTTCGCTATGATTTGATTTCATTGCTGGGATAAACGTAAGCTGACTATAGATGTAATTAAAGTATATATGGTTATTTTGCGTAATGCCGAACCATTCACGGTTTATTACGTCGGCACCTAATCACATTACACACCAGGAGTAATTATCTCCCCTCCAGGTTTGGTAACTGCAGACGGAACCAAGGCTACAGACATTACAACTTGATTAGGTCGTGGTGGCGCAGTGGTTGATATTAGCTGGTGGCGATAACATTTGCCCCTTTTCGAACTCTTTATCCGCAATGTAAAACTTCCGGTCGGGGTCTGCGCAACCTACCAATCTCCGTTTTTTTTCTTTTCTTTTTCAAGAGACATTTAAATGTATCATATCCACCCAGTTATTTCCTTTACACTTCCCAAATGTCTTCTCCATCTCTCTCTCTCTCTCTCCTCTCTCTCTCTCTCCATCTCTCTCTCTCTCTCTCTCTCTCTCTCTCTCTCTCTCTCTCCTCTCTCTCTCCTCTCTCTCTCCTTGTTTTATTAATGGTTTTCTCTTACAGGGTCCCGGACTCTACTACTCCGAGTTGAAAGCCGTCCGGGGGTATCTGCTGTCGACAGTGGGTGATGATAGCGTGGAACGTTCCGCATGTTTTTGTCAGCTTCTCCAGTTGAAAGCAAACCGTGTCAGACCGAGAAAACATTACCCGCTACCACCTTCAGCGTCTTGACCATCCTCAGCTGTTAATTAAAATCTAAGGAAAAATACAAAAAAAAAAAAAAACGAACGTGTCAGCAAAGGTCATATAAAGTATATCAAAATTTTGTTTTTCTTTTTAATTTAAAAAAAAAAATGCTGTTCAACGAAATAGTATCGCGCGCACCTTACAGGCAACATTTCAGGACCGTCAGTCAGAACTTCCAGTAAGGCCTTCGAAAGGTGCCTAACATACTACTGACGTTTACTACAGTTTGTTTTCATAAAAAAAGGAAAACGAGAACGAGTAAAATATCCAATCTTTGATTTAATGGCATCTGTTCTGTTTTATTTGAAATAACGTTTTCATTACACTAAGAAAAGTTTCTGAGCTACAAAAATAATTGAAAACGCTCTCGTGTACAGAAAATATCGCGAGTCTGGTTTCCTCTGACGTTTCCGCCCGTTATTTGTTGCGTTACCACGTTCTCCATGTTGATTTTGACCTAACCTTCCTTTCAATAAACGCGGAAAATATCGATGAGAAGAAATTAAATATCGATACGTCACTATTTATAACTAATGTAGATCGAGAGAAGATCCGCTTCTTTTTAATGTGTTACTTTACCAGAAGCATGCAGCCGATTTCAATGTTTTGTAATAATAGTTGGGTTTTCTTAACGTTATTATTTTATTTCATCTTTTTTATCTGGATTCATCGTCTCATCAACACATCCCGTCTATTACACACCTCGCTGTCCGTAACAACCAGATAAAGAAAAACGGTGTCTGAGGAAGCGAAATACCATTAGCGCTGTTTCGGAGTAAAATAGTTCTCGTTGTAATTCTATGATGGCGTGCAGCTAGGCTCAGCAACGAACAGCCAGATGGCGACAGTTAGACCGATTCACCGAAGCACCTGGGACTAGTTCGAGGCTTGATTAATACGTGAGTACTTACTTATCACCGGAATCTAGCCGCCAGGGTTATTGGCAAAAGCGGGGAAAGGAAGGGAAACCCCTTAACAAAAAAAAAAACACCTTGAGCCTTTCAATGGTTTAGGTAGACATGAAAAACCGTTTTTTGGAAGGAGACGCAGATCAAAGACCCGCTTAGCGGTGCGCGCGGCCGGATATGACGTAGATTTCCTTGTGGCAACCGACAATAAATAGGATCAGTGTGTAACATAATTCTGCTTCAAGTAAATTCCTTCTCCCCCCATTTTTTTTTTGTGCCTCGTTGAATTCCTGGAAAGCGTTTTACTTTAGTATAGTCTTAAGTTCCTCGAAGGAGACATAAGACTACCTTTGCTTATAAGTGGAGACCAGTTCTCAGCAAAGCAATCAGATTTACACTAATGCTTTTCCGTGTTGAGCGGGCCGCGCTGGCCGTGTAGCTCATTTACAAAGATCGTTCCTCGTCCTCCGTGATGTCCCCACACACACACGATAATCATTTTTAAAAAAATCTCCCACGTGTCGAAATAAATCGGTCGTTTTATAACTGATGGCGTATTCCAAAAGGTTAAAATCTGGAGAGACTTTCAGTCCTTCCTGGCGACCTCCCCACCCGTGTACCAGCCGGAACAGAAGCGATTGCCAGCCTGTGTTGTTTTCTTTATAAAGTAAAGGCTCTCGTGGAGGATGCATTCTGGGAGAAATCCTGAATAGAAATTAGCTACACGCAGCATTCAGAGCCTGATAAACAGCAACCAAATACCCGTTGAATATGGACGCTAACTCAGAATCTAAACCGGCGAGGAGAACGAATCTTGTGACAGCATTCATTAATTTCGTGACTCGCATTTATTTACGAAACTTAATTTACATGAAAAGACCATTATCGATATATAACGGTCTCGCGAGGATTAATTCCGGGGGGAGGGGAATGGAAAACGATAAAATTACAAAATGTTAAGCCGACAAAAATGAGATGATTCTTACAGCAGCTATTCATGATAACCGATAATGTGGTTTATCGACCCTTTGATGAGAACGGCCCGGGTTAGCCGGCCCTGCAGACGCACTCTTCTGTGCGAAGCTCCAGTAGGTTCTGTCCCCTGCCGAAGTCGGGTGCTAATCACCAACTGACCGGGGCGCCACACGTCAAGAAACAGCGCATGCGTAACGGGAACGACGACAACAGTAAAGATCAAAATAATTACGTCACGCTACCAGAACGTCTGAAATGTGTCTCCAGCGAGAAATTGTTTGTACATTTTGCACTAACATAACTAACACTAGGATAAGTGTGATGTTGTCAAACTCAGTAAAAACAGGTAAATTCCATCTTTACGAGTCTTCACTGGCGATCACCGATGAAGATGCACCGGGACGAAAAGGACACCATTTTTAATCGCTGCACCCACCGCCATCTGCACGTGATACTTGCAGGATATTTTTCGCATTTAATGTCGTCTAATAAAACGTTTTTTTTCTGGTTATATATGTCCGCTAACAAAAATAAAGCTTTATACGTCTGAGAAAAACGACAATTTCAAAAAATATCTGTATTTGCGAGATAAAACACAGTAGAACCGAAGACAAAGTCTACACAGTGGTTTTCTCTCCGACACCACTTATATATTTAGAGAGTCGATAAAAAAGCCTGTGTTTATTTACCAACGGCTTCATTAAGAACCAACGATTCTCTCTCTCTCTCTTTTTTAAAAATCCCCGACAGCCGAATTTTTAATGTCTCGGCGAACTTCAAAAGAAAAGGGAAATAAATAACGATAGAGGGCACAGATCTGAGTCACAATTATTTATTTATTTTTTTGGAAAGTCTTTTGCCAGCCCCCGATTGCTTCAGGATCCGGGATGTGTTTTCCTAATGGCCGAGCGTTCGCACCTGTCCGACCCTCCCAGTAATCATCTGCTTCATTTATTAGTTTTGGTGACTTGTATTTTGTCTTTTAAAAGTAACTGGCCGCTTAATTACTTAAAATATATAATTTAGATGCAAAGCAACGATGAAAAGATGAAGTACGAGATGTTTATAAGGAACTTCTTGACATGGACAGACGTTCGAAATCTACTTCTGCCCCCACCTGAGCATCGTGTCACGCCCACAACAATGTCGGCGAGATTAGGGTATTAGCCACACACCCGTGTAGTTATTTACAGACCCGCTGACTTTCCGTCTACGAACTGCATTTGAAAATGTACTGACTGCGTTATGCTGAACATCGGAGCTGGGAGACTGCTAAAAAAAAAAGATCTCTTACGGATGTCCGGTCTATTAGGACACGAATAAAACTTAAGGCTGCCTCCCCTTGTGACTCGAAAGCCGGAAATGACAACAACAACAAAAAAACACAAACTCAGACTTATTTATTGTTGTTTCGTAATAATGAGCATCGAAAGCGAGTACCTGGCACGGTGGCTCCTTCGTAAAGGGGACGGTATATAACAGCGACAGACGGGCAACCCCCCCCCCCCACACACACACACAGGAATTCCCATGGGAGCTCTTCGTTTTCAGAAATGACAGGAAATCCACTGGATCAACTGGTGAAGGGAAGGAAACAGAGGGCGCCCCGAGCGGGGATAGAACTCAGGCTCTCCAGCTCCCTTAACATATTTGAAGACTCAAATCTCCCGAGTAATCTTCGATTAGGGTATATAGCTGTTGTTTTTTTAATACCTTTTTAATAATCGCTCGTTATAGCCGTGATCCTTCAATACCTTGTACGAACCTCTTCCAGACCGTCTACATGTGCAACAGAATCAAGATCACCGCGTGGTCCGGCTGAGAGGTCGAATCAACGCCTACAATTAAGAAACTTCTGGTGATTTTATCGTAACAGTTCCAGCTCCCGGACACTACTGAAGTAGACTGCGCTCCACAGTTAACCGAAAAGTGCCACCGTGTATTCTTTTACACGAGAAAGCCGTACGTGCCTCAAGTCGTCTTGGGGTCGTCCGTCCGTTTCCCGCTATTAGCTTCGCCAAAACTGTTCCTTTTAAACAGATTTATATTTTATTACCTTTTTTTAAAAAAAATAAAAAGACTGGGGGGGTGTGTGTCTCGCAAAATCATCGTCGGTCGGCCAGAGATACAGACAGGAACCGTCGAGCAGCTCCACTGTTTCACACACACGCAGAGAGAGGGCGCTAATCCGGCTTGCTCACATTTTTAAGATGACTTGCAAACCGACACGAGAATGTTCAGAATTTCGGTGGATTTTTTTTTTTCTTATACAAATAAAAGGAGATGTTTCCGTGCGCGCAGTGAGACATATGTATTACAGAGGAGGGCCCGGCTCCCCTGGGTATCAGCCGTGAGAATTTCCGGATCTCGCCCGATGCCCTGACGAATTCCTGGGCACGTCACACTGCTGCGATCCGCAAAAGTACATCGAGCACCTGTCGAATTACACCCCGGCCACTTCCGTCACATAACTGCGCGTTGGTCTTTGAATAACGGTTCTCGATGAACAATGCAAGCCATTCTTTGCCAGAGCTTAGAGCTTTTTTTTTTTTTTTTTTTTTACAAGAATGCATACATCATATAATTATCTTGTAATATAACAAACCGACACAGTCAGGCCCTTATTGTGTCCTTCCTCGCTACAAGTCACCAAGGGCAATGAATAGGCGCTAATAGCCTCGCATCCTGGCCCGAGAATAGCACGAACCTGGCGGCTGGCCGGGTGCTACCAGTTAAGCACTACCGAGCCAACGTCTCTACTTAGAAAATGTTCATTTTTAGATGTGGAAGGAAACCTGGACGTGGACGAGCTGGAAAAGAAGAGAGAGAAGAAACGATGCCGTGGCGGGGTATGCCAAACCGAGAAACCAAGCCAGCTTTTTCTTCCCACCGGATTTCGAACTTGGCCCCTCAACCTTAACAGTCCAAGACCACCGGCAGCCCCAATTATTTTATAATTCAAACAAATTACTATAAGCTGGGAGGGTTGGTCTGTAGACTATTAATTTCAGTTATGTCTCCCAAACTAATAATTGCATTTTTATTATTATAAATCATTGAACCATTCAGGACAGAAAATCTAGAAAATTCCTTTTATCTTTCTGACTAACCTTATTTATAGCAGGGTTATTAAAGAAAATCTGTTTACTGGTCAGTAAATTACAAGAAATTTGCTGTTATTTATTAATAAAGTTGGATTTAAACATTACTTCTGTCCAGTAATCGTTGGAACATCTTATCAGAAATTAAAACGGTTATACGGCGGTGGGGATGACAGAGAATGGGCAGCCCTTACCACGAACATTTAATGGAGGAAATCGGTATAAAGATAAGATCGGATGAAAGAGTTCTGATATTACTAATTTAAAAAAAAAAAACAATCAAGCTTATGCCAATCAGAAATGATTACGTTTCAACTTTGGTTTACAATAGCAACGATCGACGCACGATGACGCCATCTTATATCACCTCTCTCTGTACTGACGTAATCTCTCTCTGTGTAATGACGTCATATCTCTCTCTGTACTGACGTCATATCTCTCTCTGTAATGACATCATATCTCTCTCTGTACTGACATCATATCTCTCTCTGTACTAACGTCATCTCTCTCTGTACTGACGTCATATATCTCTCTGTACTGACGTCATATCTCTCAGTAATGACTCATATCTCTCTGTACTGACGTCATATCTCTCTCTCTCACACACACACACACACATTCACACAATTAAATTAAATTAACGGTAGGAGCTTCTTTTGTAGGTACCTCATTATACTTTTTGTCTGGTGTTTTACCACCCACTGTTCTGACTCAGTGTGTAACTGACAAACTGGCTTCTTTATTATTATTATTATTATTATTATTATTATTATTATTATTATTATTATTATTATTGTTGTTGTTGTTGTTGTTGTTGTTGTTGTTGTTGTACTTAGTGGTTTTTGTTACTGTGATACTGGTTACGAAATCTGTCATTTGTGGTCTTCTCTTTTTTCGTAGCGTCCATGATGATGAATACTGGGAAACAGCGCATGCGCTAATGAAGAAAGTGACCTCATGCTACTTCCTTAAAGACTGTAACCCTTTTTTTTTTAGGAGCTAGAGAAGGCACTACATCTTTAATTATGTGCCGTTGGTATCGTAAATTGCATGTACTACATCCTGATGTAGGAATCTAATTTACTTTACCTTTTATTTTTTTTAATTATTTTTTTTAAAAAGAAGAAAAATAATTTTACTCTTCCGTACAATTTATAGAAACATTTTATTATTTGAAGATATTCATTCGCCCGGATAAGTTTTATTTCATGCGAAATCTCTCGTTCTTTCTTTTCCTTTTTGCATAAGATGAATTGCACTTAGGGTTCAATTTTTTAAAAAAAGTAAATAGATAATAACCTTGAGGTTTATGAACAAGGATAAATACATTATGAACCATAATCAATAATTCCAGAGCCTCTTGATAGGCTACACACCAGGAACAGATATCCGAGGCGATTTATTTGCGGGCGCCTGGTCTCGTTAATAGTCTCATTCCAGCAATTTCTGAGAGAGAGAGAGAGAAAGAGCTTAGTACAAAATTAACAAATAATCAATTCTAAATTTAAATTCCAGCAGCAAGCGAATAAAATTCAGACCTACTTCATAATCACGCGCCTACGTCTTTTCTTTGGTCATTGCTAAAAATAAGTTTATCGACTGTTTAAAAGAAGCCCACAAACCTACCAGTGTTCTTGCGATATCTAGCCTACTGTTACTGTAAACATTAAACTTAATTAACCTGTCGTTAGGACATGTGTTTACAGTTCATCTACGTCGAGTGTTCTAAGTGCACCGTGTTCCACTTTCGTATATTGATTGATCCACGCTGGCAGAGAAATACACGAATCAAGAGTGCAGAGATAAGAGCATGCGACCTAGTTCTTCTATCCCTGTATTCTGTAAACAACTTACAGCAGGTGCCTGTACGGACCAAGGGAGATAAATAAGGTTGCCTTGATTGGTGGCGCTGTTTTATGTACACCATAACAGACTCATAAGCGAATCTATTATCCGCCTACATTCTACACACGCATAGCCGACGTGCATATTATTTTATTTTAGTAAAATAAACCACTCAATTTGTCAGAATTCATCGAAAAATATTTAAATTCAAAGCCATCTCTTGATTTGAACTAGTCAGTGTTCTGTGAGTGCGTGTACCACAATAGAGATTAACGATTCACCCTAAATAACTTTATATGACGCGTACCCTGTGATTACAGCTCTGACGTCATCAGAACTGAAATCCATCCACGAGAGTCTAGAGTCTTCAGACGGGAAACAAAAAATCACATTCATATACTGTGTGTGTGTGTGTGTGTGGGGGGGGGGTAATAAAATGCTGTAATTTTACAGGAAATGCCCCCGTAATTTTCCTTGATGTTATCTTTTTAAAAGTACATCTGAAACATACCTGTTAAAATAGTGATGTATTTCCGCGTCATATCTCCCGTTTTCAGCTGCAGTCTCCCGGCTGTCAAAAACCTTCCCGACAACCTCCAGTTCTGGAGAATATTTTTATCGTACAAATCAGGCAGCTTCACAGCAAGATCAGTACAATTCCGCAGCGATTAAATCTGATTCATTAATTTACATGATTGATGACCGGAGATTTTCCAGTGTGCGGAGGAAGCAATGATCGTCAAAGACCAGGGTTAGGTGCTAATTGGTGACATAGGGGATTTAGTCAGTCAGGGATCGAAATCAAAGCTGTCTCCCTGCCGCAATGGGCGACCTAAATAACAGACATATAGAGAGAAGGCACCAGCAGAACTGTCTTTCGCAGCCTAACTGAGCGACCTGAGCAGACGCATTCGGTCAGATCAATAAATACCTCGGCAAACATTCCAACAGTTCTTTGCAGTAACTGATTCGGAGAAAGAAAAGGTGACACATCCATCTTTATTTTGCATCACTCGAGAAAACCCTCTCTCCTCGCGAGCTTTCTCACGCGACACGTGTGACGTCATCGGGGTTCAGAGTTGTTGTTGATTACCGTGGAATGATATTCTTGAAAAAGCGAAACAAGCTTAAGCAGTCTGTTCTGATCGATGGGGCTGGACTGATTAGCCTTTAAACTGGGCGTACATGGAATCAGTCCACTGACAATCAGATGAACCTTCTCGTCGTGCTTTCTTCTAAAGCTGACCAAAAGAACCAAGCTAAATACAGTTGACGACCCAAATCGAAACACTTCAGCTGCTACAAAACTTCCAATTTAAAAGGCAAAGAGAGAGATATTCGTGCCCAACTTTCCTGGTGATGGATCATCGGAGTTGCTTTTGTTTTGGATTCTTTTTTTTTACATGGACGGGATAGAAACTTATTTCAGATTCCGGACAGTTCTCGCCTTGATGCAGACCCGAGCAATTATTGTTATCATTAACAATTTAAAAATTCAATCAATCGTAACTGTATGTGAATGAAGGTGACTATGATCTATGTAAATGTTTTCTCAGAGATTTCAACTTTCCTAGTCGAGGGAAAGAATCAAAACAGATCGACAGCAACACGGGTGTGTAACGGTGAATTACTAGAAATCTTTTTCTCAAAACTCCTAGGCCATCGATTATCTATTTGTTTCCGTCACTATATATTTTTACGCTTAATTTTCGCCGCCAGACAATTAATTTTTCTTAGTATTTTCTTGAATATCCCTTCCGAAGCTTTGTTTGTTTTGGAGGGGGGTTATGGCAAGAACAGTAGTCAAAGAAGACTGCTTATGGGTATTCTTGACTGTTTTCCCACTACTACTGTTGGCTATCCGAATTATTAAAAAGATAGACGGTAACTTACTTTTTACCTAAATTTAAATTTATTAAAAAAAAAAAACTCTTAAAGATGAAAGATTTCCAGAAATGCATTTAATTCAGAACAGGGAAAACACAAATGATACATTTTTTTTCTCGAATTATTTTAATCCAATTTCAAAGATATACGCAGTATTTCTTAAATAAGTAAATGAACCCTTTACTGTTCAAATGTATAAATACAAGTTGTGTGTGTGTGTGTTCGGACGGGTGGTTAGGAGTTGAAACAAAGGGAAAAGTGCACAAATGTCTGCGACTATTCACAGTAGCGAAAAAAGAAGAGAAAAATGGTTCCTTAAAATACTCTGAAGGTTAACCTGCTGTTAGAATTCGATTGGTAAACATGGCAGTTGGGCTCCGTTTTGGCCGGCAAGGATTTGAGTTTCACCAGCTTGTTCAGCAGCTCGCACTTCACGTTCACATCCGCCAGGTGGAGGCCGCCCGAGAAGGAACTGACACGTGTGCTTTCCTGCTCGTGTCTGCCGTCGAGTGGGAACCACATGACGTCATCGTCGTTCCTTTCGTCGGTCAGCGCCGTCCACTTCCCATCGACGAGCTCTTCGATGTTGGGCAGCTTCAGGGAGATGGACGACTGGCTGCGGCGCGTCTTCTCGTCGCTCGGCTCGTTCTCGCCGAACTGTCGCCGCCGCGCCTTCGCCACCTCTTTCAGCCACACCCCGCAGTTGGTCGACGACGCGTAGAAGGACTTCTTGTTCTCCACCGCTTCCTGGGGCGCCAGCACGTAGTCCTCGTTCTCCGACCCCGAGCTGACCATCGCCAGATAGTCCCTGGCCGTCGGGTCGTCGGTGTTGCAGTGCATCAACGACGCGTGCGCGGAGAAATAGGCGGAGTCGCTGTCGGAATCGTCTGTCTGCTTCTCGTGCCCCACTTTGGACGGCCCGGCGCTTGTCGGGAACTTCTTCGACGTGCGCCATTCCAGACTTTGCAGAAACCCTGTTGCTGTAAAGGCGAATAAAGCTAATTAATTAATTAATTAATAATTGCATTTGTAAATAACTTTTAAAAATGATAAACTATTTAACCGGGCGTTGGTTAGTGGGATGTAACAAACGGGTTTCAATTTAAAGGAAAAAATACTGGTCTTTCTCGAGTAGACATAACTGTGGACTCTGGTGGCGCTGTACCATGGCAGGCTGCATGGAGGCTGACGACGCTCGAGCGGGAAAAGCTGGATTTGGTTATTGGCCAGGAGACGGCCCTGAGTGGAATCCGTGTGAAAATCTCGGTGCGACGGGGAAGTCGGAAGCAGAACCGACTCTCGGAAATACTTGCGACAGCGAAGACAGTCAGACGCCTGTCCACGTGCCGAGAGAGACTCTGCAGAACAGCGACTCTGCTGCAATCCTTCAAAACTCGACGGCAAACTGGCAAATGCTAGATCGGCCTCCAGGTTTGCCCGTCTATCACTGAAGAATTTTATAAAAAATAAAAGAAAATCAATTCTTTTTGAAGCAACACTAAGCAAAACATGTAGAAATTCTACGTTTTAATACATGTTCGTTTGATTCTTTCTTTCTATATATTTCATATAGTTGTGGATTCACTTTGAATATTTTTTCTACAAAGATTTCCATACTGAAGAGAACGAAAACAAACAAAATGAACTCCATAAAGAGACAGCGCGAGTCCCACAGACAGACAGCATGAACTCCACAAAGGGACAGCATCATCCCCAATGACAGACAACATCAACACCACAAAGGGAAAGCAAGAGCCCCACAGACAGACAACATAAACTCCACAAAGAGACAATGAGAGCCCCACAGACAGACAACATGAACACCCATAAAGGGACAGCATCATCTATACAGTCAGACAACATGAATTCAACGAACAGACAACTAGAGCCCCAAATGAAGACAACATTAACTACACAAAGGGACAGAGCATCATCCCAAGACAGACATGAACTTCACAAAGGGAGAGCATCATCGCTACAGACATACCACATGAACTCCACAAAGGGTCAGCATCAACCCTACAGACAGACAATATGAACTCCCCAAAGCGACAGCATCATCACCACCGACAGACAAGATGAACTCCACAGATGGACAGCAAAGATCTCAAAGAAAGACAAATTGAACTCCGCAAAGGAAAATCATCAACCACAAGGACAGACAACATGAACTCAACAAAGGGACAACATCATCACCACCAACAGACAATGTGAACTCCTCAAAGAAAAGACACGAGCTCCACAAACAGACATGAACTTCACAAAGGGTCATCTTCATTCCCACAGACAAACAACACGAGCACCACAAGAAGACAGCGCAAGACCCACAGATAGACAACATCAACACCACAAAGGGAAAACAAGAGCCCCACAGACAGACAACATAAACTCCACAAAGAGACAATAAGAGCCCCAAAGACAGACAACAACATGAACTCCCCAAAGAGACAGCATCATCACCACCGACAGACAACGTGAACTCCATAAAGAAAAGACACGAGCTCCACAAATAGACATGAACTCCACAAATGGTCATCTTCATTCCCACAGACAAACAACATGAGCACCACAAGAAGACAGCGCAAGACCCACAGATAGACAACATCAACACCACAAAGGGAAAACAAGAGCCCCACAGACAGACAACATAAACTCCACAAAGAGACAATGAGAGCCCCAAAGACAGACAACAACATGAACTCCCCAAAGAGAAAGAATATGAACTCCATAAAGAGACAAAATCATCGCTACAGACAGACAAAGTGAACTCCCCAAAGAAACAGCAAGAGTTTCAAAGACAGACAAAACCCCACAAAGCGACAGCATCAACCACAAAAAATGACAACATGAATTCTACAAAGAGACATCATCATCACCACAGATAGACAACATAAACTACACAAAGAGACAACGAGATCCCCAAAGAGAAGCAACATGAACTCCACAAAGCGACAGCATCAACCTCAAAAATAGACAACATGAATTCTACAGAGAGACATCATCATCACCACAGACAGACAACATGAACTCCACAAAGGGTCAGCATCAACCTCAAAAACAGACAACATGAATTCTACAAAGGGACAGCATCATCGCTACAGACAGACAACTTGAACTCCACAAATGGACAGCATCAACCCAAAAGACAGGCATGATATCCACAGAAACAGCCAGAGTCCCACAGACAAACAGCATGAATTCCTCAATGAGACAGCGCCAGCTCCACAGACAGAGAACATGAACTAAACAAAGAGACAACATCAGCCCACAGACACAGGAAAATTGAGGCCTAATATTAGTTTCTATTGTTTACCAGTCCGTGTTCCATAAGTCTGCCTATCAATGCAACTGCAGGAATGGAATCCAGCTGGTAGAGGTACCATTTTATGAAAATTAATCTTTAACGAATTCCATGAGGAAACGACCTTATTTATGTAAATTTAGATGACATTTACTTTTTTTTTATTTTCAATATTAAGATCATCTTTTGCATTATTGTATATGCACTTACTGTGGGGAGGATAGAGAGAAGTGGAAAAACGATAGTATACCATGGTTTTTAGTTCTGGCAAAAAGATCATCACTTGCAGTAGTCGATAAAGTATCGACCGAAGTTCCAGCAACACTCTTTAATGTCGATACAGATTCCGTTGATGTCTTTCCCTGAGCCATTTTTTTTTTTTTTTTCAAATTCTGAAAACTTTTATGTTCTGAAACAAATCAATAAATCTTTGATACACACAGAGAAAAGGGGCCCTAGTCGTTATACAATCATTCTTATTAGATTTGCTTTGGGTGATTCTGATACTTATTAAATGTCCCAGCATGTAAAAAAAAAAGAAATTATTGAGTAATTTTATGAGCGGACCTCTTTAATTTAATATTCAAAACATCACATGCAGCCAAACAAAGAGTATTTAATACTCTTGCGAATGTTAGATATGATTCATCGTGAAAGATTACATACACACATTACCAGAAATATTATCCAAATGAGAGTAATTCTTTGTTATTTATCAATGCTATCTAAATGTTTCAGTGAAATAGTTCTTAACGAGTTATCTCCCTTGCGTTTAATTAACTTCTGCACACGCTTGGCCGTCATGATGCGGCAATGTAATAATAATAATAATAATAATAATAATGATAATGATATTCTTTTCGACACGAAATCAGCCTATACTTAAAATAAAATAAGAAATACTTTTTAAAAGTGCATAACAAAGAATAAAGCCGACAGTACTCGTTCTTATTATTTTACTTTTTTTTTGTTCTGTTTGTAGGCGACCTTCAGAAACACGACCGTGGATGCGGTCACGAAGACGATATGGAGGTGGAGCAGCCACCCAGTTCCATTCAGCGGGCAGCATCAGGGAAACGTTCTAGAAACGAACTACACAAATAAATCTGATGAGGCGACCACTTTAGTCTAAAAGCCGATGTAGTTTATAATGGCAGTCCACAAAGTCACCACGGATCACATCGAGAGCAGCACGTACAAAAATTAAACACGAATGAAATATAAAGTACTTTCAATTATTTCCTGCTATTCTCTCAACTTTAAAGAATAAAGATCGGCCCCATGGATTTTGTTGCATTACAGATTTCTATTGCATCTTATTTTAGAAAGGAGCGTTTGAGTTCGCATGAATCAGAAACATTTTTTGAGAATTAGAAACAATTAATTATAAGCTTTTTCCTTCGAAGAAATCCCACTAAGCTTGACAACAGTGTCGTTATATATTCTCATTATGACAAAAATTATGCTACTATATATGCTCCTTACCTGTTAAATGGCTGGTTTTTTTTCTTATAAAATATTTTTGTTTTAAAAAGTTTTTTTAAAACGGCTCTTTTGATAAAAGTGACAATGCTAAATGTAACAATTGTTACATCACAAGTTTTCGAAACATGTTTATGACGTCTAGGGGTTTTTTTTTGTTGTTATTTTAAGCATCACAAAATCATTGCAATTTTCAGAATACAAAGTGATCAGGGTCACTGCACAACAGCCTCATCCATTCAAGAAGTGATGTAATTAGGGTTGAAACATGAAAATTAGCTTAAATAATCCAGACATTCCTGGTTGAGCTTTTCCACTAAAATCCCTCCCAAAAACTGTTTCAGACACCTCTTATGTAAACAAGTTAAAAATTAAATGTAGGCAGATTGTGATGGCAAATGTATCTTTCATCTTACAGATTATCAGTAGGATTGAGATCCAGAGATTGTGCTGGCCATGGTAGATGGCTAAAATCTCTGCCATGTTCCCCAAACTATAAATGTACAATGTGAGAATGGTGGATGGAACACTGTGATCACCATCAGGGTATACATTCACTGGATGTGCTTGATTGGAGATGATGCTAAGATAAGCTTTGGCATTCATTTGACTTTCTGAAGACCCCAGCAAAACAGAAGCCTGGACAGCTGGACCACATAAGACAGGTTGATTGCCATTAACATGCCTCTTTTGAGTGCTGTAATGTCTTTGCCTTTCCTTGTTAAGCAAGCACATTTTCTGTCAGTCTAAATCATATATACATTGCATCGTGGTCAACCTTAGTTACATCTGCAGCTAAGGTCAGGCCTGAGAGGGTACACAGGCCCTAATTAAGTAGCCAGCCAGTGAATATGTACTAATATGTATTAATAAAAAAATGTAAAAATCAGTTAATGTTACATGAAAACTCAGACTTCTGATTATATTAACTCCCCACTTCTCTTTCTCCTGTTTTTGGTAAAAAATCATATGTACATTTCAAATGAACTTTTCACTATTGTAAGTCTATTGTTAATTTGTTAAACTATCTGCAAAGTTTGATATAAGAAAATACTGCATAGTAATATTTGTGGGTAAATGAAATAAGTGACCAACATTACCTGTTAACGGCAAGTGATATATTGCAAGCATACAATTTGATACAATCTCTTTCACAAATTGGGAATGTACTTTTGCATCCAGAAACAATAGAAAATCTGATGACATTTTAATTAGCACCATGCTGTTTCATTCTTTTAATTGTTGAAATTATGTGGCAGTTCTGCTTTAAACAAATATGAAAAAAGTTATTTTTAACCCCAGAATTTAGTTTAGAATTAGAAAGCAGCAACACTTGCTTGTCTTTAATTAAAAATAATTTCACTTTTATTAATACACTGGATGTTGGAATCAGTGCCTCCTCAAGCATGCCAGATAAAATATAATGGTTTTAAAGTTTTAATATAAAATACCTAATACATTATTCAGTGTTATCTCAAAACTGGTTCCCATCTCACATCTTAGTAATTTACCAATACATCACTAATGAACACTAATGCAATATTTGCTTGTCTTTACTTTTCAGCACCATCTATATCAATAGACTTGTTTTCTTAATTACCTGTGGCACAGCAATTAAAATATGCATCATCCTGTTATTGGAATAACTGACTAAAATCTCCAAATTTATAATAATGTTACATGTTTGCAATGTAGAGGGTTTGTGATGTAACCATAAAACAAAAATGCAAATGATATTTTTTTCATAATTTTATTAATTAAAAAAAAAACAATTTTTTTTCCTAAATCTATCTAGATTTTTTCTAACAAAACAAACAAAAAATTGTTTTATTAGTTACATCATTAAATAAATATTCAAACAGCTTGAATGGCAAACTCTTACAGACACCCTCTCATTTGTGCTACTTCTCAGATTTCAAGAGTATTATGATGAAGTAAACTTCTGACTTTGGTTTCATTTTCAACTTGTCTTTTGCTAACAGATATCCAGAAACGGGAAAAATACTTCCTACTTTCTTTACAGTTTTTGTAAATAAGCATCAGTCCTTCCTTAAAGGCTAGTATACCTAATGAAAATTATCTCAGCATAAACATCTATGTGAAGGAGAAAAATAAATAATAAAATAATATCTTAAAGTTACAAAGATCACTTTTCAGTCTCACCATAAACAAAGTTAAAAGCAAAAAAGTTTTAATATGTGATTTGTGAAGTTTAAGCTTACTTGTGGAGTCTACCAAGAAAGGTAAAACAATAAGTATTAATAGTTTTCAGAAGTTTACATAGCTGCTGATGCTGAAGTTTGAAAATATTAAATAAAAATACACTGACTGTCTTAATACTTTGCAATGGAATCAATACACTAATAACTGCGAGACAGTATATTGACATATTTCAAACTCAATAAAAAAACACAAATAATGACAGATAAGACCTTTATCTTCAACTTACATGGTAACTGTATATGTCAGCAAGATGGTTCAGTAATAATACTATTTAATTTCATACATTTGAAAGTTTAATGTTGAATAGAAAGTGCATCAATATCATGTAATGCTATTTTTTTCCTTCCACCATAATGATGTGATATCCAAACTTAGTCTTGATGGGTGGATCTGTGTAAATAGGGGAACTCACATTGCTAGTGGCCAGCTCAAAAGCAGCATCCTGGAATGGACCAACCATGCTGCCACGAGTCATCCAACCAAGGTCACCCTAGAAATATAAAAATGAAAAACTGTCAAGTATGGATCACATCAGAATGAATGATTGGGGGATTGATAATGTTTTCAGATTTTCATTCCTATGATCACCCTCAGAGATCAATGCCATGTAATATTTATTTTTTTAAAAAAAAAAAGATTTAATCCCCTTTAATTTTTTTTTTCACATTTTAAAGAAACTGGTAATTAAAATTCTATTAATAAATGGCCAACAAATGTACTCTAAAAAAAATACAAACACAAAAAGGTTTTTTCAATCACCTTTCTTAAATCAATCATATTACTTACTTTTACTTTAATTTCTACTTAAGTAATAGAGTTCCTCCATTTTTAATTATTTGAAAACAGCTTTTGTTACATCTGGTAAAATTTACATTTCTAGAGTTTAAAACAAGTGAAATGAGGGAGTTTCCTCTGATGGATTCTTTACATGCCAAAGCCAGTATGCAGGTTCAAAGAAAACTTTCAAACAAAAGACATTAATTTAGATTCTGTACCTGGTTTAAATAATAGTATTATGAGTGAAATACAGAACACTAGAGAGAGAACTAGAGAAAGACTTTGTACTAAGGACGTTCAAATAAATCCTGGCTGAAATAGCATTGCTGTAATGGATTAATGGTATCTGGCTGAGTTCCGTTTGAAAGTTCCTGGTATACTCACTTTGATTAAGTAATGATTCTTCTTAACAGAACAGTATTTCTCCTTTTTTTTAGTATTAAAGTGTAATATCACTGAAAAAACTTAAATCAGTGCTCAACTTACACGTCCCTGATGATGGCTTTGCTATAGTACATTTGGAAGCTTTCGCAGAAGTACAATAAAAACAAGAAAACTTCCACTACTGACCGTTTTAAAAGTATAGATCGGAGGGTTCAGAAAGTTGTTTTTTCGCTATAAAAAAAATTTTTTTTAAAAAATCACACTCTGTCATCTTGGCTCTGTTTAGATTTCAATTCAATCTTGAGGATCAGTTCCTTTTGGCTTACAGAAAGCGAGCAAATAATTTCTACTATAAAAAACATTGATTCCATGCCTTGCATCTGCATTTAAAAAACATCACTCAGCCTGTCTCTTTTAACCCCTGTGTGCTCGTCTCTCTAAAAAAGAAAGAGCGGCCAGAATTTGTCGAGTTAGCATCGAAATTTACAGCCACACTTACTCCTTGGCGTGCTTTATCTTCGCTGTATTGGGAAGCTACCTCATTAAATTTTAGTCCACTCTTCAGCTGTTCTATAGCTTCTAGCGCCTTGGATTGTTTCTCACAAAGAATATGTCGCACCTAAAAAAGGAATTCATTAAAACATTTTGCAAAGAAGCAATATTTTTGTTTTAAAACGTCGACGACATGATATAAATTATGGTATTCATTACAAACATTGTTCAAAAAAAGGTTATTAGTTACGTTACTTTACTTTTTCTTACGGCTGTCACCAGCAGACCGTTATCTTTTACCCAATCGTGCTACTGTCAACAAGTCATTTCTGAAGGACGGACTAAAACTATTCCCAGAAATCGTTTCCTAACGTAGTGATTGGCTTTTTTTGTCAAGAAACACGAATCCATCGGTCGGGGTTTTAAATGATTCGTGAGAAAGGGGAGATAATTCACAATTATTATTATTTTTTTTTAAACATCTGGATTTTCAAAGTCAGTATACCTTCACCGCCGTGCCACCCTTTGATTTTTTGCTTTGACTATCACCTTGTCCACCTTTGCTTCCGTTTTCATTTCCATCTTTCCCACTTTTAGCCTTTGCACTGCCTTTCCCTTTTGGCATCACTGCGTTCACAGTCAAACAAACAACGGACAGAAAACACGTGCAAGAGTACTAACAGCGAAAAATAAGACGAGATCTTATTGGTCGGAATAATTCTACGCCTCTTCATTAACCAATGAAACGCGATTTTACAAAGTGTGTCGAAATTCCGTTGTAGTTTATGTTATTAGTTCACATTAGGATCTCCATAGCAATTAATTCAGTCTTGGACTACAATTAATAAGCTTGTTGGGGGTTTCAAAAAAGCTAAGTACACTGGTGTTACATTTACCGATTTTAATTGCAACTGTTGTGAACCCCGTTACTGGATATGGGAGACTATTTTAACTTTTTATTCGTGAGCCCGGCGTCTTAGTTGCGCGTTTGTTCTTTGTATTTCGTTTCTGGTATAAGATAATTCTATTGATCACTAAACTCTGCTGGTGTGTTCTACGTAGTTGTAAGCCAGAAAGGAATTAGAAACTGTCTTAATGAAATGTTTGGTTTAGCCATTCAGTAAATCTCAACAGCAGGAGAGAAAAAGGAAAGAAACCAAATAGTTATTTTCTCAGAACATAGAGGGCGCTGGTTTGGTATATAAAAACCATAAAGGAAAAGCATGGCAGACGAAGTTTACGGACCAGCGATGCCTCCAGGTGATGTTATAATACTTTATTTTCTCCTAAGGTAAAACTCAGTTTCGCTGTGTGGTGAAACCGTACTAAGATAGTAAGGACGTACACAGATGGTCTGTTTGGTAAGAACGAGAGGGTCGGACGTGACGGTTCGGAGGGTGTGTCAGGTATAAACCGTTATTGAGGGTCTGACTTGTAAACAACTAACTTAAAGTGGAGCTTGCGATAACTGACAGGTCGCATGAACACGAAATGATTACTACTAAGAGTGTGAACTTATCGTAACAATATAGCTTACATAAACAGAAGGCAAGATGTTAAATTTAGAGAGAGAAAAAAACAAATGCGAGCATATTTACAGGTTCTCATTGAAAAGGTAAAATGTTTAATTACTTTCGTTGTTGGCTTGGTTGGTTCGTTTTTAAATGTCAGAAAATGTAACTGTCATGAGAATTTTGAATTTCTTTTTGCTAATTATTTTAATCTCTTTTGGATTAGGCTTTAAACAGCAGACATCATATGAAAATGCAAACTCTTCATTTTTGCTGGAAAATGATAATTATGTGTCCAGTGAAAGGGGTGAAGAACGGCTAGATTCTAATTTCAGTTTGGATAAAGAAAAGGCCAAGTCAACTAGAGAAAAAGGGTGTTCTCGGCCAAGAGAGAAGTGCACACGTAAACCTGGAGGTAAGAAAATGGTGAATGCTTTGTGCAATGAAGCTATTCCGAAAACAGCTGAACATTGGAGCAGATCATTTTTCAAAGTGTGTGAGAAGACAGAGAATGATTCAGAATCTAGCACTGGGATGGGTCAGTTCCTGATAGGTCCAGCACTGCCACCTGGCTTTGGGAACAGCAACAGCAGAGATGCTGACAAAGAAAAACTAACTTCATCACTAAGGCATAGGATAAAAGAAACTGTGACAAGATTAGATGATGTGGGAAAACAGAGCTTATTACCAGCAATTTATGATGAGAAGGATGAGGTGATGACTATTGGTCCAGCACTTCCTCCTGAATTTCATTTGAAAAGTGCTACTGGTGATTTGACAAAAATTGGTTTGGCACCAGAGCCAAACATCAAGAAATTTATAGGTCCAGCATTACCTCCAGGCTTTGAAAATAACTGCAGTGAAGGTGGTAAAGAAAGGTATGTAGACTCAGCTTCAAATGGCTCTGATACAGCTGACAGCAGTTTGGATTATGATGTGATTGGTCCTTTGCCATTGCCATCCTATGTATCTTCTGGAGACAGATTCTATGGGTCTGCTGCAGCAGATTTTGAAAGAAGAGCACAGCGGATGAAAGAAAAACTAGAAGGAAAGGTAATCACAAGTTTCACTAGAAATTGACTAATGGTATAATGAAAGAGAAATCTATTGTAAGCACTGAAAATAACAGAAAAATACTGTTGCATTTTCTTCTGCGCATAAAGTTTTAAAGTGGTTTATAATTATGTAATATTTATTTTATAAATTTGAATGTTAAGATTACTAATTAATAGGCTTTAATCTTTAAAAAATTTTTGTTATTAACCAGAAAAAGAGGAGGAGGAAAAAAACAGAACTTAAAGGAGTATTTAGTTAACTAGCATTTCAAATGCATCATCAAGAGAATATGCTTTTCCATGATTGTAGATTTTAGTTGACTGTTATATATATATATATATTCCAGACTGAAAGTGTTGCAGCAAAAAGAGAATCATGGATGACAGAATTGCCACCAGAGATGGGTCCTCGATTTGGTCTTGTAGCACGCCAGTTCCGCTCTGGCAACTATTCAGAATGTGGTGACAGGTCAGTGTGGACAGATACTCCTTCTGACAGGGCCAAGAAAGAGAAGGTAGGGATAGTAGTAATCTGAAAAAAAACACTACATTAATTTTTAAAAATTATTTTGCTTAAGTTCTACCTGCATTAAATGCAGGTGTAAAGTAAATAAGAGAAGTGTACAAGACAGACAAAAACAAAACTGCACCTATGGTGCTAAAATTTGTAGGTGGGCTTATTTGTTCTCTGCCATTTGTCCTGTGTGTTTATTGATGTAAAAGAGAGAATTAATTCATGCTGCTTCCTTGTTTCATCTATTTATTGGTTTCTTAAGCTCTTGAAGGGTTGAAATGGGTGGCCAGTGGTCTGGTGGTTACGCTACTGGATTGCCATGGTTGAGAACCCAACTTTTTAAATTCCTTTCAGGATTAGCTGAGTTTGGAACACCTCTATAGCATGGTTTCTTTTTGCTTTCTTCACTTGACAGCCACATGGGTTTCCACTTTCTCCCACATCTAAAAATGAAGAGTTCTAGTAGGGTTTTCTAGGTACATGTGGTGAAGGTTCTGTTGGTAACTCTTGACTGACTTTTACCTTGACTGCTGCTCAAGACCCCCCAACCATACCCAGGTAACTCACTCAGTCACCAAGGGTAATACCTTACACCTCCCTACATCTAGCTCACTACTGTGAGATGTTCTTAGATCTTTAAAGTCAGAACACTTCAACAAGGAGAAGGGTTTAAGCGTGTCTAAAAGCAGACAGGTATACATATATCTATCTTCAAATTGTAACACATTTTAATGTTTATTAAGTATATTAAATTAGATTTAGACCTATTAATCAATAATATTGATCAACCTTTTCAAAAAGATATGGTATTGTTTTCTGGATAACAGTCCAATAAACAAGTATGTAAAGGTTTATAACTCAAACAGTCGTCAAACTGTAGAAGAAAACCAAAACATCTTAAAACAATGCAGGGGAGCTTACTGTCATTTTGTTTGAGTGTGATCAAAGTTTACGCTGTTGTTAACAACTGCTGTTAATACAAATTCTGTTCAACAGGACTCCCTTTTGTTGATTGTCTGTTGTATTCAAGTGTGTGTGCAAGTGAGAGTAAATAGATAACTATCAGCAAAAGAAAAACAAAAAAAAAAAGAGAAAACAGCAGTACATTAGACAAATGCATGACAGACTGCTGGCAAAAATTGTACGTGTCAAAAGAGTCCAGTGTAGTGCCACTGACTGAATGTTTCCTCCTCACTTTTCAGATAATGTGATGTACATGTGTACTTTGACTATGTTGTGCCTGGTGGTCAAATACCAGTCTAAACTTTTGCTGAGTAGTTATTGCAGGGTAGGCTGATTCTTGAGTTTATCCTTAGTGCTGCTCTTAGCTCAGTGATGTCACGCAATGAGACCAGCAGCAGCAGCATTCAAAAACCCAGGATTTTTCCAGTAATATCATAATTTCCTCAATATGGCTTTTTGGCTCATACAGATTTCATGAACACAATATTTTCCATAGTCTCTCCACACTGTAACTTCTTACGTAAGCACAATCACATCCCACTTGTAAATCCTATGTAACATCTGAATTTGTCAGCCTCTGACAAGGCAGAAAATATCAATTTTATTTCCATAGTTTATAGAATCTTTTTTTCAGAGTTTTCAAAAGGACCAACTTTAAAATTTCTTGACCCATGGAAACCCTGTTTTTTTTGTATATTAGTGGTTTTACAGGATGTGAGAATAAAAAAATCTGATGATTGTGTTTGTTTTGTAGGAAGGTTACAGCCAAAAGAAAATAAAAAAGGAAAGAGTGCTTTCAGAAAGAGACAAGATGTGTGCCCAGAAAGTATCTGCCTATAATGTAAGTTTTTCTTGTTGACATTTGCTTTATCAAATCAAATATCAATCCGTACAGTTAAGAAAAACTTCCATGAACAACTAAAAAATATAAGTTTTATTCCTGTAGCCTTCAGTACTAATTTTTAAAATTACATTGAAATTCAACATGCATTTTTATAAATTTTACTGCATACAATCATAACCAAATTTAGTTAAGTGAAGCACTGATTCAAAACAATTGTTTTTCCTCCCTAGAAACAAAAAAGGCCAGAATCACTCTTGGAAATGCACACAAAGGAAATGAAGAAAAAGAAGGTAAGTGAAAATGTTAACAAGCATGATTTTAATATCTTTGTTAGTTTTTTTTTAAAACTGCTAAATATGCCTTTCCTCTCTTTTTTTTCCTGCTGTTTATTATTTAGTGCATTTCATTTCAATATTATTTGATATAAGTAACCCACAAATATATTATCATATTTTTGGAGTATTTTCCTTAATATTTACAATGGCTGAAATATTTCTGAAAGATCAGGTATATCTTCAAATAATAAGCATTTAAAAAATATATTGTTTTCAATATTTATTTTAATGTTTAACAGTATTTTCATCTGGTGTAGCTGAATTTAGTTTACTTTAAAAAAACAAAAAAATGTAAAATGAATAAAAGTATGTCATCATTAGATGGTGTGTGGAAAGTAATGCACTTAAAATCTTATGAAAAAGAGTTCTGTTTAATTGTAAATTACAGAGCCTTGCCAGAATAAATACCCATGAAACTAATGGAATAATCCATGTTACCCACAGTGTCATGCACTTGGGGTATAAATAGCACATCATGAAATAAAAGAGCTGGTAGAATGATGAAGATGCCTCATACAGTTGGCATTCATGATATATCACGATTGGCATGCGGTTGCATGATTGGACAATCAGACTGACCAAAATGAGAGGCAGACAGCACAATCTTGGACTTGTTAATGTGACCATAACATTGTTAATTTTTGTCAAGCATATGAGAGAAACAGCTAACCACTGAACAGGACAGTCATCAATGATTACAGAAAAGCCTTTGTTTGTCTGGTGAGGTCCACCCCCTCCCCCCCACACGCGCACACGTGTGCACACAAAACTCGCAGTTATCACCACTACTGTAAATGTATCCCAACATGCAGCTCAACATTATTTGCTTGAACTGGTCTACCACATTGCATGGCTTGGCAAAATCTCTGCCTATGAAAGCCATTGTAAAGAGCAGATTTTCATGGATCCAGGAAATGATGAACACCTATGACATTTTGGATGTCTGTTCTGTTTCATCACTTCACATCAAATGGGTGTGGAGAAAGGCCAGTTAAACAATTCAGAGGACTTTCTTACATCCTACAGTTCAACAAGATGGTTTTAGTGTAATGGTATAGGCAGCAAGATGGGATGCTGGAAACACTGACCTGGTTTCATCAGGGGATGTATTAATTGTTGCATAACATCCATTCTCAATAACCTTATATCACTTTCCAACAAAGGGTTTTACAGTTCAAGAGAGATTTGCTGCAAGAAGGTTGTGCCACTTGTTATACCTAACCAGGGGCGGACTGGGAGCCCAAAACGGCCCTGGCAAACACCTAAAATCGGCCCATTAATGTAGGCTATGATTCTGGCGACCACAGCGAGCCCATTCAGCTGGGGTTCAGGGCACTGTAAGCTGCTGAGAAAATTTTGAAATTTGACCAATTACAGGGACATTTTGAGGCCATATGAAATGGGTATTAGAACATATTCTAAGGTCAATATTAAGTACTTCATCCCATTGGCTTATGATTCGATCACTAAAATAGCCTTATTTTAATAACAAACATTTAAAAAGAAAATAAGAACAAGACACATCCAACATATATTTCATGTTAGATAACTCAGATGGAGAAACAGACGAAGCTGAAGATAAAAGTTAAGAAGTTTTTTATGTTTTGAGACAACACTGAGTAGTCTATCTACTTTATTCAAGAATGCATTGGGTTTTAGAACTGTTATTATTGGCAGTCTCTGTAGCTATGAGGAATATAATACTTCATCCAAAAATAAAGAGAGCATTATTTTAATTTTTGTTTGACGTTATTTGAAGAATCACTGTATTTGAACTGCTCACATTTGCTTTCAGAACTGCACATTAAAAAAAGCCCTGTACACAAGGTCAAAAATACTCAAGTTATACACATATATAATTATATATATAGACAGATAGACATTCAATAATTATGAATACACAGAATAAAGTTGAAATCTTATAATTGTGACCTTATTAAATTTACTTGCATACATATAAAAATAAAATGATTGCCTGATTTTCCACAAAACTGAAATTATTAAGCAATAATCTCAATTACTCGATAGAAGATGATATACATATGAATATATGACATGATAATCTTTATTGAAGGAGGAGAATGTTAATATAATATGATGTTATTCAAATAAATGAAATAAGTTAAACACATTTTTTCTATATTCAGTATTAAACAAATACCAGCTGCTGATATAGAATGTAATAATACAACGTAAATAATATTGTTCCTTTATGAAAAGGCCTGATAATTGTATGTGCTATACTTTTATACGACTGGCAGCGCAGTAGGTTTGTTTACACATGTATCACCACAAACATGTGGGTAATGCGTTGTGCTACGATGTTACGACATCACTAGGTGATAGGAATTTTTCAGCTCCATTATAATCTTATGGGAACACTGTCATATGTGCAGTCCATCGTTGACTGAAATATCGTTATGCGGCGCATGACTAGTTCATTAAAAAGTTTTTGAGCATAATATTATATTATATTATATAAATTATTAATCACTGTGCCTCAACCCTTGAAAGAGTTTGTTCTTTACAACGAAAAAATATATAATTGAGTCTTAGATGCAAGCTGCAGAGGAGAACGCTGGGTGTACGAGTACAGTACGGACTGTACAGAATGCCAAGTATATTTGCTGGAACTTATTTTGTTGCTCACCTACAGGGCCTGGGGGCCGGGACATCATTAATTTGATTATACAGTTGATAACTTCTGACATAAAATTACATATACAGACACCTACAACTAATGTAGAGTGCAGTAGGTTGCTCAGTAGCACATAATATTATTGAAACTAGAGAGGTCAATCATCAGGTTATCAGCCTACTGACTAGGCGGCACCGCCCACCGGTATTTTTGCCCGGCATCCCCAGCGGCCCAATCTGCCCCTGTACCTAACTCTCCATCATAAGAGGTGAGAAGTTGCAAGTTCTTTGAATGTCTAGGAGCCCTGACATGAATCTGATTGAACACATCTGGGAGCACATTGCAAAAAAATAAAATCTCCCACATTTGTGGTCTATCTGAAGGAAAAACTGAACATTGGTAGAATTTGAACCATGCTATCATATAAATTTTCATTACAACATATCCTAACCCTTCATGAGGCACATGGAAAAGCTATTAGATATTAATTTAATGTTTTTTTTTTTTTTTAGTTTTTCTCGTGTGTACATATATACCGCAGTAAAAAAATTACTTATGCTTCAAGGGTGCTCATCTTCTGGAAGGGCTATTCAAGCAGATTAATTCTTCCTTTGAATTATCTCAACTAAAAATGGATTCCTACCACAAATATTCTTATGTAAATTAAATGTAGGATATAAAAATTTTTAATGGGTACTTAATTACTGGCCAAAAATAAGTTTAATTTTCAAGAGAAATAGTTAGGTATAAAGCAGGAAAATTTGAATTAAATGTTCATTTGTTTGTGTTAGTGACAAGAATATCGATTGCTTTATTACCGTGTTTGGGAGGTACAATATGAAAGACTGACTGACTATAGCAGAGTAAAGGTTCATTTTCTTGTGGCAGTCAGTAATACGTATTGGAGTAAAAAGACTTTGCATTAATTTTTCCTGAGTGGTTTTATACTTTATTCACGCTTGCTTTACCTCTTCTGACATTTGTATAGGCATGCATAACTTGTGAGTAAAAATAAATTGTTAGTATGTTTGTTTGCTGTAGTTTCTGTTAAATACCTCACTTCAGATGGAGGAGCCAAGAGAATGTGCAAAACGGCAACCATTCGACCGTGAACGAGATCTTCAGACTGTAAACTTGGATGCTTCCCAAAAACAGTCAATCGTCAACAGATCTCAGGGGCTCAACACACGGTTTGGACATGGCAAGACACAGTTTTTATAGTTGTACAACATTTTGCTCTAAAGATATTTATCAGTTTTACTCTTATATCTCATAAAAAAAAATAATTATCATTTGTATTTCTTTCCCAGAGTGAAAATACAAATACTCAACATTGAGAATCTTTATCATCATTTTATTCTTAAATATGAAGGAAGTAATGTTAGCCAAAACTTGTTCTACTTTTTGCAAGTTTGATCTATTATTATTATTATTATTGCACTTTTCCACTTGAAACCATTCCTCCTCTTGACCTGGAAGTGGAAGCAGCAATGCTTAAATCTGCATTAGAGTACTGACTACATCAAAGCAACAGACAGACAAAAATGTTGAGGAAAAATTTTATTTATGTCACAATATAAAATAATACCTTAAACATAAGGTATTAGAACTTCCTTTATTTTTATATATATATATATACTGTTAGCAATTAAAACATCTTTGAAATTAAAATTTTTTTTTTTTTTTTATCTAAAAATCACGTTCCATGAGCACCTTGTAAAATGTTTATGCAGGTAATATTGTTGGGGAAACAGCCTCATATATGTAAATTTACATGCCATGATTACAGGGTTAATATTTCTTACATTGGGAAACTTCAGAATCTAGTTAATTAGTAGTGGAGAATAAATTCAAACCCGTCAGGATATTTTGGTTGAACCTATCCAGATTATTTATGACTGACGGTGATCTGGGATGATCGTAGCAACATGATTGGCCATCTTCATACTGAATTACGGGGAATGAATATAAATTTTTAAGTTATGGAGGAAAAGGTTACTGCCGTTAACATGCTAAGAGAAGAATTATTAAAGCATTATTTCATCGAAATAATATAACTTAAATGTCTGTCTCCCTAAACTGGGAATGGGTGAATAAAAGAAATTGATTCCAAAGACTGAAAATTAACAATTATTAAAGTTGCTATGTAAAAAAAACAAGAGATGCTGCTTCCCATAATGCATTGTGGACTTGCTCTTGTCGTAAATGGGCTTACTGTTCATTTTTATTTTAACAGAGAACTTAAAATGAAACTTTTGAAAGCAGTTAAGTGATTTTTCATGATCTACTGTACATAGTTTTGACCTGATAAATACCTTATTTTGAAACTAGACAATAAAAAAGAGTTTTTTCAAGTGAATATCTCCTTCAGTCATAAACCATTTTGAAAATTTTCCTTGCACCATCAAAACATTTGAATTTGATCCAGATTTCTGTATTGTTTGAAGCAGTATCAATGTAACTCCAGAAAAACACCCAACTAAATACAAATGTTGAAGCACAGAAAAAAAAAAATTTGTGAAGGTAAAAAACATCTTTCAAAGCAAATTTTTTTTTTTTTAATCGGTCTCAAATGTATACAAGTATTATCAGCTTTTACTATAAACTATGTTGGTAATTTCACAGTGCCCTTATACTCTGTGTTATTGGAGTATTTTTTAGAGTTACTTCGAACTGAATTTAATAATTATCCTGACTTTACAACAATGTGGTATGGAACTGAGTATGTCTTCTGAAGAATTAATTTTAAAAGCATATGACACAACTAAATCGTGTATCTTGGTTTTATTAACAAGAATTCCATAAAACTAATGCCATAGATCAGCTGGAGAGCCTACATTTCTAGTAAGCTAGGGTAAGACTTTTTTTTTTAAAATAAAAGTCTTTCAGTAGCTTTATCCAGTTTGTTTATAGCAAATTGCTTCCTTTGATTTTTTTAAAATATGAAATATGAAAGTCCTTGGCTAGGTAAACAGTACAAAGTAGCCTTACAATGCTGCAAAGGAATCCACAAACAATTCTCCTTGTGAGTGTGGACCTTTGGTCTTAGCTGCTTTACTTTCTACTGTCCGATTCCTGCTGGTTGCATCTCAAAGAATGCTGGAGTCAACATCTGCAGCAAAAGAGCATGGTTATGAGGAAAGATGCTAATTTCAAACAGGCCAAATAATGAAATGCTAAAACTAGCAAAAATCAGAGTCATTGATTGAACATTGAAAGAATACTACTTCAGTGCATGTGTGTACAGGTGCATCTCAAAAAATAGAATATCGTAGAAGAGTTCATTTTTTTTTCATAATTTAATTCAAACAGCGAAACTCTCATATATTCTAGATTCATTACACACAAAGTGAAATATTTCAAGCCTTTTTTGTTTTAATTTTGATGATTATGGCTTACAGCTCATGAAAATCAAAAATCCACTATCTCGAAATATTAGAATATTTCATAAGATCAATTAAAAAAAAAAGGATTTATAATATAGAAATGTCAAACTTTTGAAAAGTATGTTCATTTATGCACTCAATACTTGGTCGGGGCTCCTTTTGTACAAATCACTGCATCAATGTGGCGTGGCATGGAAGTGATCAGCCTGTGGCAGTGCTGAGGTGTTATGGAAGCCCAGGTTGCTTTGATAGCAGCCTTCAGCTCGTCTCTATTGTTGGGTCTGGTGTCTCTCATCTTCCTCTTGACAATAGGTGAGTTGGCTGGCCAATCAAGCACAGTAATATCATGGTCAGCAAACCAGTTACTAGTAGTTTTGGCACTGTGGGCAGGTGCCAAGTCCTGCTGGAAAAGGAAATCAGCATCTCCATAAAGCTTGTCAGCAGATGGAAGCATGAAGTGCTCTAAAATCTCCTGGTAGATGGCTGCACTGACTTTGGACTTGATAAAGCACAGTGGACCAACACCAGCAGATAACATGGCACCCAAAATCATCACTGACTGTGGAAACTTCACACTGGACTTCAAGCAACTTGGATTCTGTGCCTCTCCACTCTTCCTCCAGACTGTGGGACCTTGATTTCCAAATGAAACACAAAATTTACTTTCCTCTGAAAAGAGGACTTTGGACCACTGAGCAACTGTCCAGTTCCTTTTCTTCTTAGCCCAGGTAAGACGCTTCTGATGTTGTCTCTGGTTCAGGAGTGGCTTGACACTAGGAATGTGACACTTGTAGCCCATTTCCTGGACACGTCTGTGCGTGGTGGCTCTCGATGCACTGACTCCAGCCTCAGTCCACTCCTTGCAAAGCTCCCCCAATTTCTTAAATCAACTTTGCTTGACAATCCTCTCAAGGCTGCAGTCATCCCTCTTGCTTGTGCACCTTTTCCTACCACACTTTTCCCTTCCAGTCAACTTTCCATGAATATGCTTTGATACAGCACTCTGCAAATAGCCAGCCCTTTCAGCGATGACTTTCTGTGGCTTACCCTCCTTGTGGAGGGTGTCAACGAGTGTCTTCTGGACAACTGTCAAGTCAGCAGTCTTCCCCATGATTGTGGTTGTGTACTGAACCAGACTGAGAGATTCATGGTATTTATACTGCATAAATAGTGATTTACTAAAACTCAAAATGGAATATTCTAATATTTTGAGATACGTTTATTCTATTTTTTTTTAGCTGTAGCACTAATTATCAAAATTAAAATTAAAAAATGCTTGAAACATTTTAGTTTATATGTAATGAGTCTAGAATATATACAATTTTCACTTTCTGAAATAACTGACAAAAAATATTGAACTCTTCCATGATATTCTAATTTTTTGAGATGCAACTGTATATACTCTGGACTCATTAATTGGTGATTTTAAGGTTATTCTTGCCAAAACAGGAATATTAATGCATTGCAGTTGCCTGTTAAGGTGAACAATGATGATTTCTTTTTATAATGCTGAACTAAATTTCAGGTCTGGTAATTTGGTTCCTAACGAGATTTTATTAAAAGGTATCTGAAAAAATAAAATAATTCAGTGATTGTTTAGATTCATCATTCGGAGATCTCTTCTTTCTATTGGACACACTGTCAGAGGGAGCACATTTAAAAGTTACACCAATTTTTGTATGACATCCCAAAGATGGTGGTGCATTTTAAAAACTCAACATTCTTGATTTTTCCAGATAAGCCACCTTGGGTGAATTTCCATCCCATTATCTTTTGTCTTTATCATTCAGCACAGGTTGAGCCATAGGGAGCTATGACACAGAGTATCTTCCTCATTAATATAACTGTTTGTAACAATAAATCAGTATTGCTCCAACCTTATGTGCTATGCATTTGAAGTGGGTTGATGCTAGTCAGTTTACCATATACCACCTGGGATGCATTTATATTGAACTGACTAAAGATGCCTGTTGTGATTTTATAATGAAACTCGGCAAAATAATAAGTATGTAGTGTTTTTGTCCTCACAATTCATATTTATATCAAAACTATAGCTAGAATTATGTTAAGATACAGTAGTTATTACAGGTTATTAACATGTTGACTGCACCAGATAACTTACTGGCTGAATACTCACCTGAATCGAATTCTAATTTTTTGGATGTTGCTGAATCCCCAAGTCCTTCTATATCCACATCACTTTCAGGAGCATTTAATGCACTCAAAGTCACCTCTGCTTAAAAGTGGAAAAGAAAGAGAAAATCACAATTATCATTTCCTTAAATTTAATGTCCAACAGAGAGAGACACTAACAACAACTCTATATTAATGATGGGCATTTTTAGTCTAGTTTTGAAGATGAATGACATCCATTGCAAAGAGCTACTCATGCAGCTGTACCTTCACTCACAAGAAAACTTATTGAGATGTTAAGCCACTGCTTATATAAACTTTTCTACATAATGGATGAATTGTTGTTCAACAACATTAAAATGACTAAGTGTGCATAGTTTGAGGCTCACACACACACACCTGTTAAATTCTAAGGTATTACAATTAATCCATAAAAGTTAAGTAATTTTCCTGAGATTCTTCTAGCAATTGCGATAAAATTTTATTTAAAGAGAGAAAAAGACAGGTTTTAAATTGTGAATGAAATTGCAAAAATAATTTGATCTTTTCACATGCAAAAAAGGATATCAAAATGACAAATCATCTGAATTCAATCTCCTTTAGACCTTTTGCTTTTTTTTCTTGAATGAAGCACAATACTTAAAAATACACCTGCCTACTCTCAATCAAAACTAGTTATGCTCCACTTTCAGTTAATGAATATTTTAGGTTAATAGAAAGTAAACTTTTATTAGAAGGTTACGTAGATTTCCTTAATGATTTTTAGAATTTAAGGAAAGGGTTCACTTTCGATAATTTCAAATTTTGGCTTATCGACAACAGAATAATTTCAGTTATTAAACACAATAGTGCCTTAATACATTTGAAAAAAATATATGCATCTTGCTACTACATAAAATCTGTTGTATAACCTTTATCTAACTTGTATATGCATAGATAGCTTAGTTTTATATTTGAAATAAAATGTCTGAATTTTCTATATTATTTCTAATATAAAGTGACCTACAACAACCAATGGTGTTATGGCATCTCTCTAGTCACGTTTGCATCACTTTCACACCATGTGAGACATTTAAGCACATTGCAAGTCATGAAAAACTCTTCTGTTAGGCGAAGTGGTTACCAAAGAAATATTTATTTTTCTTCCTTTGTACCTAACATTTTTCGACCTTGCATGATGGGGAAGAGAGACTGTTTTATAGGCACAGAAAAAGATTATAGCAAGCAAGCTCAAATTTTAATTTGAACAAATATCTGTTAAAATTTCCTAATAAATTAACTACTTAGAATGTAAAAAGTGGTGTTAATTTAAATGATTTTACATGTTTGTGTGTGTGTGAGAGAGAGAGAGAGAGAGAGAGTATCCTATCTAGAAAGCCAGGGAGTGATAGGCCTAGAAACTCGAACTACCTGAGGGCTTGTGCTTTTTAGGCTGGGGTTCACTCTGCCTTTGAGCTGGAGTTTTTTTGGGGGAAGACTCTGTAGGTGCATGTAATCCTGCCTCCTCATATGCTTTTCTCTTTAACTGTGCCTTAATTTGTGACCTGAAATAGATTGAAACAGCTACTGAAAACTCCCTCGCATGGGAAAAGGATTTCTTTTGATTTCATTCCATTCATTATGAAACCAAAGCTGCTAATTTTTTCTTGTTTTGCCCAGTTAAAAAAAACAAAAAGCATTTTGGGGATAAGTGGTGGGTAGGAGATTCAAAGCCTCGTACCTCTCCCCTCTACCTTATTCCTGCTCTGATAACAGATTTTACAACAAACTGGCCTGGTTTACTGATACCTTACTCGAGGTTGAATCATTCAAACCAGCTTTGCCCAAATTCAGAATTTCCAAAAATGCTGACATTCTTATATATAAATATAGGCTGGTTATAAAACTGAAAAAGTAAAGATTATGCTATAAAAGACATTTTTAAACTACTCATTTTTTCCTGTGACACTCAATACTAAGAGAAATTAAATGCAGCCTTAATTTTTGTAGAATAAACGATAAAACTAAACCAAACTTGGAATTATCAGCATGTGAATGGGACAGATCTGGTGATAGATCCTACTTTATTCACATCATCATGGGTAAATAATAATTCTAGTGCAATGAATGTTTACAGTTAGTTTGTAACTGACCAAATAAGGCTGGACTGCAAAATCAATCTGGAATGAAGTCAGTACTATTGCATCTGGTCAAGGGAATAAAAGGATCATATTTGGTGGAAGGTCACTGTTCAGCAGAAGGAAAAAAAAAACTGAATGATAAAAACCATTCACTTACAAAAACCGCACAGCATTTGGCCATACTGAGTTTTCCTTGCATGACTATTTGAGTGATAAAAACCATGCAGTTTCACATGCTTTTTATCAGCAGAGGCAGAGGCATGAGCTAGAACCATACCTCAAAATGTCCATGTTTTGTGGTCACCTTGAGCATTATGTACCATTAGAACACCTGTGGTACAGACAACTTTAACAAACCTCTCTGCTAACTGATACAGACAAACATTCCCACATTAATTACTGTAAAAGGAGTACACACCCACCATTAAAAAAATGCAAGGTGCAAACATTTATGCAAAAGTCAATTTTCTAAGTTCATGATGTAAACATGTCAGTTACTATTCACCAAAATGTAACTTTCCAGTGCTCCAGTCACAAGTTGTGATAATTTCAGGACCATCTGTTTTGTAGAGATAGATGGAAGACAACACCTAAACTTTAGTACTTACATTGTTCTGTTCTTTATCACCTCACTTATTTTGTTGAGATCTTCACCAAACCGCTTAACAGATGTTCTAAGTAAATCAATTTCATGGTCGGTCCACTTACCACTGAGAAAAAGAAATGAACAAGCTAGTTTTTTTTTTTAAAAAATTGCCTTAGATTAGTTAATTTACATGATGCATGTGTAAGTTTTAGGCTATTTTTATTAGAACTAGAAAAGTGTCAAAAAAAAAGAAAAAGCAAACTAGTTTCAACCTTACAAGAGGTAAAATTTAAGCCAAATTTTGCTCAGCAAACTGACTGAAACTAAGTCTGATCTATGAACAGTTAAAAAAGCTGTGGCAAATGATTTTTTTAAAACATGGGGCTAGTATAGTATAATATTTTCTAACCTTAAAATCATAATGCTGCTATTTTATTTTATATATTTGGTAGTGGCAGATGGCCGAGTGCATAGTGCAACAGCCTGTCATGGCTGAGCTTGGGTTTGAATCTTATTGGGTTCCAGCTCAGTTTGTTGACTTCCTACAGCTTGGTTTCTTCCTCCTTTTATGTACCAGTCCATTTGCATGGGTTTCTCCTAGGCAGTTCATTTTCATTCCACAACTAAACAGAGGATTTCTAGTTGACTTTCTGCGTTGCAGCACCTCGTCCAGTTTCCACTTGGGGTGGAGGATTGAGTGCCAGACTAACCTCCTGGCCTCATATAAAATGCCAACTGTTTTCTGCCCCCCCCCCACCAGTGCTCAGACATTGGTGCCAGAAGGATAATTTTAAAGAGACAGTTAAAATCCTCTATCAGCGTAGGACAAAATAACATTTTTAAACAATTATATATTATTTAACTTTTATAAAGTCACTATTTATATACACTGGTACCCATAATTGTTGATTTACCCATCAAATATCACGTTACAATAAGTTTATCTTGGAACAAAAAGTGCACATTTTTTTTTTTAAATCATTGGAAAGTCCATTATCGTGGACACCAAACTTAACATTTTTTTAAATATCATTTCAAATAGATTAAAATATTTATGGTGTTTAGTATTAGGGAATATTGCGTAACAGACTTATAGATAAATGAAACAAATAGACAGTGGTGGTAACTGATAGTTTTACCGCATCAGGGGAACGGCCCGCGTAAACAAGGATGATTTCTTGGTTTAAAAATCATCACATTAAACAAAAAACAAACCTTTAGCGCCACTGATGGACGACAATACAAACCTGGCTGGGCTGTGCTCTGCTGTTGGATGTAGCTGCATTGTCAGTTCTCCCAATTTGCTAAACGCCGAGCCGGCTGCTGTAAAAATCTCCCCAACCTGATCGGAAAACAAGCCATGAAAAGGATGTTAGTTTCGGAATTTCCCTTCCATCTCACGCTACCTCCGACAGCAGATTCTCGCTGTCCTCAATCGGTTTTATATAACCGAAATGTGTACCCAGATTGTCAATGAAATATCGAGACAAATGAAAACGAGTGCGCTTTCAGTCCATCACATTTTGAATACGAAAGAAGGGGAGATAACTTGAATAAAAAATTACTGAATGCCCTCGAATTCTGCATTTGTGCTTATTAATAATAATAATAATACCATTAGCATCATCATTATTTGGTTAATTATTATTATTATTATTATTATTATTATTATTAAAGAAAATAAACATTATTAAATTACTAAAATATTAATAAAGAAATTGTTTAAACAAAAAATCCCTTTCGATGAAATTTCATCTTATCTTTAAAAAACTAAATTTAGAAAATATGAACGCATATACAAGTAATAGAAGATGGGATCAAAAGCAACTCAGTATCCCAAAAATGAGTCCCCATCTCTTTTCTTACTTACCAACGTACCTTTTAATCAGCGCAATGTAACGATTGCTTTAATTGTTAACTACATTAATGAAATATTAGGATTTTATGGGAATCATAACTGGGAACTCAAAGTTAAATTTGTACGTGATACTCATTGTTGTGATAGAACTGTCGACTTTACTAACAACAGGCGGTCTGTAAACTCACAGTAAAATATGCAGTAGTCCGTTTTCTCTTTACGTTCACTTTGAATTAAAGAAAATGTTCGATTTTGTGATTAAAACCTTTACCTTACTCGCCGAACTCATTTTATCCGCCAAATTACTGTTTACAGTCCGCCATTTGATTTGGAAACCCTCCTTATAAAAGTAAAACACTGTAATAGTTAATAAAGGTACAGTTCAAAGTAATTTTATTTATTAATAATTATTCAATAAAAATTCAGCAATCTACAATTACAATATCTACTAATAAATACGTTTTCATTTCTACGGAAAGTTCACAGACTATGTTGTTTGAGAGTAGCGACTACCGGTGCTAGTAATAATTTTCCCCCTTTTAATATTCACTCATTCAGGACCAGAATGTTTCTAAACAGAATATTTACACTGAATGCGTTACTAGAAATTTATACTTTAATCCATACACAGTTGTATCGTCGTAATAAAATCTCTATTCCGAAATTGCCTTAAATAACAGCACCGATAAGTCACAATGTTATATATAATTACGAGTAATACAAAAATATCCGACAGCCGAAGATTCTAATTTAACGATTTCTTCACAGTACGAAGGTTAATTAAGAAAATTAAAAAAAAAAAGATTAACCGGTTAGAAAGAGTTTGTAAATACTGAAGTACGTCAGGGTTCAAAATTTCAAAAGTAGTTTTGAAAGTTACACCAGTTGTTTACACGAGTCCGCTTTATGAATAACAAATTAAATGAGGTGGGGGTTACAATTGACGCTCCAGCCTCGTTTGGGCTCAGAGCGGCCGCTCCGTCCACCTTTCCCACTTTATTACACCACTGATAATATCATTGATTAAAGTCAATAATGACATCATCTCAAATTAACGAAACTCCTTTAACGTAGTCAATAATGTTCAAATGCCTATCTGGTTATTTCAAGACACGCAAATCCTCGGATCAGGGAAAGAGAGAGAGAGTTAACAAGCAGATTAGTTGTTGTTGTCCTCTGCACCGTTTAAATGCCGTGGCGCCACCTGGCGTGAAACAAGACGATCAGCTGACCGCCGCTAAATCCATATCGAAAACAATGTGAGTTTGTGGTGGGTTGGTTTCTTACGAAAAGCCTGCGAATTTGCCGAGGTGGAAGCACCGAGATGGGAGAGGCGAACGAGACCACTCCGTTGGTGTCTTCGACGACATCTGACGAAAACGAAGAGGAACTGACCGGTTGCGGGGCCAGTATATTTTGCAACCCTCGCAGGTTTTTACATCGATACCTGGTTCTAGTTATCATGTGCTTCCTCAGCTTCGGTGAGTACACTGATGCGTGTGACAGTCGCCGCGACCCCGATCACCGTCGGGTAGAACTTACTGTTGACATCCTTGTAGTCGCCAATCTGAATATCAATGATTTCCTTCGCTTTTTCGGTCTGTGGTAGATTTCTACACAGATCTTACACTTACAAAAAACAAACAAAAAAAAATGGATGTAGCCGCGTTTCATTTTAATTTACGCTAAAGAAAATTCTACGTTATGTTGTAAAGAATTCGCTTTTTTTGTTTTTCGTCTGAAGTTTTTGTCTTAGTTCCCGTCCGGCTGTTACTGATCTCAGCTGGCGTTGCTGCACTGGGGGGCGGGCAAGCGAGTCATGTGACTGCACGTGCTCGTTTTCTTGAGAACGGCTGCTCTGTTACTGACAAAGAAACCGCGGGTTATTACGGTTAAAAAGAAAGTAAATTATTATTTCTTCAAAGTGCATAACTTAACAAAAAGTTGGAAAATTATACCAATTTTTAACTTAGAAGTAATAACCATCTTTTAGTGTGATATTCTCGGCTTGTTTGTCCAGCGCCAGCCATCTATGATTAGATACCAGAGATCTCTTATTTGAACAGACAGACATTTGGATAGGTCCTTGAATACCAACCCATGGCACAATAATCACTTCTCTCTCTAATTAGTCAGACGAGTTATATCTCATTTTATTTCTTAGGTTTTACTTAAGTTGAATATTAAAAAAAAAAAAATACTTGGATATCATTTACTACAGTAAATAAATTGATAGAGATAAAAGTTGTTTAGTTCTCTGGGCGCAGTGGTTTGGCTGGTTTGCTTTCTAATTTTTTATAGCATCCATCTTCACTCTGATTAACTGTCATGAGGATTAGCGGCTTAAACGAGATGTTTTCTGTTTCTAGGGAGCTACTTCTGCTATGATAATCCTGCTGCACTTCAGGACAACATGATAAAGGATTTGAATCTTTCTGAAAGTCAGTTCATGTCCTTCTATTCCTGGTACTCTTGGCCAAATGTCATTCTTTGTTTCTTTGGAGGTTTTCTGATTGACAGAATATTTGGAGTGCGGCTGGGAGCTATCATTTTTAGTGTGTTTGTTACTGTTGGTCAGGTAAGGAGTTTACTTTAGTTTCCTCAACATCTTTCGTCTGCTTACTTTAAACATAACTACTTTCAGTATTTTTATACATGGAAAGTGGAGACTGAAGACATCACATGTTGTTAACAAACTCTGTAGGAGGATGAGCTGATTGAAGCTACATAATGTATGCTAACCAGGCAGGTTAACCTGTATGGCTGATGGCTGAACTGAGATGATCGTAGTTCCTGAGCCCTCAACACTTGGAACCCTCCCACAAGCACTGGGCATCACCGCTTCATGAGGAAACAGGACTACTACAAGGAAACGCATGCAGAACAGATTCCTCCAGGAGAGAACCCACACTGACGCCTAGGTTCCAAGCATGGATTGGAAAAGGGCACCAAACTTCATCCATCAACAGGACAAGCATAATGTGCTACCACTACACTAACCCTCCCCCCCCACACACACCTATCTCAGCAGGTCATGTTAGAAATATGCCTGCTATTTTATTTTATGTAGGCAACTACCCTAAGAAACCTGAGGCATTCTTAATTTCTGAATATCAGTGGCATTTTTTTTTTAAAAAAAAAATGCTTACAATGAAAAGATATCACTGCATGCTTTATTCACATGTACAAAACCATATTCACTGTGTTTGTAGTCTTTCAGTTGCCTCAAATTTCCAGAACTGGTGAGAAAATAACGTTTTGCTACAGTTTATTGAATTACTGTAGGCACAAGAAACAGATGCAGGTTAAAAACAGCTGGGAGCAGAGTTTGTTTTATTCAATTTACTATGTAGAATCTTTAAAACAACAGGTAACGTGTTTGTTTGCTCTTTTGTTTTAGCATGCAAGCAAAGCTAAGCTAATCACATGGTGATAAATCTTTTTAGGAAGAGATATGCTGCTGTAAATTTCAGGTTATATTTGGGCTTGGTGCATTGTTGAAACATTTGTGGTTGATGGACTTGGGTCGGTTTATTTTTGGGTAAGTGTATTTTCTATTTTTATTTATTTACTTTTATGGAATTGCTTCCATTAACTAATATTTTCTACTTCGAGATCTTTGTTCAATATTCTTTTCCACCAATAGAATTCTTCTAAAGATTCTTCCATTAACGCTTTTGTGTAAATGCTTTGGTTTTAAATTAGAATTAATGTTAAATGTTTGTTTTCCTGGCCCCTTCCAGACATTAACCAACCATCCTGACCCACCCTTTTTAAGCAGCATTAATTTTTTTTAAAAAAAAGAAAAAGGTTTCTTTAGCTATCATTAAATTAATCGCATTGCCAGCTATTTGAGAGAGCTGCTTTCAGATACTTATTTCCAAATTTTGAAGTGGCTTTCATAAACAGAGATCTTATGTATTTAATTCAGTTATAAACTCTGTATAATCCCTTCAAACATAACACTTTTCAACAGTGTTGGGTTTTTTTTTTTTATTAAGTTTTGTTTTTATTTCAGAATTGGTGGTGAATCATTAGCCGTGGCACAAAATACATATGCTGTGAAATGGTTTCAAGGGAGAGAACTCAACATGGTTTTTGGCCTCCAACTCAGTTTTTCTAGAATAGTATGATCATTACTTCCTTTATCACTCTTAGGCCATTGACATAAGCAGTTCACAAACCAGAAGCAGTTTCCATTGTTTTTCACATACAGTATTAGCACACACATGTGATAATACTGTATTATATTTAAAATCTAAAACAGCTGATTGCTTGTTCTACAACTCCAGAATTACCCTTCTTAAATAAGGGTCTCTTTCATCAAACAGGTTTTAAAAGAGGTAGTATATGGAATTTCTACCAAGCTTTGCTCTGTTAATAACAATCTTTCCACAATGCAGTGCTACAAACAATCATCTCTCTCTTTAAAATTGTGAATACCTTCAGAGTTGCCTAAATCCAGGATCTGCCTCAACAACCACGGGTAAAGTAATAGGATGTCAGCTTAGATAGTAATGCATTATGGGAGGACTTTCTTAATTATTGGCAGACAGAAATTTGCTCCAGATTCCACTTACCTCAGCTTTATTTTTATTATTATTATTATAAAATTATTGAATTCTTATTTGTTGAAATTTTAAAAATTTGTTATATTAAAAAAAAAAGTGATCTCGCTATCACTTTTTGGCAGGTTAGGTTTTAAAATTTCAGGGAACAAAGAAAGTTCTTTTATTTAAAGGTGTAACATTTGTATTGTCACAAACAACGATGCCCTATAATGCCAGCCATAGGTGCTCTCAATTATAACCCTGCTGCTTTTCTTGTTCAATTGCTGCAACACGTTTCTCTCTGCGAATACACTGCTGGTTGAAAATGCATTTCGTTTTGTATCACTTTCTTCAAATCCAAGAACACCTATTTATCAGACATCTAAACCAACTTCGAAAACTTTCCCACCATTAGTTGTTTCTTTTTTTTATGCTTTTGGGCCAGGGTTTAGGTTTGTCTCGTTGAAAATGGACCTAGGTTAGTCTGACATATCCTAGTTATGTCTCCTGCTGTTTTGGATTTTCTCTCTCTACAGACACTGATGTCTTTTGGGGGGACAACCCTGGTGAGGAGATTGTAGTACAGTGGTTAGCTGCTAGAAAATGTAGTGTCATGTGTCCATAATTTTGGACTTCGGCAGAACTCTATTTTTAGATGCAGGAGGAAATCCACATGTCTGGCTGGCGAAGGAGAGTGAGAAGAAACCATGGTGTGCCAAACTAGGGATCAAATGCAGTCCCTTAGCCTAATTACTGGCAGCCCCCCTCTCTTTGTTTATATATACTTCTATTCCTTTTGGGGGGGTTAAAGACTTAACATGAATAAATAAACACCCAAGTTTGAAAGAATATCAGTTTATTCTGGAACCATATGTAGCACTAGCAAGATGTGTGTGGTTAATGGTTTATGGGGCAGCTGATTCATGGTACAAAATCTGTACTAGGGAAGTCTGGAGAAGACAGTTTCACAGGAAATGGTTGAGGAAAGTACGTGTTCAATGGGATAAATATACGTATGTATGTCTAGTGATTGGCCAGCACTTGAAAGAGTTGTATTGCCCTGACTGACTTTCTATCTTTGTGTTGCATGGCTGAGTTGGTGCACCATCTTTCTTTAAAAATATTGTCGTCTTTGGACAGATGACCATTTCATAAACAGGTAGACCCCCCCCTTCAGGAATCTAAATGTACCAGGTAGATGCTGCAGTTCTTTTGCTGACCCACCAGCTGTGATTTTCCAGTAGTGGTCCGAATCATACTTCTCATCTTGACAAACAGACAGACTGTCATGTTTGATCATGGTTCATCAAAAATTGCTGTGCGTGGCATTGCCCACACCTATACATGACCACTCTTCAAGAACTGAGAACCTGGACATTAAAAATGACTGCTTCAAAAGGCAGGAAGGAGGGTGCCGTTGATCACTGGCATGGACACCTGCACATGTTCTGTCACATTTTCACCTGATTGTCAGACCCAATTTTCACACAACATGAAGTTTCTGTTCTGTTGTCTTTTGGCATCCAGGATGCACATGAACAGTTGTCTAATAGCTTCAGTGGTTTGGAGGCTTCTTGCTAGCTGCTTCCAACATCTTATTGCCCATCTGTGCGCCGCCTCATGTATGTATATGAGAGATGTAACTGATTGAAAGAAATATTTAATGATGCTAGAAATTAAAGATGCACAAATGTGCATATTTTCATGGCTTTGTTATTGCAATCGTTTACTGCTAAATCATTTTAGCTGTAAATAAGATTTTATTTTGGCAAAAATATGTAGTTGTGGCAGAATTTGTCATCCAGATTCATTGTTAAAAGTGTACTGTGATTATATACCATGACCAGCGCAGTGTTAAGCATTTCTTTTCTGATTTATCTTTTGTTAAAAACATTCTGTTGCCATATACTAAGAACATGTATTGCGATTGACTTTCTTAACATCTTGTTTCAAGATGAGGTGATGCAACAATCCTGACTACCATTGCATTACTCTTTCAGAATTTTGTTTTTTGTTTTTACAGTGAATTTTTTTTTAAAATATTTCTATTAAGGGAAGTACTGTAAACCTGAACATAATGCATCCTCTCTACGAACTGATCACGAAGCACTATTCTGGTCATGTGGGACTTGGTATTACACTTCTCGCAGGTAAAGTTGAATATGGCAGGGAATAAAATAATTTCCGGTTGACATGGAAACAATTTTGCACAAACACCATGTATAGTAGAGCGTGGGTAAATAAGAGAAGCATCAAACATAACCAAAACAAAAATCGGCTCTATACTGCTAGCATTTGAATTTAAAACAAATTAAAATACTTTGTTTGAAAATAATTGTAAATGTAATGTTTTAAAAAGTTGTTCTTCAATATAGTGATATATTTAGAAATCGCTGTCATTGGTAGCGTATTTATTTATTAAAATTTTTAAAAACAGCATAGCTGTTAGATTTCCCTTTTTTCTACACTCCAGCTATATGAGTTGAGTTGTCAGCATTGCTAGACATACTTTCTTATGTTTGATCTTTAACAGTACGATGTCTTACCCAAGCGTGTATCTTCCCACTTATATTGACAGTTGGTGGAGCAACATGCCTCGTGTCCATGTTCTGCGCCCTGAGTATAGGATTCATTGATAAAAGAGCTGATCGAATCCTCAAGAAGGGAAATATTAAATCAGGTTTGTAAATGCCTTTTTTCAAAGCAAATCTTTATTTATTTGTTGTTGTTGCTGCCATTATCAGCTCACCTGGAACACGAACATTTGGGAAATTGGATGTGTGTAGCATTGGATGTCTGTGGTCTGACTTAGTTTACTATCACTTCTGAATCTTGAGGCCTACTGGTGTTCAAATCTACTTGATGGCACTGAAAACCGATGGAAATTAGAATGGCTCACAGTGGAATATCGAAAACAAATTTCTTCTGTTATGTAAGACTGAGCTGAGTGTAAGTTGGCGTAATTCTTTTTGAGATTTCTGATAAAACAGACCTATATTAATTATCATTCAATTATTATTTCTGTTGGACATATAGATTTGCTTTAATTTATTTAGTCCAGGTGGCATGTAGATGTACAGTGGACAACTTGTGTAGCAGTTTGATGATTTAGCAAGAAGTCATTTGTTAATTCTGAAAAGTCACTGTTGTGTGTACCGCACCCGATTAATTTCTGAAAAGAATAAACCTGAGATGCATACACTTCTGTAATTTCACTGAAAACTGAAAAAAAAAAAAAAATGTTTGTTTACTTTTACAGATCTATATAATAATAATAATAATAATAATAATATAATATTGAGGTTTTCTTAGACTCCATTACTAAATCTAATACAAAAACTGATTTAGTATCATCTTGAAATTTCAGAGGAAGTAGTTCGCTTCAAAGACGTGAAAGATTTTCCAGTCTCCTTGTGGTTGATAAGTATTATATGCGTGGCGTACTATGTAACCATATTTCCATTTATTGGCTTGGGTCTGTAAGTATATTGGGTGTATTTCTAGTCTAAGTACAAATCAGATTGCTGCTGTTCAGGAACCGTTCAGTACTAAAGCATTGGCGACTGCTCAGCCACAAAGTCAGATGACAAACTAAGAAATTTCCAGACTGAAATGATAAAGTATAAAAAGCATAATCACGTTAACACCATGACGGTGTTTTTTTTGGCTTTGATGAGGAAGAATTTAGTTTTTGATGGCTCTTTGTAATTGCAAGCCTATTACTTGACCGGTCTAGAATAACAATGATGATTATTGCTCCATTACTGCTGAATTTATCCACTTTTATTGGAAAGCAGTTATTAATGGATTTTGTATAAAAAAAATTTTTTAAAAAAATCAAGAATAAAAACCAGCTGTGGTAATTGAGTGTGAAGAGCGAGCTGTGTACCGCTAGTTGTGAGGTAGTCTCTAGTGTTTCCATCACCTATAGATAGCCAACCAAAGTAGAGCTAAGTCCTGAAACTTTCCAAATGGAAAGAATAACTGATTATTAAACTTTCTCTACATCTGTGAAAATGCATTCAGTAACATTTTTTTGGAAATCTTCTAGTTGAGACACTTATTGATGTATTGACATGCCACTGTGTAGAAGAAGATCCAACTATGGGTGGCACAATAGTCCGCTGATTAGCCTGCTTGAGTGGTAAGGTTGGGGGCCCTAGCTTGATCCCCAACAGTTGAGATCAGCTCGATTTTGCTCACCTCTCTGGCATGGTTTCTTCTCTCACTTCTTTACTAGCTGGCCATTTAAAACTAAAAAGTTCCAGTAGGAATTTCACCGCTGAAGTCGGCAGTGCCAGATTCATTGTGGTACAGGTTAGACAAGACAGTAGCAGCTAACCACGATGCTACACTTCATCACTAACGTTGTCTAGATGGTAGAGATTAGTGTACAACCCAACAATAAAAATAAATAAGAGCAGTGACAAAGCTAAGATCCCTGACATTATTTCTTGCTGCAATTTAGCTTTAAACTGATTCACCTGTTTTTGTATTTTAGAAGTGTGTTCTATTTTTTCATTGTAGTGTATTCTTCGAGATGAAATTTGATTTCTCACCTACGCTGGCAAATAATGTGAATAGGTAAGTAGTCCATTATTTTGTAAACATCTCTCTCTCAAAAGAAACAAAAGGTTTTATTTTCACCTGTATTGTTCATGTTCAATGGGTTCACGAGTTTGGGTAAATGCAAATAAAACAGTACTTGAGCTAAAGTACTGATGCATTATGTCCATCTATAGCGGTAGTCAGGAGATCGTTGCCATTCAGATTAGACGGCATGGATTTGAATGGAGAACAAACATTTAGTAAATGTGGAAAAATAAAAAAAGTGTTGCAGCAAGAAATGCTAAAACTTTGTCCTAATATATTATGAAGGTGTGTGGTGGAGAAAATATCTGTAATTGAGTAGTGGGAAATTCAAAATGGTTGATTAATGATTTGTGATTTTTTTCTGCATATTTATTTATTTTTTTGAATTCTTACAAACTGTGGCCATCCATACATTAAGTGATTTATCCAGTGTGAAAAGTAATTGTTGATGCATATATACAAGATAATAAATAGTGGAATTAATTGAAATTTTGTCAACCATTGGAGGAAAATCTTCATACATCTTCATGATTTTAATTTTTTTCTCCTAAACTAAAGGAATACAATAACCCAAAAAAGGTTAAAGAAGAAGAATAATGGAAGTTATGTTCACAGCCTGGGACTTGGCATATTTTTTTATTGTTAGTTAACTTTTAAAGAACTGTTTTTTATTATCATTCTGTAAGAGCAACTTTGATTCGACTGAGGCAGAGAAGTTGTATCAGACTTGACAAAGTCGGATGTTGTTAATCTGCTTCAGGATTTTATCATTGAAAATCAGATGCTTTCTTTTTGATGCCACTGTAGTATTAGAGCAGAAAGCAATTTTTAGAATCATGTGCACTCTGTTACCAGGTGTTCGAAAAGTCAGGGTTATAGTTACAGAGGCTTGTCATCATATTAGCTTTGATATGTGTATTATTATTATTAGTAGTATTATTACTCTTCAGTTTAGTGTATATCATCTCTGCTGGTGCCTCTCCATTATTTGGCTTCCTGATTGATAAAACTGGCAAGAATATTTTCTGGGTGATGACTGGGATTCTTGTCACTCTAGGATGTCACACCCTGATGGGATTTACCTTTCTCAACCCGTATGTGGCCATGGTAAGTGTAGTGCGCTCTACTCCCATTTATACAAAGAAAATTTAGAATGTTTTGTTTTATTTTTTATGAATTTGATTTTTATTAAAATTTTTTTTTTTTTGGAATTTTTAAGCATCTTTTTAACGTACAGTTTATAAAAGATTTGTCTTCTTTTTCACCTCACCTAGCCAATAATGTAAAATGTATCATCCTAACCCTCAACTCAAATCTTGAGATGTTTATCTTTAAGTTGTATTATTTTTCTCAGAGAGCATAAGGCTGTTTGCTTCATGCGATTTCATTTATATCTATTAATTCATCAGTTAACTTCTGAGATTTCCCGAGTCACCTTTTCTCTATAAACTGAACAAAGATACATCAACTAATTATTTCGTGTATAAAAAAACTGGTCTCTCATCTAAACAATGGCTCAAACGATTTTCTGTTTTTCTAAGTTTTAACTAAACATTTTAATGAAACGGTAGACATGAGCTAGCAATGACATCCTGATAGTGCTAAAAAATCGTTTGTTTTTAAAAAATTGTAGTAATATTTTCTTTTAGTTAGGGTACTTCCAAATATGGTAAAATTCATACATGATATAGGCTACATATACTTGTAAACTGATGCACTTTTGTTTGTCAATTTATACAGGTGAGGGTAAACTCTAAATTTCCCCAAATGTTCGTTTTAGTTTCTGTCAGTATATTTCTTAATAATATTAAGTAATTTGCTTCGTTTTATATGAAACTGTTAATACATTATTAAGAAAACCTATTGTTGTAAAAGTCAGATATGACGAAGTAATCAGATTATGCAAGGGTTGTTCAAATGAAACTCGACCAGATATGATTACAGTGGATATATATTTCAGCCAGGTAAGCATCTCTTAGGCTTCCCCTCTGACTGAAATGATGCCAACTCTATCAGATGTATTTTCAATATTAATGAATTTATCAAGACAAAAAAATAATGTGAATTGTTGCTCATTATTGGATACTGGAGAGCAGCACGTGAACTTTTTAGATATTTATGGACTTGATCATAACAGTACTTTTTTCAGAAACGTTAAGCACCATGTTTCAAGATATCATAGTTAAGCCTGTTCTTGGGTGGCTCACGATAGCTGATCTTAACAATCAATTCAAGTCTTGTAGTTGAACATAATTCAGATAAATGGATTTGTTTACAATAATATATTTAGCTGTGATATTTTAAATTTCTTAACCAAGATTTCAAAAAAATACAGTAGCATCTTAGTTACTAATCTTGTGTACAGTTCATTAAAGATTTTTATAATTCCATTCTATTCTGAGAATTTTTCACTGATGGATCAGGATAGTTGTTCAATGGATATACTCATGGAAGATACATTGAAATTTACATGGTTTCCAATATATTTGATCTCTAAAAGTAGACAATGACTGCCATTACTAATTTTACCAATTGTTACATGGTTGTCCTCAGCCACTTACCTTATAAATAAAGTGAAGCATATATCAAGTAAATTATGTTGTTTTTCAGAGCATCATGGGACTTGCTTATTCAATACTTGCCAGTTCTCTGTGGCCCCTTGTGTCCTTTGTCATCCCTCAGCATCAGCTTGGCACTGCGTATGGAGTGTAAGTACCAGTTTTCAGTGAAATTACAGAAGTGTATGCATCTCACAAGTTTCTTTTTAGAAATCAATCAAGTGCTGCACACACGAGGTATTTGATCTCATTTAATGTGTTTCACAAGAGACATAATTTTATGCCTAAATGTGACTGGAAATTTTACCAAAAGTTGATAGATAAATTTTAAAAATAATGGTAAGTTTTTTTTTGTTTGTTTTCTTTTACAAGGGAAATAGAATTTGAAGAAAAAAATTAAAGGTAAGCTTAGATGTTATACACTGAGAAATAACTGATGGATACATTTAAGGTCAAAGGGCACTGGATTATTATTCATTGTATTTAAAATTAGTTGTAAATCTTTTGGATGAAACTTAAACCAAACTTGTATCTTTATCTTGTAGAATGCAGGCTATTCAGAACTTGGGTCTGGCTGTTATCTCCATTGTGGCAGGCATACTTGTTGATTCCAAGGGTTACTTGCTATTGGAGGTTTTCTTCCTAGCCTGTCTCTGCAGTGAGTAATGGAAACAAACTTTTTATCACAACAAAAAAATGAGAAAAACCTAGCACCGTTAACACTCACAGTTCATAAATGTGAAAGCGTTACTTATAGAGGCTCTGTAATTTCTGGCTTGTAACCAGTGTAATTTTTTTTAAAGAATATTTCTAAGTGCATGATTTTCTTTCTATTATGGCTTACCTTAATAGTGCCCGAAGCTTGTGGTGGTAGTGTGGAAAAACCTGTCCATACATTAATCCGATAAACTGCCTGCTAAGATGTAACAAAAGCTTCGACTTTTGGCTACAGCTGAACTTTAAGCATAGAATCATGGGAAACGTAAGAAGTTCCAAGAATTATCAACAAATAAAGCACTCAGTGGAACATGGAAATATTAAATTGGTAACCAGTCAGAACTGCCCAGATGGAATGTGCCTTCTGGTTGTAATTCTAGTTTACTATAACTGTCCTGTTTAAACAGCATTGACTTGACTGTAAAATAAAAGATGATGTCCTGTCATGTGCTGTGTCAAATATCCACCAAAATATGCATGTAATGTTTTTCTCTTGGCTACATAAGAGTGCATTTTGATTACATATATTAATGAATTTCATTTTCTTCTGATTTGTATTTTTTTTTAAAAAAGAAAACATTTAAATTATAATATAATTTTTTAAAATCTAATGGTACTTGGAATATTCAGAGGAAACCTGGCTGGATGCCATTGCCATTCTAACATCCCTAGTACTTTGGTTTGCCATTGTTTTACTAGTTTTGTATCCACCTATCATTTAATGTACTTTAGTCTTTTGGGTTTTGAGGTTTTTAAACAAAAATTAAAATGTGAAAAAGATGCTAGCTTTCAAAAAAGGACTGATAATGAACTTTTTCCTTTTACTTCTGAATATGTTTATTTACATTGGCTGCTATACTTGTGGGCTCAACAATCAAATACTACTAGCATCGTACATAGATCACTTTATTAGTGCGGTGCGATTAGTTACATGTTCAAGTTTTCTATTCTTGAACTTTAGTCACATGACTTTATTTATCAAAATCTCCTGTACACCTGATGAATTCTTATGAATATCTAATTAGCAAACTGGAAATTTATGTGATGTAATGTCATTTTACATATCTAAAACCTAATAAGAATAGAATTAACTTTTGTTTATTATTAAAACCATTTAGTAAATTTGTCCAGTAAAAAGTATTATCAACTCTGGAAAAGGAAGTTAACAATTTTATTAAAACCTTTTAAAAATAGGCAAGAAATTTTTACATTGCTATAAAAAAAAATTTGTATGTTAACTTTTTTTAAAAAAAGTTATTAAAGTGAGTTTGAAAAAGTCTCTCCATTATAAATATAATTTTAAAAAATTGTTTTGTTTGTTTGTCAGTTTTAGAAGAAAATGAATTTTAACTTCTGACTTTTCAAAATTTTTCAGTGGCATTAATTGCAGCAGTGTTTTTGTTTATAATTGATTCAGCACAAGGTAAGTAGATAATTAGATTGTTTACAATATAGTAACTTGGGGATTTAATAGGGAATTGTGGTCAATTAATCACACCTGGAAGTTCTCAAGTTTGAAATATTCCGTGTCTTGTGACTGTTTTGTCAATGTAAATTTTAATTAAAAATCAACTGTTAATGAACAGTTTTGCTTTGAAAATACAAATATTGTAGCGGTCTGTGGTAATCATGAGAATAGAAAAATATTTCTTTTATTTTTTCATTAGTAATAGTTGTCTGTATATGGTTGACCAAGCTGGCAATTGCTATATTAAAAAAATAGACCAAAACCAAGTCAAAATTGTATGTTTCTATAAAGTTTGACGTGTATTAATACTCTCTTAATGAAACAGGGTCAGGGTTGTCCCAGCTTCCACCTTCATGTTATATTGCCATTCCTTTGAGTTATTTGTTTTATAACTTCAGGTGGGAGGTTGAATATGTCTGCATCAAAATACAATAAACAAAGAAAATTGGAAGAAATGTAAGTGATCTTTTAGTGAATAATGTTTGCAATAATCACACCACTATTTTATTAGAGAAAACAGAGCACTGCTGATTTTAGCCATTCAGAACATTTGGTAGTGAGTGATTAAAAATTGAGATTCTGTTACTATACAGAATACTTTAGAACTCTATAATTTCATTTCAAATGAATATATATATATATAATTTTTCTTTTCTTTTAGAGAAAAAAGCGCAGTAACAAGATTCTCACTGACAAACAAGGTTCATGGATATGCCAGTTAGCTGAAAATGCTCATATTTTGGGTTTCCTTTTTTTTTTTTTTTTTTTTTTTGTGTGTGGTTCATATTGTTCAAATTTTGGGGGGACTGTATCCAGAGTTCATCATCAAAATGTTTGTCACATTTATACTGCATAAATGCATAGATTATAAATAAGAGGCAACTCGTACACTGCACTGTGAAATCTTACTTATGATTTTATTTTTTAGAATGAAACTAAAAGGAAGCTTTTGTTTGTAATATTTTTTTTAAAAATTAATACTCTTTTTATAAAATACTTTCAAATATTTTAGGTAAATGTGTTCAATAAAATTCTGCTGGAAGAGCAAAAATGTTTATTATCACAGAATACATTTTATTTCCACCTTCATAAGATTAGTCTTTCAATTTTTATTCCTGTATTAATTTTTTATACTATGCTTATAGTAACTCATTTTGTCTCTTGATGGTGAGTCTTATAATTTTCTTTTTTTTTCATGATGCATTTAAAATATAAATACATAACTAAAATTTTGTAATGGATACTGTAATGCCTGTAATATATATATATATATATGTGTGTGTGTGTGTTTTTTAAAGTCTAATGATTTTAAATGTATAGAAAGCACGTAGTGTGTAAGAATGTTTTCATGTAATTATGCATTTAGTGATTAAAAATGTGTAAAACAATTTCAGCATTCATTTACATTATTTTAAAAACTCTAGAATGCATTATTAACAGATTTGTTATAATTTATCAAATCTGTCAAATACATGAAAGTTTTCCTAGTAAACTATGTAAAAATTGAAGTTCAAAATATGTTTAACATTTCCTACTGCTTAACATTGCTTTCCATCATGTTAAGTTAAATGCTAATTACAGAAGAGCAAGAATTGACAATTTTAAGTAATGGTCTGAGGAAAGAAATCAGGTCAAGTAGTTGGTACTTTGTATAAGATGACTGAAGTTCAGCTTTTATTTAATAAATAAAAATGCCTACTAGAGTTTGAGAGAGGAACCAATACCAGTGGATTCCTTTGTTTATTCCTAAGCCAATATGCCTGCATATTAAGCTGGTGCTGTAAATACCATGTCACAGTGGCATCTATTACTAATTGTAAATTATGCAAGAATAATTACTAAATACTACTAAATGCCCTCTGATTAGCATGGTTCTCACCTTTTGTTACTATCCTTCCTAAAAAAAATAAAACAGGTCCTAATAAAGTGGCCAGCCAGTGTATATGTACCCTGACATTGCCTTTCCTCATATGTTTGACTGACCGAAAAAGATTTAGCATTTGAAGGAGGCACAATAGCAGGTGCCACTGGCCAAGATTAATGTCTTGGAGCAGCCTACTAACAAAACTGTCATTTATCAGCAATGGAAAAAAGTGAAGAAAATGTCTGTTGCAGGGGGGGGGGGGGGCGGATTGTAAGATGAGAAAAGTGGTTATATAGGTGAGTAAAGTCCAATAATTACCAAACAATAGACAAACTGACAAACATTCAGTGCAGGGTTAATCTCCAGCTATACTTGAGAGGAACACTGCAAAGAATGACTACTGCAGTAGGAGACTGTTGCATAAACCACTGATCACAGTTACCACCATGAAAAGATGGCCTCATGTGGTGTAAGAACATGTGAAAAGTAATGTGGTCTAATTCACCACATAATACATTTGGAGAAAGTCCCACACATCATCCAAGCACTCATGTGGTTTAGACTGTCCAGGCCCCTGGTAGTAAAGTCATGGTTTTGTTGACATACTTTGTCCCTGGTTATTTTAGAAGGTAGAGTAGATGCCAATGCTCGCCTTAGCATCATTTCCAATCTCATGCATCCAATGATGGCTTAATGTGTATCCTGTTCCTGTTTACTGTGTTTGTGATTTTGAGGAACTTGAAGATTTCAAGCATCTCCAATAGCCAACAATCCTCGGATCTCAATCCAGCTAAGCATCTGTGGGATGAACTTCGTGATCCTCTGCCTACCTCATTCCATACAATATTAATGAGTGAATTGGGAAACATCCCTCAGGACACCTTTCAGCACTTTAGAGATTTTATGCTGCATTGTCTCATGATTATTATTTGGCCCAATAGGTCTTAATGAAGTAGCAAGTCTGTATGCATTGCAGATAACTATTGTTGTTCCTTTGATATGGTGCTACCCATTTAAAAGAAAATATCCTGAAACCAAGAGTGATGAAGTATCTAGTTTAAATTTATATCACATGTTTCTACTGAAATTTTCAAGATGAAAAGAAAAACACAAAAAATATTTCAAGGTAGCAATTAAATCATTAAATTTTATTAATTCCTTGAAGATATTTGATCAGTCTGGCTCACAATCACAAAACATACAGCACTAATGTGAATTAATACAAGATACTAGTGAAAGACAATGACTAAGTGAACTAATCAGAATGACTGTCTTGAATTTAAGTGTGACAGTCTTCTCCATTTATTTAGCAAATATATAAATATAGAATCTACTTGTTTTCTATTTTAAAATCCAATAATAGCAATATAAACAAACAGCATTTTCTTTTATCAAACTTGCTGTAAATGTGTACAAACCCATTAGAAACATTGGTCTTACTAAAGTGTAAATAAACTAAGCATTCATATAGAATGTCAACAATGCATGTATGGATTTTGAAAATACTGCCTAAAATGAAAAGTTTTAAGATGAACTCTCACCTTTAGCTCATATAAAAAAGTTTGAGAAACAGGAACTGACTCTTCACATTCCAGATTCCAACCATTGCATTAACCACTGGCCTTATTCCCTAATTAGTTATTTTTAATCCATTGAGCAACCACCAGTTGTCTATCTAATGCAGGTGGGCCCTCTTATAAAGAAAGAATCTATCACATCACTAAATTCACACATACCATAGATTTTTCCTTTTTTAAATAATGAAAGAAAAATATCACAGTTTTGCACTGACTAGAAATATTTTGGAACAAATTCTTTTTTTCATTACATATATTTAAAAGAAAGCAATTACTATAGCTGGTGATGATTAAATTGGTTTTAAAAAGTAAATTTATAGTGTATTTACTACTAAATTTAAATTAATGAAAGAAGTAATCTTGTATCTTAAAATAATAATAATAGTAAAATAATTTTGGCATTTATCACAAAAAATGAGTAAATAATAGCATCATTATTTATCAAATAAAAACATCTGCCCTTAAGACAACTTATTATGAAAACAATAGAGAAAAACATTTAGTATGTCTTTCCCTTATAGGGCAACATTTCTCTTCTTTTAACAGTTGGATTGTTTAAAATATTTTTTTAAGTAATGAGAATATATTTAAAAAGAAATAGCTAATTTTTCAATATATCATAAGTCTCTCAATTTCTCCCACCACATCAAATGACAAGTACAGAAACAATTTTTATTAGTTTTGAGCATTAAATATTTTTAACCTACATAAAAAGTTCCATCAAATACATACATGGATTTCTATATTGCAACAGTGTGGATAAATGAAAATCTTGGATACTATAGCTGAGGAATACTTATATATGATATTGCATTCAATCTCAAATGATCTGTATCAATTGTGGTGGCTTATAATAATGATAATCATAAATATGTATTATTTTTTGAAAAAATTGATATTTACAGCATCACCTGTAAAACAATGGATTCAATGTACAATGAACAACAGTGCATGCCATTTCAATAAGCTTGGAATGTGTATAATCTCCACATTCCACATCACAAGCCAGATTGTGCTTAGCAAAAAAAATTAATTAATTAAATCTCTTATCCAATTCTCCCCCCCCCCCCCCATCAACCCAAAATAACTTTGCTGGATTCCATCTGCCACTATTTCATCAGAAATTGTGCAAGTTAAATAAATCAAGTCATTTCTTCAAAAATACTAACAGTGAAAATAGTGATGGATTATCACTCTTATCACATTAATCAAAGTCTCTTTCAGAAACATATACATTAACAATCAGGCAAAAAACATCACAGCTATCCATTTAACAAAAAGCATCATTTTTCCTAAAGTAACAAACATACAGAATGACAGACGAACATTTTAACTGACTGCATAGCATTTATAGGTACCCTGAACAAAGCAAAACCATATACTTCTGCCAAAGATATACTGACACTTCAATAAACTTATTTTGAAGAAAAGATTCATTCTGTTTTCTCTTCTTTCATGATGTAATCAAGTTCATCAGTCTATTCATAATTTTATCAGTCAATATAAATTTACTACTGTAGAATGCTTACAATACAGAATGGTTTGATAGGCAATTCCTTTTAAAATGTCAAGTGCAAAAACATTGAATGCCAGTCATAATTATGCAGCACAATCATGATATTTGATTAAATAAGTTGGTAATGGTATCACTGAAGTATTAAACATGCCATTTTTGGGCTCTCTATCCAATAAATCACTTTTAGATGGTAATACAAGTCCAAAATTAAATAATGCTATGGTAATCAGTGTTACCAGTTTATATATGCTTTTAATTTAACTCTTAAGATTAGATGATTATTAAGCCATGCTAAATCACATTAGTTTAATAACCTACAGAAAAACTAAATGCTGGTATTATTGTTATATTCCCTATTGCAAATTTTAAAATGCAATACCAATTTCTAAAAAATGAAAAATATTTCTAAAGTAAAATGATTCCCTTCAAATTTTCAGTAGATTGAAAAAAGATATTTTGCCAGCAAAATCCTTTTATATTTACTAACTGAAAAATATTTTTTAAAAATTAAAACACCAGTAGCAGTAGTTGATTTTGAATTCTCTGTCCATTCTTACACCTTAGCAACTACTTCATCACAACATTCAATCAATATAAACATCACAATGTAATAACGATCTTAATGAAAACAATAAAATAGCAATAATCTTCACGTTACATCAACAATCTGATTCATTTACATTAAAAGATTCTTTAAATACAGATATTAACTGTTAACATATGAAAAATGCAAAGTCAATGCTTTATAACATTTGATTTTTTGTTTCCATTTAGATTTTATTTCTGAATCAAAAAATTAGAAAGACCACAATTCTTGTACTGCAAGTAGAATGTATTGCTATAATACACAAAAAACAGTCAACTGGCAAAACAAATCTAAAGTTCTCCACATTTAAAATTATTTAACTAAAACTCATTAAAACTAAAAGTAGTATTCTTTTAATAATTTTTTTTCACCAGTTATTGAGAACATGTAATCCAAAATGGCAAAAATTTCGAAGAATTATATGGCATAAATGTTTAAACTTCTCCATTTATTTGGTAAGGCAATGCCTGACAAGTATTGATTTTCATCTTATTAGAAGAAACCATTTTACTTTTTTTAAAAGATGTATTACTATGGTCATGTGCCCAGGAGCTTTAAAGATTCTGATGCAAAATAGAGGTAGAGAGAGAACTTATCATTGACATGAGCAATCACTGGCACCCTCAAGCAAGACTTCATGACGATGAAAATGTTGCTCTCTAGTAGAACTGGCCATACATATCTGGATAAAGATGTTAGTAGTAGTTGTGAAAACTAATTTATAGGAATTTCCATTATTTCTTCTTTTTCTGTTTTGAGTTGATTTTCTTTGCATAATCTTGTGCTCGTCTGTTAAAATAATAATGTAATCTCAATATACATAAAATACACATGCACAATAGTTATTTCTGGAAAAAATAAATGTCAGAAGTTTTTGAATCTTTTACTGTTAACAGTGAAAACAAACTAAACAAAAATTTATCAGAAGGCTCACTGCATATCAGATTAACCAATGTCCTGAGATTTCCACATCTTAATATCTGGCTCCATTTTTTATACATACAGAGTTGGTATGTATTAAATGAAATACCTGAGAATATCTCATATCAAATCATTCATGAAGAAGCTATAGCCCCTTTTATATGAGGTCAGTGACTGAAAAATGTATGTCAAACCTACTTTAAAAAGCAGATTTTTTAAAACTCACAACTCATAAACAAAATAAGATATAGGCTTCCAATTTTGTTTCTAAAGTAAATGTTTTGATAGAATCTGAAAATGCCATTATGATACTTTACAAGTTACCATAGATAGAAGGAAGAAAATTGAGAACCAAACTTTGGACCGTTGGAATTCAATAGGCACAAACTCTAGTATTATGTTCAAGTTCAACCTAAGGAAAGAAAATGGAATGGCTTTTTAGATGAAAGTTATTAATGCTACCAGTAACATAGTCTTAATACATTCACAAAATCTGTCATGTTCACCACACTATACATGCATATATGTATACAACACCACAGTAATTCAATAATATGACAATGGGATTATTTCGTTACCTGAACTAATTCTGAAAGTTCTTAAAATTTTCAAAGCTTGCTTCTACCTTCCAGATGAACTTGTCCTACAGCTTATATTCACAGGCACTGCTGGTAAAAGGTATGGAAATAGGACAGTGACAGAGAATGTGATCAAACCAAACCCATCTTATGTTATTAGCCAAGTAAAAATTGGTAGATTCTTCACAAACATGCATGAAATTGACAAAAAATTCACCATATTCATCTGAACATTCTAGTGTGCATCTTACTTACAACTTATTGTAATACACCACAATAACATGTTGACCTAGGTTGAATGATCTGGTATTTGAGAAACATGCTCTGATGTCACACTAACTTTAATATATAACATTAACAGAAAGCCCACTTATATTACTTGGGACAAAATAGTGATGGCTTTGGAAATCTCAAACAGTTCTTGATGCAGACCACAGTTCAAGTAGTAGTCTTAGTAATGGTTTTGCTTGATGCACATGAGACCACAGTCTATATTTCATAATGCCATTGGAATCTATATTTACATCTTTGAAAAACTTATCCAGATAATTCTGCAAGCCAATTTTTCCTTGGTATTTTCCACATTTGTGCAGTATAATCTTGCAAATTAAGTTCACAAAACAACTTATATAGTATATCCTTTAATTCATATGCTTTGGAAGGGCAGACACAAGCAACTTAAAGTTTGATACGCTTTACAAATACAAACAAAATATGAGGTCTAATCAAAAAGTTAAGACTAAATTTATTTTAGGGAAATTAAGTATGCTATAGGAATATTAAACAAATGTCATTATTGGCAACACTTGCTAACATTACACCTCTGGCAGGAAGCTGACATCTTGTCTCAGTCTTGAGTGACACACTGCTTTGTGCAGATGTGTTTATTTTTCTGTCCCATTGTAATGTGTCTGCCTTGAAAGAGCAATGTGTGTACATCATCAAATTGTGTAAAAATCAGTAAGACAGCCACAGAAACCTATGAAATGTTAAAAACTGCATTTGGGGATGAAGCTCTCAGTCATTAAAAAACACTCGAGTGGTTTGCTTGGTTTAAAAATGACCAAACTTCCATCAATGAGGACCCACACCCTGGTTGTCCATCAACCTTGCACAGTGAGAAATCAGTTGCTCATGTCTGTGACACAATTTGTGGTAACAGACAAATGGTGATTCATGAAGTGGTGGAAAAAGGTGGATCTCCTATGGAACATGCCAAACAATTTTCATTCAAGATTTTGGAATGAGGAAAATCTCAGCAATTTCCCTGTAAGTTCTCACTCTGGAACAGGAGAATTGCCTCAGTGTCTCAGGAAGTCATTGGTCATGCAGTGAATGATAAAAATTTCCTGCCTAGCATCATTACAGGTGATGAGACTTAGGTTTATGGCTACCACCCCAAGACTAAGCATCAGTCATCTCAGTGGAAGAACCCATTGTCACAAAGAAAGCAAGACAGATGTACTCAAATGTAAAGATGATGATGATTGTTTTTTTTTTTATAATAAAGGTTTTTTGCACTGAGAGTTCATTCCACAAGGTCAGATGGTGAATCAGAAGTTTTATCTGGCCATTCTGAAATACCTAAGAGATGCAGTTCAATGAAAACAGCCTGAAAAATTGGAGTTAAGTTTGTGCACTCTTCACACAATAATTTTTGGCCAAGAACAACATTCCACTGCTTCTCCACCCACTGTATTCACCAGATTTGGCACCAGATGACTTTTGTTCCACAGACTGAAACACACCCAAAAAGGAAAGAGATTTCAGGATGTGCCAGTCATCATCCAAAATGAAACCCAGGAAATGAAAGCCACACCAAAAGAAGAGTACCAAAGATGGAAGGACTGCTGGAATCACTGTGTTCATTCAGGAGGAGACTACATTGAAGGAGATGAATTTGATTAACTGTGTTATCCTTTAGTTTTGTAAGAATAAATTTAGACCAAGAAACTTTTGTTCAGACTTTGTATATAACAGGTACATCAATTGTGACACACCATTTGGTCATAAAGACAAAACTGAAGAACAAACTTTCACAGGTTCATACTGCTTTTTAAATTCAAGGTACAACTCTTTCAAATTAACAATAAGTAAATTTTTCTGATTCTGAAGTTTCTGTCCATCCCCATTAGACACATTTACATAATCCATTTTTGCTGCCTCATCAGCCTGACATAAATTCACAAATTTCTTGACATTCACGGCAGCCAACCATTTCCCCAGTTTCTGAGGATCAGATAATATGCCATTATTTTTAGCTCCCTTGCCTTTCTCACTGTGTAGTTGATTACTAAAAATTCTCTGGTAAGCTTTTCAACCATCCAACTAGTAGTTGAAGGTACCAGTGAGAGTCATTTCTCCCTCCAGATGAAACTTTACTTAGTTTGATATTAAATTCGTTCATGACAGTATTTAACTCCTTACAACTTTCATATGGTTTTGTCATTTACTTACTCGTGTCACTAACTGTGCATATGGCAAGCAAGTCTTTGTGTTTTTCAGTACTCTTGTCAAGTATACACTTCATGGTCCTTAGTCCATGCAGTTTGACAGGAGAAACATCTAAGTACATAAAGATTTTATTCAATTCCTCTTTCTCCTTTTCAACAGTACTGGATGCCATCTACTGGTTTATCTTTTGGAGGCTTAGCTATTTTCAAGCATGTTGAACATATTTTCTCTCCAGTCATGATGATTTGACATTTATTCCCCAGAGCAGCTTTACAAGGTTATCAACTTGTATTGGTCTCTGATGGTTTGCAAAAATATTTGAAAATTTAAAATATTTAAAAAAAAGCACAAATTGGAAAGTTAAGAAAATCCTGCTCTGGGTGTAGCCTTTGTTTTATGAGTACATATGCCAGCCATATCATGTTCAATTGCTCACTTCCAATATAAATTCCTAAGGCAAAACTTAGTTTGCAAAATACTCTTAAACTTTAGTTATTTCATTTCTGATAAACTGAAATTTATGTAACATTCCTGATTTAATATAAAAATCAAATATTTATTTTTTTTTGTACCTTTAACACTTTTCTCATGAATTTCAAATGAACTAGAGCATGTTCTCTGTAGATCTTCAAACTTCGAAACGAAACTTCATGGTGATGCAGGCAGACTGTTGGATATTCCAAACCTTCCAAGATCTCCTGAGTAATGCCACATCATTGCAAAATTCCAGACTTGTCAGACTCTAGGTTATCATTTAAATTTAGCAACGTTTTTCTTCTATTTGTATGAAACACTATGAAAATCAAGTTCAAGTAAGGTACCTATGGTACATTTGAGTAGATCCAATGCTTATCCATGTCAACACACTAAGATAAAATATGATGATTAGCATATTATATAATCATCATTGGCTGATGCAATCATAATTACATCATGGCTAAAGCCCAATAATGGTGTAATCAAACACTTTTGTGATCATGATGTAGCATGTATGCTATGTGGGAGGGAACTGGTGTATATATGTACAAGTACACACTAGTGTTTATATTACTCGGTTTACTTGACTAACTTCTATCTAAAAAGCCATTTCACTCTTATTAGCCTAAACACTTTCACTAATTTTGATCTGAGGTTGTAGTACTTGTGCCAATAGAATTCCAAGGGTACAAAGTTTGATTCTCAATTTTTTCCTTCTACCTATATAACAGATGTATCTTGAATTTATTTTTTAAACCTGAGAAAATATGAGTACACATATAGTACTTTGCAAAATTGTTATCATCTTGTAAAAATGTGATTTCACAATTTTAATCTCATTTACCCAATAAAAAAAAAGTCACTTCAAAAATTATGCATGAACTGTTTAAATTTAGTATTTTCACTAGCAGGCAGTAATGTCTTTAATATTTTTTGTGACAATCCTTCATGCCTTCATCATTATAGAGAATGTCAAGAAGCAAGCTCATCCTATTTCAAGTTATCATTAGGGATATTTCAAGAGATTTCAGTAGATCTTTCCTATTACTCAAATTTTCTCAATGGGGTTGTGGCCAGACCATTCAAGTTAGGATTCAAAAGTTGCTCTTTTGACCAAGTAGTTCCTACACAAGTAAGACTGTTTAGGATCATTATTTTTCTAAAAACAGAATGTTTCTCCCAGTAGTATCACATCAGATGGAACCATCTACAGAATTGAATAATACTTTTTTTTTTCTATTATGCCTTCTATTTTCATGAAACCAACGACTCCTATAGCACCACAAACCCTCCCACTTCCTCCAACTTTTAATATTTATTGTTGGTAAATATTGTTTTTAAATCTTTCCCCATACTCCTTATACAAAATTACCTTCATGTATATAATAGCAAAAACATTGATTTATCATTTCGCAACACCTGATTCTAGAGTTTTTCATTCAGTTATTTTTTGAATTGGTACCATAATGTAATGGCCTTTTCTGCAGCAAATTTTATATTTAAACTATTTTTTTTAAATAACACTGGTCAACAAATTTTTATTTTTTTTCTTTGGCAGACCATCTAGGAGTGTTTTCTGGGGTTTTGAAGGTCGCTGATTACGAATATAACATTGGTTTTGTCTGATTGGCTCTAGTTTAGAAGATATTGATAGCCTCAAATAAGCCTAAACTGCTAAAATTCTCCCTGAAATACTTCAATATAGAAGCAGTAAATAATAATTTTCTGAAAGTTGTACTTTTGCATAATGGCAATAAGTTTGCTCCTGTACCACTTGGCCATTCTACCAAGATGAAAGAAGAGTATGATGGTATCCAATTTGTTCTTGAAAAGCTAAATTACAACACTCATAAATGGCTGATTTGTGTGGACTTGAAAATGGTGAATTTTCTGCTTGGTCAGCAAAGTGGGTACACAAAGTATCCCTGCTTTCTTTGTTTGTGGGATAGCAGAGCAAGAATCCAGCACTGGAGAAGGGAGAACTGGCCAGAACGAGAAAGTCTCGAAGTCGGCACAGCCAACGTCATCAATGAGCCTTTGGTACCCAGGGATAGAATCATCTTCCCTCCATTGCACATAAAACTAGGGCTCATGAAGCAGTTTGTTAAGGCGTTGAACAAAGATGGGGATTGCTTCAAGTACATATGCAGGCAATTTCCAGGTCTTTCCATCGAAAAAGCTAAAGGTGGCATCTTCGATGGACCTCAGATTCGAACGCTCATGAGGGATTCTGACTTCACTAATCATATGAACATGGTTGAGTTAAATGCTTGGGTGTCCTTCACAGATGTAGTGACAAACTTTTTGGGAAATCACAAAGCTGACAATTACAAGCAATTGGTCCGTAAGATGCTTACTGCATACGAAAAACTAGGGGCAAATGTGAGCATCAAAGTTCATTTCTTGTTTAGCCACCTCGACAGATTTCCTGGTAATCTTGGTGATTACAGTGAGGAGCAAGGAGAGAGATTCCATCAAGACATCAAAACAATGGAAGAGAGGTATCAAGGCAAATGGGATGAGCACATGATGGCAGACTACTGCTGGAACCTTTTGAGAGACTGCCCGAAAGTTGCTCACAAGCGAAAATCGTATAAACGTCAATTTCACTTTTGTGAATAAAATATTGTTTTGTGTGTTCATTGTAACTAAGAATCTAGTGTATAATAATGCTTTGCATTAATTTATGATATATAACTGATTATGTAAATGTTTTTTTCCCTTGGAGAATTAAAATTCAGCAAATTTTTAGCAAATTTTTTGTATATTCTCGAAATATATGAAAAGTGTTCATTTATTAATAAATGAAATGATGTTATATCTAACTTAACTTGTTAGATTGAGATTTTACACTGTCTTTGTGGTTTTGGATTATCATAAAAATCAATATCTGACATTTTTGCACTATTTAGCCGTTTTTTGTACGTTTAGTTATGGTCGCGAATGGGTGATTTCAGACGAACGACCCCCCTGTGATATCTCCAAAACTAGAGCCAACTTGAAAAAACAAATGTCAGATTCGGATTCAGCGCCCTTGAAAACCCCAGAAACCAGTCTCACTTTTCCTGCCAAAAATATTGTGTTGACCAGTGTAATGCTTTCATTTCAAGACAGCTATTAAAACAGTTACTCATACTATCTGCCAATTGCTTTTGACATGCTCTCCTGTACAAGTTTCCTTTCATCTAAGTTTCTGCTTCTTGCTGGTATCCAATTTTACCTGAAATGCTCCTATTTCTTGACATACTTTTAACGTTTTTCTAACAATTACCTGAGATATTTCACTGTCTTTGGCAACTGACTTCATCCCGTAACTGTTAGAGTAACTATCTTAGCTTTCTTCATGATAACTAGCTCTTTGGGAGAACAGAAAATATTTTTGTGTGCTATCAAATTAGCAGTAAAGCACGCAATATTTTAAACTCAAAACAGCATACGTCATAACAGTTACCAAAATTAGTATAAAACAAGATGAAAATTTTTCATACGACAGCACATTCTCTAATTACATAATACATGTGCTGTTAAAAGTAAAGTGTGCATGCACACACAGACAGACAGATTCTATATTTCCATGCTAATGAAGCAGTAGTTAATCAAAAAACACCCAGTGTTTAAAAAATGTGTACTTTCATGTAAACAATCTTTCTGTGATGGTATAGTAGTTTAGTAAAAGTTATTTACTTATATATGACAACGATTTTGAAAAATGAGTATTATTACTATTTCATACCATTGACTTAATGGCCACAATTTTTTTTATTTTAAAACAATAATAGATTAACTTTTATCTTGTTTCTTTTTGTGAAAAAGCATTCCTAAAACTGCAGTGATATGTTGTAAGCAGACCATTAAACCTTTAAAAGATTTAGATATGGTTAGTGTAAATTCTTTTCTAGAAAACAAAAAAGCTTATCTTACCTAGTAAGGTCCTCTATATCAACCAACATAGAATCCTGCTCCATGTGAAGGTCATCTCTGTCTAGAAGCATCTCCACTAAATCTTCATTAAGGCCTAAACAAAAAAAAAAAGAGTAGGAATATACTATACTGAGAAGAGTAAATTACTTTCACTTAATCTAATCTAAATCACTGAAGCCATTTTATGTTGTTACATACCTAATGTTTAAATATATCTATGTGGAGATGAAAGTATTAATAAACTAAAAAAACCTTTTCTGATTACAAACAAAGGGAAAGACTACACAAGCAAGTTGTACATAGAAGAGCGAAAAACAAACCACCACCATGATAGACATATGAATATTTTTTTGGTAGGGAGGAAGCAAAGTCAGTTTTAAAAAAATGTATTTTTATTTTAGTCTGTGCTTGAAATCAACCTTTAGAAAGAATATTTTGTGGAAATATGACCTAGTTATAGAAATATGAAAATGCTGTTTGCATAAGTAATTTTTCAAAGTGCATTAACACATAGACAAATAGATGAGTGAAAAAAGCACATTTACATACATATCCAATAGTGCAAATGCATGTTTCTCAGTATCACTGCATGAAATAAAGTGAATGGCAAGTTTTTTTTAAGATCAAGTTTGTGAACTTCTGGATATGATGTTAAGATGAAGAGATGATAGAGTCTCTGTTGTGATACTGTGCTGCACAATTAAGTTTTTAGTCTTGTCAATGTGCTGAAAGATTGGTCTGAAAGATCTGTGGCCGCACAAGTGACAACAATTAGAAATTAAGGAATCATAACTTTTACTTTGCTCTTTCTGATGACCTGTATGATTTCAGTAATGGTAAATACATCTTTGAGCTGAAAAAGATTTTCAAAAACGATGAGTTGAGATTGCAATTTGATTTCATCCAAATCATAGCCAAAATGTCCCCTATTTGTTTAAATCCAATATTTTTTGTTGGTTTTAAAAAAAAAATCAGATTTTGGTACTTCACAGTGATGTGAAAACAACAAGAGCTTTTCAATCGATATCAAAATGGGTATCATTTGTAAGTTATATGTGATTTTATTGAATTGATACCCATGTCAGAAATTCCACAGAAAGAGACTCAATGATAATCTTTAGGCTTTGAAAATTTGTAGACTTCTATTCCTGAAAATGGCAAGTATCATTATTGTCATGGCAGCTTTGGAGCATCTGAAGCCATATTATCCCAAAGAGAGTCAAAGTCATCTTTTGAATGAACAAATTCCTTAACTGCATATTCCACAAATTTCACTCCCAGAAAACGTTCTTTCAGATGAAATAAGTTTCTGGTCCTATTAGTAATTGTGAAGTCTTCAAGGCTATTTTAAAATATATGAAAAAAAAAATGGAATTTTTGTCACTTTAACTGAAAGCTGATTGTTTTAGATATGACAATTGTTTCCCTGACTGTTCTTGTATAGTTTCCAGTACTTCAGGTAAGATCTCCAGTTGTGATTGTATCATTTCTAAAGAATGGAATTTAACTGTGAAGCAAGTCGGATACAATGGTTGTATATGAATTTGAGGACATTCAGCAGATTTTGCAAGGTTTTTGAACTATCACTGGACGTTTTGAAGAACCTTGTATCAATACTAAAAAAGCTGCACATGAAGAAGTTTCCAGAAAGTGTCTTGAAAATACAAAATTTAGAGTATTCATCTGGCAATGACGACTTATTGCTCTGGTTTCCTCTTGTTCAAAATGAGCTCCAATTCCTATGAAATTTTCTTGAGAAGTGTTGGCACATCATAGCATTGAGCCCTATAATTTTCGATATTACATCCAAAACATAATAAAAAACCTTTGATCACAGTGAAGATGTATTATGAATCACATTGATAATAAATATAGTCAAATCACTAAGTTTCATACTGCCAGACCATCAGTTCATATGCATACAAACATTTGCTCTGTTCTGCTGACATCAGCTGTTTCATCAGCAAAAGAAACATAATCCTGAGCTGTTCTGACATCTTAAGAAAACTGACAATTTCATGACTAATCAGCTCAAATATCTCATTTTGCATCTTTGGTGAAAACTGATTGTTTTTTTTTTGCTTTATCCACCCTTTGAGATCAGGATCATCCTCATACCTCAATCTGAGGTATTGGTAAAGATTTCCAAAGGTTTTGATGTGGCCACTTATTTCCAGGCCTTGCCATGCTAATTACTGCAGATTAGTGAATATTTTCAGGAATGCTAACTATGAATTCACATTAAAACACTTGCATTCTTCATCAACAAATAGAATTGGTTTACATTTTTCATATTGTGAATTTTTTTCTAATTATTTTTTCCAATTGTTGATACTATTTTAAAATGTTTCTTCTGATTTACTGTCAACTTGCATTGAATACTTTGATATTTATCTACATGGATGACAGAAATCAAAATAACGTTTGGGGAAATGATACCTCAAGTTCCTTTGGACACTGTCAAAAACCTTCCAGTTTTGATTTTGGTGATACTGGCATACATGGGTGATCATTAGTAACTTAAGAACAACATGAAGCTGGAGCAACATCAACTTTTTGTTTCAGCTAAAACAGTATGTATAATGTTGTAGTATGAGATTTGCAGGCAGCAAATAAACATTTTTCAGTTCCCTACAGACTAGAGTCTTCATAAATCAACTCTGATATTTTGTAGAAGAGGAGTGAGTAACAGCTCCCCTCCCATATCATGGTCATATCATTTCATTGTTCCAGCCAGTCACTTGTTAACTAGTGGCCACTCCTGGGAGGGGGATGGGGGGGGGGGGCAAAGTGTTTATATTTTCAAAGAGCTTCAGCTGGACAAAGCCACTCAACAGGAAAAACATGTGGTAAAAAGATAGTTACTTATCAATGAATGGCTGCCAGAAAGAACAGTCCTTCCTGGCAGTTAACAACCACCACCTATGTCTCCATCAAAATGGAAAAGTGTGGTGAATGTTGTTGTTATTGCAGCCAAATACTGTGCATTAGATGCCAGTACAGCAGGTGGTCAGTATCCTGGTGACACAGGCAAACCTGTAATGTGTGTGGAACACAAAGCTCAACATCTTCAGAAGTGAGAAGAAACCAGTGCCCAGAGGAAACCCACCAGCTGGTGAAGGAAAACAGTAAACCATGCTGAGGAGTGTGTGCCAAACTGAGGTGGCCCAAGATCAAAGGCTCTCCAGCCCAGCAAACCACTGAGCCAAGGTGAAATACATTAGTCATTAAGGAGTGTCTGCTGGATAAAGCAGTGTAGTGATATTTATTAACTATAAAAGGTAATTTTTTCTATGTTTAATTATAATTTATGTAGTCATGTGATGTAAAACTTGTTTGAAGCTTTTAAAGTAAGTCATAAATAAGATAGTTCAGTATTGAATATACATGTTACAGTACTGAAATATCTTATTTATTATTTTCAAATCTCTAAACAAATTTTAAGTCACACTTGAAAATAATAATTTATTCACTTAGTCATTATTATACAATGAATTCAAAATATAAACCTAAATATTTCAAAGTGCGTTTGGGATATCAATGTTTATTCTATACATATATTCAAAACTTTTATTAAAAATTGTATTATCATCATACAGAGATTAGAACTTATAAATATAATGCAATTTAATTAAAATCAAAAATATTTATACAAAAGTTTTTTATTTGAAAGAGGCAATAAAAATACATTGATTCTCCTTATTTGGATCAAGTCCGTAGTAGTTGATAGTAATTTGTCAATACAACTTTATTAACTGCATGTATTATACTGTATGATCACAATTACAATTTTAAAAAAAGTTTTATACAATCATAAATACATGTAACATGCAGTGAGAAAATGTGACATTCATTAGTAGCAGGCAATAATTGATCAATCTTAGTTTGTTTCATAACGCTCAATGACTGATTAAAAACCAGAGCAGAGCAAAAAGTCTAAGCTAGTTCAAAAATAATTGCACAAAGCATCAATATGCTATCAAGCCTGTGCATGCATCACTCATAGTGGAACAAGTACATCAATTGTTGTCACTGTCATCTTCCATTTCATCAGTCTGCCTTGTTTTTGCCACAATCCTCCCAGTTAGCATAACAGGGAATGTCACAGTCAATGCTGTTGAACAGTTCTCCATTTAATTAGTGATTACAAGTCATCATTCTCTTTTGGAGGATCAATGGTTGGATCTTCTGGAAGCTTGTTTGGCATCACAGAACCTCCTTGACAATCACAATGCTTAATGGTGTTAGATATGACTGCATGCCAGCTTTTGTAGTACGAACACCTTAAAGCTGAAGTCTTTGGTGGACAATATGGGCTGAAGGAGATACAACTTCAAAGACTTTGAGTTTAAGTGCCACAAGCTGCTTTCAGTACATTGTCTTCAGATTTTTGATGATGCCTTGATCCACTGGCTGAATGACAGATGTAGTGTTTGGTGGCATAAAATGTGATACTTTTTCCTCCAGAGCTGTGCCCCTAGCCTAGTCGGACATCTACTCTATGAAGATGACAGCTATCATCAAAGAGTTTTTGTCTGTGTGATAAATGACCAGCACATTTTTAGGCTTCACCCCTTTAAAGGAATGCAGATTCTTGCTTTTCCAAATAATCAAACACTTAAGCTTTCCATAGCCAGTAATGTTTGCACAGCAAAGAACAGCAACTTGTTCTATTGCTGTCTTTGAGATAGCCCATTGGTTATGCTTGTAGCACAATGACCTATCAGGTGACACTACGTAATAGAGACCAGTCTCATCTGCATTGTAAATGTCTTGAGGCAACTTGGGAAGGATGTCTCCAATATTCTGCCCCCCTTTTGGTTGGCACTTTCTCACTGTAAGCTTGTTTCCACTTGATTTCTCATCTTCCAACAAGATTGAATACCTTAAAGTTAGCATGCACCAATTTTTCAGCCAGTTCTTGTTTTGATTTCCATATCAGCCACTGATTCACTCTGATCCCAGGATCTCTGCTGCCTCACATTTTTTGCCTTTAAATGACTTGTGATGTTGGTTGTACATTTTGTACAGGTAATCTTCTTGCTCTAAGAAGTAACCAATTGTTGCTTAGGCACACCCAGAAGTAAAAAATTTGCCTCTGATTTGTGTTTACCTGTTAATCTCTGATCCTGTTTAAAAGAGCAATCTTCTCTTTCAGCAAAAAGAAATTATAAAGTGCGAGAACTCATTGTGAATGAGTACTAATTATTTCTCAGCTCTTCTGGTGTAGTTCAATTAAGTAACTAGGCTGCTTCAAATAACCAACCCTATTTTTTATAAATTAAATGGTTTCGATTCCATTTTTCTGTAAATGGTCCAAGTTAACGAAAAGACCAAATAAGTGGAACTAACTGTAACAATGATAAAGACATTTTATACATTGATACATTTAATTTCCTCTTTCATGAATTCATCAGCAACTTCATTTAAAGTAATACAGTAAACCCTCTTAACTGAAATAATTGATGTGCAGCACTTTTGGTCAATAGAGATTTCCAGTCAATGTTATTCATATCACAACTTTGTTCAGAACAAAGTATCTTCATGAGTGTTCCATCAACTTCTTTACTTTCCAGATAGTTTTACACCACATTGGCTGAATGCTTGGGTTATTTCTGTGTTAGAAGATAAATCCTTGCATGAGATGTCCTCCTGAGGGAATGGCATGATGGATGACAACCTGTCTGTACCCGTCAGCTATCAGAATACCTCCAATTTTAATGCAAATCCCTGACACCTTTTGCTGACATGTAGCCCCACACTTGTATTGATCCACCCCATTCTTCACTGTAGCTGCTGTACAGACTATTATGCTGCTTCCCAGTCCACCTTCAAACAAACTGCCATTGATTATTACTAAACAGTTCCAACTTGAACTCATCTTTAAAGAACCTTTCTCCAGGTTTGGTCATTCCACTTTTTTATTTTTTCTGCCCATTTCAGCTTTGCTGTTTGGTTGCCTCTCCTCAGCAAAGGTTCTCGGGCAGATATCCAATGAGACTACTCTGAGTTAATGTGTTACTGTTCTTGAAGAAATGTTAACACCTATATTTGCAGCTAGGTCATTCAAAAGATCTGTATTGGCTTATCATCTATCATGTAGAGAGCATACCCTGAGGTACTTTGCATAATTTTTGAAGAATTTGGGCATTCTTCCTTGACTGCATCTACTGCCAATAGTACCAGTTTCACAGATTCTTCTTAGAGTCTTGCATACATCTCTTTCTGAAACATAAAGATGGGCTGCAATCTATCACATGGAGTAGCCTTCACTGGGCAAGACTTTGATTTCTATACCCTTGTCATGTGATATTTCCTTCCCAAGAGCCATAGTATTTATAATACATTCACCACACTACAATGATATCACTACCTGATTGCTTGCGTGACATGTGATTCTATTGTGTTATTTGCATTGTATATCCAGGTTTTCTTGTTTCCATAATTATTTCCAATGTTAAATATATATATATATATATTAAGGGAGAAATTATATACTCCCCTGATGCTACCACTGCACTCTAAATATATGAAATTCTTCACAAAGAAAATATAACACAGAAATAAAGTGAAGATGGTAAAGGCATTCAATCATCTTGCTCCATTAAAAAAATATATACTTTGTCATAGAAAGTATAAGTGCCTATAAATTTTGTGCGTATTTTATTAAAGCCTTTAGCACATTTCTATTATTATTAATATTCATTTAAATTGTAATTTTCAAAAGAAAAAATAATCCAACTACAAAAAACACTGACCATAATGCTTTTTCTTGTATCATTAAATTCATTGTATTTGTATTAAGACTAAAATTTAGTTTGCTACCCCATAAATCACAAAAGTAAAAAGGAATGAATGAAATGTTGTAAATTTGGTGGCTTCATGAGTATTGACAAGACACTGATTTTCTACAACATTATTTGTGTTCCACAAGTCAGCTTTACAGCATATAAACTTACACATCAGAAACAAAATACTGTATCTAAAATTTTAAACTAAAATTAAGAATGATTTCTGTACCAGAAAAAAGCTTCTAAAACCAGGCTGCTATAAAGCTTGCTTGCTTGCTAGCAAAAATTATTTCTTTTCATTTAATAACCTACACTTTTATAGCTAACTATTTATGTCTATAATATACTGTATAAGCTTTATAAATGTTATTCATTGAGTTTTAAGCCATAATACTTTACCATGCAACAATCCACTAGTAATCAAATTTTTACCTGAAGAGAATTATGAGAAGTGCCCTTTGAGCAAGTCATATTTTTTTCTAAATAAAAAAAAAAAAAACATCTTGATTTGTGCTTAGAAAACTGTTTCAATGTTCAGCTTAGTTTCTACAGAAGGCAAGAAGTTATCATGACTAATAATGAGACCTCCAAAAGAGAAATGACCATCAATATGATTCTTACACTGATTAATCTATCAATGTTGGCAATTTACGCCATTCATTCATCACTCTATTGGTGATCTTTTCTATTATCCATCCCTGATTAATCTTTTATCAATTTATAGTTTTGAAGAAAACCTAAAGCATGTGTGCCTGTCCATATGCTAAAAATCCTTTATTTTTTAAAAAATCTATCAGGTCTCCTTAAAAATTTAAAAACCAAATAAGGTAAATATAATCTCTTTAGTAATTCAGTATATTCTAAATCTTGAAAACCTGGAAACATTCAGGTAAATGTATGCTGAAATCTTTCTAATAATTCCATATCTTCTCTAAAATAAAGACTCCATGTCTGTACAGTATATTTAAGATGTGGACATACTATGAATTTGTGTTATAGAACAAATATGTTTCTGATAATTATCCCCAGCAGCATATTAGCTTTGTTGGCAGCTAAATAGCATCAATCTTTAGAAGTAAAATTTTCATTAATGAAAATTCACACATTCTTTTCTGAGCCTACATTTTCCAATTTACTATCTACCTAATAATAACAGCAATTTAGTTTATTGGCATTAAACACCATTTTTAATTTTGACTAATTTAATAAATTATTCAGATTCATCTGAAAATTATTTCTATCTATTTCAGTACTGACTCTAGAATAAATTTCAGTATCATCTGAAAATTTTTTTTAGATAATTGCATCTATCACACTAGCAAATCATTAATGTACATTAGAAACAAGAGGGACCACACAATTTTTTTTTTCTATTAGTCTTTTATGTAGAACTTTTATCAACAACAACAAAGTGGTTTTAAGCAAACAATTTCAACTTACTGAATGTTCTACAGCATCTGCACAAACACAGACAGACAGACAGACAGGTGATTTTCTCCCAAAAACCTACTCACTCGTTATTTGTGTTAGGAGATCATTAACAATCACTTGCAGTTGAGCAACATTCATATCTTGTAAGACTTTTCGACTCAATTTAGTTTTCCTGCCATCTCCAAATCCAGGAATTCCAACCTGAAATTACATAATCAAAGAATGATTTTAAAATAAAATAGTAGTCCAATAAGTAAAGATAACAGTTGATCATTCTGTAACCTATTTTAGTGTGATTTAGATAAAAATTACTTTGGGAATGTGGCATGACCTTTGGTACTCACATGATATATTTTTTTTTTGGATATAGATATTAGGGTAGACATATCAATCAAAGATGTCAGCACTTTTATGTATGTGCACATCAGAAGAGCAGTGAGCTTGTTATTCACTTTTGTCCTATGAAGGTGTAAAGACAAGTGAATTATACCAAAGAATGAAAATATATTATGGAGCCAATTCTATGAACCATAGCAATGTTGTTTATGAGTGGAATGGTTACAATTAAGACATGAGCACATTTGAGATAGCCAGCTGATGTTTTGACTTCAACCACTGCCACTTGTGTTGAGAGGTTGATTTTGGATGACAGGTGACAAGATATTAAACATATCAGCAGTCATAGGGTTGGGCATGAAAAGAGTTCATTCCATAATCCATGACCAGTTGAATTTCTGAAAACTGTCTTTACTGGGCACTAAAACTGTTAATGGAAGATAATAAAGCAGATTCATTCATGTTTGATGTGTCTTATCAGCCAGATTTCTACATCAAGACAATTATTTTTGTCTTGCATCATCAATGCTATGAGCCAAAGAGTAAGTGCCAGAGCACCGAATAGAAACACCTAGATCCTCCAGTAAAATAAAAAAAATTCATGTCCTAATCTTCTTTCAGAAAGGTAATGATGACAGTTTTTTAAAACATGCAGATAACAGTTGCCTTATAGAAAAATCAACAGTGTCACCACACCCTTGTATTGACTTGTTTAGACCTTTTAAAGCAGCTTTAAGTCAGCAGTGTGCAATCAATGGCTGGCAGACCACAATCCAGCCTGCAAATGCTTTAAAAGTTTCCAACAATCAGCTATTAAAAATATTACATTACAGAAATTCTGCAGAAATCTTACTAAACATTACATATGCCAAATGATATCAAACACATGACAATAGAATGGCTGTTCATGGTAAGAAAAGTTAGTTGGACTTGGAAAATTGAATTTTCGATGAGAAATAGACTTTGCAATACTTTGTGTGCAACACAATGATAGAAGTTTGTCTAATTTGTCAAGAAACAAATATAAAAATTTCCATGGCCAAGTTGTTAGGCAAGATAAAGTTAACCATTTGAGAAAATCAGTAATAGCTCAACAGAATACCTGCATAAAGATCTATTGAGAGTCAGAGCTTGCAAAACAACAGCCTTTTTCTGCTTGAGAATATTTTTTTAACAAAGCTATACTGATAAAGAAACCATAGTTGACTGTTTCATTGTCAAAGTTCACAGTGGCTTAAAGAATTGATGATTTACCTGTCAACATCAAAAACACATTAAAATAAATGATCAATGACTTGTAAGCATTTAGTCTAGTATTAGATGAAAGTACAGGTGTAAAGAATTATGCTCAACTGGCAGTCTTCATCAGAGGTGTTACTACTGATGGTGCTCCTTTAATGATGAAAAAAATGGATTCGCTGCTCTGCTGGTGAGTGATGTGAAAGAAAAGATACCATCTCCTTGTGAAATTATTCTAAATCACTGCGTTATTCATCAGAAGAATCTCTATGCTAAAAAATTAAAACCGAATCAAGTGATGGGCAAGGTAACTTCTACTAGTAACTTTATTAATGCTTGGAGGTTCAATCATAAACAGTTCCAAGCATTACTTGATAACATCAATGTTGAACACACCAATCAAGTATATTTCTCAGTTGCAGGTTCACTGGTTGAGTAAAGTAGCTACTTTGTAATGATTCTATGAACTTTTGAATGAATTAAAAATATTCCTAGAAATGAAACATGGACATTGAAATATTTAATGATAAAAACTGGCTCAATGATTTGGCATTCCTAGTAAATATCACTTGGAAAGTACTATGAGAATAAGTTGTACAAACAGTAATGTAGACACAGATGCCATCATTAAAAATAGTATCAAGTATCTCATTAGATCTATTTTTATTAAATTATTAATTTGTGTTTCTGATTAATAAACTTTCTATAGTACCTAATTTTTTTTTTGTCTCTGCTTGGACTCAGCAAAGCTGCTTGCACAGTAGTGACCCTCCCAGTGAAATTGCAACCCCCTACATTAAATAGATGGCAGTTCAGCAGTGACAAGTGATACAGTTATGGCTACAGCAGCAAACCAAAAGACTTTTATGCTGCTGACATAAAGAAACTTATGGACTGCTGAAACGAGTGTATTTTTGTAAAAGGGCATTATGTAGAGAAATACTCTATATGTCATGTAAATGCCATTAAAAATAGTCTCCCTACTAATTGAACTGCCTTTGTATTTCATTAGACAAATAATACTACAATAAATTTATCTAATCTATTGTTATATTAAACATTTATACTTAGATTTATCCATATTTTTCTAAGCATCATATTTTGAAAATACATTTTTGTTACTGCAATTAACTAAAAATGGTAGATGTTGTTTACATAATTCTAAAATAGACTGTGATCACATGTAACTGTTCATATTTGCTGATGCCTTCTAAAAAAGAATATCAAATACCACATTTCCCATTTTAAAAAAAAAATAGCATTAATTAGCACATACTGCTTATTGTTTGCAATCGGATAGATATGCAAATAGAAAACAAGATATATTCCATACTGTCAGGCTTACAATGAAGCTAGTTAACATCCCTGTATGTGTTGTGGTTTATTATTATTGTTATTGCTATTGGGGGAGGACAGGTTTATAAAAATTGATTTAAAATTCTCTAGCACATTATGTTTCATAAGATTCCACTGTCAACAGATGTGATCAGTTTGCAGGAATACTGCAAAAAAAGTGATCAAACTCTCCAGGAAATCAGTAATAAAGGTGAAGACAAGAATCATAATTAAATTCACATCTAAAGAGAATAACAAACTTCTAAAATAAAGAACCTAAATAAAATTTTTAATGTAAAAGTAACAATGGAAACTGACCACCTTGAGTGCTCTAGAACAAACAGGTAATGATGAAAAACATTAAAGCAAAGCTCAATATAATCTAAAAGAATGACAATTTTCAAGTTCGTTTTAGTTTAATTAATTTAAGCGACAGAAAAATATTTTTGTTTATTGGGGAACAAGAGAGAAATATTTATAAATACAACTTATAAACTGATTGACAATCATTAATAATTAACTGGTAACTTATTTCACTAATTCACAAATCTGTTATAATGAAAAAAAAAAAAAATTCTTGCAGACAGCTTTGCCAATTTGTTATTGTTATTATATCCTCCAGGTCTTTTCATATGCTGACATAATATAAAAATTTTTTTCTGCATATTCAGTTTTTCATAATCTTGGCCACCATTATCTGGTCTCTGTTCAAATGTCTACAAGCAATCCAGGCCCATTTTTTTAAATTAAAAAAGTATATATATATTTATATATATTTGACCTTAAACTGCCAGGGTTTGAACACTGCCAATATCAATGTACTACTCTGACTATCCTTTTTCCAAGATCTGATCCTAGGATAATTTTGATTGTCATGTACAGCATTGCCAATCAGCACTAAGCCTTACAGGAAAAGTGGAGGAATACCTCACAGTTAGTTTTGTAACAGTTAACAATGTATTAGACTACAACCACCCTTTGTGAATTTGAATTGATATGGAATGCATTGATATGATTAGCTTGACTGTGATTTATTTTACGACTAAAAATTAGTGCTTTATAGATTCAAAAAACCACAGTATATTCTGGCAATGTTAAGTAAAGCATTCTTTTGTTATAACATCTCACCAAGCACACGTAGGAAAATGACACTTGATCATAATCTGATTTCCTGTACATATAAAAAATAAATTCAGTGCTTGTAAGACATTCCTCCCCATGCCATAACAATTCTTCCACAAAATCAGCCAATGCAGTATGTACAGGCAAGGCCACAACATTCATTTCTACAATGGTAAACTCTCTGTTGACCATCAACCCATTGCAGCAAAAACCAAGATCCATCAATAAAGCACACCTATAAAAACTATACAGCTAATCTGAGCATTTCCCACAACATTGTTATAGGCTGTTTTGGTGCACAATGTTGTTAATTCACAGTAGGCATTTCTATTTTTGGCTAAAACAAATGGCTGGAGTTACTCCTGAACCCATCCTATTGGCTGCAAAGTCTTTTGATGAATTTTTCAGACCAATGCTTTAGCCCATTACACCACTGTGGTCATCTATCTGAGGCCAAATATTGTGCCACTGACATCAATGGAGCCAAGCTTTCTTAAGTGCCTGAGTCAAAATGTTGCCATGTACAGGTCAATAGAGATGGATGCCAATGTTAAGCAAGCAGTTCTTGGTGGTCTGGTCAAATATTTGGCACAGTCTAAGAATACTCTGTGCTATCAAGTTAGCAGAAATTAAGCAATCCCACAAGCACCACAGCCATATGTAGCAATCCTAGGCCTTTGATGTCACATATAACCAACTCAAACTTGGTCTGCATCTGATGCTTCCAGTTTCTAGAAATCTGACCCACAGAATGCCTGTGGCTGATGTGTGCGGACATCATTACAGTAGCAACCTCAAAACATATTATCCAACCTTACAGCCTCTAGATTGTGTTGTCCTCTCAATGTAAGATAACCATGGCATTTTGTGCACATTGTAATAATTACAATGAAAGCAACTATGCAGCTAATTATCTAGGCTTTTTATATAGTCAATCCATCTATGTTTTGCATGACTTGCATATGCAAAAAAATCACTGTTACAAGGTGAACACATATCTAGAAAACTGCACTATTTTTCATGGGGCAGTTCTTGGGTATTGATGTTTGTGTGATAGGGCAGGTTAATTTAAATGTTAGCATCTATTTACAAGTTTCCTCTACATAACCCCACATAAATTTATCAGTGATTATTTAAACAAATATCAAATAATTGTAAACTGTATATTCCAGTAAAAACAAACAATTCTTATTGAATTATTTTATACATACCATTTCAGCAATTGGAGATTTTTTCTTCATCTGCTTCTCAACCTCCAACTGCATGTGAGCCATTGTGCTTGCCTTTAAAAAAAAAATTGCAAGGTTATATCTTTTTTCTTACTTTTCAAATTCAATATAAGCATTTATTTTCATTTTGAATTCAGAAATACTTTATTGTGTGCATACTGATACAAATTGGATTTTTAATTCAACTGGATTTATTAATGGTAAGAATGTATGAAAAAATTTTAAATACTGCCAATTAAAAGAAAAGAAAAATGGTTTTCCCAGTGCTATTGTTAAATGGTGAAATGTAAACATGACAATTCCATCTTTAAATTAGGAATACCTGAGCAAGAGCAAGTTTAGCTTCTTTCTGCAATTTGGCCTGCTTCTTAAAAAAATCTTCTTCATCACTATCCTCTTTATCACCAGCCAGCATCCTCTGTTTTCCAGAATGATTTAATGACTCATTTGATTCTTTTACTGGTGGCTGGATCTGTTTCAGCTAAACAAACAAAAAATAATAACATCATTTTTTTCATATGTAACTATTAATGCATTAAAAAGAATTTAGTTTGAAACAAGATACTAGGGATGTTCAAATAAAATGCAGCTGGATAACATAACAGTGATGCTATTTAAACCAAGTTTCATATTAATGTCCCTTGTATTTCTGTTACAGATAAATGAAAATTTACTAAAGTTTGTGTAGCAAAAATGCTAGCTGAATGATTTTTACAATCATCTTGATGACAAAAGATGAATTGAAATACAATTTATTCAATTAATAATATCACATTTATTTACTTTTTTCCTGGTATTCTTTGGAACATAATTGTTGAAGCATGGTGATATCAAATTTAAGTAGATAAATAAAATATTGAATTTTAACATTTACACAGAGAAATATCAGTCAACATTTTTATATAATTATTTGTTTAAAAAACAAAAATTGGATACATCTGATATTAGTACCCAATAAGATAAAAACAAAAGAATTGTGTTAATTTCAAGACAACTAAAATCAGTCTGATAACCAGAATGTCTCTTGTATGGATGCTCAGAAAATACAGACCACAACAGAATCTGGTAACAACTATTAATACTACTAATGATGACATGCTGCTTTTGAAATTGTTTACCATTTTCATTTTTCAAAGCTCTGTGAAATAATTCAGGATTAGGAATCCACCAAATGAAAAAATCAGCTCAACCACAAGTTGCCAAGAAATATATACATAATAATAGTAATATACATATGAAAAGCACACAGCTGCATTATTGATTTTCTGTAAAAATGAGATGGATAAAACAAACAGAAAGGAAATTAGTCTCTATGGTGAACATTCAGTGCAGATTGGATTTATTTTTTGTTTTAACAAATAAGGTTTAACAGATGTATTGCTTAGAGATATCAAATGTAGTGATACTAAAGAAAAAGAAAGGTTTTCATTTAAAGTAAATTTAAAGGAAAAAAATGAAAAAGTGAACATTTAAAACTGAAAACTATAAAAGAATCTTACTGAAGCTAATTTTACCCTCTAAAATAAGTATTCCTTTAATTTTAAAATCCAAGTTAATGTAACATCCAATTAAATTTTTTCATTTACCATTAAGTACTGAATTTTATTAGATCTGTATTCAATCTAATCATTTGAAAATATTTTTTTTAAATCTTGGAAAATCATAATCAAATTCTAAATATACAAAACACATTTTAAGAAATTTAAATGATTAATATTTTGGGATTCTCCTCAACCCCTTTTGCTACCAAAATAAAAATCTTTTTAAACCAATGCTCTTCACATTACATTGGAGGTAACTCCTGCTTTTTTTTTTTTAGCACCATCATCTGTATTATTAAAAACCTTGTTACATACCTGTATTTGATCCAGCATCTTCATCAGATGACAAGTATACTCATTATATATGTAAACCAAGAAATTAACTTGAGCTTTCAAAGGAATGATATCAGATAAGACAATATACACTGGCTTACTACCTCTAATTTATTGTTTAAATAAAAAATTTTTAAATAAGACATAATGAAATAGAAATAATTTCTTTGTGTTGAATGGTGGCTAAAAATAATTTATCATCTTACATGGATAAAGTTGACCAATGTTAGTCTCCGGCATGAAAATTTTAATTTTACATGAAGATGTCTACATTCTAATTCTTTACATTATTATTAAGTTAAATACTCTAAATGTTGGAAAGACTATTATATTTATAAGTTTTAAAACTTATCAGCCATATGATGAAATTATCACCCTGATAACATCATACCTCTGTAGCCAATTTGTCTTGGTGTACCAGATTGTACCACATAAAATATTTTCTTCTTTTCAAGTCAGGATGGTCTGAGAATGATTCAAGCACTCCTGCTGCAGTATCAGATGGCAAAACTAGTAGCATGCTGCAAGGCCATCACAAGTTTACAGAGGCTACATAATGATTAAATTGTTCGAAAGCATCAGATTTATCAATAAAAAGATAGAAGAACCTTTCTTATCTGAAGAGGCCACATACAATAAAACCAATATCAATTTTTATATATTATGGGAATTCACTGTCTAGACAGAAAATCAATATAAATCACAGATAATTTTTGTGCCTAGTTCAAATGTCAATATTAAAAAAAAAAAGCATTTTGTGCACTATGAATTAGTTTTAAATAATATTAATCAGATTTTTTTTAAAGAAAAGCCAAATAAATTTAACCCAATGTCTTCTAATAGTCTAATCCTGAAAAATTTTGTACAAATGAGAACATTTTTAGCTATTAATATTTTATACCTTTTAATATAATATGCAAAAACCAAGTAGAACAGCTAACCTTTAGCATTAAAAATTCTAGAAAAGTACTACTAAATCATTAAGATTGTTTATTTTAAAATATGTAATCTTTCAGCTGCTGGAAAAGGAAAGGCTCATTTGTGAAACAGCTATGATAGACCAATCATAATAATTAGTACATATCTCATCAGTAGAGAGCAAAATGGTCTAGAACACCACAGAGCAATAATACTAGATATTTGTCCACACAAAGATATAGCTGACATAAATATCTTCCAAATATATATGGAGTAAACTAACTATAAATTAGCTTCAGCTATGAAATTAAGACGTACATGCACTTAAAATATTTTTTAAAAATAGAAATAAATCAAGTCTTTTACATCCACACAATTCATCACATTTGAATACCTGTACCTTAAAATGACTATATTCATAGCATTGAAAACCATAATAATGGTCAAAACTGAAGTCCTATGAGATTAGATAACATTATCCTAAAAAAGTTGATATACAGAGTTTCATTAAGTCCAAATGACAATCCCAACTATAATCAAACAGCCATTACTTGACATCCCAGAATACTTTAGAAATGAAAAGCTGTGTCTAGTTTTGTTACTGAAACCCCTTTTACTAGCTATATAAAACAAAAACAACAATAAACCAAATGAAATTGCTTCAAGTAATGCTTAAAGTGGATATTAAGTGTTTTTAAGACTACAAAAATATACAGAATTATAATGAAGCAAGTTACAAAATTCCCAAAAATATATAAAATTATCTACAGTTGGTTTGGCACATATTAGAACTAGATAATTTTAAAATAGCTCTCTAGAAATACTTGCACTAATTCCTACTCTTTTTCCACCTCCATCCTAATATATATTAAAGATATAATTCTGTGGATATGATTTTAAACTGTTAACTTTAAATTTTAATAGCAACAGCACTAACAATGACACAAGTAGTTCAAACTGTCAAAAGAACAAAGGCATGAAGCTGCATCTAAATTCTTCTTGAAAAAATCACTTCTGTTGGAATAGTAGTCATTTGTCACTGACATCAGTAAAATTCAATATGCAGCACAAATTTTTAAAAAATCTTGTTTCATTTTAGATACATTTAAATTCAAACCACTGTAAAATCAATAATATTTAAATGTAAACTTAAATATTTTTAACTATCTGAAATATAATTGAAAAACTTCCTAAGAAATGATGTGTCAATAATGTAGAACTAATGATAATATATAGTCAAACTACTGAGAATACAACACACACAAGTTGAAATATTATTTTCAAGATGCTGAACAAATTAATCTTTTCTTTCCAAAACTTGTAAGAAAACTCATAAAAGACTAATTTTAAAAAGTTTCTCAGAAATTCATTGACTAAATAAGCAATAACATGCTTCTATTATGTAGCTAACTGATGCACTAACAAAATGATGAAACTGATAACTACTACTGTAGCTCCAAAAATGAAATTGTTGCCAATATAAGCAATGAAATACTAAATAAAACAAGTGAACATGTTTTACTGCAATAATAATAATAACTGAAGTCATCTCTACAGAATGCATAGAGCAAACACCTTCATTAAAGCTAGTTTCATCAGCTCTATGAAAGTTGGCAACCACTGCAAAAGCAAGCCTGCAAAGAATGATATTAATTATTCCAGTGTTATAAAGATGCTATTATTGCTAGGATAAACTCTGGTCATAATTATTCTGAGATCATTTAGGTCTATCTGCTAACTCTCATTATGATACAACCAAAGAGCTTTAGCAATAACATTAGCAGCAGCAGCAGCACTAATAATAGTGAGATGCTGAATTGTTCAGATTGAGAGATTCTTAATCTATCTTATTTCAGTAATTCAAAATTGTCATCTAGCATTTGTAGCAAAATTTTTGTTCTGAGAAAATGTTGTGCAATGCTACAAAACAGCTTCAATTTATTCATTTTTGCTAGCATTTTCATAAATGCTTCTTAAGTAAATTGCACTGCTTTATTTTACATATAGATTTTTGGGTTTATTTATCATCTTGATCTTAATCTATCTTCATACAAACAGTTAACTAAATCAGATATTTGCATTAAAAATATAAATAATAATAATAATAATAATAAATAAATTCAACTCTAAGCATAATTCAGACTATATTTTCCATTCATTTCAAAAGGTGAAAAATGAAAATAAAAAGGGTCTATAATCCAAATGCCTGAACATTTATAACTAATAGTTAGTTGTTAGGGTTTCCTTTTTCTTTTCTTTTTTTTTTTTAATGATTGAAAATTTTTTCTTTAAAAAGTGAAACTGAATGAACTTTCAATTTCTGAAAAAAAGATTATTCAAGATCTCCACCATCAGCACTGCAGTGTCGACATGCTTTTCACAGAAATAGCTGTTGAGCTTCTAAATGAAACATCTTAACATACCTTTTGTATGATAGAAGTTTGGGACACCATGTATATACAGATAATAAATAAAAGTAAATCCCCTGAGACTCAAATAGGGCATTCCAGTCACATAATAACCACATGATTGCAAGCTATAAGAACATGCACAGGTCAGAGAATGTCCCAGTCTGTAGACTGTCAGTCTGTCATAAACCATAAATTCACAGGAACAATCAACTTTGAAAGTGCATAGTTTGGCAATGAGATGTTAGTATAAACTAGCAAGGAATCTTCAAGAAACTGGATATCCTGTTGTTGACTGTTAAGAGGATGATTGTCGAGTTCAAGAAAAATGTTCTTTTGTGCATTCTGGACACCAAAAAGCAATAAGAAAATTTTGTGCTATGAATTGTAGAAATTGAAATATGACAATCAGCAGCAAATTTAATAGAACACCCAAGATATCCACAAGAACCATCAGATCACCCCACATAATTTCAGGCATCAATTGCAATGGGCAACACAGATGCTGCCACATCTCTTCTATCATTTTGGAACATTGTCATTTTTTCCAATGAGTCCAGATTTTTAGACAGTTATTGTGTATGGGTGTGGTGCTGTGCAGCACAAGAATTTTCATAGAACCATCTGCAAGCCATGACAAAATATTGCAGTCTGTCTACTATGGTTTAGGATATGGTTTGGGCCACTGGACAATTGCAGCTGCAGCAAAGGAATTGTAACTTCTGCTTGATAAATCAACATTTTCCAAGCAAGATTTATGCCAGTCTATGCCACTGGACATTGGTTCAAAGGAGGCCGTATTTTAATGGAAACAAGGTACCCCAGCTTACACTATCCATGCAATGCAAAGATGAAAAAAAAGTCAGAGCATCAGAACTCTGCCATCCAATCACCAGAAATGAACCCCACTAGCGCCTGTGGGCTATTCTCAACTAATCCCTATAAAAGTATCCTTGTAAACCTATTTCCAAGAACTCACTAAAACAGATTCTGTGATAGAAATGGGCAGCAATCATGATCCACAAAATGTGTCTGTGTTGATATCTTGCATAAAGCAAAGGGCTATATCACAAAGTATTAACCTAACTCATAATTTGCTAGGTTTCAGATTGAAGAAGAGCTCTTTCAAGCTTGGGTATTTTTATTTATATCAAATCTCTGGTGATAGTATATATTTTATAGGTTTGAACGTATAATGTATATTCTTTTTTTGCTAATAAATTAACAATGTCATCTTATTATAAATGAGTCAAAATGTTGACAACAATTAATGTGTTAGAGCTGCTATACCTCAGAAAGTGCTCTCTGCAGGCCAATCCTTGGTGTTTTGCTGCTTTCCTCTGCCTCTTGCTCACTTGTTACTTCATTCATAAAACATATCTGTAAGTTCATTCCACTCTGTAAACGGGTTTGAAGATTGGGCTTTTTATAGGCTCGTTCACCATAATAATATTCTTCATCTGTACCCATAGCCAACTTGCGACGAATTTCCTCCCGATCATTTCGATGGGTCTAAAATAAAAATAATTATAATTATTGCCTTAAGTTTAAAATTTTCCATTATTTTTAAGCTTTCAAATTTACAAGTGAAATTTATATATCTTTATTTAGTATTACATATTTCTGTACTATACAACTGTGCTACCTCTAAACATTTATGATTCTTATTCTACTAGCCTGATGAGTGCTCTTATCATTATCAACCAATGTTTTCTCTGAAATGTAGTACATTTATAGAATTTTCCCAATAGAAACTAACGTAACATACTGAAAATCTTTTGCATATAAACGTGCCATAATTGTTTGTTTCTTTTTTAAAAAAAGTTTAATCTAAAATTAAACTGTTCCATTCCTATACTGGAAAGAAAGGAAATAACCAGTTAATCCATCTATTCTTATAAAATAGTTAAAAAGGTGTAGTAAGCAAATGAACAGCAACAACAATTAAAATGCAGGATGAAAATATCTGCTTAGGTATAGGAGAATTAACAAGATATACCAATTCTAAGAAACAGAAACAAAATAAAAACAAGCTAAAAGGTTTTAGTAGCAATAACAAATATAGTAAATAAAAATGTAAAATATTTATCATCAGTTAAACTTTCATGTATATAGAAATTGTCAAGCTCAGTATATCATGAGCTTTTAGTTTAAGCAGAAAAAGAATTGTGATTTTAGAAAATGACTGTAGCATTAAAATTTTAAAAAATATTTAGTGATAAGACCAAAACACTGCTGTATGTGCATGTGCGTGTGTGTGCGTGAGTGAGAGAGATGCATAGATACATACACAAACCTCTCCCAATGCAATGTTATTTCTAAAATAATAAAACACTACTCGCTACTGGAAACCGTTCTGTGTAATCTACTTTATCTTACAGTACCTACTATATTAATTTGTCCACTTCACCTCCATAAAATAATATATCTAACCCAAATTTACACATTTCATGTGTGATCATGTATATAATGAATAATAGCAAGATCCAATACTATTTCTCCATTTGCCAAAGGTTGTGTTACAGGTCATTTAGTGTGTGGTCAAAGTCAACAAGAGATTTTCAAAAAGCTGTGGCCAATACTATTGAAAAGATCACCAAGGTGAATGTCACTGCTGCAGTAAAGCAACCTAGAAGGCCTTTAACAGTAATGCAATGACAAGAATGTACTATTACTTATCATGTCTGCACTCAACATCAAAATTCTCTTGCTGACATTGCCCACACAATGAAAATGAGCCAAAGAATAGTTCATTGTCACCTCCATCAACATGGCTATAGTGGATATGCACTATGTAAAAAGCCTCTGCAGGAATAAAACATGTTAGAAAGCTTCATCAGAGGGCACACCTGGCAAGACCTGAAATATAGGTGGCATGCACTCTTTTCCAATGAGCCTACATATCAGCAATGACCTTCAACATTAATATCTTTAGCCCCACAATCAAATATGGACTGCAATATGGCATGGTAAAAAGACAGAAATGGTGTTTGCCAAAGGACATCTCAGTTTCTGGTAGATTGGCATTTTAAAAACTCATCTTGTTCCATTAACAAAGCATACTGAGATTCCATGCCCATATTCTTCTGATAGATGATGTTCTCTCCTTGGCCACAGTCTGGAAGAGAAATCAAGCCATTCAACTTCCCTTGGTATCCCGAAGTCCAGATATGAATCCAAATGTGCACCTGTAGGAGCTTCTAGATCAACAGCTAAGAGGAGTCCAGCCATGTCCAAACAATATAATAGAATTTTAAAAAGCTTATGAATGCTGGCTCAACCAACTACCAGCATAAAGAATTTCATTTTACTGTTTAACTTTATTTGCTTTGTTCTGCAATAAACTAACATATTTTAAGAATGAAAAGTGTTGAAATGTAATTTATCTTTTATTATAGCGTATTAAAATGTAAAATGTATTAAAACATTATTTGAAGTTGCTTTGGATTAAAATGAAAAAAAAATTTCTTGCTGTTTTTATTATTTTATACATTATTCATGGGTAACATTTAAAATAAATATTTTGAAAAACTGTACACATTAAAAAGTACTCTGTAAGTTATAATTTAAAGCTATTACTTGCATAAATAAAAACAAAAAGTAACAAACTAAAGATGAAAAGAAAACTTCAAATTTCAATTAGAAATAATAATAAATTTTCCTTTTCAAACATTTAATTTTGTTACTTAAATTTTACTATGTATTTTCATGAAAACATTTTATTCAAGTAACTTGACATATTATATATATATATATATATATATATAAATACCTTTTTTAAAGATAAAAATATATTGGTTTCCAAAAGTTAAGCAAACATAAAAACAAATATATTTCCAAAAATGGATGAAATTTTATTAACCAAATGATCGACATAAAATCCACCTCATGTAACATAACATTTATCAAAAACTTAGTAAATTATAAATAAGTTTTAGAGTTGTAAAGGGAAACAAGCAGGACCAAATCAGGAAATTCTGTAATAAAGAATGTAAACAATAATGAATTAAAGATGCTCAATATGGGATGTGGTTCTCCCTGATAGCAATACACGACTCACAGCAACTTTGCATGCTTCTTATAACCTTATTAATGAGAGCAACAGACAACAAAAAGTCCATTGTCAAATCAAAGACATTTTCAGCTTTTGGAGTGATCTTGGAAGGAGTTGGAGAGGGGCAACATGACTTCCTAAAGCCCAAACATTCTCAATAGAATATAGCTCAGGAAAATTTACTGGCCATATCATATAGGTAATGGTTTGATCTTTTAGATGCCTTATGTAGATAAGTGCTACCATCCATTAAATGAAATTATCTCCAAATGCACCAGCAAATGGTCAAACATAGAGATCTAGAATCTCATTACTATACCTCATTGCAGTCAGGGTAACTACCTGAAATACCTTCAGGTCCAAATGTCCACCAATGAAATTATTCTCTAGTCCATTATGCCTCAACTGCTGTAGTGACCACTTTCCTATGTTTGAGTTAATTATGTTCTACATGCCTGCCAAATGAATATGTGCTGTGAGCCACAATGAAGGATAAATCTTGACTCCTCAGTAAAAAGAACATGGCTCCAGTCATGTGGTGTCCAAATGACATGTTACAAAACCAGTTCAATTGCTTCTATTTATGATGATTCAAGAAATTACATACCATGAATTATCTCACATAGAGCACTCTTTGGTGCAGCCTCCTGTGTATGATTGAGGCTAACCCTAACCCTCCTTTGGCCACAGAAAGATCAAAAGGCAAGTTGAATTGTATTGAAGTTCTGCTTTGCCAAACCAAAAGTAACATACAACAATCTTCTGCTGCAGTTGTCACCCATGGTCAACCATAGGCTGGTCTTCCAGGGCATCTCCATGTACTTGAAATTGTCTCCATTCCAGAGAAACTACATTTAGCCATTCTGTAACCTGGAGCTGTGACTGTCTGGCCTCTATCCTACCAAAAGCTCTTTACCTTAGAGAATCTTCCAAATGAGCATGGCTACTTTGTAACTTTGTTAGAATATTTGTTTTGAAGAGCAGAGTAAAAACTGACATGAACACAAGATAGTTTTTTCCTGTCTGAATACCAATGCTAATTTACATGTTCTACTGATACTTATTACATATTTATTTGATAAAAATTGTTACACAAAGAGAAGTTTGTTGAACATTTGATGTAACCAACTTAGAAATATTTCTGATTGTTGCTTAACTTTTGGAAACCAGTATAAAATACATTTTTAATTTAAATCAAATTTTCTAAGAAAACAGTTTTCTTACAAAGTATTTTCTAAACTTGTACTCATTAAGAAAAGATGAACTAGCAATATCATTAAAGTAAAATATCTAGTTTCAGTTGACACCATTCCTGTTCCCTTTCCATTTCCTCTCATTAGTGGCACCAATATGTCTAAGTAACTTTGCCAACACAATGAGTCAACCAGCAACAACTCACCAGATGTTAATTGATGCCATGTGGCTGGAACTAACTGAAAGTGCTACCATTAAATATTTAAACATTTTGCTGATGGAATTTGAAGGCAGCCAAATATAAAAATATACATACATGTGTGTGTGTGTGTGTGTGTGTGTGTGAGAAAACAAGCACTTAAAAATGAAAAGCATAACTTTAATAATATCTGAATATAAACATTACCAAGATAAGAATATTTTTTAAAAAGTTGAAAATCATCCCAGAATTTTAAATATGCAAACACTTTTGTAGGACCAATTTGTTTCAGTACGAATATAATTATTGCAATAAAAACAATCTCTATAATAAGACCAAGTGTATTAACCTGCACAGATTCAAGTAATATTTTTTTAACAAAGAAACACATATCTAGCACAAATAAAAGGTATAAATGGAAAAGAATGTAAATAGCTATACAGACTAGTAAAAAAAAGAAAAAATTCTGCCAAACTAAAGTAGTCATTTATATACACTTTATTTTAAACAACAATAACTTAATTTGTGGCAAACTTTCTATAAAAAGTAGCAATTAAAAAAGCTATGTATATATATCATTATTTTTTCATTTATCAATGAAAATAACATTAACTAATCTGATTGCAGAAACATTTTTCTAGCCATAGTGCATGTTTCTAAACCGTGTTTGTGTGACCCAGATATAAAAAAGGATTTTGTTCCCTAGTCAGAGTTACTTGGCTTATACATGAAATACTCAGTATAAAAAAAGGTAAGAATGAACTGCATTTGAAAAGATTTCTCTAAGTACTATTAAAATGAAGTAGCAATCTGTAATTTTAAAAATGCTTTTCTGTTTCTAAAAAGGCTGTTAAAAATTATTCCAGTTGTTTCTTAACCAAAGCACATATCAAGAGGTATAAAAAAACTTTTCATATGTCTAAATATTTCAATTAATACTACATTGTGAATCTAATAAAAATTATATTGCCTAATTATTAACTAAAACAATAAATATTCTTAAACTATTTAATATTCATGTCATTAAAAACTCTTATATTGTTGCTTATATTTTGTAATTATTCAATACAGACTGCAGCTAATTTTTTTAATCCACTATTTCAAAATACGGCAAAATACTTTTAATAATTACAGAATTTATGCTTTAAAATTTCTATCAATTTTTAAATGGAATGTTTGTTTAATATGCATAAACTAGTAGTACATCAAATATCTATTAAAGTAAATAAGTGTGTGTGTATATATATTGAAAAAGATTTCCATACTTTGAATTTAGAAGGAAAAAAATTAAACAAAAAACACAGCCTCCTTCCATGTTTTTCATGTTTATGAAGTAAAAAATAAAGTATTATCATTACTTATTTATAACAAATATAATTACATAGCATACCAATATTACAGATACAGTATAAACCCTGTCCTACTAAATACAAATTCAATAAAGATGAATTTATATAAACAGAATTTTTGTTCTGATATTTTCAATTTTTTAAACTACTTTATTAACATAAATATTTTTAATTATTATTGTTTAGCAAAGGTCACCTTGAAATTTTGAACAATCAGCTTCTTATCTTAAGTAGTTTGCACAATGTCAAGAACATAACATAACAGAACATTCAGCTTGCAATGAATGACCAAACTGGGTTTACAGACAAGCTGAATCCATCATTAAGTGTGATCAAAGAATTGACAAGATTTCATAAACTGGTGGCCATCGCTTATTCTTTATAGCATAATGTGTTATTAATCCATACTATTTTATGCTACAAAATTTAGAATAAATGACATAATAGACTCTTGTTGTTCAGAAAAAAATTTGTAACACTTTCAAACGTGAATGAAGAGAATCATTTAAAACAAGTTTCACTAGTTAATAGTGGTATCATACTTCTGAAGTTCTCTTTTAGGCAATGTTTTAAAAAAGAATAAATTATAATAGTAAATCAAAATGCATTAAGTGTTTGTTTAATAAAGTAAATTTTAATGTATAAAAATTTTTATTCTAAAATTTTCTGTTGATCAGATATATGCAAGAGTTTTCATTAATTTATTAACAGATTTTTGCATAATAATGTGTAAATAAACAGAACCTTAAGACTCAACAAATATTCTATATTTCTAAATTTAAATCTTTACTTTCAGTAAATGCCATCAGACCAAACCATCTGCTTAGTTCATTTTTGCCCTGCACAATTACTTAATCAGACCAGAACATCTTCACTATTTCTCTGCTTCAGTGATTAACACAAATGTTGGTTGTAAATGGGAGATGCCAGTTGTACCATAAATTCACTTGAACTCTTCCACAACATAGATGAAAGGTTTGACTTTCTTTAGTTGATGTTTTTATACTGTGTATTCATTCAAACACAACAATGCTACTTTTGAAATAAATAAAATAGTCTTACATGGAGTTTCTGCCTTACACCTGCTGATTGTAAGATGGTATTTCCCTTTCCCTCTTCCCTAAGTCTATAATGCTCATCATGAGACCAGACAGACAGACCACTGATATTGATTTAGCAGCTATAAACAAAAGCTTTAAAATTATACTGTGTGGCAATTAACTAGCGTGAAGAGGGAGAAACATATTTACTGAAAAGGACGTTACTTCAACAACAGTAAAAGAATAAGACCCAAATATAATTTATCTAGATTTGTATTTACCCATTCACAGTATTCCCAGCAGGACTCCCATGAATACATTGTAATTCCATTTGAAGAACCAATGGCTGAAATTCTTGCTGAACAAGGCATCAGTTGCTCTATAATAATTCCACAAACCAAAATTCCTTTCCCCCTGAGTAGCACCAGTGTTCATAATGATCTTGTCACCTCATTTTCATTCATTAGCACATAGGAACTAATTAAGAATAGTGCAACAGGACTGACAGACATAAAATCTCACCACCAGATGCCACCACTCTGTTTCATACATAGATGAATGAATGAATGAATGAAGTAGCTCATGTGAAAATGACCTCAAATTCCATGCAGTAGAGGTCAATTAGCTTTTAGCAGAAAACAAATTTCCCTTTTACCAACACAAAGAAATGCTAAGAAAGAGCTAATGTAAATCATTTTTTAAAATTGTAGTAGTTTACTAAAATAAATAAATAAATAAATTAATTAATTAATTTATGAAGAGCAGTAGCTATATAGCTTAAAATATGCATATTAATAGACTGACTATGCTGCAGTTCTGGATAACTTATTTAATGTTTTCAAAATATACAATAGAGGATACCTGATACATCTTTTTCAATGCATATATGCATTTTCAAAATGTAATTACTTTTGCTTACTGATTTATAAAATACCAGTCAAGAAAAAAATAATAATAATAATTGCATACATATGAAGTCTTTAAATGTCTTCAAGTAAAGGTAAAGAGCTGCCATAAAATATTCAAAACTATGGGAGCAAAGGGTTAGATAGAGTCTATCTTATTTTATGGATAAAACAGCGAAAGGAGCTAGTAAAGTGCGTAACATGTCTAATGCTGCATTTCCTCATGCATACCTAACAGCAAAATGTTATCTTTTTTCCTCTCATTTTACATATTCATATTTTTGGTTCGAAGTATTTACCAATCTTTTTTTTTAGTATAATCAAAGAATTTCAATGTTCTACAGACAATTTTTCCCCTTTTTTCTTTCTACACATCAATTATGATCCTGGTCTATTAAATACAGACATAAAGAAATAAAGCAAAAATAGATTAAACTTTACATGGCTGAGTCACATATATTTTATTACATACATTTAAATAACCTCAGAGACTAGATGTTTAAACATAATAGTAATTTCTTTTTTAAATATGAAGTCATTTTATTTGAAATCCATAGCATAAATCAACCAAATTCAAAATAAGCATTGTATTATAGACCTTAATGTGTACTTGTGGTGTACGTAAAATATTAACACACTTTTAAAGATATATCTTAATATAAAGATTTTATCTTCTCTATAGAATCAAGTAAAAGAATGTAGATTGTAAAGAATCAAAGTAAAATATATTTAGAGCTAAGACATGCAATAGGTTTGTAACAGCAGAAACAGCATCTCTGCAGTTTTTTTTGTTTTGTTTTTTTACAGAACCTAATCAGCTAGTTTTACATTGGGTACAACTCTACAATGAATGCATAAGAATTTAAATCAAAATATGTTTTAAAAAAGAAAATGTTCATAAATTGTTAAATGTGCCAACATGCTGTTAAAAAGGCTAAAGCATATCTACTTTATGCTTTTCATTGTATTAGCATAGTTTGATAGCATCCTATTCTAGGCAAAAACAATATTAGCCATATATCATTTCAAAGAGTCAGGCTATTGTAAAATTCAGGGGAAGCAAAGGTCTGGTTCACTTTGCCTATCTTAGGAGCAAAAGCAATAAAAGTAACACCCATTGAACACTTATACTAATACAATTTAGATATTCAAGTTTGCACTAACAGCCTCCAACTTCAATAAGAAAATGGAAATGGTATCAATAGCAACTTAGATCACAATGCTTCTTTACAAAACCAGTTTTTTTCAAGATGAATTCTGAGTAACATTTATGTTAAAGATACATGTGATAAAATGCTATCCCATTCCTGATATTCTAGGTTTGCAAAATTGCAACCCCATCATTATGTTCATCTGTCTGTGAAAAAATTATCATCAGTAAATTTGATAATTTCTGTGGTGTATAAAGACAACCAGTAATTAATTGGCCACTAAGTATTAAATGTATCAGTAGCAATAAGATAAATCTGAAACCAAGTTATATGCAATAAATAGTTTTTGTTGCTGTTATTTTGTTTTGTTTTCAGAGTTAAACAAAATCAATTCATTAATATCATTATCATCAACAATGTCCTAATTCAAAACAATTTTTTTAGTATTAACACATTAGCTCATCTAATTAAGTGCCAAAACAGTTGATTAGGTTCAAATAATCACCAACAATTCTTACAATCATATATTTTAAGTGATTAAAAATCATGCATGGATAAACAATGAAATGTCTGGCAACAGCTCCAGGCCTGGAATATTCCCAAAATTTTAGTTTTTCCATGTTTATTGGCCTTCAGTATAAAAAACCTGTTTAATGTATACTTTTAATGACCTATAGCATAAAATATATATGCATCACAATCTTGACATCTGACTAAAGGTATAATGCATAAGTGCAATACTGGCAAGCTACTGGTACAATGTAATCAATATCAGGGCTAATAACTGCTAAGATAAAACAATGTTGCCATCTTCTATCACACAATACTTCTTGTTAACTACAGTTTATAATTAATTATTTTCTATTTAAATTTTATATAATAATTTGAAAATATATGGAATTTAAGACATTTGATACTTTAAAATATGTAAAAATATATATACCGTATTTCATTGAATAGGGCGGCGCCGCCTTATTTTTTCAATCTCCTCAAAATGTGTCAAAAACTGCCGACCTATTCAAAGGTGCAACGCTATTCAGAGGTGCCGCCGTATATTTTTAATCTCCTCTCAAATCAAATTTTGCTCATTTATTGTGGTTTAGCATCGGGACAGAATAGACACATTACGGTAGCACAACTATCTCCTCCAAATCACTCTCTTCGTTTTCTTCTTTCTCGTCGTAGGCTAAAGTCTCGCTCGTCATCACTCTTTCTTTCAGCAGCTGCAATCCAGCCTGGCACTCGCCATCACTACTGAAGACGTGAATGAAATTGTCCTCACTGCCATCGACAATGTTGGTAATGCCACAAACTTTGAATGATTTTGCAATCATTTCTTCGTCCAGATTGTCCCAGGCGTCCACAATCCATTGTAAGTAGACTTCCATGGGCGGCGCCTGCATGTTGCCCGCTGGTGTGTAGCTCTTCTCAGCAGTGGTCATCCAATCCTCGTACATGTCGTGAATTCGCTTCTTGAATGGTGCATTCCAACACACATCCGGTGCCTGAACAAACTTTGTGCAGCCGCTCGGGACGACTACGGCGTCCACTTTCTTCTTCCGCAGGTCCACCTTTGTTTCTTCAGTGAGATGGCATTTGAACGCGTCCCAAACCAACAGTTTTCGACGGAAAGAAAGTCCGCCGAAAACTTTCTGGAGGAATTGCAACGTCAAATCCTGGTTCATCCAGTTGCTGCCACACCAGCAGAGGTGCAGCCGGCTCGAAAAACGCTTCAGAATGTCCGGAATTGGGCGCTTTCGCGGCAGCAGAATGAATGGCTTCACTTTGGCTCCATTCGCTCGGGCACAAAGCAGCACAGTGACGCGCATCTTCTCGTGGCCAGTGCTCAAAACGGTGACACTGCGCGATCCCTTTTTCGCCACTGTCTTTATCCCAGTGGGGTCCAACCACACCGCCGTCTCATCAACTGCGTAAATGTCTGCAAAGTTGTAGTTTTCCTTCTGCCGCAGTTGGCGAATGTAAAGAACAAACGACACCAGTTTGTCCATGTACTCGACGGGCGTTTTCTGGGCGGTGGTGGTTGGAACGCGCAGGCTCAGCTCATAACGGGACATAAAGTTGTCTAGCCAACCTTCAGTTGCTTTGAATGGCTTTCCATCAAACGCCAAGTTTTTACCAAGTTCCTGGGCTTTCAAGCGGATCAAACGTCACGAAATCCGCTGCTTCTTTTCAAGGCAGACTTCTATCCATTCGTAAAGTTCAGCTTCCATGTTTGCACTGAGTGGCTTTCTCCCGCCGCTGATGGTCCCTCCTCATCGATTGTCGCGCGCAGCTCGTTCTCCTGCCGCCTCCAATCTTGCACACTGCTCCGCGATACTCCAAAGCATCTCGCTGCGGCAGAAACGGTGCTTGTTTTGGCAAATTCGATAGCTTCCAGCTTTGTTTTCAGACTGTGCCCTTGCAGCTTCCGCTTAGAAGAGGATGAAGACGATTCAGCAGCAGCAACTTCCGTTGTTTGCTCAGATTCATGATCTTCTTCCATGTTTCTACTCAATTCTAAAAAATTGAGGGATATAGACTAAGTCACGGCATACAGAGTACGTAGCAAAGTATGGATTGTACCTACTGTGGCGACTTTCAAAACCACTAACTAACTATATTAATTGCAACTGCCCGCAATATCGTTCTGTCTGCCAGGTATCATACCAGGCATTAAATACTCTTAAGGCGTTCCAAAGAGCATCCCGTTGCTTAAACTTTCAACTAATCAGGAGGTTCCACGTGACTTGGCATATTGCCATTATTGATTATGCGCTCTATAAATACATGTTTTATTCATGAAAAGGAAGATTGTTTTTGTCGTTATTCTGTTTTTCTTGTTCTACGTGCAGACTAATTGTGTTCCGGCGTAAAGTACCTTTATTTCATTCAGTCGTTTTGTGGCAATAAAAGAAGTAAACAAGCTCCGCAATCGGTGTCAAACAGATTAGTAGCGCCACACCTGGTGCCAGAGATACACAAACGCCACACTACTACATTCCAACACTTTAGAAGAAAACAACAACAAAGTTAGTGAAAAGAGACAGGTTCACACCGCCACGCACTGCCTTTAAAAACACTTGTAATGAATTGAATAACCCGGCATGCCGCCCAAATCAGAGGTGCCGCCTTATTATTTCAATGCCCCTTCACCCTGCCGCCCTGTTCAAAGGTGCAGCGGTATTCAAGAGTGCCGCCCTGATCAATGAAATACGGTATATATATTCATCATAAAAAATAACCTAAAGCATTTCCATTGTTTCATACAGTCATACAAGTTCACATTCAGGTTGAAAAGGACCTGCATAATGAAAAAAACTCTCTATTAAAAAAGTCAGTAAAGTAAAATTGTTGGGTGAAAACAAAATAACTGTTTAAAATGAATGCGTAAAAAGAAACTGGCACCAGTGTAAAAATGATCATAGATAAATTGGCATTGGCAGAAAGGCTTCAATAACGTGACAACAACAACCCCCTGATCCAAATACAAGCTTGTACACAACTTTTGGGATGTGCCATTCTTTGACCAGGGCCACTTGCAGCTAATCAACAGACTGTGTATACCACAAATAAACCTTTCTAGAATATCCCAAACATGTTCATTTAGATTTGAGTCTAGAGGTCATGCAGGCCACATTATGAAAGTGATGTTGTGAACCTGAAGTGCAGCATTGACAATATGTGCATGGGACAGTCATTGTCATCTATAAAGATAAAGTTGAAACCTTGCCAATGAGGCCAAATTATCCTAATTGTGATAATATCAGTTCTTTGGTTTCCCCTCCCCCAAATAGATCATACTTGGTGGGTAATGCCACAGTTAACAAATTATTTTCTAGCTTGTTTCCAGATCGTGGTGCCAATGGTTCATACTTCAGCTGCAATCTTGTCACCGACCGATGGTGCTATGTTAGAGGGATACACAGCAGTAGTTTGGCACGAAACCTATTATAGGTTATCTTTAATCAGAATATAAACAGATATATCATACAAAAACTGCAGGCTTGGAAACATTTGCTGCTTTTTAAAAATGAAAAAGTATATAATAAAATGTTTACCATGTAATGTAATTTCTTAAAGTATAAAATAAATTTTTATCAAGCAAGTTAAATTTTAGTTCCATGCTAAAACCGCAGCAAAGTCAAATGAGTTTTCATGCTACATACAAAATGCCACCATTCTTAAAAAATATGGTTCTTTCACATTTCAACATATACAGTCGACCCCCGTGTAATCGTGGTTCAGCATTCACGGCCCTGGTTATTCGCGGAATTTTCCTTAGAACCTAACCAATAATTGTTCGTGGAAACCCCTGCCTATTCGCAGAATTGCAAATATCTTCTGCAATTTTTTTACGGCTTTTTTCGTGGCAATATATATTTTTTCACGCTTTTAAATGCTAAATTATTAATAACAATATAATTTACTAATTTTGTAATATAAATACTAATGTAAATTCAACAAAATATCAATATAAAATAAACGCTATTGGCTGGAGGTTTGAAAGTAGCCAATCTGAGAGCGTTATTCATTTCTCCTTGCTGCTGATTGGCTGCTGCCCATGAGGCGCTGCACAGCTTATTCATCATAATCATCTTCAATCAATATCATTTATTATTGGTGAGTACCCGTACATTTTACTGTATTTTTTATTAAATTATTATTATATATTTACTTATATTTTTTTTATTATATGTTACGTTATATTTTGACGTTTATAGGCACTTATAGGCATTTTTATGGACTACGTCCAATATTCGCGGTGTTTCACTCTTTGCGGGTGCTCTAGGAACATAATCCCCACGAATACCGGGGGACAACTGTAATGCATACCGCTAAAAAGATACAACTAAATTATTTCTAATTTTTCATAGTTTATTAAATTTTAGCCAATATTGAACCAATTAAATACAATTCTTATAATAAATAATGTTCAAATCAAATATTTGATCTGGCAAATCAAACTTTAGGCCAATCTCCTATGCCTGACATACAAAAAAATCTATTAAATACTTAGACTAATATTACCTATGGCTAAAATTTCAGTTTTGTTGATGAACAGAAATTAATGATTTATTATCAAAGTTTTATATTGTTGCACAAGAGTAAATTATACTTAAAAATACATATGTATATATACATACACATATCACACATGCACATACACACACATATATATGAAACCTATAATCATAACACAGAAAAACTAGCTATAGTTTTAAGATCCAATGTGTACTTCAAAACTGTACTTACCAAAACATTGAACCATTAATATTTTTATGCCACAATTGAATATTGGAAGCTAAATAAATGTGGCTAAATCACTTAATTTTAAATAACCTCTTAGAACATTGTGAATACAATATACTTCTCATTTTATGTATTAAGTTCTTACTTGCACAAAGAAGTTACTAAATCTGTTGTATTTTGCTAAAATTTTTTTTTTTTTTTAAATTTTGTTTTATTTTCTTTTGACTTAATTATCCAACCAAACATACATTTCAGTTTTAGTGCCACACTAGCAGCCATGATTGTATATTCACCATCACCAGTGAAGCACCATATTAACTTTTATATGAAAGCAAGTTTTTCTTGATCAAAGCTCTAATAAACTTATTATCATACCATACCATATTGTATCATATGTACACATACCTGGTTATGGAATTGAAGCATATTTCTACCTTTTTGATGCATATACTTAATTATCCACATATACATTAACTAAATTGATTATATATGAAACATTATCACAATTATGGCCATCAACATACTCATATATATATTGGGTGGCCACTTTATTAGGACCTATACCTAATAATGGACCACCTTTTCCCCAAATAACAGCCATGACACAATGTAGCATAGAATCCATGAAGTGGTAAAAACTAAAAATCCAATCATCATGTGTACAAAAAAAAGTCAACAAATTTATTTTCCTTTATAAATGGTAGATTTGCATGCAAAATTAAGATAAATATACAAAAGCAACATAAAAATACACAAAATCATCATACAATTACCTTTGTTTTGGCCTGATTGAGTGCAGAAAGGATGGTACCTACAAGTCTGGAGTGATCTTTCCTCACTTCACTATAAGAAGATTGGGCATGGAGGTTTGGTTTAATTATTTACCTCTATCAAAAACAATCACCACCACAGGATCATACAAAAGCCAAACAAACAGGTGGAGAAGATGCAGTTAGCAGCATTGTCCCACACTGGCCATCACTTTCCTTGTGGTTACTCTTTGAGTCAGTCAAATCATCTCTCACTTGATATTCTTCACTTTCATCACCAGATGATATATCTGATGTTGAGCATTCCTTCTCATCACTTAAATCATCTAAAATCCTCAAAATTTTCTGCAAGGTCAGCATACGCTTGACACTATGTGAAGTATCACCCTGAGAGGTCCAGGGACATGTGTCATCCATGATGATTAGTGGAGTACTGAGGACAAAGAAATTTTCTCACTCCTAGAGGGTAACAGTAGTGAGCTCCATAAATTAATTTGAAATTTAAACAGAGCTGGAAAAGTTAAATTGTGATGTGACAATGGCTGCTGTTTAAGGGTTAATATTGTATACAATATATGGACTGAGGTAGACAGAGGATCATGATGTCAAATGCATCTTTCAAGTTCATCCTACAGGTGCTCAATTGAATTTATATCCGAGGATTGTGCTAGTCATGGGAGATGCCCAAAATCTACTTCATGTTTCTCAAACAATGAACACACAATGTGGGTATGGTGGATGGGAGCACTGTAGTCTTGGAAGATATCATCCTCATGCTTGAAGACAGCTGGATTTTACTATCCTTACTAACTGTCTTTCTCCCTTTTCTGTCGCTATGTATTTACAACCAAAATTATCCCTTGCAACCAACATTTTCTTCACCTTTTGTCATTGCAGATAAACTCAAATGATGATGTCTTCATTGAATTTTAACAAATATAAAAATACCACAATGTCAGTATTAAAAAAAATTATTACATAAACAGTAAATTTTAAAAAAAAAAACAGAATTATTCAAACTATTTATGTTAGTTCATTTTCAACTAAATAAAACCAAACTCAGGCACAAAAAATACCACAAAACAGCACCTTACATATAGAGAGATAATTGGAGAAAAGAAAACATTGAGAATTCAAAATTAAGGAAAAAAAACAAAGAAATGGAAGTTTTATTTTCATTCAAAACAGGATTCAAATATCTGATAAATAAAAATTCTTCCAAGACGTTATCAATATCTTTACGTCATCCAAAACAAATTTGTGGTTTCAACCAAGAGAAATGTAGTTTTAAAAAAGCCAAATTGTCTATGCCAGAAAGATGCAACACAAACTTCTTAAGGATGCACCAGAGAGTCCTGTATAGCCTGACATGATAAACATTGAACTAAGTGCACAACATAAGGGTGCCCCAGAGAGAAATACAGTCTTAAGATTAAACAAATTCCTATAAGCTCCAGAAATTGATAGCCACTTAAGGTATATTTTACTGTTTACTTTCCCATGGAATCACAGTAACCCAACTCATATTATGGTTCAAATACCAAAAGTTACAGTCACTTTAAAAACTTGTTGGGGAAGTCATATGTATACAAACCAGACAGCATCTCTTTATGCAGTGGATAAGCCATCTGATCATATCCAGCAGAGATCTGCATTATTTCTCACAAGTGGAGCAATTGTCTAGCATCCTCATTGTATTTTGATTATTATGGATGGCTCAAAAGTTTGATTTGGAAGAGGGCTAAGTTATAATTCCATTGGCTTTGATGCAATCCCTAAAAAATAATAGCCTGTTAAGGATATGAACTGCTATCTTGTTAAAGGAATCCTGGAACATAATATTATGAAAATGGCATTATAACTAGCTCCAGAATGTTGACTCTAGAACACGCTAGTTACACTTTCTTTATGACAATGAGCTTAATTCTGTCAAGCTCCATGATACCTGCCTAAACCATAATGATCTTCCATCATATTGATCATGAGCCACTTGTATTGCAGATATGTATTACTCTCCAATTTGTTTTTTACACATTAATTCTGCCATTCCTAGAATCAACATTAAACCCCAACTCATCTGGACCACTTCTATCACCTGTAAACCAAGCACTGCTAAACCTTCCCTGGTATCTTCCAGTTATGGGTAAAGTGACATGACATATGGCTTGTAGCCACATAAATGCTCAACATGTATGCAGTTCCACACAGTTTAAAGGAAAACACTAGTGCTTCTAGCCTTTACAAATTGGTTTCTCAGGATCTCATTCACAATTAACCTATCATCATAGCGATCTATTGCTGTAGGTAAGCCACTACTTAGCCTGCCTTGCATTCTACCAGTTTTATGATATTGCTATCGTAACCAACTGATCACAGGCACCTGTTTCCAAAAACTATTTCCTTTGTAGATTCATCATAGGTATATCAACTGTACAGCATATTCAGTTTTTGTCAAGTATTGTCAATATAGTTTAGCAAACATCAAATGCAAAATGATTCACAAAGTTTGCTTGACCTCCTTCTACATCTAATTATGTCAGTGCATAACCCACATGAATCGAAACCATTACAACTGGTTCTGAATAGGTTATATAAATGATGGCAACACTTATATAACTGGGATATTTAACATTTTCACCAAGAAAGTCTAATTTCCCTAGCTTTTTATGTACATTGTGTGTGTTGCATGCATGTGAAAGAGAGAGATAGATACTAAGTTCTCCAAATATAAATAAAAATTTGGTATTATACTATTTTTATATAGTTTTATATAACTTAAATAAAAGAAGTTTATTCTTAAGCAACTCAGCCTTGGTAAGCCTACCAATTTCTATTCTTGTTTAAAATTTTCAAAAACTGCAATGATTTATAGTATCATATAATTATTTATTCCCAAACAAACAGAACAGAAGAAAATATATGAAAGAAGTACATTAAGCATTTTTCATAAATCTGTGTAGATTTTTACCAATATAAACCCATAACTTTTGAAAACAAAAGGAAATGACAATTTCTGGGAGGAAAAAGTCTACTGTATAATTTATAATATTTATTTTGCAATAAAAAATCTTGAAGAATGAAATGACTTAAAAGCTGGCTTTGAACAATCAAATAAGTACATTGGTCAGCAGTTTTATGAGATCATACACAATGCAAGACCATGTCCATAGTTTTATGGGCTCGTATAATGCAGGTTTAGTAGTCTTATAGTTGCAAGAATTACTGATATTACAGCGATTTGCTATATATAGTGTGCTGCCCAATGTATTATAATGAAGATGATCCATAGTTTTATAGGAAAAGACTGACAATCAACCATACTCTCTTTATCCAACTCCAAAGATCTTGCAACTTAATAAATTTATAGTATACTCCAAAAGAAATGCCTAAATCAAAAACAATCTGACTAAAAGAAAAAAAAAACAGAAACTAACACCATGTATTTTGTATTAACTGCAAACCAGTTTGCACTAGATATTTAACCTGATATGCACTCAACCACTTTCAAAGTTCAGTGCTATTCATTATTGTACTCTAACAAACAAAAAAACTAATACTAACAAGTAAACTTTCAATCCAATTCAAATAATATACCAGCCAAAAAAGCAGCAAATAACGCTTTTTTTTTTAGTTATACACAACTCTTCAGAAGACCAGTCAGCTTAAAAATATCCTGGAATTTTTGCATCAAAATGTGACTTCATGCAAAAATACGACAATGATACAAGAAATAACACAATGTCATTTGATACAAATTTTTCAATTCTAAATACTCTGCACATCCTTTATCCTTCATCTTAAATATTTGAATCTATTGTTATATATACAACTGTTATATTAAAAAAGTAATCTGTAGCTTTAAAAACACTAACTATCCCCTCTATGTTATAATTATTTTTTCAAACCCTTTTCAGATTTATTCTTTCAAGATAAAGTTAAAATGAAATGAACTTAAAAGTTCAAAATTCTCATCTAATTTGGAGAAGTCATAAGATTAACAATTTAACAATGATTTTGATCTATAAGTATAAACAAACTCAGTTGCATAGTGTTTCTAAATTAATAGATTCTTCACAACTAGAATTTGGATTACAATGTCTATTTGAAGATACTTATTTTTATTCACATAGCTTGGAATTGAAAAAGAAAATTATATTATAGTGGAAGTTAGTATTCATTTCGAGGATATGGCTGTTCATATGCTAAAAATAAAACACTGCTGCCCAAATGAATTTACTAGGATAATATTTTTTTAAAAAGTGAAATATAAGAGTGTCCTAAAGAAATACTTCACATTTATTTCTATAGTCTGAAATTATTTTAACTAATAAACACCACTCCAAATACTATTAAATAATTTGCATTTTTTTTTTTTTTTAAATATCTTTCACTGTAACCCTTTAGTAATAAAATTGTTTCCTAAATTTACTGGAACTGTAAACTGTTAAAAACATTTATGTAAAGCATAAAAATGGTAATAAACGAAAGAAAAACAAATTTCATGCTAAAAAAAGAATAAAGCAATAAAATAAACAAGAACAAACTAGTCAATCATTATATAAATGCATTTCATTTTAATATCACAACACATGTTTTTAAGAAATTCATTCAGAATAATACATTTTAATCAATTAAAACTTTATATTTATGTTATTACTTAGATGCTAATGCTGGATGATGATAAACTTTTTAATGTGTTAGCCACTGACTTAGTTCAAACCTACTACATTAATAATAAACCACCTACAGCAAATAAAAATGAGTAGATTGGAAAGAAACAAAAATCTAACTTCATTATACATGCTTTGTTTAAGAATACTGAACAAAATTTTAAGAAAAATTATTCTGTTCAAATTTTGGTGTCCCTATAAACATAATTAATTAAGAAATTAGGTCACTTACATTCAATATAAATTGTCTCAATTTATATTTTCACTAATCTCAGAACATTTTTTCATTCTCTTAGATGCATTCTAAACTTAATATACAGGGTGTCCCAAATAGATGTATAAAATTTTTTCTATAGCCTAGTAAACAAAGGCATTGCTAGATAGAATTTTTGCTTTATTCATCAGACACACTAGAATAGATGATCAAAATATCCACCATCAGCATCTCCACAATGGCACATACCTTCACAGAAATAAATGCTGTAACACCAACGATTCTCTATTAGAATAGCAACTGTTTTTGTGGTGTGCATCTTATCCTTCAACACACCCAACAGAAAAAAAAATCTGGGTGTATAAAATCTGGAAAGACTGGTAGATATTCAAATGATCCACTTTGTACCATTCACCTCCCAGTAAAGTGTTCATCCAAAAATGCCCATACATTTCTTCCATACACTAAAATAAATGATGACAGTGGTTTGCTCTTGTATTGCATAGTACCCTTATCTGTGAGCTTCTGAATGAAACGTCTTAATGTTGAGAGGAAAAATGACTAGGTATGGTAGCACACAAAAGTGTGTACATATCTTTTTGGGATGCACTGCATATGGGTGAAATGTATGAATGCAGTGAATGTACCCATTTTTTTTACTCTAGTTGTACATTGAAAAGCCTTGAAAGAGACAAAAAAAAAAGAGGCTTCTTTGACCTATAATGACAGTGAAATTGTTTTCCATTCCTGCTTTGCATAATCCAGGATTTGAATATTTCAGAGATATCTTTAGTATAAATATAAATTTACAAATATCTCTGTTCACTCAAGATATTTCACTTTATTAATCACAGAAGAATAGTTTATAATGTAAGAATGTGACTCTAAATCTATACAATTTGAACTATTCGAGGGCAAAATATTTTGCTAGAAATTCCATATGGTTTATAAAATAAAATGTTGGGATTATTCTTCCAAACACATTGGGAAGATCATCCAATGTATTAATAGGTGTATCTTTAATATGTCTGGACACAAGGACATTGCATTATTTAACTATATGGAGGTAAATGAGCATAGATTTTAATTGGGACATAATTCTGTAATGTATGTACAATAACTGTTGAAAAAGTCATTTTCAGTATTTGGCAGGAAAATCTTTCATGTAGAGCTTGCAGATTGTAGCATGGGTTCTATTAAACTAGCAATGGTAACCTATTCCATGTTTTTCAACAATGCATGATTCTTTTTGTTTCTTCAAGAGGTTGATCTTGGCCATTTGATCATTAGTTCCCTATCAAATTTTCACCATAGTTGCTCAGTTGGGGTTCATATATGGAATCTTTGGAGTCAGAAATTCAAGCACAGCCTATTTTACGCCTTCCAAGATTTGGAGGTTCTGCATATATGGCATGTTGCTTCAGCTTCCTGCAGATTATCATTAAAGTGAAAGATACCATGATCAAATATAGGCAAAAGGGTACTGCAATGGAAGGATATGAAATGACAATATATAAATGTACATCAGTAAATACAAGGCTACACCATTGTTCAAAATGTACTGCCATTGACAGCTGCTTGCAAACTCAATGGGTCAAAAGTCTTCACAACCCTTTCTTCAGAACCATGTGTATCCATAGGATGAAAATTGGTGAATGACTTATTTGTCTATGAAGAATATGGATTGCCAATTTGGAACAGACCTGACAATGCATGCTGTACTAGGCAAGGCATTGTGACCTCTATTCACATTTCTCACCAATAGCTTGTCAGGCAACTCAGCCAAGATACACAAATCTATGCTAGAATCAATGTACATTTTGTCAATTTGAGGATGTTAGTGTTAGAACAGCTAAAAATAATTGTTGGCAATTACTGAAAATTTGGCAGTTACCCCAGTGCATGTACAGGTGCATCTCAAAAAATTAGAATATCATGGAAGAGTTCAATATTTTTTGTCAGTTATTTCAGAAAGTGAAAACTGTATAAATTCTACACTCATTACATGTAAACTAAAATGTTTCAAGCATTTTTTAATTTTAATTTTGATAATTAGTGCTACAGCTAAAAAAAAAATAGAAGAAACATAGCTCAAAACATTAGAATATTCTATTTTGAGTTTTAGTAAATCACTATTTATGCAGTATAAATACCATGAATTTCTCAGTCTGGTTCAGTACACACAACCACAATCATGGGGAAGACTGCTGACTTGACAGTTGTCCAGAAGATACTCAGTGACACCCTCCACAAGGAGGGTAAGCCACAGAAGGTCATTGCTGAAAGGGCTGGCATTTTTTTGCAGAGTGCTGTATCAAAGCATATTCATGGAAAGTTGACTGGAAGGGAAAAGTGTGGTAGGAAAAGGTGCACAAGCAAGAGAGATGACCGCAGCCTTGAGAGGATCATCAAGCAAAGCCGATTCAAGAACTTGGTGGGGAGCTTCGCAAGGAGTGGACTGAGGCTGGAGTCAGTGCATCAAGAGCCACCACGCACAGACGTGTCCAGGAAATGGGCTACAAGTGTCGCATTCATAGTGTCAAGCCACTCCTGAACCAGAGACAATGTCAGAAGCATCTTACCTGGGCTAAGGAGAAAAAGAACTGGACTGTTGCTCAGTGGTCCAAAGTCCTCTTTTCAGATGAAAGTAAATTTTGCATTTGATTTGGAAATCAAGGTCCCACAGTCTGGAGGAAGAGTGGAGAAGCACAGAATCCAAGTTGCTTGAAGTCCAATGTGATGTTTTCAGTCAGTGATGATTTTGGGTGCCATGTCATCTGCTGTTGTTGGTCCACTGTGCTTTATCAAGTCCAAAGTCAACGCAGCCATCTACCAGGAGATTTTAGAGCACTTCATGCTTCCGTCTGCTGACAAGCTTTATGAAAATGCTGATTTCCTTTACCAGCAGGACTTGGCACCTGCTCACAGTACCAAAATTAGTAGTAACTGGTTTGCTGACCATGGTATTACTGTGCTTGATTGGCCAGCCAACTCACCTGACCTGAACCCCATAGAGAATCTATGGGGTATTGTCAAGAGGAAGATGAGAGACACCAGACCCAACAATAGAGACAGCTGAAGGCGGCTATCAAAGCAACCTGGGCTTCCATAACACCTCAGCACTGCTACAGGCTGATCACTTCCATGCCACACCACAATGATGCAGTGATTTGTACAAAAGGAGCTCCGACCTAGTATTGAGTGCATAAATGAACATACTTTTCAAAAGTTTGACATTTCTATATTATAAATCCTTTTTTTAAAATTGATCTTATGAAATATTCTAATATTTCGAGATAGTGTATTTTTGATTTTCATGAGCTGTAAGCCATCATCATCAAAATTAAAACAAAAAAAGGCTTGAAATATTTCACTTTATGTGTAATGAATCTAGAATATATGAAAATTTCACTGTTTGAATTAAATTACATAAAAAAATGAACTCTTCCATGATATTCTAATTTTTTGAGATGCACCTGTATATGATGATGGTGACCAGGAAGTTGGTTTAATTATACTATCCTCACTAAATAGATGAATTATTTAATGAACAAAACTTACAGACAATGGAAGATCAGCAGCAATATAGCATATGGACTGACTTGGCCATGGATTGACCAATAAAACAACTCCAAGTAAAGTGAGAAAATATCTCAGCTACCATTTAATTGTATCATTATACCTTTAAGTCAATTTTCTAATTTTGACACTGGTAAAAAATGTAAATCATGAATAACTTTTTTTAAAAAAATTATTATTAAACTGTTCAAATGATTATAGCTGGGATCTGTAAATTTTCTGTACAATTTTTCATGGCCCAATTTACTAATTTACAAAAGAAAAACAAAAACCAAATTCTCAAAGTGAGTGTGTGTGCATGCACGCAAGAAAAAGTAAAAGAAAAATGTGTTCATAAATTATTTTTTAAATGTTTGTGCTACAAATTTAGCTGAAAAAATGTTTAATACATAACATTACATTTTGGGGAAAATAATTCTGTTTCTGCTATAATACTTAAACATGAGTGCCTCTATTTCAAACTATACTCTAATCTGGTGCTATATCAGTTAGATAAATCAATTGTATACTTTAGCTGCCTACAAAAGTAATTTTTAAAATAAGACTTACTTGGCGTTGTTTTTCCTCCTCAGCAGCCAGTTTTAACTGAAGTTCCAATGTCTCCCAATCCATCTGTGGAAGAGTACTCTCAATGTTATAAACATCGAAGTCATGTCTTTCACAACCCTGATTAGTATTACTATCTCCTTTATATTTGTCATCAGAGGACTTGCTCTTTTTGCCCCTTCTAGGACTGTGCCTGGTACTTTTGTAAATGTTATCTTGCATATTCCGTGGTCGATCCTCAACACTCCCAAGCTGATTACTTGGGATATGCTTGGTTGTATTAAACTCTTGGTCTTTGTCAATGTTGGTTGATTTAAACAGATCATCTGATACATGACAGACTGTTTTCTTTTCTGATGTTTCATATATTTCAACATTGTTACTGTTTTCATCTTTTATTTCATCATAAGTATCCAAGGGAACAAATTCATTATGAGGTTCTACTGGTGTAGTCATGGCTGACTCTGTCAGTGAATTTTCTTCACTTGTTAAACTACCATCAGATAAGTAACTCACATGTAAATCAAAAGGTAATGCATCTGCATTTATTTTCTTTAACTCAGCGAATTCCTGTGCCAAACTTAAAAAATTGATCTTTTTTACCCTTTTATTAAATTCTTCATCTGTTTCATCAGGGTGTTGTTCTACTGGTTCTTTGGAAATGCTACTCAGGATGTAATTACTAGCTTTTTGTAAATCCTCTTTGCCAAAAATCTCTACTTCGTTGTCCGCCAAATCTTTTAATGGACCTGCTACCTCTGAGTAGTCAGAGGACACAGATTCACACTCAATATCCTTGATTCGCTTAAATGGAGAACCTCTGTCTGTAAAACTGGCTGCTGCAAATTCTGAGTGTAAAGGGCTTTGTGTGTTTTCTTCTGGTGTAGACAAGCAGATGCCCTGCATGCCATTTGTACTTTCTGTCTCACTTAATTCTTCGCTGTCTGACAGCTGGGGCAACATATTATTGTTAGAAGCATTTTTCTTGGTTTTTTCTTGCATGGCCTGCCATGTTTGTTGGTTCCTTTAAAAAAAAAAAAATAATTAAACTATATGATTGAAAAGCTGTTGAATAGCTATTCTACATATGCTATATTCAAAAACCTATTAGTTTTTCAAATTGAAAAACAAATAAAGTAAATACATCTATTCAAAAGGCATCAGTATTAAATTATTTCTTATAATAAATATTTATAAATAATTTCATTTCTTAAATATTTCAATGCACTATTCTGGATCCTTTAAAAAATTTTAAAAACAATTTAAAAGTGCAAATTCAGTATGAGAATCTACAGGCATGACAATGGCTGCTCATCAAAATTTCTCTTCACTTGCTAAACTTCTTCAAGATAAATAACACCTAAACAAAGCAAAGAGTAATAAATATGCATTTACTTTCATCAAATGCTTTTAATTTTAAATAAAAAATACTGACCATTAAGCAGAAACAACAAAAAGTTAAACTTTTTTTTTTAATGTTTGGACTACATTAAAAAATGTTTCTAGAACATTTCATGTGGTTTCATTACAAAGATCTTCATAAGCAGTAATGTATTACTGTCAACATTAGCTTAACTACAATCATGATAATCATTGTGCCATCTCTGATTCAGGGGTCAACAATTTTGGATCACATTCATGACCCAAGATAGACTATGGATAAAAGCTAGTGAGCTCCCTTAATCCTTCCAAGTTAGAAAAAACCTAATCAATTTAAAAGCCTTGTCATTGCAGGAAATTGAATATCACAAATTCAGTTGATAAGAGTTTAACACCAGTTAAACTACTGAAAATTACTGATAGAACTCTTTGTTTTTAGATGTGGGAGGAAACTCATGCATCCAGCTAATAAAGAAAAGCAGGCCAAACCAAGCTTGGTGGGAATCAAACCCAGACCCCCTTGACCTTAGCAGTTCAGTAAACTTACCACCAGACTACTGTGATGCCCAAACACTACAATAGCACCTGTTTTAAGTAAACCTGTGTAAGTAGCTATATGAGTTTCTCTCTATAGCAAGTTGTTGCCATGACATTTAATATAAACAAATAAATCAATACTCTTTAATAAGAAAGCCTACTATGAACACCTGAAAAGAAAGCCCAGAAGTCATAAATTTCCAGTTGGTTTATTATTTTTAAGACAAATTATTCTTTAGCTTTTCATAGTGCAAATACAATCTTCAACAGAACTATTGTAATAACACTTTCAATGTCATTTGATCTTTTCTCTATAAAATAATATACAAAACATCAACATTGTTCTTTAAGACAACCAGAAAAAAATTTTTAAAACACAAGCATATACAGTATATTAGGCAGAGATCTTTATTATTTTTCTTTAATCCTTAACCTGATGGTTTCATAGTAATTTGATTCACTAAATTACAATAGATTACCATACACAAATGTACACTTGGGTCTCTGTGACTGATAATTCTATACCTAAATCATTTTTCACCAATAAAAACTTAGTGAAAAATTCAATACAAAAGAATGTCTTATTACTGTTAATAAAATACTTTAGTTAGTACAGTGAAACATTTTTTATTTTTCAAAACTTTATAAATAAAATATAAAATTATTACATTGTCCTGGAATCCTTTTGTTGGGAGAATGTTTCTCAGAGATAATACTGTATTTAAATTACAATGCAAAAATTATCTAATTTTTAGAACAAGCATGCCTTATCATTAAAATGTATTATACAATTCAGAAAAGAATTCTGTTTGCTTAACATTTAGCTATCAAAACTAGAAATGACAGCTAAATTATTACTTTTTTAAAAGCATTTTCCATTACAAAACAATGATTCAAACAAATAAGTCAAATGTTTTAATACAAGCAGCTGAAATATATAATATTTATTTGTAAACATTAACCAAAACTTCCAATGCACATTTTTATGTTCTGGCCCTAAGAGCAAACCTAAAGTAGAGGGTTAATTCAAGCATTTCCCATCACCTTATTAGTAGTAACTAAACTAATAATGTACCTACATTTTGTCAATCTTTTCCTGTTGCTATCATCAAAGTTTAGTCCAACAGAGTGCGCTAGTGTTGGTAAAAAAAAAAAAAATGTATATATATATATATATATATATACACACACTAAAGTCAATGCAAAATCTCTAGAATCTGATACATAAACAAAAATATTTCAGTAATGAGCTACAATTAATTAACCAAAAAGTGATAATTACATCAAGCAAAATTTTCTGAAGAAAAGAAAAAATGGATTTACATTGATAGTGACTACTCTCTACACTTAAGTCTAGAATACATTATTACTATCTGTCAGTAATCTGTATAATATAATAAACTTTTTTTAATACAAATATTTTATTATTCAAAATCCAACAACTATAATGACAAAAGTTTTGAGCTGATAAATTAACTAAAATCAAGGGAAAGTTTTTAAATAAATACTTATAAAAAGGAAAGCATCCAATTAAAATAAATTTTTAAAAAATTGACAAAAGTAGTTAAGTTAGTAATTCTACATACAATAATTATCTAAAAATGCTTAGTTTTCAAAATCTTTAAAATTTTGACAATTTTATTTTAATTATTATTTATGCCCAATAAGAAATAGTTGCTCTAAAAATAGTTATATTTTTCATTCCTTTACTGTTTCAAAGTAAAGGGTTCTTAGCTGTTTTGAGAACTTTCAAGTAGCATTTCAAAATCAGCAACAAGACAATTTTAATTAACACTGCAAAATCAGTGAGATGCCAGAGTCTAATGTGAACCAAATAACACTGGTCAACAAGTATTTTTCATCAAGCATATGTCAAGGTTTACTTAGTGTAGTTTTTAATGCTGATTTCAAATATACAATTAGTTTTTTGACATCATGTACAGTTTTCAAGATGAGAAAGTTTTTTGGTTTTAGCTCATGCATTATATAGAAATTCCAATTAATGACGTGTATGCATGTATTTCATTTACATCATGGAAACATACCTTTAAAATAAACTACATTATTCATTGTACATAGTTCAGATGCGATATTTCATCATCTCAAATTCAATATAAGTATAACCGTTTGTATCTATTTCCTTACTTGTTTTACAGTGTAGAAATCCTCCTGATGTGTTTTGTTATGTCCGTGGACAATTTATTGTGAAAACTCAAAAAAACAAACATACAATAACACCAGAGATCAAGAAGATTTATAAGCTATAGATGTTTTTTTTAAAAAGCTGTACTTCTCCATAATGGTAATTTGAAGCCCTCCATTCCTATTGCACACTCCGTTCATCTTCATGAATCATATGAGAATATGGAACTTTTACTTCATGCCATTGCCTATGAAAGATACTCATGGAAAATATGGGGAGATTTAAAAGTCATTGGAATGTTAATGGGAATGCAGTCAGGTTTCACAAAATACTGTTGTTTCTTGTGCCTATGGGTTAGTCGGGCAACTGACAGACATTATTCGGAATCAAACTGGCAGACAAGAACATCGTACCAGCCAGGACTGTCTAGCGTCAAGAATACACCTCTTGTAGATCCATGTAATGTCCTATTGCCTCCTTTGCACATAAAGCTTGGACTGATGAAACAGTTTGTAAAGACACTAGAGAAGAGAAATGCCAGAGGGTTTGAGTATATTGTAGAAACGTTTCCCAAAATCACACAGGCGAAGGTGAAAGAGGGTATCTTTGTCAGACCCCAAATTAGAGAAGTACTCAAAGATGTCAACTTCAAGACAACACTGAATGAACTGGAACTGCCTGCCTGGAATGCTTTCAATTGGATCTGTGAGAAGTTCTTGGGCAACAAGGATGGCATCAAGAATCTTCTGAAATGTTACTCAGCAATGGGTTGTCGCATGTCACTGAAAGTTCACTTCTTGGACTCCAATCTGGATTTCTTCGCAGATAACCTTGGAGCAGTGTCTGATGAACATGGTGAAAGATTTCACCAGGACATTAGTGCTATGGAGAAACGGTACCAAAGCTTCTGGAATGACAGTATGCTGGCTGACTACTGCTGGACACTTTACCGTGATCAACCAGATCAGGAACACCGCAGGAAATCCAAATCACAATGTTTCTAACTCTGTTGTTCTAACTTTGTCGGTTTTGTCTGACCCATTTTTTGTGTATTCACTCTTTGTAGAATGATAGTGATGATTTTTAACTCAATAAACTCATTTATTTCTAAAAATAATATGTCCTTATTTATTACGTTAATGATTTCATACATACAAATATGTAAATATTTGCATGTATCTACTGAAAAACTGATACGTGCTGCATACAAATGGAGTGAAATTTTGAAATCAGCATGAAAAATTAGTCTAAAAAGTTGGTTTGCATTCATAATGAGTATAATACATTTAATTTCGTTGACCAGTGTTATCATTCATAGACTTCAGATTAACATTTCAGTTTGAAATCACTAATCCTTAGGTGTGCACAGATAATCTCAAGACTATTTGTCAGATATCAGCAAAATGCAACCATCCATCATGGATCTAGCTCAGGAAAACCACAGGTTGTCATAGATACCTAAAATCATTACAGATCATGGATGTTGTCTTGGTGTCTTTTTAACTGTATGTAGTGAATTCAAGTAGTATCAGTCTATAACAAACACAAAGACAAAAATTTAGCCTTATGTGTTGGTTCAGAGATCATTCTCACAAACTATCATAAGGCATACAGAATTTTTCTATAGTGAAGGTTTTCTGACAAATTATTATAGTGATTAAATTGAAGAGTCACCAGTGGTTGTCAATAAAGACATCAGACATTTCTAAAGAATATATCCTTTTGCAAAAAATTTTGATATTTGAAAAAAAATCATGAATGAAATTATTTTTTTCACTTTGTTCATTGTTATAAATATTTACTTTTTAACATTATTTTCATATTTTCCCAAACCTTTAATTCCACACATTATTGATTCATTTTAAAGTTTTGGTTTTTATTCTATTTAAACAAGTTTTATTTATAAATCAAACTTTTTAGTTGAAAGGTGTTTTAAAACTTTTCACAGATACCTTGCTGTTCCTTCTAAAGAAAGTACTAATTTAATTTATAAAACTGTAAAGCTTTTTGCCTCTCATCAAGAAATAAACTTCATTATTTGCAGAAAAGAATGCTTCACATTAAAGGGAATGACTATATATATAAGTTTTACATACATTATTTTAAAAAAATGTTGCATTAAAATTCTCTAACTATACAGTCTACTCAAACTGATCACTCATAGATGAAATAATTTGAATAGTATTACATGTTTACAAAATTTTCATTCAATTGTACTATAGTTTTTGGTGATATACAGATCAATACTTAGGTAGATACAACACACAATATCTTAAAATAACAGAAGCTCATTATTTTATAAAACTGACCCCCCCCCTCTCTCTCTCTCACCCCCACCCATGTGTTTCTCTCTCTAAATAAAATGAAAACACTGGTCAGAAAATGAAAGATGCTGCTATAATTTACATATTAGCATAAACAAAGCACCTGCTACAAAATGAACCATTTATATTGTTTGACTGCCACATCAGCTTAGTCCATTCATAAATCACTGATAGATAATTTTAATGTATGAAAATACATTATTATTATTATTATTATTATTATTATTATTATTATTATTATTATTATATTATTATTATTAAATCAATCTGAAGTAGAAAATTTACAGAAATTATTTTTGCACTGTCTGATGTTCATTGTACATGGGCATGCATTCTTTCTGTTAAAACCAAAATATTAATATAACTATTATTGGTCTATCTAATTTCAATGCATATTTTTATTTAATATAAGTGCATTTTCATGTCTATGCCAATGACCTTCCTTAAAATAAATCAGAAAGACATAATCTTGTTTGTTTTTAGCTACACAGTAATACAATAAATTAATCAGCTACATTTTCATATTAACCTGTTAATTCCAGGTTTCTGGATTTCTTGAAACACACGTTTAATATGGTATACATTACAATCCTTTAATTTCTAACAATTAGGAAACAGCTTCTAAAATGACATCCAGATTAAACTATTCTTTACTTAAGTGGTTTCAATAATGAAATATGATAAAATTTAGGGAAAAAAAACACATGCACATAAAAAAAATTATTTCAATTTTAAAATAGTTGACCCAGGATAAAAACAAATCAACACTGTCATTATTTCTTTTTATTGAAGAATTTTTCAAAGAGTCACAGAATAAACACACAAAACAACAGGCATACATCAGTGAATTATTAATAGAAATACAGTGAGATGCATCTTCAAGTGTTGCATTTATCACCTGTGACACTACTATTATAAAGTTAAATAACTCCAAAAAAATTTCAAGTAGATAGATCAAAATTAGCTGATAATCACCAACAATGATAAAAATGTTTTTCCCAATGATCATACAAATGATACTGTAAAAAACTTTTAAATTTTGAAATATTTTTTTAGAATTTTCAATAGTTCCAGTCCAATGATTAACAAAGTTTTTCAAATTGATGCTGACTGTCTTAACCAAATATTTTACCTTAGGTTCTGTTGCAAGATATAATTCTTTTTTAGAAGGTCAATCCAATCATAAATTTTAACTAGATTGTTAAATAATTGTACTTATTGTACGCTCCAGAGTATATTTTAAATCATTCCTTGTCAAGCAAAAGATATGGATGTTGTCTACATATAGTAGACAAACTTATTAATAAACGATTAGATAAAGACACCCATTGCAATACTCTTGTGTAGTCATTATAATAACAATGCTGACCTTTTATTTTACCCATTTCAAACTTAAAATGCTTGCTTATATGTCATTACTAATAACTGAATATTTAGGATATTAAAGTTTTAATTTTAAAACCAAAACAACAAAATGTATTTACATTTGTGTTCAAATAGCATATAATAAACACTAGTGCCATTTGTTCATTTATTTGTTTAATTTTTAACTGACACAACAAATCTATAAATTTGTTAACCTAAAGTCAAATTTCACCACTACTAACAATTTTGTTTCTGTAAATTTATTTTTGTGCTAAATTTCCTCTGCTGTCCAAATGACTATAGTTATCTTTCAAACTTTATTATAAATCCACAGTTATTAGTACTGCAATTATTTTCTGACAAAGCTAAAAATATTATAGTATAAATCCTGTTTCCAATTTTATTTATGTTCTGAGTATGACTACATTTATTAGTGTTTCAAGTAATATTCTGGTAGAAAAACCTCAGAAATCAGATTTCACTGGTGTTACTGTTACATTTCTTTTCATAAATTTATAGAATTCAAGTTCCATTTAAAATTTAATTAATTTTATATATGACTTTTCATTTTTAATCAAATAATTATTGCAGATATTTTTCAAGAAATATTTAATAAAAAATCTAAAAAAGAATACGAAGAGACTCACAAGACACCAGAGTAATTTCTCAGACAAGGTCAATAAAGTGAAGAAATGCTGTTCACATTTCCAAGCATCCTTCTATCCATTTGATTATCAAGGCTTCCTTGGTAGTGACTAGCCACTGTTTCTGAACAGACATTAAAATAATCAATAGCTATGAAGGAGGCAAACTACAGCCAGTTTTCAAATTAGATCTATTCACAACACTCCTAATTCAGCCAGTGCTCCAACCATATCAGCATGATGTAAGTCTCTAAATTACACTGTGATTTTCATGTTACAGCACCCTAGCAAGCAAGTAAATAGTTATTCAAATAACATATAAGTATATTATGAATTCTAATTTAATGAAAATTTATTTTTACCATGGTTGAATTATTTTTCATTAAACTGTAACAGTTTTCCTAAACATTTAGCCCTTCCAAAAAAAAAAAGATCAAGTATTAATAATCTAAAGAGCAAAAAAGGTTTTTGTTTTTTCCCAACAATACAGGTAGATTTTAAAAAATCATAAAGCTAAAAAAATATATAACAGAATAATATCTCATTGAACAGTTAAAAGATAATAACAGTGTCTAAACCAATCACATGTTGATACTATTCTGCACAATATAAACAGATTCGATATTCTCCAATTGTTTATTTCCTTGCAAAGAATAAACAGTAGAGATATTAAATACAAATTCAAAGATATCATTAAAGCATAAAAAACAACTGTTACTGATACCTAAAATGATCACATGCAAAGACACTTGGAACTGTTTCCAACATTACTTTGGTGTAACCATAAAATAATCCAATAAACTAAAGAGGAAATTTCCCTCTTCATTGTGTTGAAAAACAAAATGTTTTAAAGTCAGTCTTACCAATGTTTTACCAATTCCCATTCATAAAAGAAATCTTTCCTGGCTAAATATTATAACTTTTATGTTTGTTAATCAACTTTAACTATAATTGAAAGCACTTGTCCCATCCTTCATATCAAGTGATGATGCATCTAAGGAAATTCATTTATACAATTCTAATTAAGTTTTAAAAAGATAAATAATTAAATAGAAAGAAATTAATTTAAAGTTATCTTTTCACAAAAAGATTAAATTCTATTTGAATAAGAAAATATTGTTTGCAAGTGTCAATAACCCAATACTTTAAATTTTGTTTAATTTGAGAATAAATTCATATACACTTTACAGGTAAACAATCAAAATCAGTTTAAAATATATAGTACTGATAGATTACCGATAAACATTCTTCTGGAAGTTTTTTTTTAAATTGTATTATTTTAATATCATAAGAAAAAATTAATTCCCTAAACCCATTCATCAAATGAATTTGCACACACAAGATTCTATAAAACTTGCTAAGATTCTTTAGCAATCCAGAAATAAACTTGCTTTCCTTTTTTTAGAAACCCAACTGCAATGAATTAAAAACACACGCTTTCTAAATTATAATAAAAAACATTAGTTTAAATTAGAACCTTTTATTTAGAAAAAAATAATTTTCTTAATAATAAATTGTTACAGAATTAATCATTGCATTTGTTAGTATTAATCTTGAAAACAAATTAGTGACAAACTCATTGTAACATTCACTACAGATATAAGAATGCTAAAGAAGAATAACAGTAAACAGTACAGGTATTTATAAAAAAAACTGTAAACAGGAAAAAATCGGTATAAGATGTAAATAATATGACAGAATTGCATCTCATGTGTAAAAATAAAATGCTCCATAGTACAGTCATGTGTTGATATAGTACGTTGTGATTGGTTGTCATGCAAGCAATTTAAAAAGTGCCACACCTGCAGAAGGACCATAAAAGTATAGGTAGTGATAGCATTGTAATGTGGTGAATACTATAGCTCCTGGGGAAGAAGTATCACATGATAAGTGTATAGAAATTAAAGTCTTAGCTAATGAAGGTTACTCTATGTGGTAAATTGCAGAGTAATTTCATGTTTCATATCACTCTTGATAATAGATGTGGTCAAGGAAAAAAGCACAAATTATTGAAACATGTTGTTAAGTATTTCAGGATATGTTCTTTGTGTGATGGAAAATGAGCCAAAAGAGATCTTGCGAATGACCTAGCTGCAAATACAAGTATTAATGTTTCTTCAAGAACAGTAAGAAACACATTACCGCAGAGTGGTCTCATTGGATGCGTAGCTGCCCAAGAACCTTTCTTGAAGAAAGGCAACAAAATGGCAAGGCTGAATTAGACAGCAGAAATGCCAAGGTGGGATGACCAAACCTGAGAGAAGGTGTCCTTTACAGATGAGTCCAAGTTTGAACTGTTTGATAATAATCAACAGCAGTTTGTTTGAAAGCAGAGTTAAGTGGTACAACAGTTATTGTACAACAGCTACGGTGAAATGGGAGGTGGATCAATACAAGTGTGGGGAGCTGCATATTAGCTACGGATGTCAGAGATTTGCATAAAATTGAAGGTTTACTGACTGCTAACAGATACAGGCAGGGTATTCATCTTCAAACATGACAATGCCCCAAAGCATATAACCCACATAGTGAAAACCTGTCAGGATTATAAAGACGCTGATTGAGCACTCCAAAAGTCCTCCTATGAACATTGTTGACGCTATAAGGGGTTATATGAATAGTCAGAAAAATCTTGGATGAATTGTGGAAAGCACTACAGGATATTTGGAACAACATTCCAAAGTCATACAATGATAACCTGCCTGGGAGCATGAAAACAAGGTGTCAAGCTCTATATAAAGTAAGGATCTCACCTGCCAAATACTAATGCACTGTACAGTGTATTCTTTTTTTTTGTATACTTTCTGTAATAATGCATTGTGCATGTATTATATGTCTCTCAGTTGCAATTACTCATATCCTGTGTGTGTTTCCATAATTATTTTCAATACTGTATATATTAATGAAATTAAATTTCTTCTGTCTTAATATTTTCAGCTGTTCAATAATTAATCTCAAACTAGCTTGTAACTGGGCTCTGATTGATAACACTGCACAACAATGATTTTGCCACCTGAACACTATCATGCTCACTTTGTAGTATTTTGCACGCTGATTTCAAATCTGAAAAACAGTTTTGCTCTAGGAAGTCACGTTTTTTAGTTATGGCATGTGACTGATAAATGGAGGTTATTCATAGACTGTAGCAAACTAAGCCTTAAAGCTGTGCTGTTACATCATGGTAACCAAATTCTTCAGTTCCTATAGCTCATGCAGTTGGCTTGAAAAAGACATACAAGCCGATGGAACTCCTTTTGAAAGTGACGAGTTATTCGGTTCATAAATGGAAAATTTGTGGTGATCTCAAAGTTATTTCTCTCCTCAGATTGCAGCTAGGGTACACAAAACATGTGTTTCTTGTGTCTTTGAAACAGCCATGATGATGCCAACCATTACACTCGAAAAGACTGGCCTATGTGACAGGAACCTATAGTTGGCAGGTACAATGTGCAATATATGCCATTGGTAGAACCTCATAATGTCTACCTTCCACCACTTCATATCAAACTCTGCCTCATGAAAAACTTTGTCAAAGCCATGGATAAAGATGGTGGTGGCTTCAAGTATCTAAGAGAGCAGTTTAGTGCTGACAAAAGTGAAGCTGAACTCAAAGGAGGAATTTTTGTGGGGCCCGAAATTCGAGAACATGCATGATGACAGGTTCAAAAAATAAGCTGAACCCACTGGAGTCTGCAGCATGGGAAGCATTTATTTTAGTTGTACAGAACTTTCTTGGTAAATATAGAGCTGAGCACTTTGCTGAGTATGTAGAAAACATGCTAATGGCATATCAGCAAATGGAGACCAGGATGTCCCTAAAGATGCATTTTCTGCATTCGCATCTTGATTTTTTCCCAACCAATCTAGGGGTTGTCAGTGATGAACATGGTGAAAGGTTCCACCAAGACAAAGTTGATGCAAAGTAGATATCAAGGCAAATTCAATCCCAAGATGATGGGTGATTACTGTTGGTTCCTCCAAAGGGAAACTGATACCTCACATGAGCACAAGAACAAGTGTCTGAAATATTTTTGAAGATTTGGAATGTACCTACTATGTAAGTTAAATGCGTTCCATATCTTCCACACTGCTTTTATCAGTCTTTCTCATACATTTGTTGTTTGATCATGGCAAATATGTTTCACATTAAACATTTGAATACCAAATAATGTTGTTCAAGCTTTATATGGTACATATAACATAAGTTATAATATAGCGTTAGTGGTGAAATTCCTCCTGATGCATATCTCAAAAACCTGACGTCCTAGCCAAATTCTTACATCAGATTTGAAATCAGCACCCAAAATTTAGTTAAGATCGCCCACATTTTGCTCAGCGGCAGACAAAAAGTTTCATTTTGTTGTCCAGTGTAATCATTCAGAGACTAACATTGAAGTTTGCAGTTCTGCTTATCTTCAACCATAGCTTCTATCTTCAACCCTGTAGACACTACAGAAAGCCATAAGTTGGTAGCAATAATATAGATGAGATAGAAACTAAAAAATCAAATTCTTTTACCTTGATTTAGCTTTACTCGAATTTTGCCACTTTAAAGTATTATAAAGTAGTTCCATGCCAGATACTATGAAATAATCATCATGTTTCCAAACATTCATTAAATGATGATTCTAAGCAGGCAATCTACAGCACAGTCATCTGTTTGCACTCAATGATCTTAAAAATGCATTAGCCTATTTGAACAGCAAATACAGAATGGAAATGTACTGGGATTATAGTCAATACATAGCAGCTTTGAGATATTCATGCATCAGAATACTAAATGAAACCAGAAAGAGAAAATACTGATAAGAAACAGGGTGTGGAAAAGAATCTTTTTCAAAAATTACTTGAATCAGTAGTTGATAAAATGAAAATTTTCAGTATATTATCTTATTAAGCATATATTCCCATACATAAACAAAAAGCAGATAAAGTAATTCATAATAGCTTTAATAATTTTTAATATAAATAGTCAATAAACACTAAAATAATTATTGGTAAGGATAAAAGGACAGCAGTTGAAATTTTAATCCAAAAATACTTATCCTATTACAAAATCCTGAGAAAAAAAGATAAACAACATTTAAATCTATTTCTGTTGATATCCTTTAAATATTTCGAAATTAACATATACTATAATATCATACTCTTATGCGAATTACACTTATAATTTCCATTTACTATTTATTCTCCAAAGCAACTACTGAAGTTATCTAAAACAAAGCAGTCACATCATCAATATGCTATCAAAGATAATATGTTGATTCATTCTCAGATATTGTAAATAATCAACAGCTTTTATAATTAATTGCTAATTTGTTACTTAATTGTTTCATTTAAATCCTAGATCTTCACACATATTATAAACTACAAACCAAGTCATTAAACTTATTTCTTTAATTACTACTGATAAAAGATGAATAAACATCACCAGTCCTTTACTAATGATTTTTTTCATCATCATGATTATACAAGAAATTTAGAAATTACAACTAACATGGCCACATATGGACCACACACACACACACACACACTTTCCACTACCTTAAAAACTATTATAAGTAATTTTAAAATGTATGTTAAAACACCACCTTTAAAAGATAACTAAAACACTGTGTTGTAGCTAATCATAAAATCAGACTTTCTTTTATTTTTGTTGAAATCATAACAAGTAAAGCACAGCTGAGGTAAGTTACAAAGTTTTATCCTGATGAAACACCAGTATAAAATTATTTAAAGGATCACCTAACAAATGAAATTTATATCCAATTTTAATTGATACAACAAAAGCCCCGAAAGAAACTACTTTTTGGAAAATCTTATATAGTTGTTATTCTTTGCATTAAAAATTGTAAGAATTTATAATTAATGTCCACTTTAATTAAATGTCAGAACAATTCTAAGAAATTAAAATATAGATGGATGCATAACTTCCCAAAAGTGAAACAGTATTATCCAATTTAATTTACCCTTTTTTTTCACAAAATGCAATGTTCTTTAGACTTCTGATCCCCACATACCCCAACCAAATAACTATAATAGCATTATGAATGTACCATTTCATTAATGATGATACATATTGGAAAAAATTAGTATAATCGGATTGCAAAGCTTTTTAAATTAAAACATTCTTAAGGTTCAGAAATTCATTTTTTTTTTTTACTATCATTAAATTCTACTGACATGTGATGTTCAATATTTAAAAAGGTAGAGTTTCCAGTTTCCATGAAATAAACACATCAAATAGATTACAGTAAAAAATAAGGCTGCCTATGAGAATTTACCCAAACATGCAATCTTTCCAACAACTTCAATCCTACTGTAATGAGTCTAAAGGTATGCCTCAGAGATCAAAATACTTTTAAAATTAAACAGCTGAACAGCTGAGGAAACAGCTTTCATGTACCTTTGATGTTGGTTCAGTTTACTGTCTATGCAAAAATCTGAAGAACAATCTAAACTGGAGAACTAGTACAGACAAGAGATTTGATATTGATTTTTTAAAAAAAAGAAAGAAAACTTACTAGATATCTGGAATGAATGAAGAAATCTAGTCAAATGTTTTTTAAAAGAGTGAAATAATGTAAAATGTAAACAATATGAAACAAACGGGTATTTAAAAATTTAATGTTTAAATTCAAATAAAATTAATTAATTAAATAACCTCTAATAATAGTAAACTTAATATAATCTTTATGAAACAGGAATAAAACACCATAAGTTATGGAAATAACTGAACTTTTGCTGACTAAATATTTAACTTTGTCAAGATAGTGAGACATTAAAGCTAATCATCACACTAAAATACAAAATAAAAATAAGAATATTAGCCTGTTTATTTTAAACAGAACTTCTGGAACAAATGAACAATTAAACAAAATTCACCAGCAAGTATAAATATCCTACAAAAAAATCAAACAAACAAATAAAATAAGTAGATTATCTTATGAGTTTCTCAATTAAGCTAAAGAAAGGAAGTAAAAATAATAAATGTATCATTTTAATATGATATGCATATTAATTTAATTTAAACTTCAGTAAGTCTTTATTCCTTTTCTTTAAACATAAGAAAGAAATAACCAAAACATTAAACTAACTTTTACAAGTAAAACATGCTGGGAAATATTTGTTTATACAGTCTTTTATTCACAAAGAATACCAATCACAGTTTAGAAATATGAGAAACTAACAATTACAACAACAATAACAACAAAAAATCAAAAGGTCTATTTTCAAACTAGGTGTTATTATAGTAGTTTTGGTAACAAATTAAAATATTCAGGTTAAACTATTATTCAGATGTATGAACATTAATCAATCAGGTCGGTCAACGAGTATATTACAGCATATCTACAAGATTCCTTACTTACTCTTGATTTATACTACTACTAAGCTACTAAGGTATATGATATGTCAAACAAAAAGTTTTGACAATTCTAAATATAGCATTCATACAAAAGTTTGTAAATTAATTATACAGCTGTACTATGCATTTTACCTTTTTCTTTTATTTTTGTTTAAAAGCGATTTTATTATTTAAAAAACAAAATAAAGTAAAGCAGTTTTTGACATTTACATGCATTATATGCGAAGTATAATTTTCAAATTGCAGGAATTTTACCTTTTTCTTTTATTTTTGTCTTTTAACAAAAATTCTAAGAGTAGAAAAAAAAAGATTTTCATGTATACGAGGTCTGTCGAAAAAGTATCCGACTTTATTTCTTCCCGTTGGAAGTAATGACGTTAGGGAGGCAAAAGTGTGCATAGTGGAGCCACATGCTTTCATGCGGATGGGTGGTTTTTGGTGGGCTTGCTGGATGTGTCAGTCGCTGTCAGGTAGCCAGCGTGTGAGGTGCTGTACCACTTACTCGTTGCATTTTCATTTCGCCTGTGATGACGGAACGTGTGGAGCTATGATCTTGCATCAAGTTTTGCCAAAAGCTTGGAGATACCCAAGCGGAAACAATTTGCAAAATTCAACAGGCTTTTGGTGACAATGCCATGGGTGTTACCCAAATAAAAGAATGGTACAACAGGTTCAAGGATGGCTGCACATTGGTGGAGAGTGACCAGTGTTCCGGGAGGCTGTCAACAAGCCACAATGCAGTTGTTATCGAGAAAGTGTGGACCTTTATAATGGAGAATCGTTGTTTGACGGTGCGGGAAATTGCTGACGAGGTTGGGATCAGTAAAGATTCTGCACATGCAATTTTAAAGGAGGATTTGGGCTTGCACTGTGCCCAAGCTGCTTTCTCAGGAACAACAACAACTTCGTCTTGAGGTTGTGCAGGACCTGCTGGATACTGCCAACAGGGATCCTGAGTTCCAGAATACCGTGATAACTGGAGATGAGATGTGGGTGTACAGGTACGACCCAGAAACCAAATCTCAGTCATCATAGTGGAAGCACCTAACGTCACCAAGGCCCCAAAAAGCACGTCAGGTTCAGAGCAAAATCAAGGTGATGCTGACTGTTTTATTCGACTACCGAGGCATTGTGCATCACAAATACACACCAGAAAGACAAACAGTTACAAAGGAGTACTATCAGGAAGTTCTCCGACGTCTTCGTGATGCAGTTTGGCACAAGAGACCGGATCTGTAGGTCTCACAAAACTGGCAGCTGCATCATGACAAAGCCTCGGCTCATTCGTTGCAGCTGATCCAAGGTTTCTTGGCAAAGAAAGGCATATCGCTCATTCGCCAGGCTCCGTACTCTCCAAACATGGCTCCTTCTGACTTCTGGTTGTTCCCAAAAATGAAGATGCCACTGAAAGGCTCCCACTTTGAGAGCCGAGAGGACATCATGCGGAATGAGACGGCAGAGCTGAGAACCATTCCGGGAGAAGCATTACAGACATGCTTCGAACAGTGGAAGGATTGCTGGGCTGAGTGTGTGGAGGTACAAGGGGCCTACTTTGAAGGGAATTAGCAATTGAACCCCACCAAGTACGTAATTTTTTTTTTCCCAGCCTAAGGTCAGATACTTTTTCGACAGACCTCGTATAATACTGATCTCTAGTATTAGATGTTTATTTACATAAAGAAAATTTGTGATGCATGCAAATGATTACTTAAAATCAATAAACCTTTTTGCTCTCAGATCAAAAGTTCCATCCATAAATGCTCTTGAAAAAGTATCTTTTATCTAACTTTGATGTTATTTTTGACTACTAGCAATGTGCATACCTCTATAATAGAAAAGATCTAATGCATACAGATCAAAAGAATTATCTATAAGCAAAACAAATATTTAAAAAAAAGAATTGTTTTTTTGCTTTTTTTTTTACTTTTTTTGAATCACACATGATACAGTAAATAAACAATTAAAAAATTTTTAAATACTGAATAAATAACACATCCATAACAATTTATTAACCAAAAAATTAATCCAAAGAACAGTTTGGATTATAAGAAAAGCATTTTTTTAATATTGGCACATTTATCAATTTTTGCCACTTTATTTAACTAATTTTAAAAATTAGTTTTAAACACTGTAGTTTTTGAAATCCAAGGTTAAGTTTGTGATAAGGCATTTAAACTCTAAAAGCTTAAAGTATACATTTTTTTTTGTTGATTTATAAACTAACAAAAGAGAGATAATGATGTATATTTTAAGCAAACCGAAATCTTTATTTCATATCTAGATCACTTGTATTTTGTTAGTGCCAAGTTACTAGGCTCAAGTTGAGTTACCTATACCTTATGAAAAAAAAAATATATATATATAGGTTTAATGACATTGTATCTTGATATTCTTTCGCATGCACTAAAACTAAGTTTGGCATATTCTTGAAATTTCATAAAGACCCTATCCAAAATTTTCATATTTTGAAATGGTGAAAGGTTTATATTACCACATCTGAATTTATTTTTCTTAAAAATTCTACACAAAAACAAAATCTCCAAAGTCAAGTTGATTATAAAATTGATCAGTGATCAAATACAGTATATGCCCAATTATAGATTTGAGGTTTAAAGACTAATTAACAATTTTTGTTTTAGTATTACATCTTGTTACTATGTAGATATACATAACCAGAAGGATAGATTTAAAACTTACAAGTCTCTATGTTAAAGAGTGTCTACTTTTAAAAACATTTTTCTGTTTGCTTCTACTACCAAACTTAATAGTAGTCAACAAGTATAGTGAATAATCCCAAACTTTTCTACTTGATATTCTTACACCACATCCTCAGTCAACCTCAGATTAGATTCCTGCTAAAATTTCAACACAAAAAAAAAAAAAATGAATTTGTCTACAATTTATATATCTGAACATTGCCACTCACTATAAAATGGAGCAGTATGATAAGGCAGACTAACTTTTTAAAAAGTGGGATGCCAACAACATGAAATAGCCAATTAATGGGGTCAGATAATAGGTGAACTTAAGGTTGGGTTAGTCTATTTAATGCTTTGCCACTGATCATTTTGCTATCTATTGGTATTGTGCAATGAACTATCCACTGATGATTAGTTTCATTTGTTATGGAAAAGCATACGATGCAATAGTTATTACATGAATTTGGGTATACTACACAGGTTACTTGACAAAAGTGATTGGTGGCAAATTTGAATACAAGTCATTGCCTTGACTAGTGTAACATAGATATTGTACATCCATAGTCTTCATAAATGAATCAAACTTTTACAATTCACATCATCTGAATGCACATAGGTCTTGAGAAAAGTTGGCAAGGTTTTTTTTTACGCATGTGTTTGCAACAAACTTTCAAACAGCATTTTAAAGCAATAGTGTTGGCAGACTTTTGGTTTGGAGGTCATATCTTGAATTGATTGTTGGGTGTTCGTTTACATATCCATCTGTCAGAATACCATCCTCTTGCCTATATTATTTGATCAATGAATCTTTGAGCATAATCACTTATCCTACAGGAACATGTAGCAACAGATCCAGAACCACTACAGCTTTAAACATAGAATGAACTGACCTTATTTCTCTGGGCCCAAAATAGCCCAGATATGAACCCAATTGAGTACCTAAGGGTGTATCTTGATAGACAACTTAGACCAACCTTGCAAGAAAAACTAAAGGAATACCTACAAATTGCTTGAGAAAATCTGGAACAAGTCACCATTGATAATCTGATAAATTCCATACCTAGATGTCTAACAGCTTTACACAGATGCACAATGCTCATACCAATTACTGTAAATCTCATTTTTCAAACAATTATTGTACACATTACAGAATAAATGCACTTGTGTGAAACTTATGATGGTCAAATTATTATGGTAGAGATCTGTAGCGGTGTTCTCTGAATAACATATACATGGCCAGCTCAAAAAGAAAAATGCAGTCGCCAAAATACTTAATTTTAACTACAATTAATAACACTGTTCAACAAGTATTTTTCATCAAGCATATGTCAAGGTGTACTTAGTGTAGTTTTTAATGCTGATTTCAAATATACAATTAGTTTTTTGACATCACATAGTTTTCAAGATGAGAAAGTTTTTTGGTTTTAGCTCATGCATTATATAGAAATTCCAATTAATGACGTGTATGCATGTATTTCATTTACATCATGGAAACATACCTTTAAAATAAACTACATTATTCACTGTACATAGTTCAGATGCAATATTTCGTCATCTTAAATTAACCAATCAAGTTTTGTCTGATGAAATAGGTATTTCAACATCTCAAATTGTCCAGCCATAATTGGTCTGATGCAATATTTCATCATCTCAAATTCAATATAAGTATAACCGTTTGTATCTATTTCCTTACTTGTTTTACAGTGTAGAAATCCTCCTGATGTGTTTTGTTATGTCTGTGGACAATTTATTGTGAAAACTCAAAAAAAAAAACATACAATAACACCAGAGATCAAGATGATTTATAAGCTATAGATGTTTTTTTTAAAAAGCTGTACTTCTCCATAATGGTAATTTGAAGCCCTCCATTCCTATTGCACACTCCGTTCATCTTCATGAATCATATGAGAATATGGAACTTTTACTTTATGCCATTGCCTATGAAAGATACTCATGGAAAATATGGGGAGATTTAAAAGTCATTGGAATGTTAATGGGAATGCAGTCAGGTTTCACAAAATACTGTTGTTTCTTGTGCCTATGGGTTAGTCGGGCAACTGACAGACATTATTCGGAATCAAACTGGCAGACAAGAACATCGTACCAGCCAGGACTGTCTAGCGTCAAGAATACACCTCTTGTAGATCCATGTAATGTCCTATTGCCTCCTTTGCACATAAAGCTTGGACTGATGAAACAGTTTGTAAAGACACTAGGGAAGAGAAATGCCAGACGGTTTGAGTATATTGTAGAAAAGTTTCCCAAAATCACACAGGCAAAGTTGAAAGAGGGTATCTTTGTCGGACCCCAAATTAGATAGAGAAGTACTCAAGGATGTCAACTTCAAGACAACATTGGATGAACTGGAACTACCTGCCTGGAATGCTTTCAATTGGATCTGTGAGAATTTCTTGGGCAACAAGAAGGCAATGGACTACAAGGATAGCATCGAGGATCTTCTGAAATGTTACTTGGAAATGGGTTGTCGCATGTCACTGAAAGTTCACTTCTTGGACTCCCATCTGAATTTCTTCGCAGATAACCTTGGAGCAGTGTCTGATGAACATGGTGAAAGATTTCACCAGGACATTAGTGCTATGGAGAAACGGTACCAAGGCTTCTGGAATGACAGTATGCTGGCTGACTACTGCTGGACACTTTACCGTGATCAACCAGATCAGGAACACCGCCGGAAATCCAAATCACAATGTTTCTAACTCTGTTGTTCTAACTTTGTCGGTTTTGTCTGACCCATTTTTTGTGTATTCACTCTTTGTAGAATGATAGTGATGATTTTTAACTCAATAAACTCATTTACTTTCTAAAAATAATATGTCCTTATTTATTACGTTAATGATTTCATATATACAAATATGTAAATATTTGCTTGTATCTACTGAAAAACTGATACGTGCTGCATACAAATGGAGTGAAATTTTGAAATCAGCATGAAAAATTAGTCTAAAAAAGTTGGTTTGCATTCATAATGAGTATAATACATTTAATTTTGTTGACCAGTGTAATTTAGGTACATATTATCAGAAATATTCCATACATTTTTAATGATATGTATATACTAAATGAATATCTTTAGTAATAGTGGTAAAGTTAACCTGTAATGATTCCGCTGCAGCTCTGGGTTTTTTTCATGCAAAGCAGCTACAGAAAAATGTTCATAATAAACACCGATAATTAATTTTTGTTCAACTTTTTGACAAAAGCTCTCAAACTAGTTTGAGCCTTTGCGAAGAACAACATAAACAAACATTACTTCATCATCTAAATTAATAAGATACAAAAAATTTTGAAAACTAATAGTTATATTGAAAGTCATCTTCAGGTTCTTTAGTAGTACCTGGGCTTTGGAGAAAAGTTTCAGATACTTTTCCACCATACTTGTCTGGCAGCTATCCATCTCGAGAACAGAAAGCTGTCTCCACAGTTCCATATTCCTCATAAAGCACATCAAAGTCAATCTCTTTAAGATTGCAAGCCAGAATTGCATTACAAAATTCTTCAAAGAGCAGAAAACTTGAGAGGCATAATTTGGATACCTTGCAATTAAAGCTGTCTTCAGAGAAGTTATATCTGTCACTCAAGTATCTCTTAGCTCTCATAAAAATTTAGGAAGTAACCTTCACATTTCTTTGCCATATCTGGCATTAGCTCCTTGAGTTTTGCATTCACTTTGAACCCAAAAACAGTCTCAAAGTCTTCTGTCAAGTTTCCCATAGATGTTAGTCATGCGTTCATATACTGAGATAGTGCTAAATAACTCTGCTTCTAATGTTTCAATGCAGTCCATGAACAATTTCGGAGCGTGACTTGGAAAGAGAAAGTACAGTTCTGATAGAGCATAGCGTTTCCCCCCCTTGCCACTAAAGCACTTCCATAGTACTTTAGGGCATTTGTCTCCACTTAAACTCTGAAAATAATGTCTCCAGAATTTCAATAAACGGTCAATAGATGGGAGCGAAGGCCATTTCATTAAAACATGCCGCAGTAGGTTGCATTCATCAACCTCAACGAATTCACACAACTCCTTCAACTGTGCTGTCCTGCTTGCAGATATTCTGAAATACAGATATATCTTGAGAATATTTTCTGCATCAAAATCAAGGTTTCCCAGTGCATACCATTGCATTGTGCAAAATATGAGCTAAGCAGTTTGCAGCAACCATATCTTTTTTTGTGTATTTCATTTGTTGATAAACACTATTGTGCTTTCCATAATTAACGCTTGCACTGTCAGCTGAATATGCAGAAAGTCTATTCAGGTCTAGACCATACATTTCTAGCTCGAATAATAACTGCTGTGCAATTTCCTCAGAGGTCCCATTACTGTCACTGTAAAAATCAAGTAGTACATGCTGGACCCTGTCCTCAAAAAGAAAATACCTCAAAAGTATGGGAAAACACTTTGTTGCACCTTTGCTGGAGACATTTGTTGCCAACAAAAAATGAAGGTCCTTTGCTTTGATGTAATCCAAATACTCTTGAACAGAATATGGAACAAGAATGTTCTCACTAAGGGCTTTCGCCTTTGTTTTTCCACAAGTCACATTTTTCATCATGGCAGACTCATGGTAAATTTCTCTGTCAAGTTTAACACTACAGCCCTCACTTCTATAGGATTGGTGATGCTTTACGATGTGATACAGTTTGCAAAGTTCAGTGGCAGTAACTTTGTTGTCTTAGGGTGACACAGAGGACTTGAAAAACAATGCTAGCAATGATGTACCTGCACTTCAGGTGTTCAGTTGTGCTTCTCAGATGAAATGTACCATTGTAGAGCCAATATTCCTTAGCTGCTAACATCCACGTCACAGTGACACAGGCTACAGAATGTATGCTGGTCACCCCTTGTTTTCTTGTTATGAAATCGCGCTCTTTCAACCATTCTGGATTAAATAAAGTCTTCCATTTGGAATTTTCAGGAGCTGATGCTAGTCAAATTGGCATACAGATAATCACTAAACTGCAGCAAAGGTGTTTGGGGGTTATAGGCTCGCTAGGCCAGGCAAACCTCATTTCCTGTCCATCTCATCACATTTTCTGTTTGTTTACATCAGCTCGCACATCACAGGATATAAGACATTGTAGGAAAATGACAAATATGGTCTTTATTTATTGCTAGACCAATGCAAACCCACAAATAATAAATTTACAAACACATTAACCAGTAAGACAATCATGTGTTAAATTGTGGGATAATGTTATGGGTGTTTCTCAAGGTACAAAAACGACAAATGTGCATTCGGCTTATGATCGAGAAGGACAGATGACAAATCATCTGAAAACTGGACTATCCAGCATAAATCCAAATAAATAGCCTTGCTACCTGACAAGGACTGCGTTTTTCAAAGTCAGGTCTCTCTCCTTGATGTAGCCACCAAGAATTTTCAGACCCAGTACCAGCTACCCAAAAAAGTCAGCATTAATGTAGCTATGATAGTCTTCAAGGACAGGTGTCACATGAATCAGAATCTCCCCATTAAAACAATCAAGTGAGGCCTAAATGTGGACAGCAGGTAATGCATACAATGGTTTCATGCTGAACTTCAACATTTACATGGGATGTTTTACTAACCATATGAATGAACAGTGACTGAAACAATGACTGACCACTTTCTAAAAGTAGTGATTTTACTCTACATTTTTAATGTTCTGAACTATAATTGAATTTTTCCTTTCATTTTCTGTACATATTTCCTTTTCATTTGGATTAATTAACTGTGTGCTAAGTCATTTGTGCAAATGATCTGCCCTTTTATGCATATTAAATATTTGATTTTTACCAGGAAAGGTTAAAATTTCATTATTCTTTAATCACTACTCGACAGAATATAAATTAACACAAATTATCAATTTAAAAAAATGAATTGTCGTGTTGTTATTGTTGTTGTTCAACTCCATATTTTTCAATTTCCAATACAACTTTCCAACTATAAACAAGAGCAGACGAACCTAATACAATCTATTTTATTTATTAAACAAATTCAATAACATGAAACATTTTGTGCAATTCTAGTTTATAGTTTTATCATTACCAATGGAAGTTCACATGGAAATTTCTGTACACTAAAAAGAAAACTACACTGGTTTCCAAAAGTTAAGCAACACAAACTCAACTTCATGTAATGCAACTTTTATTTTAAAAATATCAAAATGAGTTCCAGCAGAAACATGTAAATTAGCTTTGGTATAAATACAGGAAAAAACATGGCTTATGTTCATATCAATTTTGGCTCTGTTAGGATATTTGTTTAAAGCACATTACAAATAGGTATAAGATTCTCTAAAGTAAAGAGCTATTAGGAGAATAGAAAACCAGAGAGAGACAGATCCAGGTAGCAAAATGACTAAATATGGTTTCTCGGCTGTGGAGACAATTTCAAATGCATGGAGATATTGTCCAAAGACCAGTTTGAGGTCATCTATAGGTTGCAACTCCAGCAGATGATTGTTGTCTGCCACTTTCAGTTTGGCAAGGCAGAACTTCAACACAATCCAACTCGCTTCTGATCTCTCTGCAGCCACGGAGGTTATTATCAGCCTCAGCCACACAAAGATGGCTCTATGCAAGATGATCTACTGCCATAAACAGAAGTCAACTGATATCATGAACATGTTGCATGAATATCATATGATTGATTGGAGCCATGTTCTCTTTACTGATGATTTAAGATTTAGTCTTCAATGTCACTCATGGCATGTATTTATCTGTAGGGAAAGTGTAACACACAACCAGTCCAAAAACATAATAAAAAGGGATCACTAGGTGGGCATACAGAACTGAATGTGTTTTAGGGAGGTACCCCCACTGCAATGAGATACAGAAACAAGATTCTGGATCCATATGTCAGATCATATGCAAAAACAATTGAAGATAACTTCATTTTAATCGATAGTAGCTTTCATCCATATAGGGCATGTGTAACTGACCAATATCTTCAAAAACCAAACCATTACCCATATGATATGGCCAATACATTTTCCTGAGCTAAATCCTATTAAAAATGTCTAGGATGCCTTAGAAAGATGTGTTGCCTCCCTCTATCCCCTTCCAAAAACTGCAAATGTTTTTGATAAGAAAAGGAGAGTTACAAGCATCATGCAAAGCTGCTATTAATCATGTATTATTATCAAGGGAGACCACATCCCCAATTGAGTATCTCTAGTTCATTATTTTTTACATTCTTTATGTTAGAATTCCTTCTTATTTCCTGATTTGGTCCTGCTTGTTTCCCTTTACAACCCATAAAATTTATTTGTAATTTACATATTTCTTGATAAAATTCATGTGAAGAAGAATTTGTATTGATCATTTATGAATAAAATTTTAACCATTTTGGAAAGTTAATTTTTTTTTTCCTTGTTGCTTAAGTTTTTGAAACCAGTGTATTTTTATTTAGTTCACTTTCATCACAGAGGCATTTTAGTTTGTTTGTTGCATTTAAATGATTTTCTTAAAAGGCAAAAGTGAATTGAATAGAATTCTCTTTTCCATCAAGTGTTGTTCTTTTTTTTTTGAAAAAAAAAAAGATATAAAGTAGTTTTGTCAAATTTTGTGACATTCACAAATTATAAAGCACTACTTTAACACATTTCTGTTAAAGCTAGTTTAATTTTATAGTGTAATCTTTTACTAAACCAATAACAAAGTCCACCATAGTTGTTATAATTCAGATTTGCAACAACAAAAAAAACGTTTTCTCTTTTATTGTACACTTTTTAATTAAAAGTCTTAAAAATTTTTTTAAAGAATTTTCCTTATGCTTCTGCTACATTCACCTTCAATCATTCAATATTTTATCATAAATTAAATTTATTGCTGTAACAAAATTTTAAAAAAAGAATAATTCAAATAAATATCATGCCACAAATAAACATTCTACCAAAAGCAACTGGTAGTAAATCAACGGATTCCAGAAAATATAAATTATAAATCAGGGTCACTAACATTTTTCTTTTTCTCAAACTATATTTTCATATTTGCTTTGTCTTACACTGTCTTGATGATCTCATGCATTCAAACATGTTTGATCAAAACTGTTTCTCAAAAATATATATGACGACGTTCTTCTAGGAAAACTCCAGAAGATGGATAATGTAACTACTTATAATATTCTGTATTATTAATATGAAAAATACATTTAAAATAAAATTTAAAATGAAATTTCTTACTGTGGTAAATCTATTAAAACTTAAAATAGTTAATTAACATTTTTCTGCAAATAATCAAAATGAAAGAGTTCTCAAATTACACGATTAATTGTATTAAGGAAACATTGCCACCATCTCTCAGTAACCAGCTGCCATATCTACATGGCTGGTGGTTAGCATGACGCTCAACCCTTCCCACATTAACTGAGCAAGAAAGAAGTGGCTGGTGGCTCAGTAGTTAGACTACTGGACTACCAAGGCTGAGAGTCCAAGTTTGATTCTGTTTCAGTCAGCTCAGTCTGGCATACCTACCTAGAATGGTGCTTTCTTTTGCTCTTCTTCACCAGCTAATCATGTGATTTTCATCAGGGCATTCAAGTTTCCTCCCACATCTAAAAAAATGAAAAGTTCTAGTAGGGATTTCTCTGCTGGAGTCAGAAGTGCAAGGCTCCTCATGGCATAGGATAAGCAATGCTCTCTAGCAGATAACCTTGGGAGGGAGCGTAGTGCCATGGTTGTCTCCAATGTAAAGAGGTTGTCTCTGTTGTTGCAGCTGGTGTACAACACAACAACAATTGAGCGAGGGACCAACCACTATGCCAGGCTGCAGCAGATGACTAAGCAGAAAGCTCCTACTAGAATCCTTCATTTTTGTGTGTGGAAGAATTGTATCTTTTGTATTGAAATGGATCCATTTTCATTTTATTTTAGAAAGTATTTTGCAGTTGTACCAAATTTACAAATCCAAATATAAAAAGTACATCTCCACATAATTTCTTTTACTTTTAACTCTCAATCTTCATTCTAGCATTCTCCTAATTTTAAATATTTTTTCATGGTACCTTGATAATTATAATCATCATAAGCAAAATATACTAATTTAGATTATAATATATTCATAATAATAATCATTCAGAAAATTTTTTCTTGTTTTATGCAAACCAGAATTTTTTGAAAAAATGTATCAATATTCGATTAGTCAATGGATGACTATATCTTATAATGTATACAATAAAACCATCATCACATCATCATCATGACAAACTGAGATAATATTTTTCTATAACTACATAAAATAAGGATCTGAACACTCATAAGAAAATTTTTTTCTGTTTACCATAAAAAATGTTTAAAACAAATAGAACTAAAAGAAATATAAGCAATATTGAAAATATAAATTAAAATCACATATACAGCTGTTTTATGGAAAAGCAATCTTCAAAACAGAAATTTATAAAATGATGTTTTTTAAAGAATTTAGCATTTTTTGCAATTCAAAGATTTTACATGATTTTAAATGTGTTTTAAAAACCTTTATATGGCTTCACATGCTATAGAGTGCTTAATAGTAGATATAACCTGTGAGATTAATGTTGAATTTCATTCCTCTTTGACATCAAATAAGATGGCTTTTGGTTTATAAAAATATTCAAAATCTAATCAATGCTCCCTATATACTAAAATCATATAACACTTATCAGAAAAAGAATAATAATTTGGACTGTTTATAATTTTATGTGATCCTTAAAGACAATGTTTATATATTTTAAATTTATTATTCTATTAAAAACTCGACATATCTTGCAAAATATCAGCAATTTACAGTATCAAATAAATATTTATAGTCAGTTTAAGTTGTTTCATTCAAGTACATAGTGAATAAAATAGAAATCAAAAATTTCTTTTAAGAATAAAAAACTGATAAAGTAGTATACATTTTTTCCAGGAAAAAATGCACTGATATTTAGAGTCCAAATTTATTTTAAAATTATTCTTTTTTTGTAACTTTAGTAAGTAAAGCAATCTTTCTTAGTTTTATCTCACATTCAAATAACATCAGTAAACAAATCCCACTTACTGCTTTGCCATTAATGTTTGCATGCAGCACAACAAACATTTGACATCCATTTGTAATTATTAGGATGTTGGTTGGTTGGTGAAACTTTAAGCAGGAAAAAATATTCTGTATATAAGACCCTGCCTGTTTCATTTAGCATGAGAAATAATTCATTTAGCTTGTTGTCTACTTGATTCAGAAAGATTAGAGCCCTTGATTCAGAAAGCTTGGAGCCATGATGACAATCTACATTGTGTAACTAATTAGAAGGGAGGCAAGTAGATTGTTGGTTGTCATAACAGAAAATGCCTCCAAAAATGCCTAATACCTTGAATTTGGCACAATGTAACCCTATTATGTTGGTTCTCAACAATTACTAGTAAATAAAAGATATTTTAGAGAATATTCATGCATATTTACCAAAGGTAAAATGGGATGAGAGATCATAACTAAATCAGGAATAAGATAAATATTTTAAAATATACCTGATTTGAAAACTTACCACCACCATCTTATGAACTACTTTCTTGTTTCTATTTTTTCACAACTTAATAAATATAAGAATAGTATAAGAAATGGTATATTAATAGTTTTATATTGCAACCCTATCTTTCTAAAAATTAAACATGTTAAAATTTTGCCTAAGGTATAATTCAATGAATAATTGCATTGCAAAATTTTTTTTATCTTGCTTCCCTGTTTTTTCTTTTATCTTGTAAGGCAGTTGTAATGTATATTATACATTTCATCTTCCATATTTTTTTTGTTTTTATGAAAGTTAATGTTTACCATTTGAGGATGTTAAGCTATTATATTGTTGCTTTTGTGTTTCATTTGATTTTGTTTTCAACTGTTCTGCTGGAAAATTATTGGGAAATCTGGAAGTTTGCATGTATACATATATACATGTGTGTGTGTGTGTGAAATCAAAGCATAAGATTTTAAAAAGGATCATTCAAGTATTGATTTTTACATACATAAACCCATTTATATTATGTTGCTTTTCAACTCTGAAGTCAAGTAAGAAGACAGAGTAAAAATGATAATAATAATAATAAATATATAGTTTATATACTAAGAGTCCCTTTAATAGGTTGTGTTCATAACAACTTACAGCACATAACTTATCCTTTGATATATGTATATACTGAATCAATCAATTTAGAAACATACCACCAATTTTCAAGTCATATAAAATTTGAATAACTGATTAAAACTATTTGAACTAAATATCAAACGAAACATTGTCTATATCTTATGTAAATAGATGATCTTTTTTGTCATTAAAACAGCATTTTAATGATAAAAACTTCTTGAAAAATGATAACACGAAAAAAGTTTGCCACATTTATTGACTGTTATGGCAAGCATTAATACCAAGTGTATCCTCCATGGTTTTCCACAAGAGTCACACAGTACCATCCCAATGATTCAATAAGTCTTCTAAAGAAGATCCACTGCTGGTAGAGGGCAATTTTAAGCTGCTAAAATAATAAAGAATGTGGTATGGCCTTGATGATAAAGTCAATGTCCAAACTCATCCCACACAAGCTCTAATGAAGCTTTATCTGAAGTAAGTGCTGGTCAGAGCATGACCGTGATTTGTTTTTTCTTGAAGGAAGTGCAAAGAGAGCCTCACAATATGAACATGAGCACCGCCCTGCTGCAGGAGGTTCAGGTTTGGCTTTACCTAAAAAAAAATGTCACAACTTGATTTTGAAGAATGTCATTCCAGTAAATAATTTCATTTATTGCACTGCAAAAAACACTGTGTGGCCATCTCAGCATATCCCTGTTCATGCAATCACACTTCTGCTGCCCCAACAATTTCTCTCATTTACATAGCAGTTTACTTGATGCAGTGCCACCCTTACTCTTCTGTCAATATTTGATACCCTAAATTGTCTCTCATTGATGAAGAGGACATTTCTCCACATTTGTCAAGATAAACACATAAACTAGTGTGGCCACTAAAGCCACAAAGTACTTAATTAAAATTGTAGGTCCAACATAGAAACATCTTGCAGACAACTACAGGTACATCTCAAAAGATTAGAATATCATGGAAGAGTTAATTTTTTTCTGTAATTTAATTTAAACTGAAACTTTCATATATTCTAGATTCATTACACACAAAGTGAAATATTTCAAGCCTTTTTTTGTTTTAATTTTGATGATTATGGCTTACAGTTCATGAAAATAAAAAAATCACCATCTCAAAATATTAGAAAATTTCATAAGATCAAGTTAAAAAAAAGGATTTATAATATAGAAATGTCAAACTTTTGAAAAGTATGTTCATTTATGCACTCAATACTTGGTCGGGGCTCCTTTTGCACGAATCACTGCGTCAATGTGGCGTGGCATGGAAGTGATCAGCCTTTGGCACTGCTGAGGTGTTATGGAAGCCCAAGTTGCTTTGATAGCGGCCTTCAGCTCGTCTCTATTGTTGGGTCTGGTGTCTCTCATCTTCCTCTTGACAATACCCCATAGATTCTCTATGGGGTTCAGGTCAGGTGAGTTGGCTGGCCAATCAAGTACAGTAATACCATGGTCACCAAACCAGTTACTAGTAGTATTGGCACTGTGGGCAGGTGCCAAGTCCTGCTGGAAAAGGAAATCAGCATCTCCATAAAGCTTGTCAGCAGACGGAAGCATGAAGTGCTCTAAAATCTCCTGGTAGATGGCTGCATTGACTTGATAAAGCACAGTGGACCAACACCAGCAGATGACATGGCACCCAAAATCATCAATGACTGTGGAAACTTCACACTGGACTTCAAGCAAATTGGATTCTGTGCTTCTTCACTCTTCCTTCAGACTGTAGGACCCTGATTTCCAAATCAAATGCAAAATTTACTTTCATCTGAAAAGAGGACTTTGGACCACTGAGCAACAGTCCAGTTCTTTTTCTCCTTAGCCCAGGTAAGATGCTTCTGACATTGTCTCTGGTTCAGGAGTGGCTTGACACTATGAATGCGACACTTGTAGCCCATTTCCTGGACACGTCTGTGCGTGGTGGCTCTTGATGCACTGACTCCAGCCTCAGTCCACTCCTTGCGAAGCTCCCCACCAAGTTCTTGAATCGGCTTTGCTTGATGATCCTCTCAAGGCTGCGGTCATCTCTCTTGCTTGTGCACCTTTTCCTACCACACTTTTCCCTTCCAGTCAACTTTCCATGAATATGCTTTGATACAGCACTCTGCAAAAAAATGCCAGCCCTTTCAGCAATGACCTTCTGTGGCTTACCCTCCTTGTGGAGGGTGTCACTGAGTATCTTCTGGACAACTGTCAAGTCAGCAGTCTTCCCCATGATTGTGGTTGTGTGTACTGAACCAGACTGAGAAATTCATGGTATTTATACTGCATAAATAGTGATTTACTAAAACTCAAAATAGAATATTCTAATGTTTTGAGCTATGTTTCTTCTATTTTTTTTTAGCTGTAGCACTAATTATCAAAATTAAAATTAAAAAATGCTTGAAAAATTTTAGTTTATATGTAATGAGTCTAGAATATATACAGTTTTCACTTTCTGAAATAACTGGAAAAAAAATATTGAACTCTTCCATGATATTCTAAATTTTTGAGATGCACCTGTATATCTCATGTAAGCAGTTGTGTGTGGTAACTGTGCACTTGGCAGCAACTTAAGGCAAACACTTCAACTGTAACTATTGCAAGCAAGAACCTATTTCTTTGTTGTATATTGCAGATAGCAGTCATACACAGCAGTTGTCACCCTTAGTTAGGCAAGTCAAACTTGTCTCAACATGCATATCCTGTAGCCAAACTAGCTGCCATGCAACTTGTCTTGTTGACTTACCTGCTCAAAGCAATCCTATAGCAATTCATTTCTCAAGATTGCTTAGTCAAAGAATCCTTACTCAAAACTGCTTGGTGAACACACTTGACTCAATTTGGAAAAGTGAATTTCAAGCAGGAGATGCAAATTGTACAAAAACACAAAATCAATGCAGTATGTTGAATGCAATGGTGTGTTTTAAAATTGTTTCAGAGATACTTTACTGCATAAATAAAACAAATTATAGTACCAGAATACTGACTAGTAAGGTAAGTGATATTTACTGATAATTAAATCTCTTATGATGAACAATATTTTCAACAGTCTAACTTGAAAAAGTGTTTTTGTTTTTTTTTTCAAATGCAAACACTATTCTATTCAGAAATAAGACATCTCAAATTTATTGGTTTTACATTAAAGAAAAAAAGTTTTAGAAACATTGTACAATTTAAAAAAATGAGGGCTAAGATTTCCTAACATTTGTTACCTATTATTATAAGAAAACCTATCAAAAAGTTCTAAAACCAGCTCTTGTACAAACAAACTCTGCACAAATGCCAGTTTACGGTAAGATAACCTTCAAAATAACCCACTTGACTTTTAATGCATCTAACATTTCCAACAACATGTTGGTAATAGTTGAATGGAAACTGTCTGCAAAACAGCAGCCTTTCAGAAGACACTTCATGGTGAGAAATAGCATTAAGTAACAAGATGCATGGTCCAGTGAGTACAGAGATAAGGAGTAATGTAACCCCATGATAAGTTAAGAAATTTACAGATAAGAAATAGTGTGGTATAGTGCAATGTCATGTTGAAGAATCCATGCACAATGAACAGATCATGGTATATGTGTCATACAGCATTAATGAGACAGAGGACGCTCTTGTAAAAGAGCATTGACTGTTTGTCCTCAGGGAACAAACACCTGGTAAATAATCCCTCTTATCAAAGAACACAATGAGCATTTTTTCTTCCACAACCTGTCATTTTTTAATCCTTCAGCTATGACGACAAAAGTGACTTCCACACAGAATTCTGGGTATTCATTTTGAGGTTGTACAGGTTGACTCATGTTTTATCTGCTGTGATCATGCGGTCCAAAATAGTTGGATCATTATTTGTAGTCATCTTCAATTCTCTATATGCATCAAGTTGTTGCTGCCTTTTCTCATCTGACAATTTCTTAAGAAAAAAAACTTGCATCCATGTGATGCATTTTCAAATTTTCTGTCAGCATTGGCTGACAAAAACTGTACAAGATACCCAATGTTACAGCTATATTACTGATTGTTTGGCAGCAGTCACTGCGGAAAAGCTAAGAAAGAGCCTGCATAATTTTCTCATTGCTGCTTGCCAATGGCCATCCACTGCTTTTAATTGATGGCCATTGGCTGCTTTTATTATCATCAATGGATTCACATCCCATGTGAATTCACTTGTGCCACTCACACACGACTTGCTTAGAGCAGCCAGCCTGTAAGGCTGCACTTCACACCTGCAATGCATGTGGCAGATTTTCTAGTTTTCGTGTAACACCTGATGACTGTACATTGCTCAAACTGTGCCATGTTCAACTTCCCTCTAACAACTGATGAGTCTAATGCAGAGATGGTGCTTTCATGGCACATGCCATTTATCGTCATTTAAGTGCATTGCAGATACAATATAAACAATCACAATAGCCAGGCCACGTCCATTGCCATTCGCCCATTTGAGTACTGGTTCTGGGACTTTTTGATGAGTCCTTCATATCCCCTCCGTTATTTTTTAATTTTTACTTTTACTACTTTGTGTTATAATCAGTCAATAGTTAGAAATCATGTCAGATTGCCAAGTTACGTATGCTGATGATAATAATAATAATAATAATAATAATAATAATAATAATAATAATAATAATAATAATAATAATGAAAAAATGTTTAATAAAATAAAAAGCATTGATATGAAGAATAAGTTTTTTTTTCTCATGGTTCAATAAATAAAAAGTGTATCATCAAAACAGTATGAACTAAAAATTGCTGTGATAAATCAATATTGTGACAATATCAATTTTGGATATTTTGGATGCCATATGAGCCCCTCCAGTTTAATGATAAGGACTACTCTATAGATTTTAATTTCTAAGTCAAAAAAGCATCACCAAATGATTACAGGTACTATATGTTGATTTTTTTCAAGTGCATTTTGAAAGCAGACAGTAACATTAGTTTCTCAGAAATATTAGATGTCTTTGACTATCAAAGATATAAAAAAATCTAAAGTTCTTGCCCATATAAGATTATAAAAATAAAATATTTATGCAATTTTTTTCACATTATGTACTTATTTATAATACTAAGCTATAGTTTATACAATATTTTTTATTAAACAACTCTGAAAAAAGCTAAAATATTTATAAGCATTTATCTTTATAGATATTTGTTAAAGGTACAAAATAAAAATTTTATTTAAACCAAAATGTAAAGTAAATATCAAAATTACCAATTAGAGAAAGCAGATTTCTATAAACCAATTCATATTCACAAAATGTATTTGTTGCTTTTATTGTTATTCGTTCTTTTTCCTCGTATTCACAAATACTTAATTTAATGATTTATACTTTTCTTCTAAAGAAAATTCTATGGCATAGCAAAATTTAATACAAGAGCTAAAATAAAATTTAAAATGACAAAATAAAAATAATAGTTATACTGAATTTTCTAGAATTTATGAATAATGATATATGATGATTTTTTTTGTCTCAAATGCCTGAAAATATTTGCAAAAGAATACAGAACTCACCTTCAGGTATGCCTTAATATCCAGACATTTTGCATCTCAACATACCAACTCATGCTTATACTTACATAGAAAAAGCTTGGTTACATAACGAAAAGCCAGCAATTTTGGTGAGGATCAATAGTTATGTCTCTATCAGCTTGTTCTAGACAGATACGGATGCTGACTTCGTGTATTTTCCTCTATAGTACTGAATCAATAGACTGACTGCCCTCAGTTCACAGGTACATTAATCAGGACATTTTCATCCAATGATAGAAAAGGTTTCAAATGCATTTTGGCTTAAAGTGATTTTCATTTAGATCAATATTGGAAAACCCCAGTACAGATAACAACACAAAAATGCAGACATCTGCTAATGCTGTTAGCCAAGTGGCATAATGGTATGAAATGATCATGGAATCACAGTGTATATATTTCATAACAGAACTCAGTAGACAAATTTTTTACAGTTCACTCAACTGATAGAACTGAAATAAATATAAATTATGCTGTACAAAAACTGCTGAATATTTTGGTTGGGGAAAATAGAAAACTACTATGAGAAAATATTAACTAGTAAAAACAATCTGCAATGATAAAGTGCCAACACTTGATGTGTCATTTAGTCTTGTTTTTCTAAAACTATAAGTGAGTTGGGAGTGAATACAATTCATAAAATCAGAATTACTTTTATCAAAACATGACATTCTTCCTATAAATGCAAACCAAATTTATTTTTAAATTAATTCTGACAGTGAAAGCAATTAATTTCTACAAAAATTAGGTTTTTAACCCCCCTCCTTTAAAAAGAACATTTTTTCAAGGAACAATTTGTGAAGAATATCATGCTAAAATATTTTCTTTATACACATTTTATTATGAACTAATCAATAAACCACAGACTAAAGGTTGAACTAGAAAAGGAATGTTTGTTCACAGACTTTCATCATACAGTGAAATTCCTTGAATAAATGTATATGGTAATAAACAATATAATAAATGTAATTATCAGTTAAATTTTTGTTTTATTTTTTGTTTTATAATATATTAAAATCTACATCACAATTTTAGTAGTATTCTTAAAATGTCCAAATAATCTGACATGATATAAAAGTCTATTATAAAAAGCTGACAAACAAACCTGATAATTAAGTGTCCCAAAATGAAAGAAATGCAAGAATTAAAAGTTAATGTCAATCCAATTAGCCCTTTATTAATTATTATGTATCACCAGCCTTCTAAAAATAACAAAATATGGCAGAAGTTGATCATCAAGAATAAACAACAAAACAAGTTTCAGACATCTAATTGATTATTTTTTTTTGTTTACTCTTACTCTTAAAACCAAGGATAATAATTGATAAAAGCAGACTGATGATCTCAAAAAATTAAAGACCAAAGTGTGTGCACCAGAGTATTAACAGGTTAGTAATATGCCGAATGTGATCAATAAATTTATCAGGTTACCTGAACTAACCTTAAGGGTATATGGACATGGATTTACTGTCCAATTTGAATTGAGAAAGTTCTCAATAACACTTCTAGTTCACATTTCATCAAAGTGATCATTCCATTTATTTATTATTTTCCATTACATTAGAATTTAATTGCACACTGCAGTTTATTAATTTTCATTCAAAGGTATTCAAATATAATTAAAATTCTTGCTTTATTTAAATCCACAGCAACCTGATTAAAACTAAATAAGCACATGCAACTTTGACTGTCAGGATATAAAAAGCTAACTAAAGCATCTCAATATATATATATATATATATTTTTTTTCATTCAGGGTATCTTTTCTCACCTACCTATTATAACTTAAAGCCAACAAGATCACTCATTCATGAAATTAAGGAACTAAGTCCAAAGACAGGACTTCCCCAGCAGTTTGTATCATTGCATCATAGATTTAAGGAGCATTACTTAATAATTTGAAGCACTAATTTTCAAATAACTTTCTTTACAGAAAGGTTCATTATAAATCAAACTTTTTAAAGATAATTATTAACTGAATAAAAATACATAAGAGCAAATGCAACTTATATACTTGCAAATGAAAACAAATAAGGAAATTTATAGCTGCATGCATGCCATTTTAAGTTAGGAAAATATTTTGTTAAAATAATTAAAGCAATATAAAAGTACCAAAATGCAGTTATTTATTTTCAAGATTAAGTTAAACAGAGTAAAATATAACATCATTATATATTTTACAAAATGAAACAATCTAATGCTAGAGAGACAAAATTAACATATTATGAATTTTTTCTAACAGCTGTCTAACAACTATTCTATGCATGAACCTGTTGTCAGATCTAGAATCAGTCACTCAGTATTTTATACTGTACATTTTCACATCATGCTATTTTTTATTCAGATTTTAATTCTCATTCATCAACCCATCAAAGCATAGAAACACTTTTAAAGTTAGTTTTCAGATTAGTGATGAAGATAAAAATGAATCAAAATTGTGTCCCTTAGAATTTACATTTTAATACAACAAATAAATAATAAAAGGTAATTTAAAAAGAAGCAAAGTAGAAAAAATATTTTTACATTTAACTATGTGATATCTTCAAAAACAAAAAAATCAAGATTGCCATAAGATTATGTACAGATGGCGCTAATTACTTATCTTACTTTCTTTACAACACCACAATACAAAAAATTTGAGGCTGCAAGTAGTTGGCAATTTTTCTTTCAATTCAGTTCTACATTATCCAACTGATGCAGTTGTAAAATTTTTTCTAAGGTGTATCAAGCTCTTTAAATACAGATATGGAAGAATGAACGAAAATAGATAGAAACAGAGAGAACTATGTACAGTTCTACACTAGGACTTTATATATCACTGTTTCATCTGCACTGATGATTTTGGTTAACATTGAAAACAAAAACAAAAGGTGTAAATCATAGAAGGTAAAAATGATGTGCTTATAGCCCCCATTGTTAGATAAATAAAAATATGCTAGATATATAGATTAAAATATATGTTGCCATAACCACCATTAGTATAAGGCTATTGTGGATTTTAAAAAAGACAAAACAAAAAAATTCCAATACATATTTGTTTATTGGGTGCAAAGGAAAACAGTAAGAAAATTGTACAAACATTTTAATATTATATTGCGATTCATGTTTATTGTAAAACTTAAGAAAAAATTGTGAATGTTCAGTGAATGTCAGGAAATCAACAAAAAAAAAAGGTTGTCATACTGCATTCTTCATATTGTAATGTGTAATCAGCTCGCTCATCTTCTGAATCCATCAATACATCTTAATTGTTGCAATCAATGTCAGGTTAGACTGGGCAATGTTATTTAGACAAATGGCATCTAAACATGATTTCCCATTTGTGTATCCATTTCCTACATCAGATGAAATATCTTTATAGTCTTTTCCATCTGAATTGGGTTCTGGTTTTATATTTGAGCCTTGATTCAAAATTCGATCAATTACTTTAGAATTTTTTTTTCTTTTTCTGCTATTGTTAAAGCATGTACAGTAGGGAGAAACAGAAAGCATATCTCCAACTATATACCATAATAGCAGAAGGAAATCAAAGTTGTTTCCCTTATATCAATATTCTTTAGTCTACTCTAAACAAAAAAATAAAAAACATTAATGAAAGATGCTAAACATCAAGTAATGAATCATGGTTTTTTTTTTACATTTAGGACTATGGGGATGAAATCTCACTTACTGTGTTGAAAGTATATAGAATACTTGTAAAAAAAAAAAAAAAAGCAATGAAGTTTCCATAGTTTCACAACTATTATACATATACAATTAACTAGTTTAAATTTTAATTCAGAGCATAAATTTAAAAAAAAAAATATACACACACACATCTTTATGAAACCCAAATGTGTAAATGTAATGTACTAGATGAAACAAATAAATAAATAATTCTGCAAGCCTATAGGCATGATTTTGTTTTCCAAAATCAACAATATGGAAACAGATTATAATAGCACTGCATTTATACAGCATGTCCCATAAACTTGTCAGGCTCCCATTTACATTGGGATACATAAATATCAACTTTGGACAAAATGTAATATGTAAAAAAAAAAATTTTATTTCTATAACATTAAATATATACAGTGAAATCTTGCTAATTCCAACTTAGTTAACTAAAAATTCTGCTTAGTACAAAACAATTTGTCATTTAACTTATGGGACTGCCTATGTGCAACAATGTGAATTTCTGAATCATTTGATAGAATGTTTAATTTTTATTTGATGGCAAAAGATTTTCTTGAAGTTACTGAAGAGTGCACAGTACAGCACAGACCTCAGTAGTCAGACATCAATGAAAAGCAAACTCAATCCAGTGCAAGTACAGAGCATCACACCACATCAAGATTTGAAAACAACATAAAAAACTTCTGATAATGAAAAAGCTGGTATGAAAATTGAGATTTTAACTCTTGCAGAAAAAGTTAAGTTGACTAAACAAGATTAAGAAGCAAGTGGAAAAACAAAGCAGATATCACTTTAGAGTGGGACAGCAAACCACTGAATCTGTAGACCATCCTAAAAAACAAGGTGAACTTCACTTCAAACAGTAGCTCAACAACCAGTCTTTCTCACCAGCTAAAAACAAATATGAATAGCTGCATATCCTTATCTGGTTTAAGGCAACTTTGTTGGAAAACATTCTTGTGTCTAGGCCCATTCTGTGAGCCAAAGGAATCATCCTGGCAAAAATGCTGAGTCACCTGGACTTTACTTTCAGCGATGGATGGATGGTTGGAGCATTTGAAATCATTCCACAACACCAGACATGACTTCCTTATGTTATGAAAGATTACAACCCAAACATCATCATCATCACCAATGTCAATGAGACAAGACTATTCTACTGTCTAAGCCTGACTGGTCAATGACTTTCAAGGATGAAGAGTACATAGAAGAAAAAACAAGGAGCACCTGAATGTCATGGTTTGTGCAAAGATGGATGGCAGGAACCAGCTTCTGTTGTTAGTGATAAGTAAATCAATGAAATTGGTGTTTTGCCACTATCGTGATCCTGCCAATGTAATATGAGGCCCATAAGACTACATGGATGTCAAAATCTACGAAGCTAGAGTTCAAAAAGTCAACAAAAAGCATGAAAGAAAGCAAAGAAAAATAACTTCCCTGTGCAGTTCCCAATCACTTGCCTGAATAATGTTTGGCTCATCTTCCTTCCAGTCAACACCATCACAACACCAGGGTGTCATCCAAAATTTATAAATGCACTACCAACAGTAAATGATCACCCAGTTGTTATACGAAAATATGTGGGAACCAATGACATAAATGGATGGAAAGATTACCTGTATAGCATTTATATAAATGGAAAAGAAAAATCTATTTTCTAAAAATATATTCATTTTTTTAACATTGATTCCAAAACAAAGAATATGGTACTTGGTTGGCAGAAATTACATTCCAATGAATGAAAAATAATAATTTATCCCTCGATAGCACAATTTCACGGTGTACAAGTCTATGTGTTGTATAATTTGACCCCATATTTCTGATTTTAAAAGTTAGGATATTTGAAGATGCAGTGTATAAGTCAGCCCACATTTTATAATGACACATTTGTAAAAAATTCCATTTTAAGTATTCTTTTGTAGTGAGAATTCAGAGGAATCCACAGTATCCAGAGAGACAAGAACAATCAATCACCACCATAATTGTTTCTGACTATGGTCATGCTAACTACAAAAAAGACTAAATGATGATATGAAATGAATAAATAAAAATTTACATTTTATGTTATACTTTGAATGTACATGTACATCCTGCATTCAAACTATTGCCACCAACTTATTGTGCAAATAAATGTAACAAGAATACAAATTTAAATGTTGGCAACCATTATCTGCTTTAATGACTGTTATAAACCACTATTTATAAAAACAAACAATATTTGTTTTATTTTATACACCCCAAAAATCAACTTTTCAGTCGCAGTTAATGATTTTTATTGTTTTGACATGATGCGCGCATCACGTGACCAATTCTTTGAACTTGCAAAGGGTATAAAATAAAAGACTTGTCAAAATCGGTTAAATTCATCACCAAAAGTATAGATACAGGGTATATGATGGAAATTTAAAGGTAAATATTTTGGCTTTAAACTTCAACTTATACATTATCAAATATGGTACATCATTTCTGAAACTAATGTAAATCATTTGATAAATGATGATGAAAAAGGATTATTTGTGCAAATTGGAAAGAATAATCTATTAATTGATAAAAAGCTTCATTTCCAGCATTTGCCACTTTTGAAATGATGCAATGTTTGTTGCCAGTATCTTTATGTATTTCAAGAACAGTTTGTATGTAGCAAATTACAATCCACTGCAGCTTTGTATTTAATTTATTGGTCGGTACAACAGATTTACAGTGGCGGCAAAATTTATAAGCAGATTTAGAGAAAAATTTTCAGATGTTCATAACTTTTGCTAAAATGACCAATAACAGTGCATTTATATATCGGACAAAAGGTAATTTATCAGTGTTTCAGATGATTTTTAAGTTTCACCATAATGTGTATGAAAAGATTTGATTCTCAACAAAATATTTTATTGTCATTTTATGGCAGCAAAAATTATAAGTGGATATCATGATTTGATCTAGACAATGTATATTTGCAAAATAAAGCACTTTCTTGACAACCAAATCATTAAATACATTCTAGTATTTGGTAGGATACCTGAAATTACTGACCACGGCACAACAGTGAGAGGGCATTGAATTGATAAGCTTGTTGCAATAGTCAACCGTAATTTTACCCCATACTTCTTTGATATTCTCATATAATTCACTCAATTTTGCCAAGGTCTAGTCTCTCTACCTAGTGTATGCCACATGTTCTCTATTGGACTTAAATCCGAAGACTGAAGACGTCATTCAAGAAGACGGATTTCTGTGGTTTGGAACCACTGCTTAACAATATTCACAGTCGGAATAGACTTATTGTCCTACTGGAAGATCCAAATCAAGGACAAATTCTCATCAGCATATGGTTCAAAGAGACTCAAGATGTGCAAATATCCATTGCTTCTCAAAGTTCCCTCAATTTTGCAAATTGGACCAAACCTGTGTTCAGAGAAACAGCCCCAAATCATAATTCTCCCTCCACCCCCTTGAACAGTTGGAAGAATATATTTCTGATCGAACCTTTTTGCCAATTCTGCATTGGATATATTGCACAGTTGGAACCAAACAAATTGAACTTAGATTTGTCTGAGCACATGACTTTGGACCACATTTCTGGGGTCCAGTCGATATGCTCCCATGCAAACTTGAGATGGCACAAGCAGTTCTTTTGGAAAACAAACGGCTTCTTCCTGTCCACCTTCCCATTCAGTCTAAACTCATGCAGTCAGTTCCTGACAGTTTGCACACTAATCCCCCATCTTTCCACTACTGAATTTTCCTATGGATGTCCACAGCCATCTTCATATGATCGGCTTCAGATAGCCTATGGATGCATTGGTAAAATCTTTGGGTAGTTTTTCTAGACCAGCCATAATGTGGACAATCGCTATACTGTTCAGTTGCTTGGTAGAGATTCCAGGATTGTCTGCAGACTATTTCACTTCTTCTGATTTCCTTGGAGATTCAAGAATAAGGAAATTTCAGCTTTCAAAGCTCAACAATTCTTGAACGAGTAGTTGGAGAAAGACTAGGCTTACTACCCATTCTAAGAAAATAATAATTAATTATATATTAGCCACATAAGTGATAAATCTCACTAGGCCTATAAAATCCTACTATTATATCAAATTATTTAACTATTCAAAATCTGCTTATAATTTTTGCCTTTATAAAAAAATGTCTTTGTCATTTTATGAATAAAATCTTTTTCATGTAAATTCGTGCTAGAACTTGAAAAGCATCTGAAACACTGATAAATTACCTTTTGTCTGATATATAAATGCACCATTATTGGTCATTTTAGCAAAAGTTATGAACACCTGAAAATTTTTCTCTAAATCTGCTGATAATTTTTGCAGCCACTGTAGGGTAAGACAACTCTGATGGAATCACTTTCTTGGTATCAAGCTAGGTAAGACTTAGTTTCAGAGAAAAAGAAGCTAGTTTGGGCAGCTGGTAGTAGGGCTATGAGTTTGAATCCATTTTGGACAGGCTTGGTTTGGCATACCTCTATGGCATAGTTTCTTCTCACTCCTCTTCACCAGCTGACCACATGGGTTTTCTCCCACATCTGAAAATAAAGAGTTCTAGTAAGTATTTCAGATACATGTGGCGGAGGTTCTGTGGATAACTCTTGACTGGCTTGTACCTTGATCGCTGCTCAAGAGCTCCCAGCCATACCAGGCTAATACCCCATACCTTCCCCATCTAGCTCACTGCTGTGGTACGTGCCTAGACCTTGAGTCAAGAGAGGTTTCCAAAAGAAGCAGCAGCAAATTAAATCATATACCCCTATCTCAAAAATCTCTCCATAGAGCAAAATAAAAAAATAATTCTAGTCTCAAGTTTGTATGGTGTTTTCTGCTTTTGTTTCATCTTCATCCCATCTCTAAGCCAACCTCTTTAAATAAAACTTAAAGTTGTCCTATTTATTGCCTTAAAAAAATTAATTCTTTGGAGTATATTTGTTCATTTTCAAATCATTATTTTCATTATTTTACAAATCAGATGCAGCGCATCTTCACTCATTTTTTTTAAAAATAGAATTATTCTTACAGAAATAATTTTAGTTTGGAGAAAATGAATGTTAGTTAGAAGAACTGCTTTTTATTAAACTTTCAGAAAAGACGGTGAGGCCTAAGTAGCTGAAGGATTCCTGCTGAACTGCATACTGATGTCATCTTGTTGATCACAACTGCAAAAAAGTCTTCTAGAAATGTGTGATTAATTTAGAATTGACAAAAGGCAGTTGTTAAGATCTATGTTTATTTAAATAAAAATCTATGGTAAACATTTAGGAGAATCTCCTCCCCCTCCAAAAAACCCACTGTCTTTAGCTACAAATTGCTATTTTTTTTCTGAAATCAGTTTAAAGGATGTTTTTATGTAGCATTCATCAACTTTTGTAACAAGGAGATGGATTTCCAGTGAGAGTATCTTTAATCAAGATTTCCACATCATGCTGCATCATAGTGCTGCTGCAACAAGCAGTTTATCGTGAATTTTTAAAAATAAGGATTATTCTCTGAGACTGGGAAAATTAGGGATGAATTTTATAAATTGCAGAAACCTATGCTGTCTAAAGGATTGGAGACTTGAGAAATAAATTTTTTTTTGGATGAGGTGTCAAAGATCAGTTGGAAACTTTTCACATTACACTGAGGGAAAAGAGACTGGTCTGCGTACTGAAGAAGTGGATCCATTGGTGCTATAGAAAGATCCAGCAGCACAATTTCTGATAATAAAAAATGGCAAACAACAACCTATGAAATATTTATCAAGGTGGACTATAAAAAATGATGGTCTCTTCTAAAGGTTTTTATACAGTAAAGTTTGCACAAAATGAAAGTGGTTTAATAAAATGTTGGTAGAAATGCTGCATTCTATCAGATAATTATTAACAAAATATTTTTTTTTAAAAAGCCTTATGTAGTATTTTGGTTCTATTAGTCTGTTGTATGCAAGTTAGTTAAGAAAAACAAAACAACCACAACCAATAGAATCAACTGCTGTTATTGTAAGCAAAATCGCCACATAATAAATATTCAACTTCATATCATTGCAAATTACATTAGATTTATGGGATTAATTAGTTTTTTTTTTCCAATATACTCTAGCATAGGTTATCTTATCTTGTCAGCTTCTGCAGATAAAGAGTTAACAGAAACCTTTCTAATTAAATAAAGCTTTCATTAACACACATTTTGATAACTATCATCCATTTAACATTCTTATTCAAATGTGTTTTGATGACATTACTTGAGCAAGCATGCGGTAATGTGGTGCACTGATTAATACATGCTCTGACATAATTGTAGAATGTCGCTCTCAATACATAAATTCTGCACGGCATTGACTTACTGCTGAGCCTTTTGTTTTAAAACTATTTTTCTTCATCTTTGATGCTTAGCCTTTTTATTTAAATGAGGTGTGCATGTGTGTGCATGAGAGAGAGTATGTGTGTGTGTCTGTCTGTCTCTGCCTTTTTATGCACAATGTTATCCCAGTGAAAATGTATAATTACTATGTCAGACTATTATTTTATATTTTGATTTTACTCCTTGAGATATGAGCTACTTTGGTAATGAGTCAGGAGTGCTCACAATCATTATATTCATCTCTTTCTTCACCAAACTGATAGAGAAATAATAAGATGATAGAATTGCAAACAAAGAGATTTATGCCTGTTTTGATAAATAATAGGATGTCTTCATTGTAAATGATAGTAGCAACCTGATCACTTGATATTTAATTGGAGTTTTCTTCATTTTTTAAATGCAATTTTTCAACAAAAAAATTTTAATTTCAATATTTCTGACTTAGTAGTATCATCAAGGGTTTGCTGAAAAAAAATAGCACAGTGACATCTAATGGCGTTGTGGATAGACTTCACTATAAAGTAGGATCATTTCACATCAAATAATCAAGTGTGCCTCACCTCATCCTCTCAGATTTTGACAAAACAACTACTAAAGGTGCATTGGGTTCCAAAGTAAAGTTTGTAAAGTTGTAGCCCTCAACCAACACTAGTTTAAAGGAAGATATAAGGCCTCAACCATCAGATATTCAGTCTAAAAATGATGCTCCATTTTATGCATGTAACAAAATCAACATTTTATCAATTGGTAGCTGCAACAAGATAGTTAATGCCATGAAACTTGACTTCCTAAAACAACTTCTATGTAGATTCCAAAAATTGTCAGATAACTTTTATTTTTATCACAAATTAGATCCAGTGGCCATTTATTTCATCATGTAATAGTGTTTGATGTCATATTTGGAGGTTAATAGTTGCTAAGCTGAGTACTTCTGAATTACTGCAAGTTTCCAATATTTTGGTATAGAATGCAACCAAAATATAGAGTATGAGCATTCTACTAATACCTTCTGCAGAGTTCTGTATCTATGAAGATGCCTTCACTGCAGATGTGACCAAAAAATGTCCCAACTGCACAAAGCCAAAACTGCCATGTGGCTTTATGAATGTTTGTAAACTATACTTGTGTGAAATTTACATATCTCAAGTGTAAAAATCACTGAAAAAAATTCTGATCATCTTGCTTCTAAGAGATGAGAACCAAATAAGTATGCTACTATCTATGTTCATGCATGTACAGTAAAACCTCAATTTAACGGACCCCCATTCAACAGACTTTGGAAGCAACGGATGCTGTCTGGTACTCCTGACAAAAATCCATATTGAGCTGTGCAAAAAATCTTTTGCTTGGACACCTTTTGCATATGCATATTTAAACAGTATATGCAAACGTCAAGATTTAACAGAATCCTGGCATTAATGGACACTATTTCACCCCTATTGGTCCATTAAATCAAGGTTTTACTGTATCTTGAAATCATCACATGGTCATTTCAGCCCACCAAGATTGGACAGTTATTAGCATAGGCACATGTAGCATTATGCATAATGTATCATAATAACAGCAACACTTTAGCTATTCTAAGTTTGCATGGTGTTTAATTTGTAGCAAAAAATAAGTTGTAAACATGGAATTGATGAAATCAGCCTCTTAAGTAAAACCTATGTCAAAAGTCTGAGATGCTTGTTTGCATTGAGAATGCAATCTAAAATGAGTGGAACCTTCTTAAACATCTTGTGGTACAACAAATGTACCAAACAGAGAGTATGCATGTTTTAAAGAAAATCATACATAAGCAACATAAAGATCAGTTTATAGATCTGCTTAAGCCTGCTGAGCTTGCACCCATATCACCACTTCAAACTGCAGATTGAGAGAAGGAACTCAAAATGACATTAAAACTTCTAACATAAATAGATTGTTTGTAGATAAGCTCAACAAACTAATGAAAACTGCACTAAATAAGTGTGTTGCTGAATTTAATTTTAATCAAGCTGTGTGAGCGGAGGAACACCAAAGAAACAAGTGCATTTGAAATGCTCTTGTCAGATAAATGAATGAACATTGTATAAATATATTAAGAACTGTTTTATTTTCAGAGGTTGCTTTTATGTTAAAAGGTGTAAAAGAATTGATATCAAACTATGCTATTTTCAATCTTAATTTTTTTAAAAAGCATTTGCTATTTTTTTATGTTTAATTAATTGACATTAGACCATAAATATTTCTGATTGCCTCTTTTTTATGTCAGGGAGTCATGATGTACCACTCAGCTTTGTGAAATCATGTGGATTAACTACACTTATAGCCTCTATTTTTTTAATGGTTTTAGTGATTTTGACACTAACCACACAGGAAAAGGTGTTAGATCTTGATTTACCAGTTTTTGAGTGTCTAACAAAGAATGTGAAAACTTAGGGTTTTTCCACAACTAATGGTATTTTATTCCTTTATAAAGATATTAGCATTATGCAACAGTGAGAAAGTCTAAAGAATTTATTTCCATAATAAATATTAAGAAACATGTTCCAAATTTTAAAGCTATGATGAAAGTTAAAGGTTTTTTAAAAAACCAGAGCAGCTAAGCTAAGGTTTCATCCTGAGTTGTCTCCTGCAATCTAGTTTTATAAAAAGAACAAAAAAAACTGATCATTTATACTGAATGTAGTTATCTAATGGTTGTATTATCAGTTCATACATAAAACAGTGAATAAAATGAAGTTTAAATATAAACCTGTGACAACAATGTGACTAAACTTAAAAATTAAAAAACTTTAATAGCTACAAGTTTCATAATATAAAGTGTCAATAATCTTGTCATTTTTCAGATTTACTGTTTGTTTGTGTTTTTGTCATTTAAAATCTCAAAGATTCAATTTAGCTCAAAAGAAAAAATTCATGCTCTAGAGAAATGTCAGCACTTAAGCTCTAAGGTTAAGGTATACTATAACCTACATTAAGAAAAGCAAATGTCAACTTGCATCAACATGGCTTCAAAGCCAAAAATGAAGAGCCAATATTACAAAAAAATAAAAAACTGATGATACTGTTAGTTAGTATGCATATTATACAGTTCCAATCAGAACATAGTAAATAATGATATGTTCTTATAAAATAATGCTGTTAAATACAAAGTACAGTGGTTTCCAAAAGTTAAGCAACAGAAAAATAACAATAAGATTCTTCACCAAATAATCAACACAAACTCCTCTTCCCAAAGCAACTTTTTATCAAAGAAATATAAATTACAAATAATTTCTATGGGTATAAAGGAAATAAGCAAGACCAAATCAGGAAACAAGAAGGAATTATAAAAATAATGTAAACATAAATGAATTTGAGATAGTCAACACAAGATATGGTCCACCCTGATAGCAATCAGCAATGAATGACTCATAGCAGTTTTGCATGCTGTTTACGACCCTATTAACAAGAGCAGAGGGCAATAAAATCTATTGTCTTATTAGAAAATTTTTCAATTCTTGGAGTGATTTTGGAAGTTGGAAAAAGGCAACAGAACTTCCTAAAGTATCCTAAACATCCTCAACAGGAGTTAGCTAAGGAGAACATGCTCACCATATCATACGGGTAATGGTTTGTTCTTAATGGTCAATTGCATGTTCCCTATATGGCCAAGCACTAGCAGCTATTAAAATGAAATTTTTTCCAATTGCATCTACATGTGATCTGACATAGGGATCCAGAATCTTGTCTTTATACCTCATTGTGGTGAGAGTACCTCTTTAAAACACATGCAGGTCTATAAGTCTAACCAATGAAATTCCTGTCCAGACCATCACACCTCCACCACTGTAGTGATCCCTTTTCATTGTGTTTAAGAGCTGGTTATGTGTTCCACTTTCCCTACAGATGAATACATGCCCTAATTCACAAAGGCTAAATCTTAAATCATCAGTAAAGAGAACATGGCCCCACTCATCTGGTATTCAAGCAACATGTTCACAACACCAGTTGAACCACTCCTGTTTGTGGCAATAGATCATCTTGCAAAGAGTCTAGTTTCATGCAACCTTCTGTGTGTGGTTGAGGCTACCAACTTCTGTGTGGCCACAGAGAGATCATTGGTATGATTGATGTTAAAGTTCTGCTTTGCCAAGCCAAAAGTGGCACATGGAAATCATCTGCTGGGGTTGTGACCCATGGTTGACCTTGAACTGGTCTTTGGAGCAACAACTTACTTATGATTCAATATGTTCATAAAGATTAAAGAACAAAAGAACAAGCTACTGTTAAAGTACTGATTCCATAGAAAATTTTATTTATGATAAAGTTTGCAGTATAAGACTTCATTTCAAGTTCTGCACTTGGGAGGCAAAGTTATGATGATACAAGTATGAGTGGATAGGCTAATCAAGTGCAGGCAAAAATAAAGGAAAAAGTACCTCATGCTGTGTATGTTTATTGTTATGATCACAGAATCGATCTGTTCCTTGTAAACACCATTTCAAACATGTCAAATGATTCAATAGGTTTTTTTGGCATAGTACAGAGCATGTACAACTTTATAACAAATAGTGATACAAGGTTTATGCTACTTATCCAGGCACAGAAGCAGTTAAACTAGAATGTCTTTAAGTCTTGACTGAACAGCTACTACAGGTACAAAGCAATCAACAAAATCATTTTTCAGTATGATGCTATTCTGGATGTTCTAGAAGCAATTATCTTGATGCAGAAAGATACTTTCCGAAAGGCTACAGATTTGAAAACAAGACTAGAATTGGCCTAGCTCATCTTCTACTTTCATGTGATCAAAACATTACTCAGTATGAGAAATGCCTTCTTTGATCTGCAAGAAAGTGTATTTGTGTTATTGAGAGCATCAGGCTAGATAAAAGCTACCTGAAATGAGTTGCAAGCAACCATATCTGAAACCAAATGGAAAACAATATGAGGGAGAGCAAAATGCTTTGCTTCTAGGGAAGATATTGAGATCAACTTGAACCCAGATAATTCTATATTTATGCATTTAAGATCAAGAAAAATCCATAAAGTATTGAAGTTATTAGCTGACTATTTTATCAACACCAGTATTTGGCAGTAAACCAACAGTGAGAAAAGCTTACAATACCATTACTGACTGGTTCATTGGAGATAACAAAAACCATTATTCAATGTAAGGAATAATTTGCTAGTAAGTCAATGAAGTTCATGGACATTGACAGAAATTAGTAGTTTTCAAAACTGTACAGTATATACATTGATGAGGTAATTTTGACATCTCAGGCTTGTACTCCAAAAATGTATCTCAATTCAGCTTTACCAATTGCAGAGTACTGCAACATTCGCACAGTACTTAACAAATTGCAGACACTGCCTTCAGCATATTCAGAAGAATTGTCATCTCAGCTGTCAACAATAGATTCTTTTCGGTTTTTGAAGAGGATGAAATCCTATGTCAGCTCAACAATTGGAGATAAAAGATTTAGTCATTTAATACTTATAGCAGTAGAACTAAAAGTTATTAAATCTTTTTATCTTATCTTCTAGTGAATGATTTTTCCTGTATGCAAAATCAGTGTCCTCTTATTAGGGTAGTTTATTTGTTATTTGTTTGTTTTCTAGTAAAGTTTTGCATATAAAAAGTACATATAATTATCAATAGTCTTCAACAGACTAAATCATTCTCTTCATTTATTTTAGTTAAGCTCTATAAATACAGTCCATATATCAAGCACAATAAATCTATGATACCACAGGTCTCAATAGGAGAAAGGTGGCAAAGCTTCGTACCGCTGCAAAAAGTCCTGGCATCATCTTGCATTTCCACTAGGTCTTAGTATGAGGTCCCCCTCAATCTTTTAAAAATAAATTTGTTACCAGTCAAAATTTTATTTGTTTTCTTAGATATTATCATGAGGTGTACTATTCATGTCAAAGAATGTGTCTATAACAGGGGTTCCAAACCTGTGGTATGCAAACTAATGCAAAGTGGTATGCAAATATACCAAAAACATACAAAACGTTTTTCTTTCCATTGCTAGTGTTAATTAATAAAATTAATTCTATTATTTAAAATTTTAATTTTAATTAAGTTAGTGTTCAATAACATTCTATTCCAAGTTTACCTATTTTATGCACCATTTTACATGCAAAGTTAAAAAAATTTTAAATTTTCTTAGACCAACCTCACCAAGCTTCCAACCAACCCCCCCCCCCCATTTTTCTTAGTTCACCTAGATCATCCACTATGGTGGTACACTAATTTTGCTTTTTTGATTTGGTAGTTAAAAAAATGGAAATCCATAATAATATAGCTACTTTCCCTACCTGAAAAAATTAAATCACCTTTAAACAACTAAAGATTAAATTGGATAACTCAAGCCTTTGTAGTTTCTCTGCATAACTATAATTGATCATTCTAGTAAATCTTTTAACCTTCTTCAGAGAAGCAATATCCCTTTGGTAATGGGTATTGCATTATTGCTAATAAATATGCTTCAAAATCAACTACACAGAGGCAATTGTAAATACATCATCTAAACTGAATTGCTGCAAAGAAGTCATTACTGTATAAAATGTCAATAACAAAAGATCTGACATTGTCAAAACACATGTAAACTGGAGAAAAGCGAGACTAGATAGAATCAGAAGTTGTGGACTGGCGAATTACTTTTTTCGTTATTCAGTACAAGGCGACTAATTTACATGAGAAGTGAAAAGTATCTAGTCTAACAATAAAACATGGAAGAGATATGAAGGTGTTATGGTTTGTGTGTGCTAAGGGAGTCAGTCTAATAATGTTGTGAAAATAGATAAAATATGAAATCTGAATCTTACACAAGTTAGAAGTGTGAAGCAAATGTTGTGGCCACCCCAGAGACCTTGTCCCAGTCTGATTAAGCAAATCTGAAAGTGACTCCAGTGAGACAACTCCAATGAATCCTTTCTAAATACATTTGTGATTTGAAACAGAAGTGAGGTCAGCTTTCTTCTGACTTTCTCTAGAGAAACAATGCATGACAACTGTAAGTGTAATGAAGGAAAAAAAGGTCATCCAAATTATTAGACTGATGCTTCATTTGATATTGCTAACTAAATAGTAAGATAAAATATGTATATTTAATTTTGGAAGTTGTCATTTATTACATAAAAATGAATTTCAGCATTAATCATGATGAATAGATGACTCATATTTTTAGTAGCATGACATTATATATGCATGCAAAAGCCCAAAAATTAATATGGTACATTAAAAACAAAAAATTAAAAACTCAGAAGTATTAAATATAGATATTTACTTTTATTTAAATAAGACTAAAACTAGAAAAATATTCCATAAATAGTATAGACCTATCAAATATAACCTACTTTAAATTCTAAATGATATACAGTCCAAATCATTCCCAGATGGGTTATTTTCACTGCTGCAATTTCCAATTTATATTAAAAATGAAAATTCCATTAATATTACTTTCATTTTTCAATTTCTTCCAGAAAGATCCTAATAAAATCTGCTATTTTTTTTGGAAAATGACAGCAATAAGTTTAATTATATATTAACTATGTCATAAGACAGCTATTTTAATTAAGCATAAAGAAGAATATATTAACATGGTGAAGAAAATCAGTTTGTTTTTATTTTAAAAATCACTATTTGTGTGTGTGTGTGTGTGTGCGCGCGTGCGCGTGTGTCTAAGTATACAGAAAAATGAAAATGCTTTTCAATTTCTGATTTTTAATGCATTCAAACTGCTTGAAAAATATATCCACATTCCATAAGTGTTTAGTTTAAATGTGAGAAAATATTTTAAGTTTCATCATGTTAATCATGTACTCCAGGAAGTTTGTAATTTTCTTGCAAGTTAGAAAATATTTTAAAAACAAAATTAATAAATTGCTTTTTGTTTCAGTGAAACCCAATCAAGCCATAGACAATTTGGAACACATTTACCATTTGTAAAGTTCATGAAAGGTGATAACCTGTCACATTAGCCTTGCTGACCTCAGGTGATTGTAGTGCAAGCTTTCAGGATCATAATGCCCAGAACCCTTTCATGTACAGCACTGGATGCCACCAACTTTACTGAAGAAAGAATCTACTAGATGTCTTCTGATCAGAAGTGGGAAGAAACCCACACAAATGAGCTACTTCAGAAGAGTGAGATAAACTATGTCATTGGCTAAGCATGACCCAAACCCAATGAGAACCCAAATGCAGCTATGAAAATAGCAACCAAGATTACAAATGCACTAACCTGGCACTCAATTTTTCTTTCATTCAGTAAAAATTTTCAAAGTTTAAGCTGTTATGATTTTTGCACATGCATGCAATGTACCTCATTTTAATTCAATATGGCCAGTGATAATATCAATCAAAGATTTACAATCTAAAATATGTAAAACAACCAACAAAAATTGTCTTCATTTCTCACAGACTAACAACTGAATTATGAAATATGTATTGAAGATAAATCGGAAAGTGTATATGGCATTCCTTTCCCCACAAATTTATTGATAAACTAGTAAAACAGTTTTCATAAATTACTAATTTGTACCTATAAAATCTACCTAACAACCTTGACAAAGAATGTAAAAATGCCCAACATCTATTCCTGTTAAATGCTTCAAATTTATAAAGATTTGTATACAAAATGTACTCAAATATTTTACAATAAAATTAGTAAATGACATGATCTTTTAAAAATTATATATTCTTTTTTAAAACATAGACATTTTGCAATTTAAACATAATTAAAAATGAAAACTAAATTATTTTCCTCAATTCTCATTTTTTGTTTTACTAAAAATGATTTAATAGTATTTTTCTTTCATTTAAGAGTCTAATGATGACTTCTGTAAAGTCACATACAGTTTATACAATTAAATGTGGCACTATATTTATAAAAATGTTTAAAATGTGTTTCAAATGTGTGATATATTGATGAGCAGTTTAATTTACATCTTCCAGGACATGAAGAATCAGTTTTGCCTAACCATAAACTTTGATCATAAATACATCTGGAAGAACAGTAGAATTCTGCACTGATTGAAAAATATTTTGGAATCTTTATTTAAGCAGTCCTAGTGTAGCAGTAGCAAAATTGAAGGCAGGCATAAAAGTAAAAACAAATTATCAGTTACAGAATTTTAAAATCATTTTATAAAAAGCAAAAATAATCTATAAAAGTCAGTAGAAAAATATTTTGTTTGTTGAACTAGTTTATTCAGCTTAAATGCAGCAATCAAATCCAGCTCAGAAAAAAGAAAATTTTTTCTCTAGTTTTCTAGTTTTTTGTTTGACGATAAACTTCATTAATAATAAATTTTAATTTTTTTTTTGTTAAATTATCATCACTACCATGAAATTAGTTCTTTAAATATTGACAAATTCCAGTATAAAATGTAAGGTTCTATCTTGAAAACATGCCAAAATTTCTCTCCACCAAGATTAACTAACATTTAAAATATCTTTTGACATTCCTTTTTAACCATTCTGGAAGAACCTGTTACTGAATACAACAACAGTTTTCACATAATAAAATGATTTCCAAACCCATCAAATCTTTGACAACTCTTCGTTGTTAGCATAGTTACTAATATGTAAGAAATCAAACCAATCTGAATGGGGGTTGATTACAAGTAACAGTTAGTAGAACTAGAATCATGTTTTAAAAAAATCATTATTTTCCATGTACCAAGGGTGATAAATTAATCAAGGTGACATACATATGCTCTGAACTATATAAACTAATTCTGGTAGTAGGTAAATCTGTTTGTTTCCAGCATTCATCATGAAGTTGATGATTAGCTACCAATGCAGCAGACTGCGTTATGGTTTACAACAAGGAAAGATGTAGTGGGTTACCATTACCTTCAGCATCGAAAGACCCTACAGGAAATCTCCATTTTTATATGTGAGCAGGAACCTGAAAGCCTGGATGGTCAGCTGGTGAAGAATTGCGAGAAGAAAATATGCTAGGGAGATATGCCAAACCAAGTCAGTTCCTAGTGAGAATCAAACTCTGGCCCTCAACCTTAGCAGCAGCCCAGTAGTCTTAACAATCAGACCACTATGCTACTATCTAATATTACATCTTCAAAAAAACCCATTATAACATTCTGAGCGTATTCTTGTTGTTTTAATCACTTTAACATAAAGAATAAACAACAAGCATAAAAGTACTATTACAATATAAACATTAAAATATAGCCATTAATCGAGCTCAAGAAAATTAGCCTTACCTCAATTTTTCTGCTAAGAAATGTGTCATAAAACAGAAAACAGGCCAGATAAGCTGATAATCATTCCTATTTTGTCCTTTATCAGAAAGGAAAATAAAATGTAGTTTAGCTGTTTACTGATAAAAAGTGAACCACCAATACTGCACCCAGGCCAATGAACACCTCCCATGATTAATCTTCTGCTCTTGCCCACACAACAACACAAGAGAAAAGTATTTGATGTTCTTATTGTATACCAAGTGAAAACATTGTCCTGTAAACCATAAAATTTTATTGTTAGTAAAAACATATCTAATTTTTAAAAAAAACATCTGAAGTTAAAGATTACCTTTTGTTTCAAGGTATTCACAGATAGGTTTTATGTGATGTGTATTCCCCTTCATCATACAGATATGCAGTGTCATTCTATTTGTATCTAAAAAAGGTAGCAGAAAAAGCATATTACCTAAACTTTGATGAGTTTAACACTTTAGCATAATGTAATCTTCTAATAAATTCAAAATTAATGATATGCTAAACAATTCTTTTTAAGTGAACAAAAAATTTCATAAGCATTCCTGTTTAAGGGTTATCAACTTTAGTCTTTGAAAGTAACTCCTCTCTGTATTACACCTGTTTCCTTAAGTTTTGCAACACATGCTCATAATTAAGTCATCTATAATCTGCATCATACCAGTATATTTTCTTTTTAAGAATTCACATGAAACATCTAAATTTGGCACATTATATTTTATCAACTATTTATAAATCAAAATCTTTATTGTGAGATGGCAAGTCTCAATAAGAAATCAAATTTATCAAAAAATTTTAATAATTTAAAACAACAATGAATTAGCATGAAATATACATATACAGAAATTTCATATAAGTAAAACAAAAGTTTGAAAAAATACCTGTTTATTCTGGAATAATACATAGGCACTAGCAAAATAGGCACAGATTAATACTTTGTGGTACAACCCTTTGCCTTATACAAGATAACCACACTGATACACTATGCAAATAAGATTACCAATCCTGGTCTGTGAGATTATAATCTATTTCTGGCACAGCATCTACATCAGGCAATCCTAGAAAGTAGATTTATGGCTGCATGTTTACAGGAATTAGTTGAGGATAACAATCGAATTAGTGTCTAATGATTCCATAGCAAAGTTGAGATCTTGACTCACTTTCCATTGCAAAGATGTTGTGAGCTAAATGTCTAACTTTCATGAAAATACTGCCCTTTTTTAACAGATGACCTTTGGTATACATAGGCAGAAGTCCTTGAAAAATGTCAATGCATCTGGAAAAAGTTATAAATCCTTCACAGACTACCAGCTGTGACTGTTCAATGATCCAAGGTCTACTCCACAGCAGTTTTCATGCTTTCCTTCACAAAACAAAGGTTCATTCTGCTGGTTTCAGATATCCAGCATGTACATGAATGGTTGTCTCATGGCTTTTCTTAACCTGAAGAATCACCCTGTTAACAGTATCCAATATCCAGTTCCTGGAGATTTTCTGCTGCCTTCTATTAACATCCCATTGCCCAACTAGGCACCCACTTTCAAAGTTCATCAGTTGGCTTTCTCTGGCATGTTGCTTGCATTTAACGTGTGACAAGAATAATCTTTTTGAGTCTTATGGGTATCCTTTTACTTATGTCAAATCTATATATAAAAGTGTCCCAAAAAGATATCTATATACAGAGTCATTTCATCTCTCAATGTTAAAATCTTTCATCTGGAAGCTCACAGAAGACAGTACAATGCAACAGCATATCCCTGATGTCACATGTTTTCAGTGTATAAGAAAAATGACAAGCATAAGATTGTCTTTTGATCAGCACAAGCAGATAATAAAGTTGTACTGGAAATTTGAGAATGTTGCCATGGTACAGCATGCATGGACACAAAAATACAACAGATCTACCAACATTAAATTTTGAAAAATAGCAATCCCTATCCAAAAAATAATCCTTGTCAGGACAAGGAAAGAATTGCAAAAAATATACATAAATGGAAATGGTTTTGTTATTAATGATGTTTTATTTAATTAATAATATAGTCAACCCTCATTATATGCAGGTGTTGAATTCCTGAGGATTGCTGTGAATATCGAATCTACGTAAAACAGTAAACTTATAAAATGTAATAACAGGGGTTGCATCAGTTTTGCCTCCTTCAAGCGCCATCAAATCAACATTGTTCACAGTTCCACATCTGTTTTCTTATGACACATCATGCATATACTGACTGTTGCAAAATTGTCTTTATTTTGATCCTTTTCTTTGCAAGTCTGTTTGGTGGTGCATGCCTCTAATACCCATTTGAATGCATTCTGACCAATTTGATCATCTGTGTTGTTATCTGTTACTGTTATTTAGATTGCTTATCAAAAATAAGGCTCTGCGGAAGGTAATTTCATTCCGTTCGGTTCCAAACCTCTCCCCCAGTGACCAGCCCGTCATGATTGATTCTACCTTACATCTTCAAGATGTAACACTGGACATCTACAAATAAGGATAGTGATGCTCCTCATGATACTGAAATAAAATCGTGGATATGCGAAAAAGCATGTATAATGAGTGTCAACTGTACTTACTAATTGCAGTATACTACTGATTAAGAGCCTTGTAAGTAGCATTCTTCGCTTTTTTTAGGAAGTCATCTGTAAATACTTGGGAGAAATATGCTTTTTGCGCCATCTCCATCTTCCTTATCAGGACTGACTCTGAGGTGAAGTCTGACATTGGTCTTCTAAAGTCTGTCCGATTTTTCCAAATAGGGTACAATTTACTGTCAGCATCATTTGTACCATCAGTGGACAAGTTGAAAGCCTTAGTTTTAATGTTACACACAATTCTTTCACTTGCACTGCTGGCCATTTCTCCAACTATTGCAGTGGATTTCTAGCACAACCATATCTTTTAGCTATTTCTGAATCCAAAAATAGTAGAAAATTTCTTTTACAGCATGGACTAAAACTGCCAAAAAAGATTATGCTCCACAATGAAAGAATTGAATAAATATTCTGCTCTGATCACATCATTTTCTGATTTAGTATAGGGTTTTACAAAAAATGAGTCCAGTTTATTAGTTTCAGATGCTCTCAAACAATTTTCCTGTGTTTAGAAGTGTTGAAATGTTTTTGATGTCATTTTCACCTCACCTCCAAGAAAAACAGATAAATCACAAACACAAATTGTACATCTTGCATACGAGGTCTGTAGAGAAAGTATCCGACCTTAGGCTGGGAAAAAAAATTACGTACTTTGGAGGGTTCAATTGCTAATCCCCTTCGAAGTAGACCCCTTGTGCCTCCACACATTTAGCCCAACGATCCTTCCACTGTTCGAAGCACGTCTGGAATGCTTCTTCTGGAATGGCTCTCAGCTCCGCCATCGCATTCCGCATGATGTCCTCTTGGCTCTCAAAGCGGGAGCCTTTCAGTGGCATCTTCATTTTTGGGAACAACCAGAAGTTAGAAGGAGCCATGTCTAGAGAGTAGGGAGACTGGCGAATCAGCGAAATGCCTTTCTATACCAAGAAACCTTGGATCAGCTGCGACAAATGAGCCGAGGCATTGTCATGATGCAGCTGCCAATTTTGCGAGGCCTACAGATCCGGTCTTTTGTGCCGAACTGCATCACGAAGGCGTCGGAGAACTTCCTGATAGTACTCCTTTGTAACTGTTTGTCTTTCTGGTGTGTATTTGTGATGCACAATGCCTCGGTAGTCGAAGAAAACAGTCAGAATCACCTTGATTTTGCTCCAGACCTGATGTGCTTTTTTGGCCTTGGCGACATTGGGTGCTTCCACTGTGATGACTGAGCTCTGGTTTCCGGGTCGTACCTGTACACCCACATCTCATCTCCAGTTATCATGGTATTCTGGAACTCAGGATTCCTGTTGGCAGTATCCAGCAGGTGTTGCACAACCTCAAGACGAATTTGTTGTTGTTCCTGAGAAAGCAGCTTGGGCACAGTGCAAGCCAAAATCCTCCTTTAAAATTGCATTTGCAGAATTTTTACTGATCCCAACCTCATCACCAATTTCCCGCACCGTCAAACAACGATTCTCCATTATCAAGGTCCGCACTTTCTCAATAACAACTGCATTGTGGCTTGTTGATGGCCTCCTGGAATGCCGGTCACTCTCCACCAATGTGCGGCCATCTTTGAACCTGTTGTACCATTCTTTTATTTGGGTAACATCCATAGCATTGTCACCAAAAGCCTGTTGAATTTTGCGAATTGTTTCCGCTTGGGTATATCCAAGTTTTTGGCAAAACTTGATGCAAGATCGTTGCTCCACATGTTCCGTCAGCATGGGCAAAATGAAAATGCAACAAGTAGTACAGCACCTCACACGCTGGCTGCCTGACAGCAACTGACGCATCCAGCAAGCCCACCAAAAACCACACATGCGCATGAAGGCATACGGCTCCACTATGCACACTTTTGCCTCCCTAACGTCATTACTTCCCAAGGAAAAAATAAAGTCAGATACTTTTTCAACAGACCTCGTAATTTATATCCCTTGAGAATGATATAATATCATTGAACTTCTTTGAATACTCTTGCATAAACTTTTGCTTGCAATACACTTTTCTTTTCCTTTGTTGTAGTCATTGGCGACAAAGCAGAATCATGCTCTACAGCCATTTTTCTCTAGTTATCAATGCACCCTAGATGCTTACTCTTACTGAGTGCATAGAAAACCGGAATAATGCCCCAAAATAAAACAGGATTATACACGTAAAAAAGAATAATTACTTATTAAAATGCCCTAGTTTACATTACTTAAGCACTTTTTAAATCGACTATTTCAAGCACTTGTAAGATCAAGATGCAAAGCAGAGAGCAGTGCATTATTTCCAGAAAAATTTCAGGTTGGTTAAAAATTCCAGAATTTTGCATAAAAACATTAAATAAATCAATAATTCTTGCACGTGTAAAATGAAAAAAATAACTGGAATAATTATGCATAAATCATAAGTGTTGCCAGGTCTGATACAAATCACTACTACTAGCCCTTCCAGTCGAAAGCATTTTGGTTGTACAAGACAGGAAAAAGAGGAAAACCTTCCAGGAATCAATGTGGACAGGTGTCTCTTCCCACATACAGCCTTATCAAGCTATTTTTATTTAATGACAGTGACACGTGACTAATGCCTCAATCTCCTCATAAGCATCGTTGTGCCTAACATTGAAACCATGTATGGCAATGAAAAAGTGGTAGAGATGTGCAGACGTTTTTGGATGAATACTTTACTGGGAGGTGGATTGGAGATGCAGCCTAGTTCAATACCTGCCATTCATTCAACCTCACACCACCAGATTATTTTTTTCCTGTTGGACAAGATAAGGTGTATACCATAAACAACTACCATCTGAAAACTTTAACAGAGAAATTGTTGATGCTTTAACAGCTGTTTCTATGAAAACCTACTGCAGCATATCACTCTGTTGTCAGATGACTATGTGGATACCAATGGTGGAGATTTTGAACACCTATTGTAGTGTATCATTCTCGAGGTATAAAGCAAAAATTCCATCAAGCAAATATGTCTTTGTTTACTAAGCTATAGAAAAATGTGCATTTATCTATGTTGGACACTTGACTGACTTACTTTGTACCCATTTTTTTTTCTCTCTACATTGATGCCTCCTAAAGAAGCAACCCTGGAGAGCATAGCACCATGACTGTCCACTAAAAAGCATTGTCAATCCTGCACCATGCACCAGATGGGGCCCAGCACTTCCAGCAGCATGGAATTTGTTACTAAAATTCTTCATTTTTTTTAGATGAAACCCACAAGGCTTACTGGGGAAGAGGGAGAAAAATCCATGCCAGTGAGGTATGCCAAACCAAATCAGTCCCCTGCACGAATCAAATTTGGGCCCTTGACCTTAGCAGTCCAATAGTCTACCACTGCACTACTGCACTGTCACCTTTACATCCAAAAATATATAAAGAAAGTTCTTTGGTAGTCTACCTACCAAATCAAAGAAACATTTAACCACATTATTTTCCTTCATTCCACCTTAATCAGGGCAGTGACCTTCACCTGACATAAGCATGATTTCAAGATTTTATATAAATAATACAAATAATGGTCACATAAGTTCCTTTAAAATCAGGTTAATATAATATGCCACTGAAAACAACAGCTTATCTCCCTATTAATTTTGCTAGCCAAAAAAATTATATTCAATTTAAGTTCAGAATTTTAAAAATACATTGTTCATGTTTTTTCATAATTTTTAACGATAACCGATTAATATAAATTATAAAATTTAGCATTAAGCACTATTAAAAATAGCAAATAATCAATGTTACATCCCATTTTAGCAATATGCTTGTTTGTTTTTAAATATTAAAACAATCAACATAAAAATAGAGAAATATAACAAAATAGAAATTTTAAAATAAAAATGTATAAACTCGAGTGGCATGTTTAATAATATACTATTACTGTATATTCAAACAAGTCACATAATTTAGCAATAATAATTCATGACTAATGAAATAATTAAATAAAGTTAAATTAAAATAACTTTTAGCCAACAATACTAACAAAAATTGTATTATGCATACAGATTTTCTAATTTATTTATAGTATTAGTCTTATGTAGAACTTATGAAATTATCAATGAATAAATAAATTACCAGTGGTAGTAAGTAGTATCTTAGTAAATTGATATAAAACTGCACTGGGACCTTTTCATAAGTGATAATCATTTTCTGCCCTTTTGTATTAACAAAACTAAAATATTTTCAAACTTTTTATTCTCGGGATACAATTAAAGAAAAAATTATTTTAAAATATTTACTTGTCTGAATATTTTTTTAAATTGAGGAAAAAAATTCATTAAACATTACAATTATGTATATTTATTACTGAATAAAATTTTACTTAAAAGTACAAGTAATTATAAAATTCATACAGAACATAATGTTAAAGATTATTCTATAATTAAAACTCATTTAGATATTTGATAACATTCTAAGTACAAGAGAATAATGGATATAAAGTCAAATAAAGAATGAAAATTATCATATACCAAAACCAATAAAGTCACAAGTTTAGATCAAAAAATTCCAAATGTTTAAAAAACACAAACAAAATCCTAATTATATGTGTGTGCGTGTGTGTGTGTGCGTGTGTGTGCGCGTGTGTGTGCGCGTGCTTTTTTTTAAATATTAAAAGCATAATTATGGGTTTGTTTTTTTAACCAGTGAATTTTCATGCTAAAATCTTTGTTATGAAAAAATATATATTGGCAATAAATCCTCTTTTTTTGCAGAAATTTTTTTAGATTACCAAAACTGATTTTCTATTGTTCACTATCAAAATCTTTGCAACAATCACTGCGTAATAAAAAATTGTAGTTAATAATAATGGAAACCAATTGAAAACTAATCAACATTTGTATTCCATCATGCAGAAACAGTCTTTATACCAGACATTTCACACAGTAAATAGATGCTAGAAAATAAAAACAATGAAAAAAATAATAGAAAATAGAATAAAGAACAATTTTCATAATTACATCAATAAATTCTAAACTTATTTTTAAGCATACTTAATTCATTACTGATTAAAGTAAATCTTCAAAAAAATATATATATTAATGACAAACATTACAAAAATTTTAAGAAACTGTTATAGAGAGGTTTAAAACCCTTTAGATACTTCAAAATTGTTTTTAAAAATGTCTGCCTAGTTTAATTTATAAATTTTAAAAGAGAATAAAGCCTTTAGAAACCATGTAGTTTGCTTCTTTTAGTTAGAAACCAAAAAAGACTATATAATTATAGTTAGCTAAACCACCTTGAAAATATATTTTTAGTAACAGATCTGCAAGCAGAAAACAGCTAGCATCAGATGTTAAGTGTCGGTCAGTGTCAACCAGTTGCAAGAAAAAAATTTTATATATACACACACACAGTGATGGAAATAATTAGGGAAACAGAAAAGCTGTGTATAAAATGCAAATAATGTGATAGAATTACATCTCATATGTAAAAATGAAATGGTCCATAATAAAGTTGTGTGTTGATGCAGTACATTGTGATTGGTTGTCATGCAAGCAATCAGAAAGTGCCACACCTGCAGGACAATGAAAGTATAAACTGACATCATTAGTATGTGTGATGAATGTGCAGTGAAAAGTATGGCTCCTGGGAAGAAAATATCACATGATGTGGCAGATTGCAGCCCAACTTCATGGTTCAGAAGGAGCTATATGCAAGACTCTGAGGATGATACATGAAACTGGTACTGTTGACAATAGATATGGTCGGGAAAGAAAGCCCAAATTCTCCAAAAGTGATGTTAAGTACCTCAGAGTATGTTCTCTACAGGAGAGATGACAAGCCAGTAAAGATCTTGCAAATGACCTAGCTGTAAGTATGAATTTTTAACATTTCTTCAAGAACAGTAAGATGCACTTTAGCATGGTTTCAGTGAATATGCAGCTGCCTGAAAACCATTGCTGAAGAAACACAACCAAACAGCAAAGCTAAAATAACCAGGAAAAATTAAACAGTGGGATAACCAAACCTGGAAAGTGATCTTTACAGCTAAGTCTAGGCAGACTGGAAAGTAGTATAACAGTCCATGTACAACAAATATAGTGAAGCATAGGGTAGATCGATATAAGTGTGGGGCTGCAGAACAGCCAAGGATGTTGAAGATTTGCATAAAATCAAAAGTATACTGACTGAGGACAGATACAGTAAGTTCTCATCCATCATACCATTCCCTCAGGAAGAAATCTCATACAGAGAGAATTTATCTTCAAACATAACAATAACCCCAAGCATTCAACCAATGTGGTGAAAAACTATCTGGAAAGTAAAGAGGTTGATGGAACACTCACAAAGATGCCTTGTCCTGTCCTGCACAAAGTCCTGATATGAACATCATTGAAGCTATATGGGGTTATATGGCTACTGAGAAACTCAAATGGCAACTAAACACCTTGGATGAATTGTGGAAAGTGCTACAGAATATTTGGAACATTCCACAATCATACAGTGATAACCTGTCTGGGAGCATGAAAACAAGTTGTCATGCCCTGTATAAAGCTAGGGGCTCACATACCAAATGCTAATGTACTATACAATATATTCATTTGGTTTTCACATTTTTTTTTGTAATAATGCATTGTCTATGTATTATGTGTCTCTTAGTTGCAATTACTCTTTATTTGTACATATGTTGTGGGTTTCCATAATTATTTTCAAGAGTGTATGTATGTATGTGTGTATATGTACATAGAAATTGTATAAAGCAAGGTTTTCTACTTTCTTGTGTTAAATAAAGTAGTGATTAGCTTAAATTGCAAACTGCTAAATTTCCTCAAGCTATACTACATATTATAACAGTAAAAAATGCACACTAAAAACAACAAACAGCATAAACAAAATTCTACTTGTATAAACAAACTCTCTTCTCCAATTATTTTTTATGATATGACTTTACAGGTCTGATTTTCTATTCTATATTGTACATTCAACACCTAAATACATAACCAGTTCAATATTTGAACTAAATTTTATCTATCATACAGATAAAATTTAGTCAATGAATAAAATGAAAAAACTAGAATAAAGTAAAATAATCCAAAAGATGTTCCATCATAAGGAACATCGGCATGACATTTTTTAAAACACCATACTTAATAAAATTTACAGACTATTTCATAGTGAATGATAGGTTTAAATGAAATAATTATACATTTTAACAATCAGTTAGATATGGTAAATTGTTAATGATAGTTATTTTCATTCTTTCTAGAGTGAATATGTAAGCAATCTTTATTAATTTTAGCTCAATATAGTGATCTACAGCAGTGAAAGAGTTAAGATGTGTATGTATTTGTGTGATACTGTTAGTACATATTCACCGCTTCTAGTTCATTAAGAAACCATTTCACTTTCATGACTACAAATAGCCATAATACTCCAGGTAACCAAGGACATATAGGTTTAAGTAGTGGAAATACGTATTGATTAGTACTGTTTAAATTTTTATTTCATCTAATCAAGTATGTTTCAGTGTAAAATGATAAATAATTAAACAAATTCAGTGGCAAAACAACTTCATCATTAAAATCCATTTGCACTATGGTGCAGTCTTTCATTTAAGCCTGTCTGTAGCTATTGCACAGATCAAAGGATATTAGATCTACATAAATCAACTTTTCCTTTAATATTTCCACTGTATGTGTAAAAGGTCTTCAATATTTTCACTGTATGTGTAAAAGGTTAACAAAGTTAAAAATCAATGTTGTTTCTAACAACTTGAAATCAGTTTTTTAATAAACAACTTTGTCAAAACTCCATATGGTTAAAAAAGGCATAATAATAGTCCTTTATCAATATAATTTAATCAACATTTTTTACAGGAGATACATGACAAGGGTCATTCATACAAAAATGCTACACATGCATGCATGTACATACAGATATTAAAATAATATAAGTAAATAAATGAAATAATTTTTTTTGTTGTTCAAGATAATTAGTCAGTCATATTAATTATGCTATCCAAATTGTAATGTTTATGTTGTTTTCTTATACAATTATTTCTGAATTGTATGCTATATGTTTAGGTTTTAGAAATGAATTTAAAAAATACTTACTGTACTGTTCTCCTGCAAAATTTTATGTTGTATTTCTCTTTCTTATGCACATACATGCACGCACACACACACACACACACACACAATTTAGACATCTGTACAGAAAATAAATCAACCCTCTCAGTGCATGTGTACAGAAGTTACAGAGTTACAGAAAAGCTTAGTGAATATCCTCTTGGAACTAATCCCATGGTCAGAGAACTAGATTGCAGACATAAAATAAAAAGAAAAATATTTCAAAATCTGTCACTCTTTCTTTCTTATTCTGGCTTAATATATTTTGCATTATTAAGTGTGCCCTGAGTGGATATGATTCAGTAATCATTTAACATTTAACAGTCCACGGGAGATAACTCTTTAAAAAAAATGTTTGTTGAATTTTATTAGATATCAAAAATAGCACAAATTTTATGTAGGCATAAAATACATCTGTAATTTTAAAATTAGGCTTAAATAATTTTGGTTTTATAAAAATGAACAAAACAGTTGTGATTTTTAGCAGTAAAATAATTTAAGGATATACAAAAGGCAGTATGCCATATTTGTACTGAAGTACTCATATAGCCAATACACAGTACAATAAAATGATATACCAGTAATAATGCAGATTCCTAAAGATTAAAATTTTTTTTAACATTCATTCTTTCTTTACTAATTTAAAACTGCAACTCAGAGTCAATGGGCAGCACAACCAGAATTAGTTGAACTGTGTGCAGAGGATATGTTGAGATATCAGAGGCCTCAAAGTTATTGACACATCTCAAAATACATGCTAAAAAGAGTGATGTTGCAGAACTTACAAGATAAACATGGATGAGAAAAAATAATATCCAGCTCAAAAAATATCTTTTCAAAAATAAAAGTAAATTAAAACAAAACAAAAAATGGACATCTTCTATTAATTATTTATGCTGTATGCCTAAATAAAAATGGAAATTTTTAAAAATTTACAAAAAGTTATTTAAAAACTATACTATGCAATAACTCAGCAAACAGAAATGAGCACCTTTTACTTATATTTAACTACAGCATCAACACTCAATGTTACAGTTAAAAATAACTTAAATGTTTAAATCCCTTTCTTAAATCCTGTTGCTTTATCACTAGCCAGCCAGTGACCATAGAAGAAAAGGTCATTTTAACTTAAATGAACAAACAGAATCCTTCAAGATTCTCTCTATAGTATGAGTTCCAAAAGAGTGAATCAATTAAAAAATACACGACTCAGATTACTTCATGATTTAATAAGTTTCCAAAAAATGTTTAATCTACCAAACACTATAAAACTTTTCATTGGTAAAATTCAATTTTAAAAAATATTAAATCAGTATTTTGTCTTCTAGAGAAATAAAGTATTAATAGTCCCTAAATAAAAATAATTCCAGAGCAGCATTTTTTTTTCTTTCAGCATTTTAAAATATTTTGTTGCTTATAATCATAATCAACTCTTTACATTTTTTGTTTTTATATGAAAATAAAATATAAATTTCATTTCCTTGTTCAATTTACAAATCTTTTCAACGTTATCTCCTGTTATCCGAAAAATGTTAAATACGTTATTCATTTATTAACATAGAAGCTTATTCCCCTTAACTTAGATAAAGAAATCAAAGGGAGATAATTAACAGCTGAGTACTGTAAAATAATTTTATTTGTTGCTGCATCTTTACAAATACGCAAGGTATCAATGCTTTAAAAATCATTTTAAAAGATAAATTTGTACAAATTAAAGAATTGCAGAATTCTTTCTCTGTAACTCAAATTAAAAAAGAGAAACTTATTTGTAATAAATGTTCCATTAAATGAGAAATAAGATTTTACTACTAAATATTTCACTTCCAAATTTCTGGGTGAGAAAACACCTTTCTACTGGTCAGAGCATTGGGAAAATCCTACCTCCCCCTCCCTCCAGAGAGAGAGTAGGGTTGGGTAGCCGGCTCGCAGTCTCAATGTAAACTAATTTTGGCTAAAATCCTTTAAGACCATAAGTTTTCATTTTAAAAAAAATTATCAATTTTTGTTACTAATCGAAATTTAAATAAAATTTCTTTGAACCTAAAAAAAAAAAAAGTTCAAAAGCATTCTAAAAAATATTTCCAATGCTGCAGAGAAAAGAACTCTTAACTGGCAGAGATGTCATAAAAAATGCAAAGCTTGGATTGATATTTCTGCTTCTTTTACAAGGATTCTTTCTGTATTAGTTTCATGGAACTAGTGAAAATGTTTTTTTCTGTGATGGCAGCTTGCTTTATATGGTCTACTGTGACAGCATAAATATCTAATACTTATAGTTGATAGGAATAATAAAAAATAAATAAAAATTAATCTTTATAGATTCATTGCAAAAAAAACTGTATACAAAGAATCATAATCTTAACAAATATCCACAATGCTTGAAAAACGAAATTTTTAAATATCACTAAACTTTCAGGTCATGTATAATAATATTTTCTATATAGTCTACAACAGATCATCACTTAAATCTTTGTTTTCAGTATATAGTTTGTTTTTTTTTTAAATACACTGCTTTGGATTGCCAAACAAAGTAGAAGAAATAACTACATTTCTTATTCCTTAAACGTTCTCAAAATTATTTGTTCATTAATCATAAATTAATTATATCAATAGGTATATTGCAGAGTTAAGCTATATTATTCATTTTAAAAGAAAACACAAACATATTCCTTGCATTTAATAAAAGTTTATTCTTATATTTAAAAAACACCTTCTTTCATAGTCAGTAAGTAATTTTAAAATATTTTCACAATTCCAAAAAAAGGTAACTTTTTTTTCAATCCAATGAGCAGAACTATAAATTTATGAACTATAAATTTATTATACAAATGATTTAGGGCACAGTAATCTAATAAATATACTATTATTATTATTATTATTATTTTCAAATTATTTATTGTATCTGATTTAGGTAGTTCAAAATAGAGTAGATTTTATTTCCATTTCAAATAAAAGTAATCAAGTTTTAAAAAAAAATTGCCATTTCAATCATCGTCATCATATATATATATTTTTTTTTAAAGATGTGAACAAATATCAAGTAAAAAGTAAAAAATGCACTAGCTAAAAAGTGCAATCTCAAAAATATGAAAATGATGCATTCTTTTGCAATAAAACTCCACCTAGAAAGCAGGAATCCAGGTTTTGTTTGGGGTTTTTTTATTAAACAGCCATTCTAAAATATCAAAGACAATCATATAATTGCCAAATAATGTCTCAGTACATAAAAATGATTGGTTAAATTAACCAAACTGACAAAAAATATTTCCTCAGTAATAATGAACGATAATCTAATTGTAATGTATCAATAAAATTATTCCAGAGAGCTTTGAACAAGTTCATAAATATACAGCAACGTTTGGGTGTAATAATAATAATAATAATAATTAATAAATATGTACTATATGGATATGTGTAATTTTCAGAATATTACAACTGTTGTTCTACTCTAATTTAGTTACATTAAAAGAAAAAAATTTTTTATTTTTTTTTGCATTATTCACAGAAAATAATTTTAAAACAATTTTACATTTAAAAAATTGAGAAGTGAGTATTAGTACTATTTACAATGTTTTCATAAACATAGCAGCTACCTAAAAACAAACATAAGAGAATCAACTTACATCATTAAGATACTCATGGCAATTACAACCTAAGCCTGTGTAATCCAAATGAAAACCTTGAGACAATTCTGTCCATTCCTTTCCTCTTCCACCCTCACTCTACCAAATTGCTCATTTACTTCCCAGGTCTAATTGATATTGAAGAATAATAAAGTTTGAATTTGAAATGTAAGCGTTATGACAATTTGAATTGCCAATAAAATTTTCATTTATAGCTGATTGCTAGTCTTCATGAACTCTGATATCAGTGTTACTACTCATGTCTTCCTTTTATGATTTCTTCCTTCCACTTGCCTAAACTAAATGCAATTTTTGCTAAATTTAATGTTGAAATTAATTTAAGTTTTTGAATCAAGTGTTCTGAGCTGATCCAATATGCCTGAAATCAGCCCACAGTTTAAAAAAAGTAGCTTAGCCAAATTGTTAAGCAAGCATCAGTACCATAATAGCTGAAAGGTACAGAAAAAACTGTTTGACAATCCAATGGAAAAGCCAATTGATTAGCAAGTACCAGATCTGCTAAACCTGTGTGAACTACAGTGATCCTTACTTTCTTTCCGAGAAGAATGAAATACAACAAAACTTCTGAAAACTTTCTCAAAGAATCATTTTCACAACTTGAAAGATTTTCCTTTGAAGATATGCTCCATGTTCAGAGGCACCTACATTTGTGATAGTGCATTTTCTATTATGAAAAACAAAATCAAAAAGTTGCTACAAAGTTGAAAACAACATTGGAATCCCACCTCTGACTGACCATTACAAAAACTGATGAGGATGTTGAAGATTTAGAGGAAGAGAAACTTTTAAAGCAATATAAGTTTTTGTTGTGCTGAGATAAATGGTTTAAATCCTCATGTTACACCTATTTAATATGAACATTCCATTTTTAAAAAAATTTTAGCCTGGTTAATTTTTGCTTTTGATATTATGCCATGTCAAAAATAAAATTTTATCACATATTGTGATTATGTTACTATTTCTCTATATCATACTGCCCATAATTTATTTCAAGTAAAAGATATCAACTCAAAACTCTACATTTGTATGTACTTTCTTGTGGTGTTACTTGTTTTGATGTAGTTTGATATTCTAAAATTATCCTGCCACTACTAATTTATAAAAGTTTAACATTTCTTGACTCTCATGACTGAATTCAATGAAAACTTCATAATTCAAAAGTTATATTTCCACAAGTGACCCCTGAAGGTGCTCTTTATTTCTTATCCAGCCTCTAGTATTGAAAAGGTTGGACGACCTTTACTTAAGCTATAAGATACACACATGAAATTCCTTCTTTCATATTAATTTACTGCCTATATCTTGTAATTATCTCAGCATTTACTATAATTGTACATTTTTATATATTATTTTTGATATTTCAATGTCTAAATTATTCTAAATTTTAACAGTCAGGAATACTAAGATTTAAAAGTATTATCAAAATGATATACTCTATGTCAAATGCGTATGTGAATCCATAAAAAATAAAATAAAAACAAATTTTCTCCCCATCATTTTTTCTCTTTTAAATATCAGTGCAGTTTTAGTTATAGAAAATACTCTTTGCAAATAAGTTTCAAACAATTTAATTTGATATATTTCTGATTTATTAAAAAAAATAATTTAAACTTATTAGGATAACAATTTATATTTATTTTAAAAAAAAATCTTACAAATATAAATATTTAATATTAAAAATTCATATCACTATATAAAAAATGTTATATATTATACTGTATTTTAAATAGTAATTTTGTGAAATTCCTATTTTCTAAACAATCAAAATGACAGTTCATTTTCTATACTTTTATGCAGCACTGCAAAACAATTAAGAGAAATAGCCAGATATCTTCTATCATTTAAAAAACCAAACAATTTAAATACAAAAATTCCATAAGTTATAATAAGTGATAACTCACTTGTTTGTGAACAGCTTTTCTTCCTGTGCCTCTTTCATGTTGTTTTTAACGTGCATGTTACTCTGAAAATATAGGTGTTAAAAATGAATGGTATTTCTAATATACACATATATTTCACGAAGTATGATTTTTTTTTCAGATTAATGATAAAGCATCCCAAAACAGATTTTAAAATTAAATTTAAGGTAGTAAAAGAGAAAGTAATCCCCCCTTATATCTAAGATCTTAATAACACTAAATTTTAACTAAATGAAAATAAAACCACTTTTGATTTTCATGCTGAAACTGCACACACTTCAGATAGTTACTGGTGACTGTCACAAAATCTATTTGCTGATGAGATGATTTAGCATCTAAATTTTCTTATCTTTTGTACTAAGAATAATTATTTTGTTATTGGTTTGAAAAATATTTGGAAATTTATTTTAAGGAAAAAAAATTTAACTACAAAGTAAACAAATAGCTGTTATCTTGGATATTATATAAACAACAAATTTTAATACTAAAATTTTAACATGTTGCAGCAGAGCAGTCATATACTAGGGGCATTCAAACAAAACCTAGCCTTATACCATTACAACTGGTATTTCAGGCAGGTTGCATTTGAACCCACCAATACATTTTTAGGTCAAAGTTTTTGTTTTTCTATAACTATCATTATAAAATAGACAATCTGTTTGAATCTTGCCTAACAATACTATTAAAAATTTTACAATAGTACTTTTTGCATTTATAAACATTGATAATAATTATGGAACTGCATTTTTTTTTTTGTTCTGCTCTCATTAAAATTCAGACACAGTTGCTGCATTACTTTAAAATTGGTTTATAATACTTTATATATAGCATATTTCTAAAATGGCAAATTAGTTTACATTAGGAAAAAAAAAAGAAAGGGAAGATGCCAAACCAAATTCCCATAGTTGTATTCAACTGAGATTTTTTTCTATATGCAGATTATACCCAACACTTTTACCATAATATAGTTTATATTTATTGCAGCAAAATTTAGCAGTGTTTATTTTCATTATTCTAGTATATGATATATTCAACTGACAAAACCCATACCTTAATAAATTCCACCCACTTCCAATGTACCAATTTCATACATTTTTCACTAATTCCTCTAATCAAATAAAATTGTTATGTTGAATACTTTAAGTATATTGCTAACAAATTCCAAACCTGTAATTAGGCAAAAATGGCTATTATAACAATTATTGTAATTCAGTCAAAGCTTTCAAGTTAAGCCTGTAAATGTCAATTTTCCTGTTTTTTCTCAAGCAAAAGTGAAGCAAGCACCACCCTTTGCTATTTGAAAACAGAAATCTACAAGATCATTAGTCATATTATAATGAAATACTCTAAAGACTACACATGAAAATAAGATCCAAGTATAATACATTGACAGTAAAAACCACTATTAAGTAACTCTACTTGAAAAAGTATTCCATAAAATGATTTTATATAGCTGACTTATAGATATTTATTCACTAATTTACTATGGGATTTCCTTTAAAGATAATTAAGACAAAAGTTTTGTACATTTTTCTTTATTTTTCAATTAAAATTTATCTAAATAATCTAATGTGTGAGATTAAGTTGACATTAAGAATTATGTATCTAAATCAAATAAATTTTCAGTATATTTCACACTACAAATAAAAAGGCACCCTTTTATTGACCTAAAAGATGCAATAACAACAACAATAATAATAGTACTATGTTCTTGTGATATACAAGTTTTATTTTAAACTATTAATACTAGTAATATACAAAATTTACTACATATTTATTATCATATATAAAATATAAAATTCTTTCATCTGGGAAACTAGAAATTTCATCTTTATTTCTGACAATTTCCTGATAGATATTAGTAAAAATAGCAAATAAATATAGGGAAAAAAATACTGCAGCAAAAAGGAAACATTGGATTATTGCAAACAACCACAAAATATATGAGATAATGTTCCAATCTGCCACAAAATACATTCAGGGTTCTGATTTGCAGCATGTTGTAAAATACCTGAAAATACATAAGATAATGTCTAGATTTCCTGAAAAATATGTAAGATAATGTTTGGATTGCAAAATAGAGCAATATACATATGATCTAGTCTGAAATTCTATAAAAAGTTACTTTATACAAATATATTTATTGTTTAAATATAAAACCTATCTAAAATAAAAATAAATTCTAATAACATATAATCATGATCTGGACCAGGATTTCTTTAGATCTCACACATAAAATCCTATTTAAGAGAGGTCACTAATATGACCAACTAAAATAGTTCTTTTGTTGTGCCAGCACTATCATCTTACATATCTGGGCAGATGAAGACATTAGATAGCCTCTGCCTTATCTAAAGAAAAATGTTACCCATTTGCAGATCTCATTTCATTGTTCCACCAGCAGATGGATTTTAGTTAATTAAAAAATTTTATTTTCCACCTTCAGTCTGTTACCAATAGGCAGGCTGCTTTCATCCCCTGTAACTTCAAACAAAAGCACAAAATATTTTGAATTGTTTATATCCCTTGAGTGATTGATTATTAATACAATTTTTTTTTAATATAATTTTTTTTTAGAGTATTCTGAAGATTATAAAATGTGTGTACCATTTTTTTTTCTAATGATTTAACGTGTTTGTTTATTTTGGGAATTTATGTATTTGCAGCATGTCTAAGTCTGGCATGCACTGCTTCCTCAGGTTCGGTTTTAGGGTGAGCCAATACATGGTATTTCACATGATTCAGTAGATTTATTCTCATGCCTTTAGGTATCACAGTAAATTCATTAACAATAAAAAAATACTATTTCTTTTTTCTGGTCACTCATTTTACATAGAAATAAATGCCTTTATGCTGGTATAAACAGTAATTAATTATAGTTTTTACTTTCAAAGTGCTCAAGCAAAAAATGAAGTTTCAAATGATGTATTGATTCAATCATTTTTAGGGGATTCAATCAACCCTGCATAAAAACATAAAAAACTATCAATATATAATAATATCTGAAATATACTACACAAATACTTTAATAACCATAATAGATTACTCATAGTTATGCAAATTGTAAATATTTTCCTTTTGTCACTATCACAAATAAGAGAGTTACAGATTTGCATTCAAGTATTTTCACTGTCTACAGTAATTTATCTAATGAGTTTCTACTTCTTACTGATTACATTTTATTTCTATGCAATCAATTGAGCCATAAGCAACTTTAGCATTTTATAAAAGATGACAGAACTTTTTTAATTCAAGAGAAAAATCAATTAGTAATAAAAGAAATGGAAACATTTAGGAAAAAAGAGAAAAAAAGCCATCCTAATATCTAAAGGATAAATTAACAAAAAAAAAAAAAAAAAAGAAAAGAAAATCTATTTTGTGAAAAGGTAGAAACAAAGAAAGAACTCTTCTGCTTCTCTAAGCATATTACTCAGACAATAAATGGTAAAACCAAATAATTATCTAAATCATCTGATGTCTACAGATAAAACTGATTAATTTAGAAAAGTTTAGTTTAAAAAATTTTACTCAAATTATTAAATACCATCTGTTGATTCTATTGAAAATATCTGCATACACAGATGCAACATCCATAATAGATTTTACTCAAGATGTTATATACACACTTCAAACAATAACATTAAAAACACATGTTACACAGTTGATATAAAAGACTATTCAACATAAAAAATATGGAAAAATAAAATGTTTGGAAATGAACATTAAAAATTGCTTATAATCCCTCAACCAACCAAAAAGGCTGTTGGTTTTTTTTTTTTTATTTATAAAAAGAGCTAGAAGAAACTATGCTAGAGAGAGAGTTAAGCCAAAGTGAGCCAATCCCAACCAGGAATGTAACTGAAGCCCTTGGTTTTGGCAATTTAGTAATTAATGGGTCACCAGCCACCCTTATACCTTGTGAATTACTAACACTTGGATGCATAAGAACCAAAGAAAAATATTTTAAAATTCACAATTTATTAACTTTAATCAAAGTAGCAGCAACAAAATAAAGTGCATATACTGGTAGCAATCATCCGTCATAGTATCATGTTTGCATAAAATGTATAGGCTTATAGATATGCATCTGAGATGCAGAGAGACTAGCAGCCACCTGCCTTATACAGTTAAAAAATAGAGGGAATAACATGTGAAGACAACAGATGTGACAGTGTTGAGAAGGTGACTACCATTATAGGTTTGACTGTATGTATATACAGTATATTTCTTTTCTATATAAACATAAAAGTTACAAATAATCTTATTAATATTTTGAAAAATCAAAATTATATAATGGCCTAATGCAAACAATTTTATTCCGGTGCTGATACTCAGATTGCTTAAGGGTATTAAAGATTTGCAATTTTTAAAAATCTACTAGGCAGAGATCATCATGTCTGTTGCAACTGAAATGATTTACACTGAATTTAACAAATGCCACAGAGTGCCTCAGGCAAATAGTATCTAATTTCTGGATAGTTTTTAATCAAAATTTATACATTGCCTAGTTCATTTTTGGCTCTACATGCCTGCAAGAAAACTTCAAACTTTTAATTTGTTGAAACCTGCTTGTGAATTAATCAGTCTGTCTGTAAATATATCTGTCAATTTTATTCTGAGATGCTTGCTTTTTATACACATTAAAGTTTATGTTTTTTTTAAATCTTAGCATTTTGTTTTTATTAAATTATTTAAATTCTTTTAACCATTATTCTTTCTAGTTCTTAATCAAGTCATTCTATGTTCATTCTAATAAAAATTTGCCCAGTTTCTGAAACTTTCCATCCTCATTTAAATTATAAAAATAAATATAATTGCAATAAGGCTATTTCAAGAAAAGCAGCATTGATTTAAAAAATGAATATTTGAACAGCAAAAAATATAAAATTATAAAAAATGTTTATTCAAATATCCAATATCCAAAAATTGTTTTCAAAGATTTATTTTACAATGACTGTCATTGTAGTATACTAGCTATGAGTCATTTACCATATTAGTATCAATATTATATATTGAGTATTTCAACTAAACCACATAAAAATGATAGTGAAAATTAAACAAAAACATTAGCAGCATCAAAGACATAAAATAAATAGTACTAATGCTGTGAAGTATATAGCTAAATATCTGAAAATCATGATGGTATTATGCAATGATAGCAGGTGAATAATTCTTTCTTTCATGTTAAGTAAAGAGCATTAACAAAAATATTAAAATTTTATTGTTTTTCTTTTTCTTTAATCCTTTTTAAGTCAACAAACTTTTAGAAGAATAAAAATGGTTTATCTAGACATAATAAAATAAGATTTCCAATATTTTTAGGGTGCATCACAATCTTCATTTTATATAGAGTTCTCTTGAATTCCTGTCATACTGAAATAACTATGGTAAGAGGTTAATTTATATATTAAAGTAAAAAATATAAGCAGTTCCTACAAACTAAACATTTTTAGCTTACCCTCCCCAAAACCAAATACATTTCCTAATGAAAATCATAAATAAACAATAAAGCAGTACAACTTTCCATGACAAAAAGAAAAAAAAAAGTTGCTTCTTCCACTATTTTTTTTCCTTGTTCTTATCACGAGATGATATCACAACACTCAAAACATGCTCATCTGTGTTCAGTCTTTTCTTTGCAGAAGATACTGCAGCAGCATCTGTGAAAGTGCATCCATGCTGAAAAATCTCAAAGACATCATACCCAGGATAATCCTAGTCTAAAGCATCTCAGCAGAGATGGTGCTACTACTACTACTACCAAGGTTTCTACTACAACTCTTCGTTTTTAGACATGATGAAGCCAGATTGGCTAAAGGAAAACCATGCAGCTAGCTGAAGAAGATGAGTGAGAAGAAACCATGCCAGGGAGACATCCCAAATCAAGTTGTTTTATATAGAAAGTGAACTTGAGCTTCACAAGTCCAGCTGACCTTTTTTTTCTTTTAAATGCCAGTTAATAACATTGGTTTTTTGAACACTTTTATAATATGAATAATTGTTGTATAATTAGAGACAATTAATACAGTAATTATTTATATTTATAAATTGTGAAGTATTATAAGAGTAGTAATTATAAAGCTAACCCTCAAATATCTGAATTAATCTGTCATCAATAAATAATCAAATTCTTTAGAAAACCAAAAAAAAAACACCACCACCTTAGACTGCAGAAATTTTTCCCTAGCTTTGTATTATTAGTGAACTTTTTTTCTCCTTTTTTAAAATATGTTATAAGCAGTATTTCAGTTTACTTTTCTTATTTCTCTCTAAATAAGAGAAAATCTACCGACCTCAGATTTAATTAGGAAAATCCAAGTTTGAATGCTGCTGTATACTTGAAGAATTTAAATCCTGGAAGATCAACAAACAGAAATGATGAGTTTAAACCATATAAATGAATTTGCATCTATAAATAAATCTACCATTGAGACAGATATCTTCATCACTGTAGGAATTCCAAAATATTTCTATAAATAATTGAAGCTAAATAAAATTGCAGTTTAGGAAAGCCTTGCCAATATGAAAAATAACTGACCAACCACAATAGGATTAGTCTAGTCCTCAGGCCACACATGACTATCACAAATAGCAACTCTCTCAGTTTCAATAAATCAATTCAAAGGAAGATTCATTAGGGTTTTCACTCTCATTTTTTTTGCCCCTATATAAGCTGCTAGTTGCATGCCCAACCACCAGATACATATAGTATTATGTATTTAATACAAATATAATATGCCAAAAATATTATATGTTAAAAAATATTGCATAAAACATAATTAGAGATAAGCAAATAGTGGATAATAATAATAAGAAAAAAAACAAATGGTAGATTTGGTTGTTTTATAATTTAATACCAATGTTTTACGTTTTTTGTTTATTTTGTTATTTTAATAGCAGTACTGACAGTACTACTATGATAGCAATATTATTAATTTTAAAAAGTATTATTTGTAGATTATTTAAAAGCTACTCTGAAATTCTAGAAATATTTAAAATCATTACTTGAAGGAAAACCAGTGGTTAATTTACAGGACTGCCAAAGCTAAGAGTTTGGTTTGGAATACCTTTCTGGCATAGTTTCTCTCTTTTTCACCAGCTGGACATGTGGATTTTCTCCTACAATTAAACATGAAGAGTTATAGTAGTGATTTCCCAACCAAATTCCAGGCCTCTATTGGTGTCAGATAAGCAATGGTCTTTAATGAATAACTGCAGCACTTTGCTCCCTTACCAGAGTTCTCCCCAATGTAGAGAAAGTATCTCCATTGTAAAGACTTGTGCAAAATACAACAATAACTTCACTTGAAATTGCCATATTGCCTAACAAATTTAACAATTTACCAAATTAATAATTTACTGAATGTTTAATAAAGATGACAGGTAAAGAGTTAAATGGTTGACTTTTGCATAAATTAATTAAAATACAACTGAGCAACATTTGCTTTGTTTTTTCATGCTATGGTATTAGTAAAAATTTACTACACAATTAACTAATATTTAATTTAATGTGACATCCATTCAGAGCATTTATCCTCACATGTTAATTTGCTCATTCAATGAAAGTAAATGAAAGATGTCAAAGTAGCTCTGTAATGATAGTTTGATATCTGAAGATGGTCCTTAAACATGCACTCGTAATAAAGTATGTAATAGCCATTTTAAATTTTGTAAAAGCTTTCCAATGTTTTTAATATTAATAAAAAATGAGCAAAGACAAATGGCATTTTAACTCCCTGCAACACAATTAACAGTAATATTTTTTATATGAAACTTTTCTTTTCTTCCTAAAATCAAGCAGCCATCACTGCAACATCACAACTGCTTGAACTGTTCAGGATTTCAAACTTCAAAGTTATTTTTTAACAGATTCTGCATATTAAAAGTAAAGATTGCTATGGATAACAGAAGTGATGAAACTTTTTAGTTATTTATTCATATTTTTTCACATTAAAAAATCAGTGATCCAAGCATTCACTTGGAATTATAAATAGAAAAAAAACTGTTAAAATAGTTCTCAAATTCATGCTGGTTTTCTTTCAGTTTCTCACTTATGACCTAACAATACATAATTAATGTATGACTCATCCCTGCATCAGTTGTACTGTAACCATCCTTGAGGGGGGGCAAACAGAAAAGCTATTATAAAGTTAAATCCATCAATGGCATATTCAACAGAAAATAAAATGAATTACAGTTGTCCCCCCCCCTGGTATTTGCAGGGGTTACGTTTCTAGAGCACCCGCGAAGAGTGAAAAACCGCGAATATTGGACGTGGTCCATAAAAGTGCCTATAAACGTCAAAATATAATGTAAAATATAATAAAAAATATAAGTAAATATATAATAATAATTTAATAAAAAATACAACACTCAGAGAAACACTCGAGATAGCTACATGTGGTAAACTGGGATGATGCGGGGGCTGCTGGGTTGCATCTGCCTGAGACAGCGCCTCATGGGTAGCAGCCAATCAGCAGCAAGGAGAAATGAATAACACTCTCGGATTGGCTACTTTCAAACCTCCAGCCAATAGTGTTTATTTTATATTGATATTTTGCTGAATTTACGTTAGTATTTATATTAGAAAATTAGTAAATTATATTGTTATTAGTAATTTAGCATTAAAAAGCATGAAAAAATATATATTGCCACGAAAAAAGCCGTAAAAAAATCGCGGAAGATATTTGCGATTCCGCGAATATGTGAGGGTTTCCACGAACAATTATCAGTTAGGTTCTAAGGAAAATTCCGCAAATAACCGGGGCAGTGAATGCCGAACCGTGATTATGCGGGGGTCAGATGTACTTCACAAGTTTTTCTTTAAATATCCTTTTATGATCTGAAATGTTTGATATTCTTAAAAACAAGTAAATTTTAATGCATTTGTAAAGCAAAATTTTTTGTGATGAATAATCTTGATTTGAATACATATTAAAACATTTGAAGTTTACTGAGTTTTTGTTCTAGCTACTTTTAAAAAAGAAATATTTTTATCTTGTAGCTTTATTTTCTTAAATCAATTACAGTGATCAAAATTAGAAAGTATTTTTTAAATAACTGAGTTTGCAAAGCTTAGTATAACTAAAAATATGAACTGATTGTTTAAAAACATTCATAACTATTATTATTGCTTTAGAATCTGTGACAGTTAAAAATGTGGCTTTTCATTCTGAATTAGTTTATTTATTTAATAAATCCTTCTCAAACAATTTCATTACCAAAACGTTGCAAAAACTGATGATACAGTGTATAAGAATAATCACAATTTTATAGAAAATTACATCACATCAAGGCCACAAACCTTTATATAATTTCAGAGGAGGAAAAGTTACAACAAAAGAAATAGTTTTAAACTTTTTACACTTCAAATTCAAACAGAACAAAACACTATGCAAAGTCTGTCCACAATATCTCAAATTTGCTTTATGATTATAACTTGAATAAGTGAAAATTATGACTTTAATTTGATATGCTACATATTGTTGCACAAACAAAACAACTGTAGCAGTAGTAGGAAAACAAGCATATTTAGTACTAAATATCAACACTGCATATTTTGCATTTACAAAGAAATTATCTTTCATAATATGGGAATCAATTTTTTATCTGCAAAAGGCAATGATTTACAAAATCAAAGTTTATTGACAGTAACACTGTTTAAAAATAAATAATTTTAAAAATTAAGTTGTGCTTATCAACACTCACCTAAAAATTCATATTTCTCTACAAATTGTAATTATGCAAAAAAAAAACAAAAAAAAAAAACGTTTTTTGGTCAATAAATTTAGTGAAGACCTCAACTGACATATTATTTAAATAAAGACTGGTGACTTCAAATAAAATAAATTACAAATTTAGAAATCAAGAGACAAACAGTAAATGAATAATTTGCAATTTATGCTGAACTTATTATTATCAACTCCTGATTATCATTAGAGGACAAATGAAAAGAATTTGTCTATATGGACACAAATGGTAATAATTTTAACCAAGCAATAACATCATGCTAACTATCAAATCAAAATATAGACATATATACAAATAAGCAGTCAAGTAAATACTTTTTGTATATAACTTACTGTTTTGCTTTTTAAAACAAAAATCAGTAATATTAATGAATAAATAAGCATAGATTAAACAAAAACACACACACAACACACATGCACACAATAAATATAAGAGTTAGCCAATACTTATGAAGAATTACAAATTTTATGTAAGTGTATTATTTTATTTATAAATAGGACTAAATAATTATTGCAGGATGAAAACTAATTTGGTTAAAGTAGTTAGTGGATAAGTGTATTACAACATAAAAAAGCAACACTAATTACACTGGTCTACAGTCAAAATGCTTCTAAAACAATTGAAGTCAATCTTGACTAATTGTGGGTCACTGAGAATGGAAATGATGTTTAAAATTGTTGATTAGCTATAGTTTTCAAGTTATGGTACTGTGTCACAACGAGTACAAACATGTGCGAACATGCACATGTATACACGGCATACATCAGACTCACAGACTTTCAGTGTTGTTTCAGCTGTCGAACGAGGTGGTTGTGCATAGTAATTTTCCTTATCATTGAAGGGTAAGTTATATTTATATTTATTTATAAATTTATATTGATATTTATTTATTCTAAAAATAAATGTTCATTCTATAAACCAAACCGTCTAGATGTCGCTGATATGCCTAGTGTATGTAGGCCTAATACTAAATACACTATCTATTTTGTATTTGGCCTACATATTGATGTATCAAGTTATTAAGTATTGTTACTTCTTACCTTCTAGTTTTTACTTCTGTTCTTTCAGATGCCTCGTACTTGTGTGAACAAGGCAGATAACTTCTGCTACATTCGTGGTGAAGTGACTTTTGCATTGCAGAAGCGCAGTATAACTGCTATGGTTAGGAAAGCCTACCACCTGTATTTCGGATGCAAAATTGGCAATCAGGACAAGAAGTGGGCCCCTCAAATATGCTGCAACACTTGTGCAATGAATCTTCGCCAGTGGTTGAACAGGAAAAGGAAATGTACACCTTTTGCTGTGCCAATGACTTAGAGAGAGAGCCAACAGATCATAGCAGCAACTGTTACTTCTGCATGATGCCTCCAGTTGGGAAAGGTCTGTCAAGGAAGAAAAAGCAGACTGTGCAGTATCCAAACATTCCATCAGATATTCATCCAGTACCCCATGGAGGACTACCAGTTCCTGATGCACGAGAATCATTCTCAATTGAGTCAGATGAGGAAGAGAATGAGGATTCTAGTACTAGACCATCAATGTCACATGACCCAGATTTTGACCAAAAATCCTCCTGTGAACCACACCTCATAACTCAAGGTGAACTGCTCAATCTTTTCAGGGATCTGGAGCTACCCAAGAGTAAGGCAGAGCTGTTAAGCTCTAGACTACAGCAATGGAATCTCCTGGCAGCTGATGTTAGGGTTTCCAGATTCCCTGACCATCAAAAGGAATTCAACTCATTCTTCATCATGGAGGGTGATCTTGTGGCCTGCAACAATATCAGTGGTCTGATGGCAGCCCTCAACATAGTTCATGATCCATGTGACTGGAGCTGTTCATAGATTCATCCAAGACGAGTCTTAAAGCTGTTTTGCTTCATAATGGGAATGTTTTGCAATCAATTACATTGTGGGTATGCAGCCCATATGAAGAAAACTTATGAAAACATGAAGCAGCTTTTGAGGTGCATAAACTATGACCAGCATCAGTGGCAGGTCAGTGGCGACTTGAAGGTTGTTGCTATTGTGACAGGTCTGCAGGTTGAATACACAAAGTACTGCTGTTTTCTTCGTGAGTGGGATAGTCATGGGAGAGATACCCACTATGTCAAGAGAGACTGGCCACTCCATCCATCATTGGAGCCAGGGAAGAAAAACGTTCAGCATCCACCACTGGTTGAATCAAGCAAGATTTTGTTACCACCCTTACACATAAAACTAGGCCTGATGAAGAACTTTGTCAAAGCCATGGACAAAGCAGAAATAGCTTTCACGTACCTCACTACAAAATTTCCCGGATTAAGTGATGCAAAGATAAAGGAAGGTGTTTTTATTGGTCCTCAGATTCATGAACTTCTTCGCGATAGTGAATTTGACTGTGCACTGCATGGCAAGAAGGCGTGAGAAGCATTCAAGTTAGTGGCTACAAGATTTCTTGGAAACAAGAAGGCAGAGAACTACAAGGAGTTGGTGGAAAACCTCATCAAGGCATATAAATGCATTGGATGCAATATGTCACTCTAGATACATTTTTTGGACTCACATCTGGATTTTTTCCCACCCAACTGCAGAGCAATAAGTGACGAGCACAGTGAGTGATTTCACCAAGATATTTCAGCCATGGAGAAACGGTATCAAGGCAAATGGAGTCCAGCAATGCTTGCAAACTACTGCTGGATGGTGACAAGAGATGCTCCATTTAATGCCTACAAGCGACAAGCCAAAAGGCGTAGAGTAGACACTGATTAAGGACCGAACTATGAACTAATGCTTAGTAAGTGTTACAAGTGTTAAAAGTGTTCCATGGTTGAAAACCTTCAATGTAAACCATATAGAGTATATGAAATTAAAATAAAGATAAAAATATATATTTCTTGAATCTTTGGAATGATAGCCAATCAACAATTTTAATTGTTATATTTGAATTCAGCATATCAAAATGCCTGGTAAATAACTAATTTAATCTCAGAAGCAGACAACTTTTGAAAAATTGTTGACCAGTGTTATCTTAGCAAACATGCTATTTTTGCTATGATATAGTACAGGGTGTATCACAGTACAACAGATGTACTAACATGCTATTTTTGCTATGATATAGTACAGGGTGTATCACAGTACAACAGATGTACTGATTGCAGCAATTTGACTTTTAATCAGAAAGTTATTGATAAATGGTTTTCACCATTCGATAGAGAACTCTGGCAATTTTTCTCAAAAAAAGAGAGAAAAACTGTACCTACAATTGTTGAGTTTAGGATTTGAAGAAACAGGTATTTTTTCTTTTAAAATGTGCTTGTGTTTCTGGTCATTTCAACATTTGCTTTAAATTTTGCATTTGTTATTGGTCACCCAACATTTTTTTGTAATAACATTTTATTTACAATTGCATTTTAGCACAATGTCTGACTACAAAACCATCCATTTGACAAAATTGGTTAGTTGGATAATCTGGCGTCTCCAGAAATTTGATCAGCTGACTCTTTTCTTCAAAGACTCAACAACAGATTTCTCTCTACTGGCTCCATTCATCCTCAGGCAAAAAAGAAAACTGGAACTCCTAAACCTAACACTAAGCCATTGTCAAAAATGTATTGCTGCTAAAGAAGGCCATTTTGAGCATTTGCTTTGAATGATTTGATTTTGTTCTTGAATTTTTGTTGAAAATAAAGCACTTTTCAAATGAATTCCATTTCATTTTAATCTGAATCAAAACATAAGTAAATCCCCTGAGCAAATGGCTAGTTTTTGTTCAAAATTGCTTATTTTTTGCAAGGATCATAAAATGGTTAAAAGTCAATGAATTGAGGTGCTGGTATATATTAAAAAATTAGGGAAAGAGTTCTCCATTGAATGATTAAAATCAGGAGTCCAATATCTCCATCCAGTCAAAATTTATAAATCACTGCCATCAAAACATTTATTGTGAGATACCTTGTACAATAATTTTCAAAGGAAATTATCATTCTCCTGTAAATATTTCATGATTTATCACATAAACAAATATTATTGTGCAAATTAATGTGAACATGAAACAAAAATATGATTTTTGTTTTTTTAATTAAAAAAAACAATGAAAACTTCTTAAATATTGTCTTTTTTATCAACAGGCAATAATTTATGGCACACAACGCATTATTGTATCATCTTTTAATATTATCCATGTCATCCAGTTTCTGACTAAATTATTATAGTCTTGTCAGCCATCAGAGACAGATAAGTGTGATACCTGTTCTTTTAGTGTTTAAGAGTTAACTATGGCCATAACATCAAACAAAAGAATTAAAATAATTGCCTTGAATTAACACACACACCTCTGACATAAAAAGAAATTGTCAATGAAATCATACTTATTATGGGTGTGGTCGATAATATTATAAAGAAACAAGCCACACACAGGTTCAATATCCCCATCAAAGAAAGACAAATGCAGAAAACAAAAAACATCACTCAGATGATGCAAAATTAATATGAATGAGCAAGATCCCAGAAAAGCTAGTGACATGCTTAACTAGGAATTATCAGCAGTAGGTGTCCAGGTATCATCATCAACTGTAAGACATTGATTGGTTGAGATGAGGCACTAATCCAAGAAACCTAAGAAAAAACAATTGCTAACAAAAATGTGTAGGCCCAGAAATATGCCAGTTAGTCAAGATAAGCCTGGTGCAATGTGTTATTTTCAGATGAGAACCATTTTCTTGTTCAAGTCAACAATATTGATTTGTATGCCATTCATGTAGTAAACACACAATGAGTTTTCACTATAATCAAACTGTGAAGCAAACAGAAAAGAAAATATTTTGGGCTTGTTTTTCTGCATGAGGAACTGGCTCATTAGTGCTTATACAAAGCTTGATGAATATTAAGAAATATATTGAGATTCCAGAAAACCACATCAAGTCAGAACTGCTGAAAATATCCCCAAATGTGGTTTTCCAACAGGATTTAGCTCCAGAATATGTTAAGGAGCACTTCAGGATGAACAATATCAACTGTTCAGATTGGTCAGGAAGATTGCCAGATCTAAACCCAATAAAAAAATTTATGGACTATATGTAAAACTAGACTTTGAAAACTAGATTGTATAAGTAAAGAAAAATGATCAAGTCTGTCATCCAATCTGTTTCCATGACAAAGAAATAAAGAAAATCTGTGAAAAGCTGGTGCATTTCATGTCCAAGCATTTTCAAGACATTACTAAAGCTAAAGGTATCAAACATTAAAGTTTTTTTTCAGTCTTCAAAATATATGCAGTTTACTAAATGTTTTTTTTTTCATCCTGTTAACATTAAAATAATCATCATAATAATACTATTTCATAATTTAATTTTAACATTTTTAATGATGTTATTTTTTTTTTTACTATTTTCCCCCTTATATATATATATATATATACTTGATGGGCATTATTATTCAGATTATATACACTTCAGCATTAATTTTCCATATTATCTTTTATATTAACAAAAAGTAAAACATTGCAGCAAAAAAGTATTTTCACAATTGAGTGAAATTGTGTTTATATTTTGTGTTATTCACTCTCACACAGGCCTCATATGCATCTTGCACATGATCATGCATACATATGTAGATGCCTCTGGAAATGTAAAATATGATTCCACAATTTACACATGCAAAATTCAGAGTACTGCATGTCTAAAACTGCCACTGGATATAAGTATGGCATTGACAGCCTACACAGAAGCCCAGAAATAGCAGATAATTGAAATGAAAAAAGCTTGGCAGACTAAATGATTTTGGTTACCATGCCTATCATCTTATGAACCATCCAATGTTAGATCACCATAAGCAAGCTAGACTTAATTAGGCAAATCAACATCTCTAGTGGAATCTGACAACGAAGCAGGTACAATGATCCAATTAAAGATCTTTTCTCCTGTACTGCTATGTGAAATGTGTTTGGCAAGACATGGGATAAGTTTAATCCGTAACAATAGGGTGGGGGGTGCATCTTATGGACTATAAACATGATCTTGTTGCTGCATCTGGAATGCTAAATGCCAACAGGTACCATGAAAACATTCTTCAGCCTGTAATTGTTCCTCATTTTGATGGTCACCTGTTTGCTATCAGGTAAATGCTGATGGACAATGCCAGACATCATCATGTAACTGCAGCGATACAATATCCTTAGAGCAATGTGATTAAGTCTCTTAATTGGCCTAATGAGCCTGGATCTAAATTTAAAAGAGCATCTTTGATATCAAATCAGGCATAATATGAAGAACAAAAGTTTGGTTCACAATACTAAGCTGGCCCAGGCTTTGCACAAGAGGAGGAAAAGAATATCAGATGTACACATTCAATAACTTGTGAACAGCATGTGGTTGGGTAAGAAAATTATCTGAAGGGTGGATAAGGAATTTATCTGAACAAGAGTAGGTTGTACTTTATATTGACATCAAAAATGAGTTTCCAGGACATTGAATGACATTTTCATTGTAAAATACTGATGATGCAACTAACACCATGTGATTTACACTACTACTTTTTTCAATAGCCAATATCTACACGTTTTCTCATGCTGTTAAACAAAGTGCTATATAATACTAGAAAATAATCTTTTCCGTTCCAAGATACCAAATCCTTTTGCACATTTGGTGACTTTGTAACATAAAATCATTTTAGATTGTGTAGCTTAACAGGAAATTTGTTTATGAAAAATCAGGTGGTGATTAAGTTGTTCTGAGGTGTATATACAGGTAAATCAGTGCAACACATTAAAAATAGTATAAACAATTGTATAAGATTTTATGGGTAATTTTTTTAACAAATTTTTTTCTGAATAACCAATAAATAATAAGTCACGGGTCAAACATTAATTTTATCAACAATAATATGTTGCTTCAGCCACAGTAAATTGTGCATATTAAAACACAATAAACACCTGTACATGCAAGATAGTACCATAAAAATTTTTTATAAGACTAATAGTAAATACTGATTTGTATTTTATATTGCCAATTATTATTTCTTGAATTATTTGAAGAATTATCAATAAAGAAACTTGAAATTTTAATAATACTGTTTTCTCCTATGTAAACATGGATTTAAAAAAATAAATCAAACAACAGGTGACTGACTTTCATTTAATGTCAATAAGCAGAGAGAGCTTCTTTTTCAGAGGTAGTGCAGAAAATTAATTGTGATGTCTCCTAATTTTCTGCAAATGCTACCATAACTTTCTTATCTTGTTAGATGTGGCCTCATTACCGTAATCTAATCTAAATAAATTTTTATGAAGTATAAATTAAATTAATATGGATATCAATATAAGTATCTGTTTAAACAAAAAAATTGCTTTTAGAAATCAAAGAAATACTGAAAATAAAGACTATCTATTTTCAAAACATCAGAAAATGTATTTTTTCTGCACCTGCAAGCTCTTTGACACACAGAAAAGATTTGTGAACAATGTCTGATCTTGGATCAAAGTAAAGAAAAACTTTTTGATTTAGTCACGATTTTTACAATTTTGTTTATGAATATTTAACTACAAATTTTAAATGTTTATATTCTCCAGATGATCCATACTTCTGGAGAGACACTAAAACTCAGTTTTTATTTGTTAAACTGGTCTTCATAACAACAGTTATAATATAGTGTGTAATTATTCCTAATAATCACTCCCACCACCCACCACCCTCCCCTTTTGGGGAGATTTGGCCTATATGATATGAAAAATGAAATATAAATAAGATCATTATCATTTTATATAACTAAAAAAGAAGAGAATAAATAAATAAAGTGTAAATGACAACATCCTATAATGTACTTGTCAAACCATAATTACAAAAAATCACTGCCTATCATTTTGTCCTCAGTACTTCAGTATCTGTACCTGTAGTGCATTCTAGATCTAATTCAGAGTTCTTTTCATTTGACATTTTATTAATCTCAGTGTTATCTGCATCAGTATTATATTCATATTCTGCATCACATTTCTGGTCATTAATGTTATTATCAAGAAATCTATTAAAGAAGCAAAAGTAATTTACTTTCAAGTAAACATTTGTCTTTGATCAATTTAGCACATTGTATTCATTATTTGGATTTTTACATTTATTTTTTTTTAATTTCTTTAAAGACAATATACATGTTAACCTTCATTCATAACTTACTAGACACTTAAAATATATATTTTAATATTCTTTTGCTAGAAACAAAAATATTTGTATATAAAAAAGGTAATTTATAAAATATTGTAGGTGATTTTGTTAATTAAAGTTGTATTTTCACTGGGATGACTTATTTCAAGGTCATAAGTCAATGCACATGTAGATAAATAGCAGAAACTTTTCACAGATCATAATATGATCTGTCTGCAGCAACACCAATTTTGCTGTTACTCCTTTAAAATGATAACCAATTCACTACAAGGCAGAACTGAATTAAGCAATCAAAAGATGTAGGATCTTCTACAAAGTTAACAATAAATTAAAGAAAGATTTTCAGAAGTTTTAAAATTTCTTATCATACAACATTAAAAAAAATGAATTCCAGAAAAAAATACCAAAATAACCCTAAAAAGAATAAATATATAGTTTCAAATTACCTTATCCAGAAAGTTATCAAAAAATTGTATTAAATAAACATTTACTAAACTTTATTATTTGCATCTTTAGTCAATTTGATAAAATTGCTGAGAAATGAATATTAACAGAAAAACTTATTTATTGTATACCAAGTTTCACACACACATGAGCATTCAAAATTATGAGCCAACCATATAAAAATTTAACAGCTTTTCAACACTATTGTTAATGAAAATGCATTATCCCAGCAAAAGAAAAAAAAACAAAAATCCAGTAAACCATGTATCAGAAAACATAAGCCATCAATTGGGACGTTGTTACCATTTCAAGCTTCTTGCATAATTTTGGACCCACCAAGTTATTTTTAAGTGAAAACATGGTGTTATTGTATTTAAATGAAAGCGTTGGGTTTGTTCTGCCAGTTATATGGCCAGTAGGTAACTTGATAAAAATTGATACAATTTTCACAAAGATGAGATCACACTATTCTTCAATGCCATGCAATTCTATTAAGGCATCATTTGATATGTGAGGATTTTATACTATACAGTAACAACATAGCAAACATACTGCAAAATACCTTGCAAGAAATGTGAATCCCACTAAACTGGTTTGGAATAAAATAGATCAAGGAATCAAGGTTTATATGTTCTGATACATAGTTCATCTGATTTTCCCTTTTTTTCTGGAATAATGCATTCTCATTAACAAAAGTGCTAAAAATATAGATTATGATGTTTTGGATGGTAGGCTCATAATTTTTGGAAAAAGACTTTATGTTATTGAAAATTCATTCTTTTTTTCAAATTTTTAGCACAAATCTGTATTCATATTTTTTTGATAACATTTAGATAATACAAAAATTGCATACAATCAAAATAAAAGACAACGAGAAATAACTTTTTAAGTTCTTGGGAATGGAATGTGGACAGATCATACATTAAAAAATCGAAATCATTTTCACTATAATTTGTGAATAGGACAGTGTCTGATTGCTGATAGAGACAAATGTTTTCATCAGAGTTTAATTTTGAAGTATCCATTTTCTTGTCAAAAAGCAAATAAACTACACTTAATACTGCTTGACTGTTTGCATGTCACAGATCAGATATTTTAAATATTTTTAACATTATTATTTTAATGTAGTTTTTTAAAGAATTTATAAAACCCCAAAAGAGATTGAAAAATAAAATAAAATTAATACCTAACTTTAAATTAAAGATTAAATAAACACTTTAAAAAATTAATTATACATTTATTTTTTTTTAAATTTAACCTGTTGTGCTGTCATTATTTATCTACCTATTTTTTGCATCTTAAAACAAATGTCTTTTAAACTGCCGTATTTACAAATTTTCATTAATTATGAGTATAATAATTCAACTATAATTTCTTAAGTATTTAAACAAATGTTAAGGCTAATCCATGTTTTTTAATGTTCATGATATTTGTAATATACAAACCATCTTGTTATTCAGAAGGCAGTCTTTTTAGGTGCCATTAGAATGTAACCTTCATGGATGTTTTATAAGCACAATTTGTAAAATATTTCATTCAAAATCCTCAATGCATATTCATCAATCTGCACAGTCATACAGAAAGCATCCAAAAAGCAAAAGAAAATTTAAAACAAAAACTTTCTGCACCAACAACACAGTTACATGACAAAGTGTTTGCCAACAATCAAGTTTCTTTAGCCAGAAATTGTTTAAAAGCTACTGGTTCAAAACACCTAAAATATTAAAATTAAACTAAGTTCTCATACAGTGTTTTGTTTAAATCATTTTTTTTCTGTAATGTAACTACAGCATATTTGTTCAAACCACCTTAGTAGTTAACTCTTTATGATACTAAAATAACATGTTTCTACAGCCAAGAAAAAAAAAATAAACATACTACATTTTTTAAAGTAAATTAGTAGGTTTAAATGATTTTTTTAAAAAATGAAACTGGCATGTTAGGTGACAATCTGATCGCACATTCCCCAAATCAAAACTATTTTAAAAAAATAAAAACTTAATTTAATTTAAACCTAAATTATTTGGTTCCTTATTTTCTATTTTGGAACTCTATCTGTTATAAATCTCTATACCATTTAAACAATCAAATAAATATTGCCTTAGTCATCATGCCCTACATTCCACTGCTTATTACAACTCCACAGTAAACTCTCCATCAATTACATGTCATTTTCATCCAATTCCAGTACCACACAGGAGATAAATTAATACCAATAATCTCCATTCAGAAAATTTTTTGCTAACCTCTGGATGACTGAACAGCCATTTATTAAGCTAAATTTCATCAATGCCAGTGAACAGTAAGAAATGAAATGGTAATTAACAACCAAGTGCTACAGGATGCTGCCTTTTTGATTTTCTACCTTACAACATGATGATTAAAGTTTATGCTTCATTTTATCTTCAAGAATACACAAGACAAGATTTTTTTCCAAATTCACTGCAAAGATTTGTTGTTTTTTTATATTGCTTTTTTTTTCTTTTATAGAAGCTTCCAGTAATAATTAGACTAATTTAAATGTTATCAGAAAATACAATGTTACCTAAAGGTCACAGACTCTTAGACTCTTCATCAAAATGGATAAAATAATTGAATAATTACCTATCATCTCAATGTTACATAGAGCAAGAGTTGCTAAAAATAAATTCAGAAATAACTACAGACATCTGATATAATAATTTAAGAACCCAAAAAAGTACAAGATATTTTCCTATTTGCCGAAGGTCAGCAAACTCACTAATACAAGAACAATCAGTGTATTCAAAATAATGCCACCAGTCTTTCACTGTCCATAGGTGTTCTGCATCTAAATAATTCATCTGTTTATGGAGGAATATGTAACCACTGTACACCAACATTTTGACTATCACTGCAAGCAGAAAACAGGCTGTTATCTGCCAAATTTGTAGTGATTGCCAACATTCACTTTCAACTGCTACAGAATTAATACCACTAAACTAACAAACTACAATGGCTCCTTCATGGCTATACTGGAAAGGCTGCTGATGGAAGCTACTAGTGACAGATGTGAATAAAAAACATTAATTACCTGTTGCAATGTGCATATTGGTAGTCTGTACTCTTCACAAAGTTAAGTTAAACTTTCATCAATTCACATACTCTGCACACAAGGGTATGGAGAAAGGTTAGTGTAACTTTTGACCCAGTGTTTATAGCCATCAAAGCACAGTAAATTTGGAGCAGTGGTAGGGGGGCAGAAGGCATTCAGTATACAGGTAAAACAATTCTAACTTCTACTGCTAGCATATTTACATCTTTCACAATATCCTCTTGCTTTTATTTGATCAAGAAATTTTCAACCAAAATCACTATTTTCTTCAGGAAAATAGAGCAACACACTACAGAAAACCAATACAGCGAGAAAAACATTGAAAGAACTACAAATAGTTTCTTAGAACCCAGTAATAAATTAAAATACATGTAGGAGAATATCTTGTTAGAAAACTAATAGCCAAAATGACAAATCTGACAAATCAAGATTAGTAACGTAATGCTAATGATTTAAATATCTATACAAGATACAAATGCTACTGATACCTTTGAATGGAATTACATACCACTCTTCAACCTAGAAGAGACAGAATCATAAAGCAAGAAATATATATTTATTCAGTTCGTACAAATAAAGTAATAAATATAGTTTATTGTTAAAATCTGAAAGTGGTCAAATTTTTGCACTTCTGTAAAACCAGGAAAAACAGAGACTATACATAAGCTACTAGTGAAGATATTAATGAATGACTAATCTTCCTGTTTTAATGAACAGTTTTCAAAATAGGAAAATAGTAGTATATATAATTCTTAAAATAAATTGTTTTTGTCTACATTAACTAAAGAAATAATACTATCTCATAAATCCATTTTCCAACCAATCTTCTTTTTATTATAACTAATCTTTCAGAACTAATTTTCAATCTTTTATTTTTATTTGTTTTCTAACTGTATCTTTCATAGTCAATGTTAAATCAATTTATTTTCTTGTTGACTAGATCACACCGTTTGGCCAGGCATATGCTAAGCCATGAATTCCAATAACTTCATGAAAATAATTTGAAAAAGAAATATGCTATTAGTTCTAATAGCCACCCTGCTCCAATAAACATCCATCTCCAAACTTCAGCCCAAAAAAGCTATCAAAACTGTCAATTTGTCTGTACTTCATAAGCATCCTCAATAAATGTCCATGCCCTTCTTTAGAAATAGTTTGGCACATTAATATCATGTATCGAAGAATTTATTTTATATACATAATGGCCCTTGTTCACTGCATTTACAAATACTAAATCAAAATCAGCCATCTCAGTTCAACTCAACTACAGTCTACTCTAAAGTCCTTTAACACCAATGAAGTATCCCTGCCTGTAGCATTCACAGGATACTGCCTTGTTTGGTAATACTTTTTGAAAGCATTCCTTTTCTGGGAATGTGATTATCATGTCACTAATCATGTGACACGCTGTATTTAAGAGATACGTGTGTGTGTGTGTGTGTGTGTGTGTGTGTGTGTGTGGTGTGTGTGTGTGTGGTAATTGTGTCAGATTATCTGCTGTGCTTTTATCATATTAGGTCTTTCTACCATAACAAAAATTCTTTCTCATACATATACTCATTCATCTAAATTCTCATAGTAAGCATAGTGTCTGTAGAAGAGTTAGAATGCTAAAGACAGAAAGTTGCATGTTCAAACTAGATGTTGAAAAATATGCAAAATCTACAACACTTAGGGAAGTGGCAATAAATTTGGTGTTGACAGAAAAAGAATTCAAGAGTTACAAAAAGCTAACAATAAAAAACTGATTATGGACCTGTCCAAGATAAATCAGCTACCCTGTGGTAGTCAAAAACTAAGATGCTGAAACAGATCAACAGCAATTTGATTGGTTTTCCAAACATTTTTATTGTGGCATATGAATCACATGAAAACAAAGCAAATTTCTATCTTCACAGGCCACAAAGATTTCTGTGCAAGAGCTGGATGACTTTGCAAATGGATGAAGCACCATGTTGTCTCTATGGAAAATAACTGTTGCTCAAAACTGCCTAAATACTAGGAGGAAATATTAAAACAACACATCATCAAAATGCAACAACTTTATGAGTAATTATTTGACAATATTGAGAACGTGGATGAGGCAGCTATCTATTTTGACATGCCAGATAATGGGACTCTGCACCACTCCATGAAGAAAACCATCTTAATCAAAACAACCAGGCATGAAAAAATCAAGTGAAAATCACACTTGGAAATAATGGCTGAAAACTATCCCTCTCCCTCCTCATTGTTTTTCAAAGGGAAATGAGAACTATCTGCTTCATTCATTCCTGCAGGAGGTTTAGTCAGAATGAGCCCAAATGGTTGGTTGAATGAAGACATACATCATTCTCTGCTAGCTGAGAAATGTGTGGGGTTGCCACACCCAACAAAAATTTCTTATTTAAGACAAGTTTAGGACACAGGTGTGAGGCAGTAAAAAAAGAGCTTGTGCATTACTGGCTTATGTATCCTGGAATCAACTGTACAAACAGGAGAAAACTAGAGCTATGCCATCTCCTTCAGTGGGTCAAGAACACATAAAATTCCCTGTCTCCTGATGTGAACAGGAAAAGTTTCAAGATGAGCATATACAGTGCTCAAGACTATGCAGAAAACATGTTGTGGAACATGAATTCTGATTCAGATAACAATAAATTAGAGTTCCAAGATTTCATGCCATAGAATTGCAAAGTATCAGGTGCACTACAAGAAGCAACTAGACATGATGTCAATTGATGAAGAGCTAAAACAGTGCCATGACAAAGTCTAGTGATATCAAAAAGTGAAGTTAGATTTGATGATAAAACTACATAAACCCAAGAGCAGTTGATTTGTTTTATTTTCATTTCATTTTTTTTCTTTATTTTGTATCCTCTTTCAATAGACAGAATATTTCCAGGGCAGTTTGCTTTTCAGATTGCATGAGCTGTGCAAATTTTTTTTTCTATTTATGCTTCACTGACAAAGCGACTGTAAATAAAATTGCTTTGATAAGGTTTTATTGTTTTTCTTTTACACAGTTTGTATATAATTACCCAAACAAAATTCCAGGACTTTTCAACGACTAAAAAATTATGAAACACATAATACATTAATCCAAAAAACCTAACCTAATTTCTAGATCCATACTGGATCATAAAATAATTAAAGTGCATTGTAATTAAAACATTAGATATGTTTTGGAGATTAAATTATACAAATTTACTTATACATTATCTTATACTAAAGCCCAGTACACGAGAAAGAAATTAGCAGGGATTTCCTTAAATCTACAACTATTAAATTTGTTTCAGCATTCCCAACATGTCTTGTATCAATTTATACATTGTTTCACTAGAATATTTAATAAACAAACTGTAAAAATATTTTGAATTTTCATTACAATTATAATCGTTGTTTTATACTGAAGGACTGCAGTTACCAAGTCCAACCAATGGATGAACTAGCTATATATGTCTCCTTTAATTTCTCTGACCCAGTAAAACTCTGGTTGGCTCAGCCACAACAAATGAAGATGTGTTTACCTGTCATTATAATAAACTAATTTTCTTGTACTGGTTTACTATATTGTTGATACTGTGTTCCTTTTTCCTCTCACATCTAAAAATGAAGTATTTTAATAAGGACGAGCAACAGTTGGTTAGGTTGATCAAAGTCAGAGAGCACGAGGCACATTCATGCTGGCTGTAGTTAACATTGTCACACACACACACACACACATATCTTCCTGTCCAGCAAGTATTCTGCATCCAAGATTATGGGAGATTAAGTACAACAGATGGCATAATTATCTGGTATGGAAGCAAGGCCAAAGGTATGTGCTAGATTTATATTTACATCACAACTATTTTATTTCACTTGATTGTTTTAATGATCAGTTTTCACAATTTTATTCTGGGGAATGAATAGATAAGTAAATTCAAGGGCTTTTCAAAACTGTGTAAACCTTGTTTTACATTATTTAATTGCAAGTAGATATAGTCTGTCTGCCATGTATGTTCAGTGTTACCTAGCATGTTTTGACATTTGGAGATATTCTAAAACAGTTTAGCATATACAGAGCAATGCATTGACTATTGCTGATTGTCAGGTTTGGAATTTACTTTGTTTTCAGCAGATTTTTTACCTTTTTTTGTTCCTAATAATCACCCACACCCAACTTTCAAATTTTGATGAGTTCCAATGAATGTCCAGGTGGTAATTAGAACCAATACAATGAGAACAAATATTTACTATTCATAAATTTCTTCATTCATTTGAATTCATTACAATCAACCAGTTTCATATGATACTCACAGATTCATCCAATCAGTAAAGCGTCAGTAAATCTCGCTGCAAAAAAGAAAAAAAGCATGATTATTGCTAACACAAAAATTTGTCAAATTTTTAATTATCAATTAATTTTGTTTTTGCTACACTCTATTGTTCAAAAACAAAAACTTTTAACACTATCCCAAAATTGTTTATAAATTAAACAAGCCAGCATAAAAGAAAAAAATGTTTATTAAGGTATGATTATTTTTTGGCACAAACAAAAATGATGATAGAAAAAGCAAAATTGTATAGTATGACATTAAATCAATGTGCTAATATTAATCAATTACTCTAGATTAATTTTATTAAATAAATTTATGTATTAGCTAATTTTAACTAATTGGTTTTGTTGATTTATAACTCTTACATTGTTTGTTGTTAAGTTTATTTTATTAATAGAAAACATTGTAGTCCCTTTCCTAAAACATCAAAAAGATGGCTAAAGCAATTTTTAATACTTCTCCAAAGACTGTTTATATTTATTTCCAACAATTTCAATTTACTCCCCCACTTATGTACTGACAATGAGAATGAAACCTTTTTAATTGAACAAGCAATATTAACCAAGAAAGCCAGACTACAAAGAATCCTATATAAAAATATCACAATAGCATAATAGCATCACATGATTAAATGCCAGAAATAAACTCCAAATAATCATAGAAAATAAATAAATAGTCAGCAGCACATTTGAGCATTATGCTGTTTATTAAAAGGCTTTCTGTTGTTTTCTCTAAAGGATACAGCTAACTGAAGCATCACAATCTCAATTACCATTCAATATTTTATTTCCCTTTGAAGTTTTCTACTGATATATATATATATCCCACTGGGATCTCCACTTCTCACATTACTGAAACGCTGACATCTTTTGATATAATGAAAATCAGCAGGCCACTTACATTTCAAAGTTATATAGGACAGTAACACAAATAACCTAGCCATTTTTTAAGCTTTAGTTTAAAAATGTTCTTGCCAAAAAATTTTAAAATACAATATATCAGATATCATATAAATATTTTAGGAAATTAAGGTTTCAGCAGTGCTGAAAATGATTAACTAAAAATTATTTTTTTTCAAATTCTGAGAAGATTCATATACTGATTGATTCATAAATAAATAAACTATAGATAATTTTAAAACCAGCTTTCTTATTGAAATATTTTTAAAAAACTATTTATACATATAGAAATGTAAAAAGAAACAAAATGATTTTTCAAAATTAAAGCAAATCATACAAGAGTTTTATTTATAGTTGAGTACAAAGTATAATATAACTAATATGAGTCCATTAAAGTTGCATTGAACTATTCTTCAAAACAAGAAGTATTTCTAATAAACAAACACATTTATTACAATGGTATATATATAGTCTCTTTATGAATGAAGTTATCTGCAGAAATTTTGGCATGCAAACAAAGAGATCATCAGAATTAAATTTTAAGTTTTTAAAACCTAAACATGCAAGGTGCATAAATTTTGTGTGAAGTGGACGGGTTTTTTTTGGATGTGGATTGTAGATGCACTCATAGAATAGATTCCTCTTCATAAAGGTCCTGTAGTTTACGGAGGTAGGTAAGATAAGCTAATGAAAGCTGTTTGGTTCACAACCCAAAAATAATTTAGATTTCTTACTATAACTTTGGTCCTAGTTGTTAGTAATCAGCATTTACTTCAGGTTATTAAATGTTAGGTGTGTGAGTGGTAAGAGGAGTTGGCTTTAATCTCTACCTGTACTCTTGAGGATTACATTTGGTAAACCTGGGTCAATATTAATTGGTAAAAATACTTAGGTTTCCCCACTTTTCTGTTTTGAGATTTATACAATTAATACGAGTTTTATATAGTGTTGTTGTCAAAACTGGTTAATTGTTGTGCCAGCATCTGCAGTTATACAGACAATATGAGTTAATTTTATTGGTAAAATGAGGGTTAATGTGATAGATGTGTGTGGGCATTTTACTGTATAAGGAAGGGTAAAATCTGGATTTAGACAAGGAGTTTACCATGCTTTTTTAAAATCAAGTTCTTCAAGATTTTTGTGAAGGCATGGATTAGATACTCTCTTATTAATAATATTAAACTATTAGATGTATTACCTGGGTACTAAGAGTGTTCTTAAAACCCAAAGGACTTGGAAATATCCTAAGTCTTTTCAGGGGAGCCAGAGTTACTTAACAATCCATGCAAGATTATCAGTTAAGTGGTACTTTACACTAAATGGCTCTACAGTCCACTGTTAAGAAATAGTGCTTTTGGTGAAGTTCTGCTCAGGAAATGATCTTGTTTTCATTAATAAAACTTTAATAACATTGTGGCAATAAACTTCAATAATTCACTTAAGTCTCTTAACCATCAACTAAATAGCATGACTGCAGAGATATAAATATGAGATTATTATCTATACAGAATGGTAAAATCTAATATAACTGGAAATATGTGAATAGGTCTATATATAAAAAAGAAGCCTCAAAATTATATATGTTCAGTAAGCAGTTTCCATGCCATCTATGTCAACTTGGTTTAAAAAACAAGGTTTTTCACATATCTATAAATCTGTCTGCCTGAATGATCATTAAATATGCAATGACAACTATTAGGGCTACTACATACATATAAACTAAACTAACTCCATAGGAATCAAATACCATTCAATTTTACACCACCACCACAGCCAAAACTAACAGTTGATAAACAAGTTTTAAAAAGCTAATTATGTAAAGATAGGGTAAAATGACTTTCTAAGTCTTTGCCCAAGCAAGCAAATTTAATTTTTCCAGTTAACTCCTTTCAAGCTGCAAACATAGTACAAAAATCAAGTTATCCAACAGTAAAGTGACTAAATCTGTGATCTCATTTTTGTTCTTCTTTCTATAAAGTTTTACATTTCAGTTATGAAAATAATCATAAATTTGTTGTTGTTAAAAAACATATGACTGCTATCTTGTCTTCTATTAATCAGATAAAGGATGAAATATTAAACAATAAAAATTAATTAAATTTAACATTTTCCCAACTTGCCTAATAATTTAAGTACCTGAAGTACATTTTAACTAAATGCCCATATATTTCCCCTGAAAATGCAGTTTTATTCTAATTTTTTATATAAATGACAAAAGCACAAGTTTATAAACTTTATTTAAGTTATAATAAGTATTCTAAAAATTGTTGTAAATGCAGTAAACAAAAATACATCTCTCCAAAAGACCTCAAGGTCAGTTAAGTAATGAGACCGAGAATAAAAATACATATGAATAGATTAAACTTTTTCAGTATTGTAAAAAGAATAAAAGGTGAAAAAAACTTGTTTATCCTAAAAAATTCTACCTTTTCTCACCAAGATCCACTCCTGTGCCCATCCTGCAATACATGATTATAGCAACTAGCATCCATTCTCAATCCAGCAGACTGTACTCTTGGCTAAAGCTCCCCAGAAATCCAGTCATGGGCTACATAAATTGTGCAGAGATTATCTGACCAATCTGGCTACTACACAATCCCCCTCACTAAAGCCTCAGGAGTAGAGAGAGCCACAAGCACTTACCATCAGATGTCAAGTCATCTGGAAATCTTGGCTAGAGGCTTGTTGTGCAGCATGCTCAGAGATCTGCAGCATCCACATGTTGGAAAATACATCAGAGTGATCTCAGTGGTCAGATAAGGATCAAGGCTACTACAATGTGATCACTCTTGGCAGGCAATGTAGGAAGTGGGCTTCTGATGTGGTAGACAGTCTACTAGTCTTTGTCTGACCAACATGGTAGTAGGAATGGGATAGTGGTTTCCATTGGTAGTTCCTTCAGGTTAAGAAAAGTGTGCTAGCTGTGGTTTTGCAGTATAGTGGGGTGGCAGGTTCATAGCAAAGATCTCTAGAGCTCATATAGTGTAAACAAGCACAAATGAAGCTGGAGGCCATCTACAGAGTGTTGGTGTGGCTCAATATTAACAGGCGCCAAACATTTGTCACCATTTTCATCTGAAATTCAATGGATGTCCTCAGAAACATAAAAAATAAGCTCACTTCAGATAAATAACATAATTCATATAAGTACATGCAAAGCAAGATGATTACATGGATGTGTATGTCAAGTTGAATGCAGACAATCTAGCATGTGCAAAAGAAAAGAACTCCCCTCTGCAGCTCTATCACAATGACATCAAAATCCTTAATCATATTTTAGCAGGATCTAACTGTTAGCAATTCTAGCTACTCAGAGGGGCTTGAGGATTCTTGAATTTGGAACATTTACATTCTGCAGCATAAGCAGACAAAAGAGCCCCATTAGATTCAGGAAGAATCAGCTGTTTATTCTAACAGCTGTTGCAGATGCTGGACCATGGAACAGCAAATTTTAAGGAGTTTGCAACTATGAGAACACCCAATCTGCTACAGGTAGATAAATAGATAAGTAAATAAATGGATATTAATTTTATGTAGAACTCAAGTAATCACAGATTTTGTGGTCTGAACTTGTGACTGACTGCCACACCTTCCTAGCAATTGATGAAAAAGCAATCAGATCTTGGGAAATCCCTGAAGCTTTAAAAAACTTCATCTATATGGCCACTAGTTAAAATTTCAACCCAAACAGAATATGTGTGATTACAGAAGTTATAATAAAATAATTAATTTTAAAAACAAATTGAGCTTTGTTAATTCAATATCAGGGCACCCAGATTTCAAAAGTATAATTATTTCTTCAAAATGTATTAATCCCTACTTAGTATTTTTTTTTCCTTTGTCATTTTTTAAATTATGCAAGTGCAAGAGAGAATTGCAATTTTTTTTTCAATTTGGCCATTTATTAGTATGGCTTGTACAAGACCTCAGAATTTTTTTAAAATGAAAATATTAATGTGATATGAAAGATGTACAAATCATCAATAAATTTTTTTAAATTTATAAGAAATATTGAGGATAATTAAAAAATATAGTATACAAGAAATAATTCCAAACACATAAGCAAACAAAATATAAAACAGTTCATGAAACTTTTCTTTAAATTACATTATATCTCAAATCAATATTTTGGCATCTTTCCATTGATGCTTTTTTGTTGAAATTTCTTGCATTAATAGCAAAAAAATCTAATAAATAAATAAATTTTTATGATAGAATTTTATGTAAAACATAAAAATTCATGAAAGTTTATCCAAAACTTTGTAGTGATATGCAAAAATGCTTAACTTCCATCCAAGCTAATGTAAACATGGAAAGGGGGCTAAATATACAGTACAACAATTTGTAATGATAAATGAACATACTGGTACTTCAAAATAAACCTGTCAGTAATTTCAGATAAAGCTGACTTATAAAAAGGCTGGTAAAAAAAAGCAAAATCAACATTAATGAGTATGGTGTAGATTCAATACCAGCTAGTGCTATTAATAAGATCTAAAAAATTTTAAAACAGTAAAATCTACTGTAAACAAACAATATTAATATCAGTGCGTCCAAACTAATACACTATAAGAATTCATTCTAAGACAGTGACAACTGCCCAACAATAAATGTAAGAATTACGTAAACTAGTATATGCTATAATAAATTCAATAATTTAATTATCCATTAAGAATATAAAATATATTGGTATAAAATGTACCCATGGGAAAGAATTAACATAATAAAGTGTTTATTCTAATAAATATGTTTAGTTAAATTACCACAAATTTTAATACAAATTTTTTTCCTTTTTACATTGATAATAAAATTGTAGGTAAACAGACTAGGTTGATGCTCTTTTCTTTATTGTTATTCCTTTTAGCCATATTGCAAAACCTTCAAAATGATTAAACCACATTAAGAGTAATACCATGACTTTTAGCCACATTGGGAATATTTAGCAATTGGCATTTGGCAGTGCATATGGTTCTAATGTAACTTTTCAAACCATCTATCCCATGGATGGAATTTTGACATTTGAATAAAAATTACAAAACCATATCCAGCAAATGAAAACCTACTGCATTTTTTTTTTGATACCTTGAATCAAAACCTTCTATGGTTAACAGTTCTCCAATATTTAACCACAGAAATAATTGAGCCTAAATGTTTTACCAAATTTTTTTTTTATGTACACACACAAGCAACCTTAATTATGGACTAATGATTAAAAAATTTATCAAGTATAGAGGAGGGTATTTTGAATTAAGTCTTGTGACAAAAGTTCAAAACTAATTTTTTTTTACATTTAATTATTTTCTAACAACCATATGTTTATATAGATATAACTACATGTACTAATAAACTAATTTAAGTATTTAAAATTTTTAAACTACTTAAATTCATATTTTATCAATTCTAATGTCACGAAAAATTATTCCACAAGTAATACACCACTGGCTAACATTAAGCTGACCTAAATAGTTAACATTAAAAAAATTAATTTATTCCAAAATTTTTCTAACTAGCTAATGTTATTTATACTATGCACCTATTGCATCTAATTTGCATACAACTTCAGAAAAAATTCAAAACCTAAAAGAAACTTAAATTAAAACGTTAATTTTCTTATACTATTACATACACATTAATAAAATATACTTTTACATCTTACATAAACCAGAAGTATACGAGGGTAGGCTGAAAAGTTCATAGGCTGACTAAGGAGTTATGCCACAGCAATGCAACTTGGCATGCATTAAATTCAACCTTTCCTGATACTAACTGCATTGTTTCCTTCCAGATAAACCCACATTGGATAAGCAATTCAGGATTGTGAAAAGTTGTACTGGAGACATTTCGAGAATATGGATAAAATTTGGCACCATGGTGTTATCAAATATTTGCAGAAAAAGGAGTTAGCCCCCAAGGACATTCATGCCGACATGGTTGCTACATTAGGAGATGATGCTCCGGCTTTATAAACTGTGCAAAAGTGGGTAGCTGAATTCAAGAGGGGTAGGGAGAGCCTTGAAGATGACCCAAGGTCCGGACGTCCTGCCACGACTATCACCCAAGAAAACATCGACGGTGTTCACCACATGGTGATGGATGACAGACGTTTAACTGTTAATCAGATAGCTAATGCTGTAGGCATCTCCCGTGAACGAGTCGAGAACATTTTACACAACGAACTTAGCATGTCGAAGGTTTCCGCTCGGTGGGTGCCACGGTTTTTGACACCTGATCAAAAGCACACCAGGCTGGTCATGTCACAGGCAAACTTGGCACTTTTTGAAACAGATCCAACTGGTTTTCTTGAACGTTTCCTCACCACTTCAAGCCAGAGACCAAACGGCAGTCCATGCAGTGGAAACACCCATCTCCCCCCCCTCCAAAGAAGGCCAAGGTGGTATCATCGGCAGGGAAGGTGACGGCCTCCGTCTTCTGGGATGCAAAGGGCATTGTGTTCATTGACTATCTTCAGAAAGGCCAAACTATCAATGAAGAATACTATGCCAACCTATTGAGGCAGCTGCGAAAAGCAATCAAGTCAAAACGGCCTGGAAAACTGACGAAAGGAGTCTTGTTTCACCAGGACAATGCTCCTGCACACAAGTCTGTGGTTGCAATGGCTGCTGTGCGTGACTGTGGTTTTGAACTGGTTGATCACCCTCCATATTCTCCTGATTTGGCACCATCTGACTACTTTCTGTTCCCCAACATGAAAAAACATTTGGCTGGGAATCAGTATCGGACCGATGATGAGGTCATATCTGCTGTTGAGAACTTTTTTGAGGATCAGGATGAGAGCTTCTATACCACGGGAATCCAAGCGCTGCAACACCGATGGAAGAAGTGTGTGGACCGCAGGGGAGACTATGTTGAAAAATAAACCACATTTGATCAAATATGACTTTTGCATCATGGTCAGCCTATGAACTTTTCAGCCTTCCCTCATATTATTTTTCAAAAAACCTCTTTTCAACGATTAGGCGGTAGACTTTCTTTTGTACAACAAACACATACTTTCAAAAATTACTTTGGCACTAAAATTATTTTGTTTTCAGAAAAATACTTTATATATATGTGTGTGTGTGTGTGTGTGTGTGTTATATAAATACAGTAGACTTTCCAAAACATCTCTGAGAAGACCTTACCACTAGGTCTTTGAATTTATTAAAGCAATGTAAATATTAAATTTAAAAGAAAAAAACGTAGTAGTATTTATTTTTGTGTGGAATGGAAAATAATTATATTATTGTTTTAGTTTGGAAGGGAATGTAGAAAGTGGTTACTAACATTAATTGATTTACTTCACAACAACATTGTTTTTTTCAACAAAATTAAACTGTAAACAAACAGGAAATTCTATAATGTTCCTTTGGTTTGTGGATGGAAGGCTGCATAAAAATGGAAAAATGTAAATTCTGAATTTTTTCCCTAACTTCACATTTAAGAACAGGATGGATGTTTTTGCAAGTCTTTCTAGGGTGGGTCAATGCGTGGAATGGTCTTCTTAGACGGGTTAAGGTTTGCTTCAATAAATTAAAAGGACGCCGCTGATACACTGGATTTACAGAGTATACACTAACAGTAAGTTCTAAAGTTGTTTGTTTTTTTTCTTCTTTCAACTTATAGATTCACTGGTAAAAGTATACAGCGTCACTGGGGAGAACTAGTAATCGAAGCCATTTAAATACCACAACCCCGGGTGGAGAACGAATAAAACCACTGACCGGGAAAGACAACAACCATCCATCGTTCCAATGGCCATTACGCCAAATGGATCTCTATCTATACCCAGGAAGGACTGGCAGGGTTAGGATCAAACCAGAATAGATTTATAGAACTGTTTCTTCATACGCCTCAGACGAAATAATCGAGTTCTAAGTAGTATTCGGCATTATTTACACAAGCTGAATTTCTTACCAAAAAAAAAATGAGGGTTAGGGTTAGTTATAATTTCTGAATGTAATTACGCGTATAACTGAACTATTAATTTCTTATCAATCCAATAATATGAAAAAGGAAAAAGGGAAAGTTAATGGGTGTGTTAATTTAGAGTCCTACAGTAGTTGCAGCCTGTCTACTGATGAGAAACGTAAACAGTAGACAGGGTCCAAACCAGTAACTAGGTTTAACAAATGACTTTTTAAATAAATACAAAAATCTTTCCTAAAGTTCGAGAGAGCTACATCAATCCATTGAATCTGTAAACAAAACACCCAGCACGACGGCGAAAGTTTGGAGGCGTCGAAAGCAGACGACTTTTGCGAGATCAATGGCGGTCAACAAGTTGCGCTGAGCCAATTTTTTTTTTTTTTTTTTTTTTTTTTTTTTTTTAAATTTTTGCTGGAATCGGTGAGCGCTACTCACAATCGAGACAGTCGGGAATCACTCATCGGTCGGCAGGGAGCTGAGGGAAATAAACTTCGAAGCTGGTTAGTGTTTAGACGGCGGTTGGCCAGTCAGCTACCCGAACAACAAGAAAGAACCCTCTGGCACATGTATTATAACTAACCACGGCCCGACGTTTGACTCCATAAAATGCCAAAACCGCGGCCCGCCCGTGTCCCCGGCCCGGCCATACCTTTCGCCGCGGTCACCGCGGACACGTTTTCATTCAAATGACCACATTCCGGTTGACGACAATACAACAACCGTGACAACAGAAACTAACCTCGATCGCTGGCTGACTGGCCGACATCAACGACGACTGTGGAGTACTAGAGGGCGCTGCTGTCGGCGTCTCAGTTGCTTCCATATCATCCTCCTACATTCCTCCCATACATCCAACATTCCAAAGACAGGATGAGAGAGAATAAACAAAAAATTGTACAGAAAATGCCACGGACGAGTACTTTTCTTTTATATTTGAACAATTTTTTTTTTTTTTAATATCTTTATATATTCTCAGCTAGATGAATGCGACTCATGGCCCCGATCTTTTGGTTAATTTTAATCTTTGTTGTGTTTACTCTTTCACAAAAGCTAGATTTGAACAGTAACAAGCTGAAGCTCTCTGTATTACGGATATTGTTATTACTGCAGTGAGTGTCATTCTACAAATGTTATGACTACTTTCACTTTGCGAGCTACTCTGATGTTGGGTGTTTTAAAAAAAAAAGTGGTCATTGTTCTTTTAAATAAATGGAATTTGGAATTTTCACTAAAAACCAACGAAAGAAAAAAAAACCAAATAATAATAATAATAATAATATTGTTATTTGATTGACTGTCAAATGACACAAATACCAAGGCAATGGCACATTAACAAATTGAAGTACAATTTTTTTTTAGTTTCTAATGTTTAATGCATTTGGGTGAATATATGTTGTTTGGTTTTTGGTTAGTTGATTCAAATGTATACTTCTAATTCTCCTAGTACTCTTTCTAACAATTTTTAAAAACTAAAAATTTCTTATTATGACCCTTTCCCATCTCCTTAGATTTAAACTTAGGTGCATTTTAACTCTCCGATGCAACTTCAGCATCTTAACTCAGATATTTCACAAAATAAATTTTAGATTTTCTCCAAAATTTTAATGTCTTTATAATAATACTTTTTCTTTGTCTTTTATCCACAAATTTTAAGTCTAGTACTCATTAGTGTAATTTTTGTTGTCATCTTGATGTTAGTAGTAGTAGTAGTAGTAGTTGTTGTTGTTGTTGTAGTAATATCTATTGTTTATTTATTATTTTCCTTTTCTGTTTTTAATATTTGAAATTTTTTTGTTTTCTTCTTTTTTTCTTTTTCTTTTTTTACTCTTAGCAGCAGAAATCTTGAATAGTTCAATTTATTTATCCACTGGTTTATTTCTCCCACTGTTATAATTATTGTTTCTTATTTTACCATTAGTAGTAGTAGTAATGACTATAAAACTCGTAGAATAAAAACAGCTATAAGAGTTTAATTAAAAAGAAAGGCTTGATATAGTTCTCTCTCTTTATGTGCATGTGTATGTGTTTGAGAGAGAGGGAGAGAGAGAGAGATGGCATCAGTACAAAGAGGGAGAGAGAGAGAGAGAGATGGCATCAGTACAAAGAGGGAGAGAGAGAGATGGCATCAGTACAAAGAGAGAGAGAGAGAGATGGCATCAGTACAAAGAGGGAGAGAGAGAGAGAGTGAGATGGCATCAGTACAAAGAGGGAGAGAGAGAGAGAGAGAGATGGCATCAGTACAAAGAGGGAGAGAGAGAGAGAGAGAGATGGCATCAGTACAAAGAGGGAGAGAGAGAGAGAGAGAGATGGCATCAGTACAAAGAGAGGGAGAAAGAGAGAGAGAGAGACAACTAACAAAGGAAGGAGAGGGTGGGCAGAGATTCTAACAATTCTGGCAGTATGATATTTTAATATTTCATAAAGAGCATAATATGTTTCTAAGCTTAGAAAGCAAAATTTGTTACTGTTATTGCAGTACTTTTAAATTAACTCCAAATAAATGTGGATCTTTTTTTTTAAATGCCATGCAATATATGCATTTCTGACAATGTCATTAGTAATATACCTGATGTTTAGTATTTAACCACAGTTATATTCTTTACAGCACATCTAACCACAGAATTTCTTTTTAGAAAACTGCATTTTTCTCATAGACATTTCGTTCACAATAGCTAATAGAATATATACTATGTAGACTGGCTGACATGAGACAGAAAGGTAAGTCAAGCAAGTGAAGAAGTTAAATTTCCACTAGTATTCATGCAAAATACACTTGCTTTTGCGGTTGGCTTGTTTTTTTGTAAATAGCAACAACAAAAAAGGAAATTAGAGCATAATTAGGATATTGTGTGTTGTCCGATTGTTTTAAAAGGCAGCCAAATGAGCAACAAACATTAAAAAACTCCCAGAAAATAAAGTCTGTTTTAAATGAAGATGTCAGTGAATTCATAGATTAATTCTTATCTTCGTCTGCTTTCCTTTGTTTTTTGAAAAAAAAAACATTTATACCATGTAAAACTCACTTTTTTAAAGAAAAAATTTTTTTCAGTGAGAAGTAAAACAAATTCTTTTTAAAAATTTTTCTAGCATTACCAATTGTTTTGTTCAGTATTTGGATAATACTTCAACAAGGTCCGTAATAGGTGATGTAGATGTTACAAACAGAAATAGTTTAGTTTTGTTGTTTGGTTTTTTTTTGCTTTTATTTAATTTAAATCTGTATGATTTGTTGTAGTAAAAATAAGCAAAAAACAAACTTCATTACTGCTGGAGTCCCAGTATTTCAAGTGACACTTAATAGTTTATTGTCAATAAAACTGATTTAAATAATATAATATAAAATAGTATATAAACTTTTTCTTCACATTAATTTTAGTTGACATAAAAAAGTTAATTTTTTTAAATGAATATTCAAATTTCAAACATTTAGAAATTATTTTTCAGTGTTAATAACCTGTCTATATCATTGATTTCAATTTAATTTAAGTAAATTTAAACTTTTGAATACTTTTCAAACATATATGGACAGCACTATAGCTATCCTGCTGAGATGAATACAAGCAACTTGGTATATGTGCTGTTTGATGCCATTCTCACTGTTTTTATTTTAAAAGATGGCTGTCTCTAGAGTATCAGCATAAGAATATTGAAGACAGAAGTAAAGTAATTTTATCAGTAAAAGGGAATCTACATCAGTGTTCCTTAAGTTGCTGGTAAGCTACAGGAGAGTAGCCTACTAACCACCTCTTCTCTAAGCAACACATAAGTCACTGAGGCCTATGACAGTACCTCTTGTTGTGCAGAAAAGGGGTCACAAAGAGGAGCCATACAAGAACTCTTCATTTTTAGATGTGGGAAAGAAATCTGGAATGTCCAGAAAACACCCACACAACTAGTTGATGAATAAAGGCAAAAATAAGCCCTATCAACAGAGGTACATTAAACCAAGCCAGCCACTGCCAAGAATCAAACTCAGGCCTTTATAGTCTAACCACTTGGGACATTAGTTGCCCTCTCTTAAGTTGATGTATAGAATTTTCTTTATAAATCTGGGTATTTTGCCAAAGCAAATTAAGTTGTTTCTTTAACTGCCAATTTAAAATCTACTGTTTTAATCTGTAGTAAGAAAAAATAAATTATAAAAGCAAGTACTATTATCTTTTTACATACTTTAAAGTTAGCATAACATTTTTTCACATTAAAATTTGTTTTTAAATAAAAAGACCAGAGACGCCTATCAAAAGCTTGACTTCTTTCATCTTAAATGTATTTAATTATATCAGTGTATCCACCTGTTGTAGAATCGTGTAGAAACATTGTTTAATCTCAGTGGTTTCCTGAAAATTATCAAAGCTCTCTGTGCTGTCTTGAGTTAGCTGTTGAGAGTGATAAAATGTTTATCTTATATCTCCAAGAAAACAGCCCAGCTCCAGCTGTCACCTGATTAGACTTGGGAATTTTATCCAGGTTCCAGCTCTGGACAATTATCATGTGGCAGAAATAATGAGATCTCAAGCAAATCCATGTGGTAACAGTATTCCTGTTGAGAAAACCCAAGTGTTGACTTGTTAAGAGATTTTAAAGAGACGATGCTCATGTGGTAGAACGAAGCAAAATTTAATAAAACACAAAGTGCTTGCAGATTAAATTTTCAGCACTTACATCATGAAAAATCAAGACATTTTTGTGTTAAAGAGAAAAAGGAAAATGTGAAAAATAAGTAAGTTTTTGATGATGTGCTATTTATAGAGCAGTTAGTTATTAAATAGTAATTCAGGGTATTTTGCCAAATTTTCAAGCAAGAAAATGTATAGAATCTCTGCTATTTTAGGGAATGCACACGTTCCCAACTGATTCAAGGAATGTATAGTAACCCTGAAAATTTTAGGAAATGTATAGATTCCCTAACTATAGAGTCCCTATAACAAACAGCAATAGAAACAATTATGGAAACAGAAAAAAAACTGTGTATAATGTAAATAACATGTGATACAAATGTATCTCATGGGCAAAAAAGGAATGTTCCACAGTACAGTCAGATGCTGATGCAGTACACTGTGATTGGTTTTCATTCAAATAATCAGAAAGTACCACACCCACAGAAGGACTATAAAAGAATAGATAGTGATATCATTGTAGTGTGGTAAATACTATGGCTCCTGAGAAGAAGATATCATATGGCAAGCGTATAGGCATCAAGGTTGTAGTTAGTGAATGCTGCTCCATGCGGCATATTTCAGCCTGACTTCACGTTTAAAAATAGGTTGTACGCAAGACTCTGAGAAGGATACGCGTAGATGCAGTTGAGGAAGAAGGACCAAACTCTCTAAAAGTGATGTTAAGTACCTTAGGTATGTTTTAGGTGATAGATGCCCAACCAGCAGAGATCCTGTGAATGACTGAGCAGTAAGAAACACATTATTGGCATGAAGTGGTCTCAATGGATGTGTAGCTGCCCAAAAGCCTTTGTTACTAAAGAAAAGATAACCAAATGGCAGGGCTGAAATGGGCAGCGCAGATAAAACAGTGGGATGACCAAACCTCAAAGAAGGTACTGTTTACAGATGAGTCCAAGTTTGATCTGTTTGACAATAATCAACAACAGTTTGTTTGAAGATGAAGCTACAGTGAAGCATGGGGATGGATCAATATAGTGTGGGACTGCATATCAGCCAAATTGTTGGAGATTTGCATAAAATCAAAGGTAATGACTGCTGACAGGTACAGACAGTTTTTCATCCATCATGCCATTCCCTCAGGAAAACAGCTTATTTGGTGGATTAATCCTCCAACAGGACAATGACCCCAAACATACCACCAATGTGGGGAAAAACTATCTGGAATATAAGAGGCTGATGGAACACTCACAAAGATGCCTTAGCCTGCACAAAGTCCTTATATGAACATCACTGAGGCTATATGTGATTGTATGGCTACTGAGAAAGTCATAAGGCAACCAAACACTTTGAATGAATTGTAAAAAATGCTGCAAGATATTTGAAACAACATTCCCCAGTGATACATTAATAACCTGTATGGGAGCCTAAAAACAAGGTGTCATGCTCTATACAAAGCAAGTAGCTCACATAATACTAATGCACTGCACAGTGTATTACATAAATCTCTCCATTACAATTACTCATCATTTGTGCATATCCTGTGTGTTTCAATAAGTATCTCCAGTCATGTATATAACAAATATAGATACAAGTATGAATATACAAATCTGTAAGTAAAGTTGTTTATAGTAATATACAAAATTAAACATACAAAAATATGAATAATAATGCCTAAGAGTCTATGGCTAGTTGTTATAGTGGCAGTAGTTCCTAATTGAACATATAGCAAGACTATAATCAATGTCATGCTTTGGCCTTGTCATACCACATGATGTTGATTATAGCCTTGCTATATGTTCAATTAGGAATTACTGGCACTATAACAACTAGCCAAGGTTTCCAATACAGTTTAACCATCTTACAATAAATGTCCCACACCAAAATCTATTTGCAAAAATTTGTTCATTTATAAAAGTTTTGAGATTGAATAGTGAGAGCTACATTTACTGAGACAGAGCAAAACTAATGTAAATGTTTGATTGTTGTCTTTTGTTTGTGAGTTACCTATCAATTGATTTTTCATTACTATTTTTTATCTCCTATTTAATTCCAATATTTTATCAGGGTTTAGAAGATATTAATCACATTAAAGACTTTAAATCCTGCACTTGTGGATAATAATAATAATAATAATAATAATAATAATAATATAATAATAATAATAATAATAATAATAATAATAATAATAATATAGATTTTTGAAAATCCTAAGAATTGTCAAAAACTTAAAAATAAAAGTTATCACGCACATATACATAGAAGAATTTTCTTTCTTTGAAAACTGTAGTAAATATTGTTAGTCTATTATTTTTAGCTTAGTTTACTTTAGTTTAGAAGAAAAGAAGCTATTGTGGCTTACATAAGGACACCAGAGAAGAGAAATGACCATCAATACAATTCTTAAATGAATTAACTCTCTCACTATCAACTTTCTGGCAATTTATTCTGCTCATTAACAACTCTATAACCAAAAAAAAAACATCTGAAAAGAATGGGTGCCTGTCCACTCACTAAAACCTTCTATTATCTTGAGAAACCTCTATTAAGTCTCTTAAACGTCAAAGGTCAGGCTTGGCAGATCTACTGTTTTTAATTGCTTATTGTATTCTGAGACACATTTAATAGCATCTCTTTAGGAAAAAAAATTAAACAACGTTGCTGAAGCTATTTTGGATTGGGGATATCATTTTCTCAGCATCATTGCAATACAACAGGTCTGCTGCTGCAGGTGGCACTGTACACCGTGTGGCATCTGGTGACTGGTGTAGAGCATCATCGTAGTCTCCTGACCAGCTTTGAACATACTTGAATTATGAATGTCTGCCAGGCTAAGAAGAAGAAGAGGAAGCACTGAGGAGAACCACCATTGCTACCACCACTAGAATAAGAGAACAATTCTGCAGAAAAAAGGAGGAGGAAGGAAAGGACTGGATTTAACTGATGTCCAGGCCTACCACTGCCTGTAGGTACTAGCTTCTAGACCAGATACTGAGATTCCCCCTGGCCCAGAGCCAGCTGCTGCTAGTTTGATACACCAACACCATGCTACAAACTGAAGTGTACTTAGGATAGAATCCATATGGAAGAGAAAACAAATGTCTAGTGCTCAACAGAGGAAAGTCAAACGTGTCAAAAGTTATGGCATCTTTTCTGAACTCTTAAATGAAAGCCTAGCTTTCTACATCTTCTATCATAAAATATCTGATACCATTCCACTTTTTGTTGCTTATGTGTTTTTATTTTTGTTTTCATCTTCTATTTTCTACATGCACTTACCAAAAAAATCAGCATTTCCTGGTGTTCCTCAAATTTATCTATTAAAGAACCAACTGCTCTTGTAGATGCTACCCTAAACATCTTTGATGCAGAAGCAGCTCCTGAAACTGAGAACATATCCTTTTGTGAAGATTCCTTAACCCCACACAGCAGCAGCACAGACATTCATCAGAGAAGGGAAGACCTGCATGTGCGGGATGAGAGTGATATTGGGCTTTACTACCATCACATATTGACATCTCCAGGCAACAACAAATTAACATTTCAGTGACCAGTAGCAGTATCAATATTTCAGTCCCTAGCTTCTTCAAGAGTACAGTTTTGCACAATACTCCAATCATAAGGATAAAATCTTATGTGGACCATAATACAATTTTTTTTTACACCAGCAAGGAAGCAGTCTTGGTATCAACCCTGATGACAGACTGGAAAGATTTTTAAGAGGCACAACAAGTTGCAAGAACATCGAAATGCAATTGCTAGAGCTGATGCATTCCTATGTGTATGTGATGGAACATAAACAACAGCTCATCAGTGTCTTTTGAATCAGGATCAGAGAAATAAATGAACAAATAATATATGCTCTGCAGCAGATTGTGAAAATCCTTGTCTTTTTTTGGAAGGAATAATATAACACTGAATGGATGGCTACAGACCACTGAAAATTTCAATGGACTTTTTGTATTACATTGTTGCGACAGACGTAATCTTCGAGAAACACATGGATTTAAGACCACAGAATGCACAGTACATACTGCCATATTCATACCCAATAAGTCTACAAATTCTGACACAACTGAAAGTAACAAAATTATTTAGCATGATTGCAGATGTGATCGCTTACATTCCCATAAAAAAGCAGATATCCTTGGCAGTGAAGTATGTTCATAGAAATGGAAACAGAACTGTGGAACTACATAAAGATTTTATTGGGTTTGCAGAACTGCTAGAGGAAGCAGTATGAGTGGTTGACTTTTAAAAGTGCAAGCCAGAATCCATGCAGTCTTTCCTGTAGTAACCTACACTGACTACAAAGTCCATGATCTGAACACAGCAATTATTCATTCCTGTTCAGCACGATGGATTGCAAAGATTTTTGCCACTTTTAGGAAGATAATAGTAGCATTGAAACTCTCTGCAAAGTGCCATGATGGGTATTTAACAAAACTGAAGGAATTTGTGAACTTTCAATGTGACTGAGAAGACAAGAAAGAAAAAAAACCATTGACAGGCCAGGTATATTCACTTTGATGTTTCAAAGCAAAATATATCACGATAGTCAGCACCATAGAAACACTTGCGGAGTTTGACAGTAATGCTGAAGATTTCTACCTTCCATTACTAAGTTAGATTTCCTTGTCAGCCTGGTGTATGTAGAGTCCATTTTGGGACACTTGTACCTGTGACATGAAGATATTGATTTGATTGAAGCAAATATTTTGGTTGAGACACTGAGAAGCCATGATTGCCAGATTTTCTGCACTATACGACAAAGTTAAATGTCTAGCAAATTATACATTTGTTAAAGAATATATGTAGAAGACAAACTCAAAGTAACAATATTTGTATATCAGATCCCCAAGAATACCACACATAAAATATCTTCATACTTTTCTTGGACAATGTAGTTTCTGAGCTGCCTGATTGTTGTCTGTATTTTCTTGCTCATTATTTGCTGCCACATAAGAAGCATGTCACCAGGGAGACAGAGACTGCTATATATGGTGCATACAAAGGTGACCTCTTCAGGCTGAAAAGCTTTCAAGAAGAAATGGACAGATGGAAAGCAAAGTGGATGCCTGTCTTAGATGAAAAAAGGTCCAGCAACATCATCTCTACATTATCCCAGATAAATTTACCCAGCACAGATCTTTGTATTTTGACCACACTGCCAGTAAGTGCTGCTGAAGTGAGAAAGATTTTTTTAGTGCTTTCCAAAGAATAAAAACCAAGCTACAGAATTCTATAAATGAAAATTGGCTTACAGATTTAGCACTTATCAAGACATCACAGTGTACCAAAGGATTTTATCCAATACAATGATCAGCAATTAATTTTGTGGCAATGTGGTTCCTAACAATGGAGATAGTTTTGCTGGATAACTGAGCAAATTGATTATAGTTTATGTTGAAAGTGTTGGTTCTTGCATCTTGATATTCAGTTTGTGGTTTTAAATTATTAGATCTGTATTTTAATTGTAGTCAAATTATTGTATTTTTACACATTTACATGCCACAACCTAACAGTTTATGCATTGTTATTGACAAAAAGATGCTTGTGTTTGGGGCTACCAATACTGCGTGCAAGGTTGCTACACCCTGCACACACACATTAAGATGTGATATCTATAAAAGAGATGACTGCGGTAGTTATATCTCTTAATTATTAGTGGTCTGATCTTTTTTTTTCTCTTTTTGTGGTGCTTGCATGTGAAAGTTAGTGTACGTGTGTTTATCTCCGAGGAGAAGGGTGTGGAGGTGGCCAAAGCTGTGAGTTGTCGAAGCCAGGTGTGGAGCAAGCTCCCGTAAGGGCCTAAAAGGCCGGGTTGAGGCACCGAAGCGGTCAGGGTAGGGGTGCAAGCGCCCCACGTTAGAGTGATCACTTCCCCAGCCAAAAAACCAATCTTGGGAAAAAGGCCTCAGCATGTCAAGTCCGAAAATCGGTCTCGACGCACCTAACCTTCCCAGCCAGATAGGCAGGCCAAAGGCAAAAAGTGCCCCTTGCCTCCACTCTTTTCAGGTAGAGGACTTTCCATCTACAAAAGCCACTAAGCAGAGTACTCGCCGCCTCACCGTCAACGGTCGACCCCAAGTGGTAGGTCTTTCGCTTTAGCTTGCATGGCTCAAGAGAAAAGAGAACATGCTGACATGTACTTTACCTAACCCAACCTCCATAATTTACAAATTTCATGTATTTGCTCAGATAGTAGGTAGTGTGCATGCATCAGTCTGGTCTGCAGACCCAATGACATAATTCCCCTAAATTCTCTGCACCAGCCAGTTATGCTTGCACAGGTTTTCCCTGGGTCCCACTCTCCTTTCACAAGAAGTTTTCTGGTAGATTTTTCTCAGTCGGTGAGAATACTGAACCTGTTGTTGCAGAATCCTCTCTTCCCACTTAGTGGTTTCTGATTTATTTGCCAGGGTTCTCATGACACCAAAAAAAAAAAGCATTACTTCCGTGATGCAAATTTCTGTTGTCAGATTCAAATTTTGGAACAAAATGCACTCTTTTTAATTCAAATCCCTCCAGGTCTCTTGAACGAAAAACCTTTAACTCAACACTACCTTAATGTCAGCTACTTTCCAACATCACTCATTTACCATCCAGTTCATCCCAGTCATCATAATTTTCCTTTTTCATTACGCACATTGATCAGATTTTACATCAATATAGGTTTAAAAAATTAAATATATTCAGCTCATAAAAATCCATAATAAAAGCAGAAATAGTATCTAAAATCTCTTTCTGAATATATATTGCATACTAAAATAATTTTAAATCTAAAAAAAATGCTGGCATCCACTTCTCGCCTTCTCTAGTGCACAGGTTTTATAACCCCTAAGGCAGAAAGAAAAAAATTCCTGGTGATAATAAGGAAACCAATAGCTCCAGTTCAAGATAGATACCATGAGGCAGGATGTATAGTAACATTTCCTAACAACTTTAGTATTTGTATCTTGCAGGCACAGCAAAGTTAATAGCTTCCTTTTTGTCATGACAACAAATATTGATCAGCTGGAGGCATCTCTCTTCTTGAAAAGATGATAATATCCTACGTTTAATTTGCTTGTCTCCTGGATTCTAATCAAACTGTTCAATCAGAAGATCATGATTTAGCTTTATAAAATGTCCTCCCATTTTCTATTTCTTTCTTGCAATCAAATTTTCATGCCACATTTTCCTTTTGTAAAAATATTTGTCAGACTCTTTATTGTTGGGATTATAAGCTTGATTTTTTTACTCAAGGTTAACCTAAATTTTCTGTAAAGCCGATGAATAAAATTGAAAAATACAACAAAAAAAAAAAAGAGAGAGAGAAAATTGGTTTCAACAAATATTTGGCGATTCTTTGTGATTCATCTAATCTTTTTTTGCACGCACTATTTTTGTGTAGCTTCTGAAGCTTCTCTAGTCGTCCTGAGATCTGAAACTGATGCAGGAGTGTTTCACCTAAGTATTTCTTGGCGCGCGCACACACATCACAGCTATGTCGGCTGGTTAGTGACCAGGGTTCAAACATCTATTAAATTCAAGGCAACCTTGAACAATTACACAGAGAAAAACGGGAGCTCTGTAATGGATTGGATCAACTTCCTGCTGCTTCATAAATAACCCTATTGTAATTTTTAGCATTTTTTTTTTAGTGTTTTTATTTCCTGATATTTAACTTCCAATTTGCATGAAAAACAGAATGGAGACAGTCTTACACAATTAAAGTACTACCAATATTTATCTTCATTTTTTCCAATGGTAAAGATCTTAAATTATAACTGTATTAACCCTTTCACACCAGTGCACAAGAACAATTGTCTAGCCGAAATTTCTGTAGTAGGGAACACACCACATTTTAGGTGATACAAATCAGTGCCTATGGTGAATGAGGTCTCTCCACAATAATGTATAGCCATAAACAAATATGTTATTGGCTGTATGGCACAACTGGCCTTAGTTTTAAACCATTTATAAATAAATGTACCAACTCCCACTCCAAAACTTTTATGCAAATGAGTTTGAAACATTAAGGTTTTATCATCCTTTTGTGATATTGTTAAACTGATAAACAGCACAGGAGCTTTCAATCATTAGTTTTAAAAAAAAAAATCCAAAAAGAACTCCTCGACCCATGAGAGATGGGTTAAACAAGAAATTTATTTATCAATAGTTTACTATTTTTGCAGTGTCAGCTTGAATCATCCCGCCTGAGAACTCAAGGACATCTGTACATAAACACTATGCTGCAGCAGCGAATGGATCGATGAAAATTCTATTAGTGCTTGTTTTCTACTGTGCACTGGTTGCTTTATCGCTGGTTTTTTTGTGTTGTATCTCCTCCACACATGTAAGGAAGGTGGCAACAAGTATACAAACATTTATTTCGGATTGATGAGATTACACAGTTTTAGCTTCCAGTTTGTTTGTTTTTTTTGTTATAAAGTGAAAATAGGAATCCCACCCAAAAGACAAAACAAAACAAGTCATGTAAACAAGTTAAGAAATTTATTCATTTTTTTAAACCACAATTTTACAGCAAAATAATTATGGCTTGGTATTTATAGTGCTCTTTTACATAATAAAAGAAATTCCAAACATTGAACCATTTCTATTTTCTAAACCAGGGGTTTTTTGTGTGTGAGAGTGTGTGTGTGGGTGTGTGTGTGCGGGCTGAGAAATCATTTGACCAAAAACTATAAAGTGCTCCAAAAATATCTTTTAGCTTTTAAAAAAATATATCAAGGATATCAGTCTTATTTTTGAATAAAATATTTAATTTACATTAGTAATCAGAAACTTGTGAAGACAACGGCTAAACAAGTAAGACGGGCCTTTTAAACAAATTACCAATCGTATGGCAGAAAGCTTAGGAGAGAGAAAATGAAGCCAGGGAAATATTATTAGCACAAGTATTTTTAGTTTGAAACTGGGAAGAAAATTCTTTAAGTTTTCTGCATTTTTTGTTGTTGTTTTTTTTACTCACTCTTTAACCGTTCAAACTGACCAATAAAAACAACGTTTTGCTAAATATGTGATGATCCATTAGAAAAATAAATTTCAAATACATTCTAATCTTTTGAAAGCACTAATGTCATCAGTATTTACTAGGGGCGTTGTTCAAATGAAACCCGGCTTAAATAGCATTGCAGTAATGGTGGTATCTGGCCCCCAGTACATATCTTTGATTACACTGTTCTTAGAGAGAAATTGTAGTGCAAATAATACGACTTGTACATGATACTAAAATGCACTCAACATCGGTAATAATAGTACAGCAAAAAAAGAGTTAGTTGTGAAATCACTTGATGATGAGAGTCGAAAGTGAATAGGAGACAGTCACTAAGTGCAGATATAACGTTAAATCATATTGATTCACAAGCACCTAATGGAAATTATGAGTCACAGGATAAAATGCTAGTGTGTTCATAAATATATTGTGCAGGCTATCAGATAATGCTATCCATATTAGAATGATAGTATTATTATTATTTTCTTGATACTTGTAAAAAATTGAAGCACAAGTTTGTTAGTTATCATTGAGACTTTTGGATTTGTGACAGTTTGGAAACAAGTGTTAAGAAAGCAAGTGATGTCCACATCCATCATGCTCCAATCAATATTCACAATATGTTAACGAGACACTTCTTGTTTTACATTTGTAAAACGAAAAAATGTACATCTATTTGTAATTCTACACCATGAAATGAAAGCAAATCGCTATGTAAAACATCGATTCTATAATGGTAAGGACCTGCTAGAAATGTAGCAAGGCACAGAGCATTAAGATTAGGAAAGAGATTTATGGATGAAAAGGGCAGTAGTAGTGATGAAAGGAATAATAAACAGCAGCATTTCTGGACGTTTAAATTAGTTAAGCATCATGCTAAACTCACAGATGAAAACATAGTAGTATTATTCAGTATTCAGTATAATAATAAAGTGCAATTTGAACTTCCTTTTTTTTTTTTTTTAGAAAACAAGGAAGATACAGTGTGGAATTATAAAATAGAAAAAAGGGCAAAGTGCAATTATAAAAAAAAAAGGAGAGGCAGAAAGGCTAGTGCTGCACACTGCTAAAAGTATCTAGCAGGGACACTGGTAAAAATGGCCACTCTCCAGACTCCTCAAAGAGAACAGATTTTGGTAAATTTTTCTGTTTTAATGGCACTGGTGGTAAAAAAAGAAATTAAAAAGAAAAACAAAACAACAACATGAATTTAGAGAGTCAAATTAATTTACATTTCCTTTGAAATTAGTAAAAATTAATCCTCCAATGTTCAGAAATCACAAAATTATTTTTTAAAAATTCAAGTTATTTTTAACTGTTCCTAGTGTAACTAATGTAATCCATGAATTTAAAAATTCAACTTTAAAAAATTGTAACAGCTAAAAGTGAACATTAAGTAACAAAATTGTACTTAACTTCAAAACTTGAACCAGCAGAAATTTTGTTTAGATGTTCATTTCTTCTCATTTTAATGAGTATCTTTCTAACTTTTAGGTTGAGCAACAATTAAAGCTGCCCACTACGTAGAGAATATATAAAAGATTCATCACCTACTGAACACCAAAACCAAACAATGCTAATACACAAAGACAAGCTGACAAAATGTAATAAAGAATAGCAAGTACACGTATTCATAATGTGCTACTACACACAAATTTGTCAGTTATTTTTAAGAGAACTTTCATTTAATTTCCAGCAAGGATTTTTAAAATGCCAATTTAAGCATAACCAATTACATAGTCATTATTGTACATTTTTAGCAAAGGTAAAACTGAATTATATATTATATGATTTACCTCCCTTGGCAATAGTAATTTTAACAAACAAAATAAATAGGGATGAACGTTATACACTGAAGACTTCAGTTGAAGTGGTATAGAGTTATATGATAAACCAAATTTTGTAAGCCTAAGCCTAAAGAGCGAAATAATTATTTAGAAAAACAAAAAGTGTAAAGAGCTACTATCCTTTTAAAACTGAGCAATCTGAAATAGATGAGTCATGAATAAGATTCAACTATATTCACGGCATGTAATCTGCAAGGTTCAACCCCCTCCCCTTAAAAAAACTAGTATGATCAATACAAGGATGCAGCACTGCCTTGTATGATGTGAATGATTGTAGCTCATTAATTTTTCTCACCTGGATATGCCTGGGTTCCATTACAATGCACAGTGATAATGTGTATGCAACAAGAAAGAGATCAGACCAGTTGACTGTTTCTTGTTCCTAATTAAAGGCTCTCATTTTCGGTCTAAATTGCAATGATAAATCATGAGCCTTGCACAAGTTTTCTTTAGATCAAGCTCCAGAGCTATTGGTAATCAAATATTTTCGTGTCAGCATCCTGGTTAGAAAGAGAAAGAATGAATGAGAGAAAGAAACAAAGATAAACGTATTAGTTGGATAACTCTTGCAAAAGGGTCAACCCAATAAACGTGTTAACTTTGTATATCGTTCTGCAGTATACACGAAAACAAAAATTGTATTTTTTGGTACAAAGGTTAGAGATTTTAACTTCCAATATTTGCAGGTGCAGCCCTTCCCTCGAACACTTGCTCCAACTCAGCAATAAAACAGGTTCTATGGTAAAATGAACCCAACTTTTATACCAATTGCCTGAGTTTTGAAAGCTCAAAACTACTTTATTTTAAACACCTTTCTTATATAAACTGTCAATATAACATGTGTAATAAGTAAAATGATTTTCATCTTTCATAAATAATCTAAGTCAATATGTTATTGATGACAGATCAAATGATGAGAGACAGGGATACGTATACTGTTTTCTGGGAAATTTCCTAGCCCGACCACAATACTCTTTCTCAAAGCGCACCAAACATGTGGAAATTTTCAGCAAGACTGTCAAAAAATTATTAAATATTAATGCGTACTGACAGATGTAACAAATGTACATATTTTTAAAATTGTGATTAAAAAGAAACAGGAGCTTACTTTAAAAATCTTAATGACTGGTACTATTATTTACCAAACTAATAAATCAAGAATTTTTTAGCAAGTGTACTGACAAAAAGGCAGACACAATGTGGTAAATTATTGATTTTTTTTCCAAATCTCTTGGGAAAATAAAAAAAAAATAACAACTGTAGGCCAATGTCATATTTTGTTTTTTTATACCATTTCTTTAAAAAAGTGTAATAAAAATAAAATGCTAATTTACATATTGCATATGGGGTGTTGTTAGTCTGGTGGTTATGACTGTTAAGAATGAGGCCCAAATTTGCTTCCCATGGTAACAGGCAAATACACGTTAAAGGAACCCTGAAGTCTACAAAGTTCTAACATATATCACTACTGTTTATGACTTGGCTTCAATCTAAAATTACTAATCACAAATCAAATGCAAACAGAAATAAATGGCCTCATATTGATGTTCTAGAATCTGCCACCTTGTGCTTTGTTAATGCTATGATACAATGTTTTGTGGTCTTCTTGGTAAGAGAACTGGTATTGCCCGTGCATGTTTGAAAAATGAAACTGGTTTTTTTATTTGAATCTAATTGATGGTAAAACATCAGGCAGAAAAGCCCCAAAAATATAACATATTTTCAGGTGAAGAGGCAGTTTTAGGAATGGGCAGTATGTTAAGACTACAGTCCCCTTCTTTAGAAATAATAAATAAATAAATGGTTGAGTAGCTGTTGCAAATAAAGCTTAGAATTCCTTTTATCCTTGTAGCTTATACAAAAATACTTTGATCAAATTTTGAACAGCTAACCACCATTTCCTGACCACAGCATAATCCTGTGTTAAAATTAATATGAAGCACTGGTGGTAATGCAAAAGAAAGGAAAGAAGAAATCCCTGAAGATGAAGAGATACGCTGTAGCACTCTGTCATGGTCGTTGTAAATATTTAAAACAAAACATATATATGGTCAGAGTAGATTTCTCAGCCATTAAAATTGGCCCCAAAAATGTCTTACAGCAACACAATAGTATATATAAATAATATATCAGTGGTTCATTGGATTAGAAAGACAAAATGGTACATGGATAAAGACTAAAATAATAAACATTACTGTAAGTGGCTTTGGTGTAGAAACTTTCATCATAATACTTTTGGCACATATTTAAAATGAAAAATGATAATTAAATCTGATGCGAAGTGAGTGATATGTATATATCTATATATATAGATATATAGATATATATATATATATATATATAATATTCCTTATTAAACTGAGGATACTAACATAACATGATTCATCCATATAAGACCACATATGTACAAGTCAAATCATCTGATTTATAGCATCCATCAATGCAGTAACTGCACACTTGGGCATCACATAAACCCCAAAACAAAACTGTAACACTGAAAAAAATCATAATCAGCTTTGCATATGTGTATAATTTACAAACTTTGCTTAATCGGGCTCAATGTAAGTATTTAGGCTAAAAAACATTAACCCAGACATCTCTGATATAAAACAACTATTTTACAAATGAAAAAAAAACAAACAAACATGCAGGTAATAAAGTTGATCTTTTTCATCTTGGTTTGATTCAGCAGTTGTTTATCTTCAGATTTAAAAAAATATCTTCTGTTGATGCTAAAAACAGACTGAACAGGGACTTAAATTCTGGGTGTTTGTTGTTGATGACATGAAAGTTTATAGTTTGAAGATGAACAAGCTGCTGAATTTCAAGCCCAAGTAGATAAATGACTGATAACCAGTCATGAAAGCCATGCAAATCATACTATGCACATAACAGTCTCTTTAGGTAAGGAAAACTAAGTGTAACATTATGCTGTAATTTTACATAGCACTTTAGGATAACAATTTGTCCCAGTAATAAAATGTTTAAAAAAAATTACATGAAATTTACTGTCATAGCACGGTAGAGATCACAGCAAGTTAAATTAATTGCACTTTGCAGAGAATCATAAATATAATTTGACATCATGATGCAATCATAAAATGGCCACCTCCCATGGATGTTCTCTGGACTCTCATTTAGTTGATTATAATTAAAGCCAACTCTTTTATTACTGGGATTAGGTATGGTTTGTTATCATAGCAAAGCATGAAAATTCCAAATGTTGCACCAGTGTTTACCTTCACAGTTTTTTTGTTAGCAAGCCTTGCATAACATTCCCTTACATGATGAGCCACAAGAAGGCTCATTTGTTCATTGAATCTGAACATATTTTGAGTGCATATGAAAAACAACAACACAACAAAACAAGCCAACCCCCCAAAAAGAACAGAAGTAGAGATTGATCTTGTTCATTTACTGAAGATGTTTTATAGTATATGATCAAGGACTGCATAATTCTTAATTTGAAATCAGTACAGAACCTGGCCAAAATCCTGACAACATCCAAATAAAACTTATGACAGGATTAACTGGAAGCCTATTCACAGCAATGCTTATTGCTTCACAAACTATTATAAACTGTACTTCAAGAAACAAGCAAAAAAATATAAGTAAGAATATAAATAAATATTCAAGTACTACTAATAAATATTTTTGGAATAATCATTAAATGATTTTTGATTACTTTATCCTAAAAGCTTTAAAACCAATCCTAGGAATATAAAAAGAAGCAATTGCAAAGAACATCATGAAGTAATGAAATGTTATTGAGAGACTAGATTTCAGGAACCATCCCCTTAAGGGTCCTACACTAACTGATAAGCCAGCCAGGACTTGATTTCTTCCCTCCTCAAAATAGCTAAACTAAACTAAATTAATTTACAGAATTAAATCCTCTCAACTACTGAATTTCCATGATCTAATTTCTATTGCATTACATATTACCAGGCAACAGTGTGTAATATTTCTTCCAGTAAACCCTATTCTACCATGCTGAACATTACGTTTTCTGAATAAAGTGGCAGAAAGTTGGGACAAAAATTCAAAATCCTATATTAGGGGCTTCGAGAAATAGGTGAAATGGCCATGAGAGAGAGAGAGTTAAGATTAGGAAAACCATTATCTACTACTATGTAAATTCTTGTGCTTACATGCTATTTTATCCATGCTCAAAGCTGAATTATAATTCATTAAAAACACAGACATAAATTTAATCACATTTCCTACTGTTTAACATCATCATGATAATTTCAAGCTTACAGTGAGAAAATTATGCATAAAAACCCGCTGTGGTCAGATGGAGCCAATCAGATGAACCAAAAGTAACAGTCTTTGTTTCAAACCATATTTATAAGCTTCTTTTCTAAACAACAACAATGCATGAGCCACAAATGTGGCCAAAAGCATGAACAGGATTAAATTTTCTCGAAACTTTCAAATGTGAGAAACCATCCAACAAGAACCATGTAAAAGCAAAAACTTCTCAAGGACATAATAGTTAAAACCTTTGCAGTGGGGATGTCTCCCTTCATAACAAAGTAAATTAGGGTGATATCTTACAAGACTTTGGTTTGTCAAAATTTTGACTATGCAGGAAAAGTCTGGAATCTTAATGAAGAAAGGTTATTGGGGTCCTAAAATATGTTTAGTGTAGATTCTAAGAGTCTTTACAGGATTTAAGCATAGTGAATATTCAGACTAATAAAAATTTTAATCTGCCTAGTTTTGTCTACATACATTTAAGAAATCTATTCTATAAAATTTGCTAAATTATTAACGGTTTTTAGCCTGTAAAATGAAATCTTTTTAAATTATCAACAATTAAAATTATGAAAGGATATATAGAGAATTATAATGATCAAAATGAAATTAACAGCAGTAGTTATCATAGTAAAAGAGAAATGGAATTATAGTTGAACAGAATCAGTTGCCACTGGTAGCCATCATAAGCTAGCTAGCTAGCTTTTGGGCCTTGCATAAATAATGATGGCTATCTGCATCTTTACAATAGCTTAACTAAACACAATGGCTGCACTGAGCAATTTGACTATAAAGATAGTCTACTAGATTTTCCTGGAACAGTAATGTTTGTAGAAACCCACAAACTACTAGCACACACCAGGTCACAAGGTGCTCCTGATCAACTGAACTTGCAGGTTCATTCTACAGTGGGTTACATCATTTTAAAAAAAAAAAAAACATCAACAAGACACACCTGTCCCAGGTGGAAAACTACACCAGACAGTTACAAAATATCGGCTTTGATAGTAAATGTTATACTTAAGTAGTGCTTAAATAATAATATTTCATTATGCATCTTTTAAAAAAAACCTTATCCTTTGAAAAATCATACCATGTAAAGTTTATCTTACTCACAAATTCTGCTTAAATCTACAATATTATCAACATTTAACATAATCTGCAATTACTTTTACCTACACTACTAAATATTTTGACATTTTTAGGTTTATGTATTTTTTGTTTATAGTTTTTTCTTAAGGTCCTACATAAGAGTGTAATGACAGCCAAAATGATTAATGTTAAGTGAATAAATTAAAAAATGGTCAACACATATTATTGTCTCCAGAGGAACCAAAGGACAATTTTGAAGTGGTAGTGCAACAGAAAAGATATGCACAATAATAAAAATCCTCAACAAGAAGTTGCTTTGAAAATGAAAAAAAAAATTAATTACACAACTGTGGGAACACTAAAACTGTTACATAGTTATAATTAAAAATTTGTTCAATTTTTAAAAACCTTTCTGTGATCAGAACAAACAAGGTAAATCTGGAGTTCATACCTGGAAAATAACCTTGATTAATTAACCCTTTGGTTACTGAGAGATTATCTGCCAGCTGTTGCAATGATTGCAGTCTCTGTGAGTGTGAAGCAAGAAAGAAAGTGATGGAGCTGCTTCTTGAAAGCAGTAGTCTAGTCGTTGAAAGGAATAATGATTCATAGTAATTTACATTCAAACCCTCTGCAATATGACAAGTAGAGTTTTTAACATCTATATGTCAGAAAGGTAACAAAAATAAGGGTAGCAGAAACAAACACAACAACAAAACATGATGTCAATAAAAAAGAAGAACGTGGTCAACGAAAGCACCACATACCGAAAACACTAATTTAGATTTAGAATGATTTAGGAATGACAGTGCTACGGTTTTGATTATCTTTTATATCACAAAATATATTTTTTTAAATGTTACTCATAAATTCACTCATAAAGATCTATAATGTTTTTTTTTACATATTACCAATATATGCTAATAAATATGAGTTACATCCTTTGAAAGATAGATGACTCATGATGAATTGTGGACAAATGAAAAAAATAAAAACTGTGTCTACAGCATTAGAATTGCTGATAAGACATTTAAAGCACTGCCTATGATATTGCACTGAAGACTAGAAATCAAAACAACAGGTTATCCAACAACTTCATCAAAATGTGGAATTACAACAGATAAGTAATGCATAACAAACAAAATTATCATGAGTAATATTAAATGCAGCCAAGAAGCCATGATGCTGTCATCAAAAACTTAATTATTTGAAGTCAGTGGCAGTTTTTTGCTGGTACCCTTTTTTACTGTTAAATAAAGATGATTTTAAAAAAAAACATTAATGTTCATCACTGAAATTTTGAACAGATTCTCACTCTCCCACGCTCTCAAAGGAAGTGTGCAAGGGAAAGGGTCAAGAAATGATGTCACAAAATCTTAGGTAGTTTACAACATGAACACACATTCGTTGAAATATGTACAAAATACAAAACCAACCCACAAGCAGTCCAAATTCTATCAGTCAAAAATACAAAAGGAAAAGATGAACATAGCACTCTGACAGATAATAAATACAGTTTTGCTGCTGAACATTTATAAATGAATTCACATTTTATCATGGAATTTCAACAAGGTTGGCAGTTGTTATGAGTATTATAGTTTTGATGCTGTAAAATGTGAAATTTTTGCTCGTAAATTATGCCTAAGCTATAAAGTTTAGTTTTAAAACAGCAAAATGATAGAATTTAAATATTGTACAATGCTTATTCTTTTATTTCTAATTCTATGCAGCCTTTCATTCAGTAATTTAAAGATAATTTAAAATGTATTAATTTATATTCTTATTTTTTCAAAATATTTTTCTCAAATGAGTTAGCAAGAAATATTTCTTTTCATTGTTATCAGTCAAAAGTATTTTACACTATTAAAAAAATCATGTTATTTACAGAAAGGCTTAGTCTCTCTTCCTCTTTCTTACTACAAAACCAACCTTTTTCTTTCTGCAAATAGGTAAACAGGTAGGGCATAATCCTTTAAAAATCATCAAAAATGTCAAAAAAAATTCTAAGATGTTTTACTCCAAGTACATTTTGTTATAACTATTGAGTAAAATAACATTGGCTTATAAATATTTACATTTTCTATCATTTCCTTTTTTCATTTAATAAAGTGGTGAATTATGTATGAATTGTGATATGAAAAACATTTTTACTAAGTTTATTTAAATGAACCACACCAAAGCACATTCATCTTTGATGCACTAGCTAACCATTATCACCAAAGTAATAAGTCTGTCATGAGCAATTATAAGTTTTATTTTTGTAAGATGAACTTAGTTTTTTTGAGTATACTTCTACCCTAGATGCTGAATTCATTTAATGATGTATTTCTACACGTTTACACATACCACAGATTTTGCTGATGCATTTATAAAAAAATATCTACACATATAATGATAATAAATAAGAAATGAAATAATTTTATGGGTTGCTTGCTGAAATAATGCATTCGAAAAAACAAAAAAAAAACTGTTAAAATTATTTTTTTAAAAAAATTTACCAATTAGCGGCTGCTGGTGTGTCCGCATGAAACCTGGCCGAAAATAGAGCCAAGGTTTTATTTGAACATCCGTTACAGAACAATAATTACCAAACTAAGCATATGCAAAAATTGATAATAATAAAAAAAATTTTCAAAAAGATTTAAAAGAAAAATGTTCATGCTTCTAAATTTAGAATTTAGCATTTCTATTTTGAATATTCATACAAAATTTAAATGGACACTGCTGTGTAATAGGGAAAGAGAAAACAAACAAAATCTGTAATTTTAGTTGTGCTAACTATCATAAAATAACTCCACAAGAAAATCAGTCCTAAAGCAAGATTTTAGTCCTGCCCTGCCATCTGGTACATTGTAATAAAAAACAAACAAAAGGCACAACAAACAAACATTTTGTATGTAATCATCTTATGGCAAATGCTGGCTTCATAAATATGAATAGTAACAAAGAACATCCATTATACAGTCTTCAGATCAAAACTTAAGCATGCACACGGACGTTGTTCTAAGTCCATTGTGGCTAATCTTGCTATCCTTCCTGCTTATCCCATTCAGTTGGTGCATTATATCAAATTTTCAGACTCCTTGTGAACAAATATTTGCATTTGTAAGTTATACAAAATTTATTTAGATTCACCGTTTTTTTTTTCTTTTTGACTGCAGTTTAATATTTAAAAATTCAAATGCCAGCAAGCTAATAAAAAAGTTGCAACTAATTAGCCAGCTGGAAAAAAGCTATGTCCATAAGATTTCCAATTCAGGTGAGTTGACTTTCCTCTTTAAAATCAACTCAACTTGGAGACTAGAAAAACCAGAGATGGGATGCTTCTCCATAATCAGCTTGCCAATAAAGCAGCAGCAGCAGATGCTGTCAGAAGCATATCTTCAAGTTTATCAGGCACAAATCTTCCTCAGGTGATTGGACCATTAGACTAGAGCTGCCTGTTGCCTGCAATGTTCATAAAGTTCTCATCACCATAAGGGGCTTCCCTTGAAAATAAAGAATAATTGTTAGTAATGACAAATAAGAAAATTTATTGATGTATTATACAAGTGATTTCCATTTTTAAACAATTCTAATCTTTTTTTGAGAAAAACTGAAAACTGCTAATAAATAAGCTTGATTTAGTCTGTAAGTAAAACTACATTTTTTGTAATGGCTTACTTATAACACAAATTTCAAGGAAACTTTAGTAAATTAAACCTTCTGAAACACGTATGAGTGTCATTCAGTTGCACAACTATGCTGCACAAGATAGTATGGATTCTAATCTCAAATTTTTTTTCCTACTTTCACTTAGAAGATATAAAAAAACAAGATGGCAATCTCTGTAGTATCAATATAAGAATAATTAATTATTTCTCACATGCATTATAATTTATGATTGGCAATTACAGTCATAAATGGAAGAAATACATGCTAAAACTGTGTAAACTTCAGTGTTCCTTTGGCACTGTATACCACTGGGTGGTAAGTTACTTTAGTCCAATCTAGTGATGCAATGGAATAAAGCATTGGTCAAATCAAAACAAGACTCTCCAAGTACACAGATCACTTGATCTGTGAACCTTAACAAAAAAATTTAAAAAAAAAAAAAAAGATTTTTCTGCTGTAAATTTATCTGTTGTTTGAATATTTAAACTTTCTAAAATGAAACACAAAACATGAAAAAATGCACCATTTGGAACTTAGAAAAATAACTACATGATTAATATAAGTAGTTAAAATTTTTTAAAAGATGAAAGCACGTTAACTGAATAATTTAGGAGTTATGCAGAGTTGAATCTGAAAATGAAACATACCTTGATTTGAAGAAATTAAAATCAACAAAGAGATTTTCACAAGTTACCAGGTATCTACAGGTACAGATTAGCAGACTATGTATAAGTCATTCCGTCTGACACACATTCTCATAGGATGGGAGTAGCCTCTTCAAAAATGTGCCCCAATTGCAACACACATGAAACTACTGAACATTATCTCAGAGAACATCCAAAGTATACCCAAGAGCTTAACTAATGTCTGCAAGCATTGCTTGAAAGTTGCTGCAACAATATTTTGAAATACTTTTTTTCTTAACATCTGTTGTGTGAACAAGTGATCTGTACAGAGTTCAAAATATGTTGTATTTTTTAAAAAAAATTGCCACTGAATTACACTTTTTTCTACAAAATTATGAATGCAGTAGACAGAAGCCTAGAAAAGGTGATTAATACTTTCATTTTTTAAGTATATGTTTTAATACTTTGATTTTGTCTACCATATTTTCTAGTTTATAGATTAATACTCTCTCTCCAACCCACCCATGTCTATATTATGCTTGAAGAAAATGAATTTATCATCTTGGCAAACCCTGTCCTGATTTGATGATCAATTCAGAATGAGTGTACCAAATTAAGGCTTACCTCATTAAAAAAAAAACAAATTTCTCCATCTGCACTAATGATGAAGTGATATTACAGTTGTTTACTTGTTTGTAATAAAATGTCTGTGTACAGAACAAAGTTACATAGACCCATCATCTATTATTTAGTCCAGTAATAGCAGTACTAATACAAACAAAAACTCAGTTGTCTGACCCAATTTTATTGTATTAGTTAACGATATCTAGTAACCATCAGAGGTTTACCTTACCTAGATATCTTTCTGGTTCTATGATTTTCTTCGTGATTTCATTTATTCATAAAGGAAAATTCTATTCAATTTTTTTTTTCACATCAAAGAATAATTTATACACAGTGAGTAATCAGAAACATGCGAGTTAATGGTTTTAGGATAACAAACCTTATAGTAGTATCACTGTTCCTATTAAATATTATTTTATTACTTTATTTTTTTACTTTTATTTGAGATCATAAGCAATAAAACAGCATAATTCAAACATAACCAGATATCAAACCATAGGCAAACTTTTTATTTTTGAACTGCACTCTGATTCAACCTGTATGTGAACAAACTCACATTTTCTCATAATTAGGGCATTCAGCACATTGATCTATGACCCTATTCACACATTTTTATTTATTTTTTTATTTTTTTTTTAATTTTGGAGAGAAATGGTACAAAGTTTAAAACTGTAAGAAAACAACAGACTAATTCTGGTAAACACCAGCTAAATATTCAAATAACTTCAAAAAATAGGAGAGAAAAAGAAAAGTTAACACAGTGTGATAACACCTCTGCCATTCTTTTCAGTTGCCAAGAGAGACCAAATTGGATAATATTATACAGTCTATAGCTATTTCAGTAATTGTGTTGTCTCAGCTTGGACCAAATCACACAAATCAATGCTTTCAAGAAAAGACTGGATGCTAATTCTCTACATTAGAAAGATGGAGCTACCATTTCAATATCTGCCTACAAGGTAGTAAAACAGCCAAAGTTCCATTCATCAAATTCCCACTTTTATAAAGAAAATCAGACTCCAGAAGTTTACATACAAGGACATATTTTTTCAAATTCAGTCACTTTCAACTCCTTCCCAATCAACGTTATGCTTACTCCCCATGTTTTAATTTCAATTTCATACATATTTTTGAAACTCGATATTAAAAAAATCAGATTTATTCATTCTGTAAAAGTGAAGATCCCTTAGAAATTAATTAGCTTACCTTGATCCAATAACAGTTTGTTTTTGTAGCATCTTTTTGTACTGCATATGTTCCTGCTCCAAGCTTATTACACACTTAAGGATGTTATTAAGAGTTTCAAAGCAGGTTTTTGTATCTTCGATTGGGATTATTGGAGGGCTTTCATTTTCACCTGTGTACACCTCTTGGCTTGCACAAGCATCTACACAATCAGAAATGAGAACACTTCTGTAATGCCCTTATTATAAAATGTAGACGATGGTTTCAAAAAATTGATAAGTTATATTATAAATTTCTACTTTAAAGGAATATTGTACTTCCACCTAAATAGTTTACAAAAATATACCATTAAATATATTATAAAATTACTTTAAAAAAACCACAATATTTGTCACTAAGACTAATTCTTTACCACCACCAGTGTTTTACCACTGAAATTATTTCACCATTACCACAATATTTTGTCACTAAGACTAATTCTTTACCACCACCAGTGTTTTACCACTAAAATTAGTTCTTCACTTCCACAATATTTTGTCACTAAGACTAATTCTTTACCACCACCAGTGTTTTACCACTGAAATTAGTTCTTCACTTCCACAATATTTTGTCACTAAGACTAATTCTTTACCACCACCAGTGTTTTACCATTGAAATTAGTTCTTCACTACCCAAATATTTTATCACCCAAAATACATCCTCAATACCCCAATATTTTACCACTGGAATTAGTTCTTAATCACTACAATATTTTATTGCAACATTTTATTTTATGACTTTAAAATAGATGCTTTAGATTACACATTAATCCTTCTCAAAAAATATAACTTATAAATTTATAGAATTTTTTACAAAAACTAGATGTGTGTGATATCTTAACTCAACCACTCTGACCATTATTATGCAGTTGTTTTGAACTATTACTTCATTTCCTTGTTACTGTTTCAATTAATATACTAAAGATCAGTAACAAAAATTATCTTTAATATAAGTAGAGCACACAAAGTAAACCATATCAATAAAGGAAATTAGTAGTTTAAACATCTATACAATATTAAAAGAGAAGTTAATAAATAAGGTTGAATAATTAAACTATGCAACATTCAACACTGCGTTAAAACATATATTCACAAAAGCTATACTATGTAGGCTTATTAAACTGTTTATAGATGAAGTAAATGAAACCAAGAGCTTACCCCTTTATACATGTTAAAGCAACTAAGAAAAGCATAAAGTAACATTTAATTCTGCAAAAATGCTACTAGAAATATTTATAAACTACAAACCAAGAGGAATACATCCCATCACAAAGTAGGTGAAATTTGTAAGCAACAGAAAGGTAGAATACAGTTATAGACTACATGAGTCATAATGCCACAAAAAAAGGGGGGGGAAGCATACTTTTTAAAACAATATGGCAAGGGTGTGTGTGAAATGTGAAACATGTTCCTATCCAGGGATAACTGGAAAAAAAGTTTCCAGGAAAGGAAGCTGACACAATTATAGTAGAAATGGGTAGTTCTTGATGCCCACTGCATTGTGGGAACATCTCATTAGTTATCAGTGGAGAGAGCCTAATTTCATGTTCCACACACTACTTTAACAAACAACCTTACCAACATCTTCCTTCAAGAATTCTAAAGAAAAGATGAAAATAAATAACAAGAATCCACATAAATAAATATATTATACAATGATAATATAACAACCCATTTTTTATGGAAATGTGGTAATGTACCAATAAGAAATGGAATAAAAACCATTTTTAATATATTAGTTTTATATATATATTTTTAATTGCATTTTGATAATTAATTTTATACTATTATCCTACAGCTTTTAACTTTTTTTTTTTTTTTGAAAAATGCTGACAAAGGATAATTTAGTACAAGTGTTATCCCATTGTATTGAATTTTAATACATCATACAAAAACAAACAAACAGCAGAAATATTTTCAATAAATATTACAAGGGAAATTTTTTTTTAAAAAAACTAGAATTTAGATTATCTGCAGCTAGAGCATTTGATAATATGTAGGAAATTTTCTTTTTAAAATTAAACAATATTTTAACATGAAAATTTTATCATTTTCTAAAAGGAAAGAGATTAAAAACAAATCAAAACTAATATTTTATTGTTGTTGTTGTTAAAAATAAAATATTATGTCAGGCCCACAGATGTTTGCTAATTACGAATAGGCAGGAAAGTAAAAAATAAATTTTACAATTTAAACAAACATTGTTTTTGAATTCATTTATTCAAAGACTAATTTTGGTACACATAATAATGGATGATAGCTAATAATTGTCAGAGATGAATTTTTACCCTTGACAAGCAGCATGCAGAATGACGCAATAAATTTGTATTTTAATAATGTACATATGCTTGTCATCCTGTCTTGTGTCACAGCAGGATTATTCATGGGCATAGCAACATAGATTATCAGTGCATTTTAACTCCCCTAAAACAAATTTAATGAAAATTTTGCGAGAAAAAATCCATTTTTCATCTATTTGATATACATCAAAAGAGAAGAAAACTGACACCTGCATTAATTCTAATCATCTAGCATGTCTACAGAATGTAAGAATGAAGCTGCCATTTCAATGCTATGTCAGCCATCAAAATAGTATCACATTATCAGTTATATTCAGTTCTCTGCAGTGAACTCTATGAATTTACATCATTTCTACTGCCTTCCTCGGGTGAGCAATTTTTCCTGACAAGATAAATAGCCATGTTTTTAAAAAGATGAAAGATTGTGAGCCTGTTTTTATTATTAGCATGTCATCACATCTTAATATGCAAACACTGCATTTGTTTACCTTTAAAGAAGACTACAGTACCATTAAAACAAAAGTTTAGAAAAGACAAATTTCCTTTGTGAAATTATTTTATAATATTAGTAAATGTATTCTTAGAGAATTAAAGCATGTATCTGTTGTCTTAAAAAAGAGCATTAATTGAGAAATACAGGTGGTTAGAAACTTTGTATGTACACAGCACAAAGTAAATTTTAAAAAATTTCCTAATATTGTTTACTAATAGCTTGTTTTAGCATTATCATAATTATTAATACTATTAACATTTTTTAATACTTCTCCCTTTTCACAGTAATTATGACTCTGCTGAAATTCTACTACAGGAAATAATTACATATCATATGTTCCAACTTTTAAGATTAGTTTTAGTTTAATATATAATTTTCATGCTATGCTAAAAACTTATAGTATTTACATTTCTAATTTTATTACAAAATTAAGAAGGGAAAGGAAGTTAAGGTTAATAAATTTAATATTCACCTAATTATGTTTCATATCTTATTATTTGTTTTAAAATTCTTGGTTATTTGTCAAAGGTACTTTCATACAAAAAATGATTTTCTGCACATCTGCTTTAGACAGTGAAAAAAACTAGCCATTTTACAGTTTATGATAACTATTGTTTGTTTAAAACAAGTTTCAAAGTTACAGACAATTAAGCAGTTAATTAGAGAACAATTTATATTACTCTTTATTAAAAAACCATACAATTTTTCGCTATTTAATGCAATATGCATGTGAATAAATTACTGTTTCCAAAGAGAGAAAGAGAGTGAGAAATGAGAAGTGAAAAAGAATGAGAAAAAAAGAAGAATGAAAAATAAGTAAAAATAAGAAACTGAAGATTGAAAAATTAGTGAGAAAGAATGAAGAATGAAAGTGAAAGAGAAGAGAATGAGGAATGATCAGTAAAACTAGAGAGAAGAGAATGAGAAGCAAAAGAGAGAGAATGAGGAGTGAGAAGAGAAAGGGAGAATGAGAAATGAAAAGTGAAAGCGAGAGAGAATGAATGAAGTAACAGAGAGGGGGAGAGAATGAGAAAAAGTGAGAATGAAGAGTGAAAGAGAAACATAGAGAAAAAAGTGAGAAATGAGAAGTAAAAGCAAGAGAGAGAGAAATCGTGCATGCATGTGTGTGCTGTAAAAATTATTACTGTTACTTCAGTAGAGATACTGGCAAATCAGCCAAACCAATGAGGATAGTTACATGAACTAAGTAAAAATATAGCTGACTTACAACAACCAAAATAATGACTGGAATTTACAATTTAAATAGAAAATCAAGAGGTACACTAAGGGTAGATTAAAATGTCTTTACTTCTGGATTAGCACATTATCCACTAGTACCTGACTGGACCACCAGACCAAATTTCCAACCAGAACCTCATGGTAATAGCACTTGAAGAATGATGGAAAATTTCTCACAATGAAACTGCTAAAAAACAGGGATTGAGAAAACACTGAACTGAAATACAAACTGTGGGACAAAGGGATTATCTGTACCTTGTAAAGCCTCCAGCTTATCCATGTAGGTGAGAAAGAGTGAATGAATTTTCTCCACTTCTCGATCAGCATCTATTTTGTCTACTTGGATTTCCATTATAGGCAGTCCTCCAGAGACTGGCTTGCATCCTGGAGCATTGCAGTCAAGTTGTTTGCAACTGAAAAAACACAGACTAACAATTAAGATGCTCCCACAAAATGAAAATCTGCAAGACTGGCAGCACGAGTTAGCAGGGTTGATTAAAATGTGCTCAAAGTGCTTTACTAGGATACAGCAGTTTGGTGGAAAATACATTGTGCTGCCTGTCTGACTTTTCATTAATCTCATAAAAACAAGAAAACATAATTTCAAGCTTAGTGTTTTAATTTACCAAGACAGGAGAGAGAATTCTAAAAATGACACACAACTTGAAAATGACCTGCATCACAGAAACCAATTTTTTTTTCTTTCATAGAGTGGTGTTGGAAAACCTTCAAAATGATTATTTGTGTTTTGGGCAGTAAAGTTAGAACCTCCTTCCTAAAGTCTCAACCAACAACTATTCACACTTACATAGATGATTTTAGAAACAAGCAAAGTCGTCAATGGAATTGTTCATTCCAATCAAAAGTTAACTTGGACATTTCACCAAACTAGAATGCAAAATGATTATTGCTTGTCAAGTTCAAGAGTACAAAATCCAGTTGCACTGAAGAGTTTTTTAATAAAATGGTAAAAGATATTTTAATGTAAACATAACCAGATGATGAATAGGGGCTTTTTCTTAGTGAATTCACAACAGTTATTTGTTACTGACTTTCAAAATAAAATCAGGGAAGAAAGATAACTTACTACTATTTATTCTGATGATTTCTTACAAGATTTTTCTAATAATCTTCTAAGCACATTCATTGTTCTTTAATTTGCTCTGATGAGAGCAAGCAATGATGAGTTCTTAAAAGTTTCCAAATAAAAACAGCAAGAGTATTATTTCAATCAATATAAAAACTTCTATAAAATATTATAGAAGCAGGAAATCAAATATTATCATATGAATGACACTAAACCAGAAAATGTACTTTCAGAAAAGGAACTAGAAATATTTGCTTACCAAAACCTCCAATGTGAAGGGAAGTGCATTTCAGTAGCAAACAAAGTGAATAAAATACTAGAAATAATTAACAGAAATATAAAATGTAAAATTTTTGTTCTCTTGTATAAATCTTTGGTTCATCCACATCTTTAGAATGCTGTACAAGCATGGAATCCTTATTTGAGAAAAGATAACTAATTTCGTTAAAAGAGTTCAGCATAAGTTCACCACTAGGGATGTTCAAATAGACCCAGCTGAAATAGCATTGCCATAATGGTATCCAGGTGAATTTCATTTGAATGTCCCTGGTGGAATGTTTCCAGGTCTTAAGCATTTGGAAAATGCAGAATGAGCAGAAATAGATCTAGGAGAACTAAAGTTTTCAAGATATTTAGAGGACAAAACATTTTTTCCAGCTAGGGGTCTAAATATCTGAAAAACAAAATTTTCAAAAATTATTAAATGGAATAAACACATGTAGTTAATAGTGATAATATTAATCAATTTAGGTAACAAACTGATGGCTATTTGTTTTCTCTTGGGAACCCTTCCCTCTTTTGTGGTGCCTTCATGCATCCTTGTGACTAGTAGACTAATTATACATCTGTTTTTGGAGACATTTTTCACTTTTTCTTCAATACCAATTTTTCTTTATTGAATAAGTGAGTTAAGTTTCAATGATAATATAGACAGAATATTAGTGGGTCCAAAATGTTGTATTATCAAATAAATAAATAAAGGAAATGGTAAAAATTATTTGTTTTTTAATAATATACTTAATTCCTGAACACCATTTGGTATAAAATTTGCATTTTAGGTTTCTTTATGGAATATATATACTGATAATAGAAAAGGCTTAGCTGAATAAAGACTTTAAAAAGTCTTTTAGTGTAAATGTGGAGAAATATTTCTCTGAAATGTTTCTTAGACTGTTATTATTACCATATAGTGAACTGTATCTTCGGAAGTTGTAGAACATACTCATTCAAGAAATAATATCAACAATTACTGATCAGATATCTTAAATAAAGACTCTAAAAGATTTTTTGTAAAACTGATAAATTAACATTCCTTTCAACCCAATCAAAATCCTGATCAATGCTTGTTGTTTCTTTTGTATTGTATCAAGCATAGCCATAATAATTTAGCTAACCACAAACTATCTGAAAGTATAATACTAAGACTTGCACTGCTTTCATGGTAACAAGGTACCACAATCCAATGCAACAGTACTAACCATATTGCTAGAATTTGTTAGGCACAAAGAATCAGTGAGCTTATTATGACTTAAAATGTGTAATGCAATTTATTTATTTACAAAAGTAAATAGATAGGAGTCAATTTTTTTTCTTTGTATGAAGCTAGTGCAATCACAGTGGAATGTAACTCATGGTTGTGGCACCGAACACTAATGATGCAGCCACCAAAAATGAAAATGGCTGGCTGGCTACATGTGCCGAGATCAAACTACACTGGTCTTCATAGAAAGATTAATTTCCTGAACAAACAAGTAGCTTACCAGAGCCAATGACTGTTGATGTAAGCAGCAGGATGATACTTTTTTAACCTGTTCTTGTTTGAGATGCATATTTTCTGCAGGATGTCCAACCTTAAAGTAAAGACAAGATTATAAATAATGAGAATGCAAGCAGAGATTTTACACCCACAATCTCTCTTTCACTCACACACTGAAGACTGTGTGTGCCTTTACTTAAATAAAAATGTTCTACTAAAAAGTTACTTTTGAGTCTGTTAGCTTTAAATTTTAAGTTTATCACTCAATTTGTAATTAATTTAGTTGGGGATTAACTCAAATCAATTTTCTGTCTAGATACAATTGTCTTTTTTAAAAAAGTTATTTGAAAAAAGAAGTTTGAATCTACAGTTAAAATTTCACCAGTGAGAATAATTTATATCAAGGGAGGTAACTTATTTTTAAAAACAAGCAAATTTAAATATACACTCCCTGATCATTTTATTAGGCCCTACATACCCTTTCAGACTTGGGCCTGATCTGAGGTATAGATGTGAATTAGATTCACCACATAATGTGACAGGTGATCATATATGATTTGGACAAGCACATTTGCAGTCAGTCTAACAGATATAGGAAAAAGCAAAAACATTACACCATTCAAGAGAGGCACAGTAATGGGTACATGTCTAGCAGGTGCTACAGTAGCAAAGACAGTTTCATTGGTAGGCTACTCAAAGATATTGCCCATTGAGTTCATCAGTAATGGTAAAAGGTGAAAAAATGTCTTCTGTGGAGGGAATTGTGGCTACAAACAAGTAATGATGTTAAACAGGAAAAGTTAAGTTCATCATCATCAAACAATAGGTTAACTGACTAGATACCTCCACCCATGCTTTGCAAAGAATGTTGCAACAAATAAACTATGGAATTAGGAAACCACAGTTACCAATGTGAAAAGATTCCTGTGTGGTGTAAGGAGTGGAGACATTAGGCTAAGGAGTACTGGCGAAAGGTGAGATGGTCTGACCAGTCATGCTTTACCCTCTTTTTTTAGCAAAGATAGGACAAATTTGGAAAAAACCACAGGAATCACTTGACCCCCTCTCATGTGGTCTAACTGTCTAGGCCTTTGGTGGTGGAGTCATGGTTTGGGCCATGTTTTGCTGGGCCCCTTGGTTCCTTTAGAAGGCAAAATGAATACCATAGTTCACTCCAGCATTATTTCCAATCAAGCGTGCATCCACCAATGCCTCACATGTACCCTGATTGGGACAGCTACTTCCAAGTCAGCAATGCTCCCATTCATCATACTCATGTTGTGCATTTGTGATTTGAAGAACATGACAAAGATTTCAGGAATCCCCCATGGCCAGCACAATACCCTGATCTCAATCCAATTGAGCACATGGTGTACAATATTAATGACTGAATGGGGAAACATCTGTCAGGATACCTTCCAACATCTTGTGGATTATATGCCACATCATGTTATGGCCGTTATTTGGACAACAGGTGGCCCACCATGTTATTATCTATAGGTCCTAATAAAGCAGTCAACCAGTGTATATGCACACAATGGACAAATATGAATTATATCTATCTCAATGTTCTACACAAAAAATCTATTTAAATTGTTTTAGATAAATACACTTTGCAAAATAATTTACTTTTCTCTCTAATTTACCAGCTAAGCACAAAGGAAGTACTGTAGAGTGAAAAGCAGAATCTAAGCTAAGGCAAGTTGGAATTTAAAAAGCAACAAACTTGTTGCTGAATACTGCCTAACTAAAAGATTTACTACATTATTCTGAGTTGATTAATTTTTAAAAAAAGAAGAAAAATTCTCATGATTTCTGCATACCATTCTCTCTCTTCCATACAGTTGTTGGCTTGTATGTACAAGGCTCTTTCTGGCTGAATCACTTGAAACATCTGTATATATATAAAATAAAAAATGTAAATAGAAAAGTTACAATTAAGGGAGTCAAATGAAGAAGAAGATGATTACAACAGGAAAGGAATTTTCAACTCACATATTTCATCTTAAATGATTCCTCCTGCAAAGTTTCCACTGCCAAAATGTTTTGTATGGGGATTTCACAGAGTATCTCTTCACCTAGAATTAAAATACAGACGGATAAATTAAAGTTATTTGTCTTAAAAACAATTATTAGCCACAGTAGAATCTGCAATAAGTCTCTCTCTCTCTCTCTCTCTCCCCCCTCCCTCCATCTCTCTGTACATTGCAGACTTTAAAGTTTTGTAGACAAATTAAGAAATGAATTTTTTTGCTTGTTCTCACACAGGAAATTACACCTTTTGGAAAAAAAAATACTGATCATTCAGGAATTCTATGCATAAATTCAGATATTAGCAAAGAATTTTTTCATGTTTTGTTGTAAAAAAAAAATAATTCACAATGTTCTGTTGAGTAATACAGCAGCAAACTGTTATAGTAAATAGTTCTGAAAATGTAGTGCATTTACTAATTAGTAAAGAAGTAGTATGTATCTTAATTTTGGTTAGCAAAACAGTGCAAGCTTGCTCAAATATCAGAGGACTGACTACCTTTTTCTCTTGAGTAGTAAAGATTCTGGTTTGTCAAACAAAAATATCTTCGTTTGAAGTTTTTCAGACCAAATATACCTCGTCCCTGAGCTCTTTTGATCATTTTTCTATATTAAAAAAAAAAAATAACAAGATTAGCATTACCAATGAAAACTCTTTTCTTTCTAGTTGATGATAGTGCTAATCAGAATAAGTATTTTTAACAATGTGCCTGCCATTCTTATAATCTAACAAATAATGTTAATAATGTTAATAATAATAATAATAATAATATAATAATAATAATAATAATAATAATAATAATAATAATAATAATAATAATAATAATAATAATAATAATGTTCAAATAAAACCCAGCCGGATACCATTATGGCAATGTTATTTCAGCCAAGTTTCATTTGAACACCTCCAGTGATGATGATGATAATGATGAAGATTAATAATAATGTTAATAATAATAATAATAATAACAACAACAACTAGAGAATATCAGCCACAACAAATCACTAAAAATAATAATAATCTACTGAAACATAAGCATCATAATGGATAGAGCCATCCAATACAAAAAACCAGATGTCATAATGAGAGAGGCAAACATCATTGAAATATCAGTTCATAGGATTTGCAAAAGACTAAGATTTTAGGGACTGTAGGACTAATCCAGAAAGTATTTGGACAGTACAAGCAAGAAACATAACACCAAAGTATTTTAAAGAACACACATCAACTGATTAGTAACTTGTGCCCTTTAGTGCCACTGGTTGTGATAGGAGGACACAAGCACCTAAAACATAGTATCTGCTGTAAGTGTTAAGAAAATAATAATAATAATATTTTGAATTTTTGAAAAACACTAAACTTTAAAATATTGGAAGTAATGAATAAAATGAAGTTTAGTTAACCAAAAACTTGCCAAGAGTAAATGTGATTGCTGTCTCATCAGTTTTTAAGTGGCAGGTACCCAAGTCACAAGAAGTTCAAACCGGGGTCAGTGAATCCACGCTACTATGCAAGTTGTGTGTGAGAAAATTAATTCCATTTAATCTGCGCAAAATTTTGTACATTAATATCCTTTCTTGTTTGTTCGCTAGTTGGTTCTCTTAATCTTACTGTTAAATAATAGATTTAAAATCCATTACTTAATTTTTTAAAAGTTATATTTGTTTATAATTATTTTTTAAATATATGAATGTGACAGATAAAAAAAAAGGTTAATTTTTTCTATATTGTAAACAAAACAAATTAGCCACAATCTACTCACCCTTCTTTGAGTACGATTGGAGCTTCAATGTTTTTTGTGGGGGCACTGGTACCAGAAGAAATAATGTCAAGAAACTTAAAAAGAAATAAAGATAATAATAATATAATAATAATAATAATATTTAAATAAAAAACTATCTAATTTGTCACAAAACTGTGTTAATTTGTTTATTAATTTCTAAGACTTTAACTTTTTTAAGACCAAAATCTTAAAGCCAAAAGTTAAATCTGTGCTAAGGACCTATCTAGCTTCAAAAGCCACTCTCTGTCCATCTTTATATAAATCCTAGATTTTGAAGCAGATATCAAGACAAAGGGAATCACAAAATGCATTTGTAAATGTGTCACAAATAGAATGCAATGAATAAATACTTTCTCTCCAAAAATTTTGGAATTTTCTTCAATGTTCTACTAAATGCCAGCTGCAGCCTGTTCAAACATTTATCACTGCTTCAGATTGCACCCTGGGGTTACTCAGTTTTTCTATCACCAACAAAACAAGAGTTCTGTCTCAAATAAGTCCTACATTTTAGGTTTTGGTGCTATAAAATCTCTGCTGACTCTCCTACATGTACAGTATAATATATATATATTGCCTATCTGATATCACTGGGGATCAAAAAAAATTATCAGATTATACAAAATGAGCTCAGACAAAATGCACTAAAATCCATAAAAAATTGTTCATAACTCTAATGCAGAGAGAAAATATCACAAAGCAGTGCTGTACATCAACATTCTATGAAAGATTTGACTGGTTACAAACGACAATATATTGAAAGATTTATCGATTGTGAGCTCATCATAAAGCATCACTCTTTTGGAAAGTAATCCAACAAGATTTTTGTTTCATTTTCTGCACAGCTAGTCATCATCAACTAAAGCATTTTCTAACTTTTCAACAATTTCAAATTCTTTCATGCCAACCAAAGAACTGTCTGAGCATTAGAAAAAGTACCAGATCTCTCCAGCATCTTGAGACAGTTTGCAGCAGATTTTGGATCATAGAGAGGATCTTTGTCTTCTTTCATCTCCTGTTTCTCCACAGCTTCATCATCTTTTGTTTCCGAGTCTTCACGAGCAGTTCCAATGGAAAGATTCAGTGATTATGGTAACAACTTCAGTATTGGCTTTGATGAAATCGTCTGGTGTCACATCATCCAGAATGAGATTTTCCTGATTCAAGCCACACCAGATGGAATAAAACTTGATCTTCTGCTGATGGATGGCTCTACCTGCTGATCAAAAACAGGCTCTTCTGATCAATTGGGTCCACGATTACCTCATCCAAATGATTCCCAGAGAATGGAGTCTGCAAAATGTAAACAATCACTCAGTATCTTTAAGCTGGATTTCAGCATGTGAAGGACACCAGCATCCATTGGCTGAAGTTTCAATGTGGTGATTTTGGAAAGACAAACCAAATGCATGTTTCTTAGATCTGGAATGGTTGGCTGACTCAAACAGTTGTCCACGACAATGGCGATTTGTGATCCAACTTCTAGATGCATTGTTGAAACAAGACAAAAGTCATCCAAGCCTGCGAATTATGTGAGAAGGTGGACTCCATTGAAGTAATGGGGATTTGCAAACTTCCCAGTAGCAAGAAGAGGCAATTTTATGGAGTCAGTCGTGTTTGAACCACACAAGAGTCACAAGCTCCTTTTCCTTCTTTCCTCCGACACTTCTTGCCCTGAAAGGTGTACATATTCTCCAGTAGCACCTTCCAAAAGAGACTCAGCTCATCCGAGTTAAAGATGTCCTCCAAAGAAAATTCTTGGAGGAGAGTAAGAAAAGTGACTTGTTACTCCAGCATCATCTCTGGTTTAACATCTCCAATGTCTCCCTGCTGTTTCTTCATGATAATATCATGCTGATGCTTCCACCAAGAAATCCAGCTGAGATTTGCTTTATCTGCATGAATCCAAAGTTATCAAATGCTCCATTTTCCAATAATCATAAGATCTTTTCTCCTTTTCTCCAACATATTTATTTTCTCAGGTTTTATTTTAAAAATTCAGCTAGCTCTGCTACCATACTATATAGTATGTAAATGAATAACATTTTAAGAACATTAGTGTTCTAAAAATTCAACTCTTTATGTAAATTTATCAGATTTCAGAAAAAGTTCTTGTTCGGGACCAAATTTTTATTTCAGAATATACAAGATCAGATTATATGATAAAAATGTATGCAAAACAGTATTTTGGCTGGGACCATAAATATTATAAGTTTATGCAAATTATCAGATTATCTGATATCAGAATAGGTGATATATACTGTACAAAAAATAAATGGCCTCCCTTACAATTTTTTTAAAAAATCCTTTCCTTGATATCTGAACACCGCAATTCCACCTTTTTTCTAGATACAACAGATAATAATCCATTCAGACAACTTCTTAATACTTTTTCCTTTTACAAACAAAATGTAGACTGGCTGGCCACTTTATTAGGAACTATGTACCCTGCCCTTGCAGATGTGAGTCTGATGTGAGCTGCAGATGCAAATAAGGTTGACCACATGATGCGGCAGGAGATCCACACAGCACTATATATGACATAGACAAGCCGGTTTGCTATCAGGCTAACAGACATGAAGCAAGGTGAAGATGTTAAAACAGCTGAAAAAGGCACGATAATGGGTGCTCTTCTAGCAGGGTGCCACAGCAACCAAGACAGTTTCCTCGATAGGCTGCTCTAGGTCATCAGTCATTTAAGTTTATCGTCAGTGACAAAAGTTGAAGAAAATGTCTGCTGTGAGGAGGAATTGTGGTGAAAAAAAGAGGAGAAAGGCAATTAGACAAGATAGCTAAGTATAACTATCATCAAACAAGAGACAACATGAAAAGATGCCTTGTGTGGTGTGAGGAGCACAGATACTGGACTGAAAATGAATGGCAAAAAAAGTGATAATCTGGTTAGTCACGTTTCACTCTTTAAAGCCACATGAATCACTTGACCCTTCTTGTGTGGTCCCAACTATATGCTCACCACAGTATCATTTCCAATCAAGTGCATCCAGTGATGCTTTGTGTGTACCATGATGGAGATGAATGCTTCCAAGATGACAATACTTCCATCCACCATACTCACATTGCGCGTTCATGGTTTGATTTGAGGAACAAGGTGGAGAGTTCAGGCATCTCCCACGGCCAGCACAATCCGCAGATCTTAGTTCAATTGAGCATCTGTGGTACATACTTGAAAGCTGTATCTGTCATTACAATCCTCTGCCTACCTTATTCCATGCATTGCGTACAATATCAACAACTAAAAGGGGAAATAACCCTGACACCTAACACCTTGTAACTTCAATGCCATGTTGTGTCATAGCTGGTATTCAGGAAAAAGGTGTCCCAACATTGTTATTAGTTATATGTTGTAATAAAGCGGCCAGCTAGTGTATATTCTACAAAATGAATAAAGCTTTGAAACCTCCCAGATTTTAAAAACAATTTCTAGAAAGTACACAAAGGCAGAAATATGGTGAATGTGATTTTGACTATGGGTTTAAGATGGAGTAAAGAAAAAAATAATTGTGGTTAAATTGGAAGAGTATGAAACCTGAAAACAATTTCCATCTGATTATAATTAAGATGATGCTTAAAATGAGAAATGCTATGGAAGCCAACCATTTTACAAACACTGGGATGATCCTCATTTTCTGCTATTTCAATTGCAAGTATTAATTATGTAATAATATGTAGTATTGTGCCATAAACTCTAGAGAGTTACTTTTGTTTTGCTTTTGGCAGATATCTTTCAGCCAAGTTCTACTAATGCTAGCAGTTTGTCAACTTTCACAGCATTGGTTTCTGGCAAATAGAAACATCTATCAAATTCCACATACTCACACTTTATGACTACTTATATTTATCAATTATTTTTTGGGTAGACAACAACGGATTACATTGGCTCTCTGAATTTTTCATGATGGAAAATGGGAATGAAACACCATCTTAAGCAATAATTTGAACTCTATAAAAATAATAAACCAGATGTTACAGCTCAACTTATTATAAATGAAATTTAGCTCAGTGATAATCCAACTACATGGTGTTTGTACCCATGATAAACAGTGCACCCTGTTAAGTACTATATTTATTGTCTAAAACTCTCTGCTATGGTGACATGACATGACATACCATTTTCACAGCATCAACATGCTGTTTGTCAGACAATGAATGGAAAAGTGGAACCATGTAATCTTCCTTCAAACCAAAGGAAAGCTGAAAGATGAAATATAATGCAATTATTTAAGAATGACCATCTAAAGTACATGTTAAGGAAAGATTTTCCAATAAAATAAAGTTTAAGAAAAAGAAATTTCCAAACTAGTATATACAAAACTACTGGAGAGAATTATCTGAATCTTCATGCCTTTATTGATTTTCAATTGCTAGATGAAATCACAAAACACCATTTGTTGTACATTTTAAATATCCATCTCATCCACTATTTTGTTCTGCTCCAGTAAACAAGAGAGACTAACAGCTAAGTTATATCCAAATTCATGCTAAAAGGAAGCATAGAAAACCAAGCAAATACTGAATCTAAATTTATGCAAAACAAAAATTATTAGCAAATTATTGTTTTTAATTTTATAAGCAAACAGTGCAAAAAATTATCAGACAGGTTTAGAAAACTGACACCAGAAGCATTCCAGCCTTGCACACAGCAATGCCAGTGGGCAAGTTTGAAGAAAGTGGTTTTAAAAAAAAATTTTATTTTATAATTCTTCGTATAGTTTTTAAAAAGTTAACAATAATTTAAAACCTACTGTTTTTGAACTGACTAAATTTCCAAGTCCTTGAATTGCCTTTGAGATTAGTGTGAGAGTCCTGTTCACAATGATATCCTAAAAAAAAAAAAAAAAAGCTTAGATATAAAAAGAGTTTCAAACAAGATTAACTTAAACATTTTAACCAGGGAGTCGAAGCACATTATGAGATCATCTGTTCCAGTTCCGTTATGATTCGGATACATAGTGCCCTGGTTTTGTTCCAGTTCAGAAGAAAAATAATAATCAAGCCTGTGACCATGATTGTTTTACCACTGTTAAGCAATATGTCGACAAACACAAAAATCCAGCCTAACAATACAAAGTTTTATTCCACAGTGTAAATCACTAACTTTCTACAAAACAGTGAACATAACCAACTAAGGAAAGGAAACAAAATCATACTCTGGTCCCTTGAAAATACTGTTTCAATGGATCACCATAATGTCCTCCAGGATCTCCTCTGCCATGTTTTCTCTTTGTGGTGACAGCACGAACTTGAGACCAGAAAAGACGTATTCAGCCATAACTTGTGTTAATGGAGCAGCTAGTGAGACTTTAGCCAGTTTGTACAGATCAGGTTGAGCATTTCTTTGCTGATGCCAGTATTTCAAAATGTTTTAATTTTTGTATAGTCGGGCTCATGAGTAAACAGATCTAGAACTGTACCAATGTTACTTTTAGATGCCAAATGACACACTTATTTTACTGGATTCTCTTTCCTGCAGAAGAAGCTCAGGTTTATCTTCCTCCTCCCTAGCATTCATTACTCTTCCTACCCACTTTTCCTGTTGGTTGCTTGTCGCTGCTGCTGTTCCAGCAGATATCTCAATGCTGGTTCACAGCTTGGTAGGTGAACATCAGCCTTGCTTTTTTATTCCTCAGATGATAACAGTTGGTAGGTACCTTAGATCAAGAAAAGTGTTATTTTCAAGCAGAAATTTCTCCTCCTTTTCATTGAGTTCAGCAGACTATCTGAGAAAAGTGTTGACACTTTTGAGGTTACAAGCTGACCTTTTAGCCATATGCCATACAAGTCCACCATAGTTAGCTGGAGCTGTTTTGTTGTTCTTTTTGCTGGTTTGAGGAAACTGGCTGTTGTTTAATGGTGTTCCACTCTGCATCTGAAGCTGAGAATTTGATGCTGCCATATTCTGGCAGAATTCCTTCAACTCAAGCAAACACTTAAGCATATGAGAAGTTTAGTGCCATCTTCATAGGGTGGTGTAAGATAGGTCTCTTAAGTTTCAGTTTCTTATGAATAGCCATACACATCTAAGCAATACTTTGATCTTTAAGTGCATCATCAACTGCTAGTTGAAGAGCGTGGGCTAGGCAGCAGATAGTCAGTGTTGCTTGTTCCAGTTCATGTATCTCATCTGAATCTGTTTCTTCATGACCAACTTTCCTGGTCATCATCATCAGTCACATGTTGGACACACTTTATCATGTATACACTGTTATCTGTTGTTATGCTGTATATTTGCTGCACATTGATATCATAGGGTGTAAGTACTTCAGGAAGCATGTTCTTGATATGTTTCTCTGATTACTTTCATAGCTATGGCACACACTTCAATCTCATCATCTTTCACAAGCTGGATGTTAATACCGAAAACAGATTGATCCAATCGTATTGCACAGTTAATTTTAAAAGAAAGAAAACTACTTTTCACTTCCTCTTTGATGAACTGGTGACATGTGATACTTTCTTTCTAATATCAGAACTAGCACAAACATTAGGACATAAAGGCCTTCCATTCACTGTCACTAATTCAATGCAAGTATTTAAGACTCCTCCTCATTTTTCAATTTCAATGTCTTACTGCCAAAAGACAGTTTAAATTTTGCTGTCTCTGGCTACTTTTTTGGAGCACCTGACAGACTTTCTTCTGCTTTTCCTTTTTTGCTGCCTTCTCAATGGAATTGCAGCACCACGATTCTCTGTAATGGTGGCTTTGCAGTCTTTGATCTGTCACGAAATTAATCTTTCCCAGGATTGTACTTGGAGTGTTGTCAAACAGAGTTCAGCTGTTTTGGCATGCTACAACAGCAAACTCAAGACCAAAACAAGCATAGATGAGGTAGTTAAATTATAATCTAACTTAACTAATTATACAGTGACAAACAGCTGGGCACCAGTGAGTGATGAGCCAGGAGGGAACAGACATGATAATAGTTTAAGCAGCTACATCAGCAATCCACAGCTGGTCTCCAGAGACCTGTCAGGGGTCTTTCACAATGGCCCAGAACTGTTGAAGCAGGAGTTAATTCAAAGTGGTTTGCTCCTATCTTCCTTGTGTTGTTTTTGAATGGCTGCAGATGATGGTCTTTGTAGCCAAACCACCTCACCCTGACATGAACTGGTCTGTTACAATGTGAAGAAAACTCCTTGTTTGCTGATGGTCTCTCTCTCTCTCCTTGTCATCTTGTGTTTTTATGCTCACAACAATGGCATCTTGGCTCTCCCATTGTTCAGTATTGATACCGAACCATGCATTCACAGACTTCACCTCATTTCTGTGTGTGCTTTGAAACTATCTAAAGTTGCCTAGCCTTCCCAGGGGAAATTTCATTAATGACTCTTCAGGAGTCCACTCCAATTTGACATTAAATCATTAGTTTTGTTTCATACTCTTGTCTAGGTTTTGCTGATCTGGATTCTCCCGTGGTTCCTGGTCAGATTCATATCGAGGTTTTAGGGTACCCATAGAAGTTAAATGCTTTGATTCCTCTTCCAGACTGGTTACATCACAGTTGTGGCAAGTAGCACCTTCTTCCCAAAGAAGGTATCAAATTTCAGTATGCTTTGTTAACATAATGATAGATGTTTTTAAAATGGGCATGCAGCCAGCAGCGCTGAGACATCCTTCAATAAACACCAATTCTGTCTTTCCACAATAACAGTTTGCAGGTCATACCAGGACATTCCTTCCTCCATTAGATTTTTTCCAAACAGATGCAACCTCTGAAAGTAAATTGCAAGTACACACCATCAATACTTAGGCTCTTGCCAGGTGTTTCTTTGACCAGACCCTTTGAGGTGTTTTATTCCTATTTGGACAGAAGAGTTTTCTTGCTGCTAGAATCTCTGTAGACTGGAGGTGACTTTGGCTCATTTCTTTTGCATGGTAGATGTCAGCAAGTTCTTGTAGTGGTGATACTGTTTGCTGGTCTCCCCCCATTCCCTGTCATCTTGTGTTTTATGCCCACAACAATGGCATCTTGGCTCTCCCATTGTTCAGTATTGATACCGAACCATGGATTCACAGAATTTTCACTTCTCTCTCTCAAGTGAGAGAGAGAGAATGTGTGTGTGTGTGTGTGTGTGTGTGTGTGTGTGTGTGTGTGAATGAGTGAGTGAGAGTGTCTTCTTTCACAATGGTTTAAACTGTCCATAGCTAGCCAGCCAACCTCAGGAGATGGGAGGTAACTAATGGGTCCTTTGTCCCCAAATCTATCCCATTGTGTGTGACTGAAGCCAGCCCTGCCATAACACAAGCAGAATCAGACTTTTTCAGGTGAGCATGTAGGACAAAAACAAGCAACATGTGGTTCCATTCCAGTACAGTTCAATTTTAGAGAAAAATAGTTTGAACCAGTTCACAGTTCCAAGTTCAAATTCCGTTTGATTCTCTGATTTTAACAGATAAAGGTGACAAAAGCCATGAACTGACTCTATGCTATACACAAACACACACATATACTAACTCCACAGACATATGACAGAAATATACCTAAAATATATTATAGAAAAATCAAATAAAGAACCAGCTACCCTAAGTTGGTTTGAACACTACATATTTATGGAAGTAAAGGAAAGACCTCATTATTATACTTAGTCACAAAGTACTCATTCGTAACTAATAACAAAAATGGCTTGTGTCTTATAGTAGTAGTCTGCAAATGCAAGAGAAGTGTATGATATCACATTTTTTTATGATCACATGGCAACATTCAACCTATTAAAAACAGAAATGCATTTTTAAAAAAATGTTATGACTAAACTGATTTCTCTCTGCTTCAGTATGTCTAGAAACTCATTCCCTTTTCTCTACCTTTTCCCCCTCATCGCATATTGATTTTTTTAAAATTCATCTGCTTTCGATAACACAAGAATGCTGCAATTGTCCAAAGTCCTTTTGTCAAACAAACATTTAAGTATCACATTCGCTGAGTGTCTGATTTTCCATAATTACGCTTGACACTCGGCTTTTCTTCTACACAAAGCTTAGCAAACAGAAGATCCAATTAATATGGTATGATAATATAATAAAGATTGTCTGAAACTTCTTTCATTTACTCATGGTTTTTGTGGTAGTGTATGAACCTACAGAGATCTTGCAGAGTTACAAACAACAAGAAAGGTATAAGAAATAAACAAAAAGCCCTCTATAGTGTGTGTTTTACTATACAGGGCAATTATATTATCTTTCAAAATATACTATGGTCATAAAAATGAAACACAGCTGAAATAACATCACCATAATGATATTCAGTCAGGTTTCATTTGAATATACCTGGTATATTTCCATGTCACAATCAGTATGAAAACTTTAAAATAAAATTTTTAAAAATGATCAGTAACAATACATTAAACAACAATTTAAAGCATTTTGATTTCCACAGAAATTTTGCATCATTCACTGTATAATTTAAATGAAAAACTTTGAGTTGGACAAAAATATATACATATATATAGTAATGAAAGATGACACTGCCAGCTGTGATGTTCCTTCAACAGCAGAACTCAGGCATGAATTGTTTAGTGGTGATGGCTCATGTTGTACCATCCACATACTCTCCTCTGTGCTCCGGTGCAAGGTAGGTGTAAGATGGCTGGCAGAGGTTAAGGTGCAGCAAGGTCCTACTAGATCTCATTAGTTTTAGATGTGGGAAGAAACACATAGAAACTGTATATATAATCTCAATATGTTACCTGTGAACTTGTTCTCAGATCAAAAAGCCTGGGCCCAAGAATTGCTGGAGCAAAAAATCGTAAAAAGATGAAACCGCTGACAACTTGGTATCTGACCTCAATATTGTCTGCAAATTTAAAAAAAAAAAAGGTTTAACATATCAGTTTATTTCAAGTATACTATCTGCTTTAAACCATACATATGTTATAAAATAAACAAAGCTTTATGTTTCAATGTTCTGGTTTAAGTTAATCTCATTAGTAGTAGGGGAGAACTGATAAAGATACGAAACCATTCTGACAAGTACGTGCTCCTTAGGTTAAATTTAAAAAAAAATTTTTTTTTCAAAGTGCAGAATTTGTAAATTTGTTTATGAAATCAATATTAACTCTTATTCATGCAAGAAAATAGAGAAGAACCAACTTCTTTGTACAAAGACCTTTTTGTTATTACTTTTATGATAAAGATGTGATAAAATTAAAGATATTTGTGTCAGCAAACCTGGAAAATATTTTCTAGCTGTCTCCTTCACACTGTAGAAAATTTCACACATTGCAGATGGACACATCAGCCCTGAGGAAGTGATCGCTTGGAACATCTTCTCAACATACTGGCGCAGTTGTTCCTAAGCAAAGCACAGTTTAAAACTTGCATTGAAACATCTGGCAAGCATTATAGTCAGGACAAATATGTCATCTCTAAATTCATGTCAGTTTTTACCTTACTTATATCTACATCCCAGCCTAGCAGCACTAGTTAGTATTTGTTTTGAACTGGCTCTGTATATGTGGTCAATACATTCATGATGCAAAACACATCATGGGGTTGGAGTGATATATGGATTTGTTGTTACATAAGGTTATTCATATTAAGAAAAGTATAGTCACAGCCCTCATGGCTCAACCTGTGGTGAGTAATACAAATTTAAAGGGTAGTGGGATGCAAATGTGCCCCAGGTGGTACTGCAGAGTTAATAAGAAAAATAAAGAAAACTTTAAACAATATCAAACTTTAAAAAATACCATTATTTTCACTTATTCCATCTTATTTCTTTGAATTATTATTTTACATTTCATAACAAAGATGAAAAAGAAACAGAAATCAGAAAACAATATTTTTTAAAACAATTCGGTCTTAATCTGGATTGTAATTTCTAAACATAGGAGTATGTTTGAGATTTAAGAGAGTTCCTCAAAATACCACATAATCAAATTAAAAGAACAAACAAAAACATTAAATAAACTGGATTGAGAACTATTAGTTTTCTAAGCAGAAGAAACAGTAAATCTAATCACCTACCAAATTATCATCAATATTTTCACCATCTTTAAGCTTAGTTGAGTCTATCTCGCAAAATTTGTGATCAGAACAAATCTGAAACAGAAAAATCAGACTGGTGAGAAATTTCCAAGGACCAACTGTTAGTTATTGATATTAATATCTTTGGTAATTTGCAAAAAACTATGCTAATTTTGTTGCCTTTATTTATAAAATTCTGTGACATTTGGTTTCTTTAAGATTTAATTTGTCCTTAAAATGTGTTAGAATTATGGAAGCTAGTAGATTTCTTAGCTATTAGTGTTGTTGGCAAACTAAAAAGTTGCTTACTAAGTTAAAAAAAAAATTTTTTTTTAATAAGACTAATTTCTAATATTGGTGCACTTTTCAACTAACAATAAATACTGTAGTTAGTATGCCACTTGTTTAGAACCTCTATATTAGCAACTAAACATCACAATTTCTGGACTGCTTAGAAATAATTTTTTATCATAATGAAATTAATTTTTCAATAGTAGAACTTTGTTATTGCATAGTTTCATCATGGTTTAAACATACGACTCCAGCATCTGCCACCTGGTGACTGATGAAGGCAGAAATGACAACTCAATGAGATCAATCCCTGAAGCCAAAATGGCAGGTGCTGTCATGAAAAATCCATATGATTACACAAGTTCTGCATAAGAGAAAATTAATTCCATCTTTAATTTACTCATTAGAATAACCGAGTCATTTAATGAGGATAAAGAATCTGACCAGGCACTTTCCATCCCTTTAGCACTGGACAAACTGTGTAAAAGAAGTTTTCTATGCCTCCTTCACTGTTAAATACCACCAATGTCTCTGCAAAATACTGCAAGTAATAGAATTAATACTTGCACCCCAAAGACAGTCCTAGTAAGTTCGAATCCTGATCATGACAATGACAGGAAAAGTTCATTGAAATGTGGATGGAGATATTGTTTTATTAAATTATTAAGTTGGTGGCCACAAAAAAATATACATATATAAATAAATCTTTTTTTTTTGTATGAATGTACGAGGTGTAGTCAAAAAGTATCCGACCTTTAATTTGTTTGAATGAAATAATAATGCATGAGCAAAATCCGCATGGGTATTAGGTGCCCGCGTCCTTCCTGAGCATGTGCAAAAATTTTCGTGTCTGTAGGTAGCGCCAGTCGCCCGCAGTGACGCATTGAGTACAGACATGAAGAGTGTGCTGCGCGATTTTTCTTTTTGAGTCAAGATGACCGAGCACATTGAGCAAAGATACTCTATCAAATTCTGCCAAAAACTTGGTGATACGCAAGCCCAGACTATCGGGAAAATTCAGAAGGCCTTTGGAGATGATGCTATGGGAAAAACACAAATAAAGGAGTGGTATAACCAGTTCAAAGATGCCGCACCTCAGTGGACAGTGAGCCACGTTGTGGCAGACCATCGACTAGCAGAAACGACGAAATGATTGCAAAGGTTCGAGGAATAGTCTATGAAGACCGTTGTGTGAATATTGAGGAGATTGTTGCCGAAGTTGGAATCAGCCATGGGTCAGTTCAGTCAATTATAACAGAAGATTTGTGCATGAGGAAGGTGTCGGCCAAATTCGTACCAAAGTTGCTGTCTGACCAGCAGAAAGAAAACGGAAAGGAAATCTCCCAGGACATGCTGGAGTGTGCTAGCCAAGATCAAAACTTCATGAACACTATCATCACTGACGATGAGACATGGGTGTACGGCTATGACCCTGAAACAAAATTGCAATCATCCCAATGGAAGCATCCAACCTCGCCAAGACCAAAGAAAGAAAGACAGGTGAGCAGCAATGTTAAACTGATGATGACCTGTGTTTTTTACTACAGAGGTATTATGCACCATGAATATGCACCACAAGGTCAGACAATTAACAAAGAATACTACCTGGGGGTTCTTCGTCGCCTTCGTGAAGCTGTGCGGCGAAAACGACCCAACCTGTGGGCAGCAAAGAACTGGCAACTCCACCCTGACAACGTACCCGCTCATTCCGCCCACGTCGTCCAAGCATTCCTCGCCAAGCATAACACACCACTTGTTCGTCAGGCTTCCTACTCCCCAGACTTGGCTCCGTGTGACTTTTGGCTATTCCCAAAGCTCAAAAAAAACACTCAAAGGGAGAAGATTTGAGTCAACAGAGGACATTAAGCAAAATTCGACAGCACAGCTCTACAGCATCCCAAAAAGGGATTTCCAGAAATGTTTCCAGCAGTGGCAGGAACACTGGCAGAAGTGTGTAGACTCCCAAGGCGAATACTTTGAAGGAGACTAAATCAAAATGGTGAGTTTTTTAATATTACATGTTTTTTTGGCCAAAGGTCGGATACTTTTTGACTACACCTCGTATACAGAAACTAGAACTGTTTTTAACATAATGAATAAATAGACTAAGATAGAGAAATTTGGATCCTGTGATAAAATCTAATAGGTTTTCAAGTAAAGATCTGACTTACCTCATCCAGGATGGTCTTGATTGTGTTTTGGAGGTATGGTAAGCCAACTAGTTTCATTAATTCATCTACTATTTTTGTAAGCAGGGTGTTTCCTCGAAAAAGAGTATTTGGATCACTGAAACATAAAAACATAAGTGACATCTTTTGTCAAGTGAAAATGTTAAGACAATATTAAGGTGGGGGTAGTGAGTCACCATCAATTTGTTGGAAAGTTTTCCATTAAAACTATAGTTTCATTAATAAAAAACATGAATTACTAACGTAAAACCTTAGCCTGATCTCCTAACAAACAAATATAAGCAATATAGAGTCTTGCTCCAAACTCTTAATTACAGTCAAACCTCGGTTATCCAGATTTTGGATTATCTGAACAAGATCTCAAGGTCCTGTGAATATTTAATTAGGCATACTGTGTGTTATCTGAACTCGAGAACATTAGAAACATGCTATAATTATTATTGTTTAATAAATCGATTTATTTCTTTCAATCTTTATTTTAACATCTTTATTAATTGAGGTTTAAATACCTTGCATTACCTGTTTACAAAATGAATATTAAAAAAAATGTGTACGTATGTTTATTATAGTGTTGGGGCCCAAGCTAGCTGGTGTGCATCTGGCTGAAGTCCCTGCTCCCCGCAGGCATCAAGGTCAGATTCTTTTAGCTGCCGGCTCGATTGCATCAGTCCTTCTGTGATAACAGTTCAAGTTCCAGCTCCCGTCACCAACATGTATTGTCCGCACTTCCATTAGAGCGGCAGAATGACAGAAATCCCCTGTGGGGGGCCGGTAGTGCCAGTGAGTTACTGCAGAGGCCTGTGAAGCAACAGGGAGTGCTTGTCATGGGTGACAAGCCTGCGAGGCGGCAGGTGGCTATAATAGCACTGCTCTGCAACTTTGTTCCGAGTACGTATCTGTTACAAGTGATTGAGTTTGTTGCTGTTACCATGTCTGTGAAGAGAAAGCGAACACCACTGACAATCAAATAGAAAAGTGAGATTTTACAGCATCTGGATCGTGGTGAAAAGGCATCAAAGATAGCAAGACCAGCGATTGAGAAATTTATCAACCAAAGTGACACTTCATGCGCATTAAGAAGAAAATCCATGAAGTCAGCGAAAGATGAACAACTCGACCAAGCCATATTTTTGTGGTTTTCACAGCAGCATGAAAAGGGGATTCCTGTCTCTGGCCCAATGTTACAAGAAAAAGCTGCAAGTTTTCATGAACGAATCCATGCCGGTGAAGCACAACAAGAGTCCGATTACAGCGTATCGATGAGCTGATTACAGCGTTTCAAAGATCATCATGGCATTAGGCAACTCAGCGTTCTTGGAGAGCAGAAGTCCATGGATGACAGCATTGTGGAAGAATTCAGACAGAAACTACAATCCATCATCCATGAAGAAAATTATGAACTCGAACAATTGATTATGCTGATGAAAGTGGATTGTTTTTTGGACATAAAGTGCAGAAGGATCGCATTATGATTTTTCCTTGCGTCAACGCCACCGGCACTCATAAATTACTGCTTGTCTGCATCGGACGTTATGCTAATCCACGTTGCTTCAAGAACTGTGACAAGAACCAGTTTCCCATGAAGTACAAATCACAAAACAAGGCATGGATGACACATCCACTTTTTTCATCCTGGTTTCTGGAAGAATTTGCACCTGCCATCCGATTACATTTAGCAAGTGTTGGACTCGAGCAACATGCCCTTTTGCTTGTTGACAACGCAGGGTCACACAGTATGAAAGGCAGCCAATTAGAATCGCCAGACGGAGCTGTCAAGTGTTTGTTTTTACCACCGAAGACCACTTCAAAGCTACAGCCGCTTGATCAGGGAATCATCGCGACAATGAAGAAATATTATCGCCGTAACATGTTGCATGCCGTCGTCAATGAAGACAATGCAGAAAAAGGATTGCCGCAAATTATCAAGTCATTCACAGTCAAGGACGCCTTGTTCATGATTGCTGATTCATTGGACCACATTAAGCCATCAACAATCACGGGGTGTTGGTACAACAGGCTGCATGTTGGTAGCCATGACAGTGAAGAGGACACTTGTCCAGATCAAAGGGTAACCACTGAAATCACCAAGAACTGCAAACAGCTGGGATTAGGAGACTTCACTGAGGCTGAGATCAATGCTTGGGTAAACTGTGACAACGATATCTAAACAGAGACACTCAGCAATGATCAGATTTTTAACATAATCACTGAAGGATGGCGGGAAAGTACAGACAGCATGGATGATAAGGGAAAGCAGATACCAACACCACCCCCAGTCCCAATTAACGAAGCTATCAACAGTTTGTGACTTTTCATGGAGTGGTATGAAGCACAAGATGAAGTCGATGCTGTTAAGTTGATGCATCTTCGTCAAATGTTATCGCTGGTAAAAACAAAGAAACAGAAGCACCTAAAGCAACAGCGATTGGATATTTGCTTTGCAAAAAAAATGACAACCTTTACCTCAATGAATTACATGAACTTAGCATCTTCGACGAACTCGGTGAACTTCCTGTGCACATACGTAAAGGTATTTTTTTTTGTAATTATATCATATTTCCTTGAATTTTCAGCTCCATATTTTCATTATTTAAATGACACATAACGGGATTTTATTTGAAAAACTATCATGAATTTTTAAGCAATATCCAGTGTTTGTGCACATTTTATCAATTAAATGAAATGAAAACTCTGTAAACATGCTTTTTTACGTAATTATGTTCAGCATGGCTTCCTTTGTTTACGATCAGATCAGTTATCCGAACAAAATACTCCACGCCTGTCTCGTTCAGATAATCGAGGTTTAACTGTACACGTTTTTCTACTTCCTCTGGCTTCTCAATGATAAAAATCCTTTAAAATAAGAAGATTTAAGATTTGTATCCACAAAGAGAATACATGATAGAAAAGTTTAATGGACATTTTTGGTGACATACAGTAAGCAATGAATATTTCCTTTTTAAACACATAAAAGGTAAAAATTGTCTATTTTAAGGGGGAAATATTTATCCAAGTGGAATAGTGAACTAAATTAGAATGCATCATTCTAATTTATTTTTTCATAATTAGTCTGGTTTCTCTTCTGTGGTATTTTGAAGAGAATTTATAGTTTTATTTGTATGAATTTCTAGCTAAAACTATTCTCAGATGGAGAGAAACACATTAATGTGTAATATTTGAAGAAACACATCCATGTAAATAAACATAGTTAGCATCTTTATAAAAAAAAAATCTGCTTATCTATTACAAAAATAAAATTACCAAACTGTTCTCATACAGCTATCACAATCAGATGTTCTTCCTTTTAAGATTCACAAGCAACACATTACAATTAGGCTTACGATGTTTTGGAGACTTCCCATTCTGCTAGGGCTTTTATTAATGGAACCAATTTTCCATAGTGTAAAAATATTTTCATTAACGGCTGTGCCGCATCCTGCCGATTTTCAACCACTTCTCCCAAAATATAGGCTGCACTTGAGGTAATTGGCTAAAAGGAACAAACAAATGGTTTAACAATAATGTTTAAGATGTCAAGATAAATCAGGGACTGAATTCTATATCAACTAATACAGGCACAAAATCCTCGCTACCAAAAAGATGTTGCTCATTTGACAAAGGATCAAAGGAGGTTTGATAGAATGGTTAGCGGTAAGCACAGATTTAGTCATCGAGAAGAGTTACTTAGAAATGATGTTGGGAAATAATTTTAGCAGCTCGGTCATGAATGGTTAAAATGCCTTTCCAAGAAAAGTGGTAGATGGTGAATGTATCAGTAGTTTTAAAATTCTGCTAGATGCCCAAGTGAAGACAAAAAAGAGCTTTCCTATAAGATTTTAAACTTCCTACCCCTCAGGCTACCTACTGTATACCTAGTCCCCTCCATGGTTTGTGAGACGCTTCAAATGAGAGAGATGTAGACTGGTGGTGGATATAAAAATACCAAAAGAAAAAAAAAATTGTTCAATTACTTACCTGAACATTTGCGGACTTCAAAACAAATTTTCTTAAGCCATCATAGTAATGAGATGAAAAGACATGGTCTGACGCATATGATATTCGAATTCGCAATGAGCCCAGGTCTTGACGAGACTGTTTCCAGTTGTCTCTTCCTCGAAGAAAATACCTGACAAACAACATAAATTATAGCTTGAAAAAATGTCGTTTTAAAGGAAACTGCAAGTATATAAAATAACCATGCCTGTATCCACCAAGATACTTGTTTAAAATCTGTGACCATAACTGTGCACCCAAAACCTGAAAATTTCTTCAAGATCCCATAGAAAGAATGAAATTTAAAAAAATTAATTTAAAAATACAGAAAATAATTAGTCTGAAACATACAACAAATGATTTTAAAGCATTAGAGCTTTTTTTCTAATTAAGTAATATAAAGAATATCCTTTATAAATATATTTAATTCATTTCTTGGTGGAAGTGTTTTCATCAAAATTTATATATACAGAGAGTTTAGAAAGTCTATCAAGGCTTAATAACAGTTCAACAACAAATTATAGTACACACACATAGCCACTTATCTAAAATTTTCATTACATTTTTGTTGTTGTTCAGACTGTTATGAAACCAAAGTGGTGATAATTGAGATCGAGGAGGAGTTTAAACGCATCTTGTGGCTTGTTGAATTAAATTCAGTCAGGTACTGTAGTCTAATGAAAGTTTAAGGTGTGTGATAGTTTCATTAGGAGCTGGATGAAGTTTAAAGAAACTGGTTCAGGACCGACCACCACCAGCATTTTCAAGAACCCTACAGAAATCACTCTGCTGTGCTCCACAAGAGCTGAACATTTCTTCTCAATCTTCCATAACATTTTGGAAGTGAGGTCACAGTATTACGTTGTCAGAAAATCGAATACTATATTTATGGAGATGGTAGCTGTGTACAAGGTTAATGATTCATCACTAAAGAGCTTTATAATACAATTTATTTTTTGATTTCATATTATGTAATTAAACATATTAAAAAGACTTTATGAACCGATATGCACACGCACACACATTCGCATACAGGCTGTTTATAAAGCATATATAAACCATTATGTGGTGACTAAAGAAGGGCATAAGAGCTTCACAGAATCTGGGGCCAATAAGCTGGTGACAATGTTGGATGCTGCCTAGGAAACCATAGCAGATGGCATAAACACACACAATACAGGGCTGGTGAAAAAGCTGATAAAAACCAAGCCGAAGAGCATGAAGCCACCAATTAGCATAGTCTAGCCATCATGAGAAACAAGTATATGCAATGGATACATACTCACGTGTCATAAGATACTTTTAAATATTATTATAAGTGGTCAAATTAATGTTTTAAATAAATATTAATTAAAAACTTATTTTTCTATGTATTGTTCAAATCAACATATTTAAAAAGTAGAAAAACAAACTTAAACTTAGTACTCATTCATCTTCTTAAAAGCAAAGACTGGTATATATCTGCACATGAAAAGAACAATTAATAATACACCTAATTAATCATACAGTTTTCCCATCATTACTTATGTACAATTTGTAAAAAGCAATAGCTACCTGATTAATTTACATCACTCTTGAGAGTATGACATAACATTAATAAAGGGAGATAACTCTAAACATTTATATATAAATACATAAAACAAAATATAAATAAATAAATGTATCTTTGACTGTCAGTTTATAAGATAATGAGCAATATTTTTAGATACAAAGATTTAGAAAACTAATTCCAATAATAAGGGTTCAGCTGTTACAATATAAAAGAATAAATATTCCGACCTTTTAATTCTTGTCCAATATCTGAAAACAAAAACATAATGCACAAAAATGACAATAGGAATTTTGCAGAGAGAGAGAGAGAGAGATATTCTTTCAAATATTCAGCACTTTTATTCAAAGGAATGCTTAATTTTAAAATGTCTCCTGGTTTTAAGTTGGATATTTATAATATATAAACTACATATACTCAGTAAAATCTTAATTTTACATTTACAGAGTTTAGAATTTGTACAGTTCACATGCAAACTATAATTGTCCTCACATTATCACCACTTTAAATGTTGCGCACGCATTACTGTTCCAGTTGTATTTACATATTGTAAATGTTATCTGCTTTTTTGTTGTTTTTTTATATCCTGAGAGCTGATTTCTGGAATTAAAGAAGTTCCCCTGAATCAACAAGTGTACATTCACAGCACAAACATGCATTCACAGACATAGAGAGATATAAACACTCACTTCCACAGAAATACAAATACATACATCCACACACAATGCACATCCAGAGATACAAAGATAATCCACCAACATAAACACAAGGACACACACACACACAAAGAGAACATTACTTGTACCATTGTCCAGTAAGAAATGGGTTGATATTGATATTTTTTTATGACTCAGATTGCAGTAAAATGAAATCTGCTTAAGTTACTTCCTTCCTTGTTCTTACCAAGCTTTATGCACAGATTTAGTGTCAAGTTCTCGCAGTGGAATCCGTACTTCTCCAAGAAATGCTCCAGGGAAAATGCCACCTAAAACCTCCCTTGAGACTTTAGTATCATCATGCCATAGAGAAATGCTAAAGAAATAGAAATAAAAAGTTGTTATGCTTAAGTATATTTATCTCCTGTACAGATGGATATTAAGTAAATAAATTGCTTCCTCACAAACTACTGTATGGAATTTTTTCCAACTAAACTATAAACTATCTCCCTTTATTTATTTTGAAAGCAATTTAATAAAATCTTCTTCTACTGAATTCTCCTTATTTTTCTTGTAATGTTAAATGGTCAAAGCTAAAGATGTATGAAATTAAATAATCAGTTGGGAGGTGGAGCCTGCTGTGGCAGAATTTCCATTGGAAACAACTTAGTCTGGTGTAACTTCCATAGCAGAGTAAATTATTGCTCTTCTGCACCAATCTCTCAGCATGGATTTCCTACAGGCATTCATACAGATTTTCCATTTCCTGCTGAAGAAAGTGCCAGGCCCCACAAAGGGCAGGAACTGCATTTGTTTTACAACCTCATCAAATATGTCTACAGTTGCAGACAATGATGCTCATGAAAAAAGTAATGATTAAAAACTACCTAAAGTTCAGTTTTTCCTATTTAAATCTGTTTAGCATAATAATTTTTTCTTCAGTTTTTAAGAGTACAAGAAAAGAAAATAATTATTGAAGCAATGAAAATACTAAGTGTTTTTACTCTAAAATCTCTTAGATTGCCCTTTCTACCAAAAACCAGCCATAACCAGCTCTGCTCAGATGAGCCCAACCCAGCCATGTTTACCTGGCTATTTTAAACTTTTGATATCACTGAAAATCTCGCATGAGATTTTATTAGCATTAACATACGGGTACTTTATCCACCATTTTGAATTTGAAAATTTTTCACTTGCAAGTAAATATTTAAGTTTGAATGAAGTCTTACAATTCCAAGTTGAAGTGTTGTACATTGTACACTTTGCCAAGCTAGTTGATGAAGAAAATTTGAGTGCTAAACAAATCTACAATGCTGATGAAACAGCATTATGTTGCTGATGTATTCCCAAGAAAACACTTGAATCTGTTGAAGAGTCGGAACTGCCTGGATTTAAGGATTCCAAAGATAGGGTAACTGTTCTTAAATGAAAAGTTTATGCCCTCGTGCCTTTAAAGAGTTAAGGATATTTATAGTTGATTAATGTGCCAACAAACAGGCATGGATACCAAAACAGATGACCTTGGACTGGTTTCAAAACCACTTGTACCAAAGGCTCATGCAAACTGTAATTCTGTAGAATTTGATCCTGATTGCAAGATAGTCTTAATCTTGGATACCACACCCCGATGCTCATATTTTGGTGAAAGACAATGCTTTTGTTATTTATCTACCCCTTCTAATTGCTCGTCACTAATAGAACCTCAGTACCAAGAGATTCTGTGCTTTATGAAATGCAAATATGGAGAGGAATTTATGAAGAGTCTGCTAATGTCTTGCAATAGTGGTATTGATATTGATTCATTTAAAACTTTAAACAATAAGGATGCTGTTTGGAGTGTTGTTGAGGCCTGGAATAAAGTAACCCAAAACACTTTGAAAAATGGTTGGCACAAACTGTGGCCATCCATCATGATAAGCCAAAATGAAGGAGAAGGTGATCTTGAGGGGTTTCCGTATTTCCCAAGAAAAGAGAATTGTATCAGATATAGTGGATTATGCTAAAGACCTACCATGTACTGTTGCAAAAAAATTGCAGAAAAGTGAAGCTGCACAATGGCTGAATGATGGGGCAGTTGTTCTCCAACTAACTAATAGAGAAATCATGGATATGGTTATGAATGTTAAGCATGAGAAACATAAAAATGGTGATGATATCAACTTAATGACCGAGAAAATATCAATAAGTAAGTGCATAGAAGTAACTAAGATTCTGCTCACAGGTTTAGAACAAATGAGCTTTATATACAAGCAAGAAACACTGCAAGTTACTGTATAAGAGAAAAAAATTAAGAGGAAAGGCCTAAGTTTATGAAACAAATAATGTTGGATGATATCTTTTAAAAAGCAACAGATCAGCTACAAAGAACAATGTTCAATCCTTTTCAACCTCTAAAAAGCCTGTGGCTTCTACCTCATCAACCCAGACATCCCTCTCTTCACTTCTCTCTTGCCACCACCAATGTAAACATCTACTATTAATCCCAAAGCATGTGACTGTTGAATTGGAAACATGAAGATAATTTGGTTAAATAAAATAAAATTGTCAACAATGTTGTTACATAAGTACCATATATGCTATGTAGAGACATGCAAAGAATTACGAAAGTTTAGGCTATGATTAGGTTATTGAGTTAGTGTTTTATAATTCAAAATTCCAAAAATTTCATGTGGTGTCATTTTTTGAGAGTAATAGGCCAAATTCAAAAAACACAGAAAATCTTAAAATCTAGCAACAGCTCAGTCCTCAGCATCCCGGATTTGCGAAAGTGTACCTATATTCAAACTGGTTTCCATCCTAAGTAGCAGCACTAGTAATGGAAGGATATATATGACATGAAATCCTCTTCCACTGTGACCTTCACTTAATCCAAATTGAAAGAAATGTCTCTGCCTTGGCAAAGAAATCTCTACTAAACTTCTCTATTTCTAGATGTGGGAGGAAACCATTACTGCTTTTTAGCACAGTTTTTCTAATGAAAATTCACTATTTATTTTTAGAAAAAAAAATTACTAGGAGTGTTCAAATGAAACCAGGCCGGATACAATTATAGTGATCTTATTTACAGTCGGGTTCCATTTGAACATTCATAGTAATTCTGAATAAAGAATATTAACAGTCAAATGTGTCCCCAACATAGATGCAACTGTAATTTTGTTGCTGTTTCCAAAAGAAAACAAACAACTTTAATCAAATTTTCAATTTGACAGATATTCCAAGTAAATCACTGAAACTCCCACAATAAAACATCTAGAAGTAACAGAGGGAACAAGACTAAATTCTGTTTGTGACTGACTGACCTCAGATCACCAGAGAGGATGTCCTCAAATATATACTGGTTCCTGTCAAAGTTCTGGCCCTTCTTCGCAAGCTGTAGATATTTAAAAAAGGAAGAAAACAATGCTTTACTATCAGGTTAAATATTTATTTAAAAAAACAAACACCCCCTCAAAAAACAAGCAAATAGAGAACAATTGAAATTTTATGGAAAGAGTAAAAAGATATGAAACCCAAACGAACCCAAGTTTCTTTAGAACATCATCCCAATAGAAGATGTCTGCTACACAGTGTAATACAAAATAAAATCCATAAACATTTTCACCTATAAAAAGTTAATATAATAGAATAAATCAGTTGATCACACAAAATTCTGCCTCCCATTTTATTCTAGATTGTTCCATTGCAAAAAAACACGACTGTGATAGATTTGGTTATTGGAAGAAATTATGAAAAAAAAAGACAACTCCCAGCTTTTATTGTAACATCGAGGATCCACTATGCATTTTCTGGCAGACATGTGACACAATGTAATGTATAAAGCTACTTGTTCCTTCAGCTAAAGCTGAGTTTTCAGCATGGAACCATGGGAAATATTAGAAATTCCAAAAATCAACAAAGAAGAGTGATACTAAAAGTTTAGCTTAGCAAAATGGGTGAAATGTGTTTCCATTAACTTGATTAAAATTCAAAGCATGGATGGAGATGAAAATTGTTTCCATGCAGGCTGAAGGAAAGAATTGGTCAAGACAGAACTATCCAGCCTTCTTGAAGAAGTTCTAGTTTTAGTGTGCAGACAATGGCAACTGTAAAACAGTGTTACACTATTCTTGTAAACCATCAAAATCTGTAAACAAATACACTGTAATGACATACATAGTAATAAACTCTTTGACACTTCTCTTCCATTTACTTCTAGTTCTGTCATCCTAACAAGATTCACGAAGCATTTTTATTAATGTTACACAAAACTTTTATCCAGGCACATAGAGTACAAATTAGACTGAGAAGAAATGTCTGAACTTAAGGCACTGCTGATTCCACCAGAATTTTTTTTGTTTTTACTTTTAAACAAAGAATCTTGAAAAATTTAGAAAATAAATTTTTGAGAGAGTCAAACAATGTATTCTATAGTTTAACTTTAATTTTAATTTTTAATTAACATTTATGTTACAAGAAGTGTAACTTAGTTGCTGCATATACCCAATTTATTTATTTGTTTATTTATTTACTTATTTTTACTGATCTCCAAATTTTTCTTCTATTTATTGAAAACCCATCCCTCTGAAATCTCGTAATGCATAACTCGCCTGAAAAAAAAAAACAACAACGTAAGTTGAAGAAAGAAAAACCTACTTCAAAGAAGAATGTTTCATCAAATTGCGGACATATTGTTTTCTTCTTCACACTGGTTCTTTTAACATCTTCTCTGTGTCTTGATTTGCCATATGTCACAGTAACTACTGAATATGGATTGCACGCACCATTTACAACTGTTAAATCCAGACATTCAATTACCCTGTAAAAAAAAAAATTTTTAACTAAAAAAAAAAGGATATGTACAGAAACGTTTTTAAAAATTGTTTTTGTCAATATGTATATGGAATGTAGGTTGGGATTTTCCGAGCACTATGTATAAGCTGGCCAAATTTAGTGAAAATAGAATAGTGGAACACTTTCAGAGAGAGAGAGAGAGAAGCTGCAGTACCCAGAAAAATCCCACTCAGATAAGCTGTTATAGCAGAGCAAGAGGAACCAAGCTACTGCTAGATACCGAACAGCACAAAACCACAACCAACTGAGCATGTTACACTGTGCCAACTCATCATCCATCTTTGGTATGTATATCAATATATTCTAATTGCCAAAAATCTACAGCTGCTTTTCTGCAAAAATACAACAGGAGAAAATACTTATATGTAATTCTTTAAAACAAATTAAAAGAAAAATGAAAAAGATATGTGATTTTGAGAGAAAATAAAATTAAAAGGAAGCCAACAATTACTGTTTCTGTTTGTGACATTTTTAGAATTTAAAAAATGTCGTTTTTTATATAGAAATTTAATAATTCTGACAAAGATGATTAAAAAGAAGCAACTGATTTTGGGGAATGGAACATACCTAACAGCCATCCTGTGGGATGAGAACGACTCTGGCTCTGTGTTGAGATATTCATCAAACCGAATCTCAACATGCACTTTACCCTAAAAAACAACAAAAAATACAAGACAAAATCACTTAAAGCAGGGACAAACGTAAACAAACATAAAGCTAACTAAAATTACCTGAGACCTTTTTTACCTTTCTTAACACAGTGTGTGCTTGTTAGTTTGGCAGAAGGTAGAGTTAATGCTGTAATATTAGCAGTATATCAGAAAACTTAGCTATTAGTCTATGATGTATTGGAATTTGATACAAGTGAAATTTACCTGAACTTCAGAATCTGCTCCGACAGGAGCCATTGGAAACCAGTGATCCTTTCCGTGGTATTTGTATAGCTCTTCCTTCCGTAAAGAAACTTTGCCAACCACCTACAAAAAAGAGAAAAAGTGGAGACAAGAGAAATTATCATTATTAATTTTTTTAATCAGGTGAACTGGACTTGCTGAACTGGTCATAGAAGCCAGCCACTAATTACAATACCTAGATTTATAAAAACCTTTTTCACAGAGGAGGGATGAATCAAATTATCAACTTTAGGAAGCAAATGAAAAAGCAGCAACAAAAAACATTTTTTATATCACTGGAATACATTAGTCATATCTGCTGCTTGCTGTGTGATGGATATAAGCAAGATGCTCGGAAATTCACTCATTTGCAAGACACTAAAAGTATCTGATGATAATTATCATGCTGAGAAAACCATAGCTTAGCAGATGGAAAATAATCCAAAGACCAAAGCAAAAGGTCTGTCAAAAAAATCCAATCAGCTTTTTTTTCTAATTCCTTTTTCTGTTCAGTGGTTTTAATGTTGCCATCCAAATGGTATCATAGAACATGATGATCAGCAAACATTGTTCATATGGCTGCTAATTACCATTAGCAATATGCATACCATTTTTATGATCAGCTACAGCTCAACAAATTATAACTACATAATATTAAGTTTCACACCTTTCCTTGATTTGGTTCAGATTTGCTATATTGCACTTAATCTAATTAAACTATACTGGTTCATAGCTGTGTAACATATTTATTTAGTTCACCCATATATATATTTCAAGTAAACAAAACATTATTATTATTGTTATTATTATTAAGTATGAGAAATATGAGGATATTAAAAAAGTCTTATGGTCAGTAGCGGACTGGCCCAGCGGGATACCAGAAAATTTCCTGGTGGGCCCAAAAGTGATGGTCCATCACTTTGGAAATAACGGAAAAAAGAAAAAAGAAAACTGGAAAAAAAAAGAAAAATATTGCGTAGATTCTAAGAAGATTTAAATAAGGCTTCTTTGATGGTATAATTTCTTTCAGTAGATAATAGATATCCTCAATTCCTTGTTTGATGAAACGTGTTTTTTTTTTCATTTTTAAGGATCTTTTTAAATTTTGTTTTGGTTTATGAGATATTAAGCATTATAAGAAATGTTCCTTTGCTAATTCAGACAATTTCAGCTAGCATAATTTCAAATTTCCTGGGTTGCCGCACCGACCTGCCACTACTGTATTGGTGGCACTGGTTGCAACATCAACTGTTGCCAGGTCCAGGAACTTATAAACACAGGCAAGCTATTCCTATTCGTTTTTCTGCATTTTAGCCCCAGCCCCCAGCCATGTGTCGTGATATTTTGAGTAGGTCCCTTTTACAAGTTTTCCTGGTAGAAATTTTAGACCCAGTCTGCCACAGCTCATGGTACTATGTTATTCAAATTTTCTTCATCTGAACAACTATTTTTGGGAAGTATTGTGTCTTCTTCTACTTGGCAAATCCTGTCTTGACTTTTGCAGTCTAAAGACATGTCACAGAAGTGTTAGAAGGTGAAGGTGTAGGTTGTCAGCCTTGGTGACTGAATGAGTTACCTAGGTACAGTCGAGGGCTCTTGAGCAATGGTCAAGGTGTAAGTCAATCAAGAGCTACCCGCAGAAGCTCCACCACATATATCCAGTAAACCTTGCTAGAAGAACTTTTCAGTTTTGGATGTGTGAGGAAACCCATGGTAAAGAGAGAGAAGAAACCATGCCAAGAAGGTACACCAAACCAAGTCAATCCTAACGTAAATTTTTACATGGGCCAACAAACTTAGCAGTCCAGTAATCTACAAATGGACCAACTAGTCAGAAATCTCAAGGCCTTGACATGTTACAGTTTTTGCTTTGAACTCTCAATTTGCATCCAAATATATAAAAGTAAACAGGAAAACACTTGATACACATTAAACTTTTATGTACCATTGACATAGTTTAAGCACAAAACATTCTTGTGTTTCCCCACATCTGTTCAACTAATATTTTTAGATAGCAATTACTGCAATTAGCTAATATCTGGAACACATACAAAACTAATTGTTTTTAATACACCTAATCAAAAAAAAAAAAGATAATAAGGAACAAAATCTCTTTCAAATTAAATAGCAACATAAATACACCGTTTACACACCGTCAACCAGACAAGAAAGAAATTTCCCCAATAATCTGTTTGGTAACTAACAATGGCTTGGCAGTGAGTTTTTCCTATGCAACCTCAGAAATTTAAGTTTTTTTTTTTAAAATTTAAATAAATGGCTCCCTCCTAATATTAATTTTTTTCATCTTAAAAAATAACAAATAAATGTAACTAACATTTTATTTAATGAAATTCCAGCACAAAATATACTCTGTTATTGCTTGAAAGCCCCTTTTTGAAGCTAGACATTTGAACAGAAATTCTGAAATGCCCTGTTCACCGTATCAGACTTTATTCCTGACAATACGATGCTGCCAACAGGGGAAAGGTTTCTGAAATGTAGGTTCCTACAAATATGATGATGGAGAACTATCTAAATTAACCTTCTACATTATGTAAATAACAATACCAAAGATACCAGTTGAAATAAATTTATATAGCTAGTCATTAAAACAAATCTGAATTGGATAAAGGGTATTTAATAGATTACTTATCAAATTCAAGGGCCAGAGGTCAAGATATTTATAAATATTAAGGGCTATAGGCCTGAAACCTATAATCATATAGTTGCCATCAGAAAGAATTATTTATCAATTTTGCAATAAGATAAAAGTTATGCTAATAAAAATGATTTTGTATATTTTAAAATTTTAATTTTTTAAAATTAATATTTAATTTTCAGGCTTCCAGAATAAAACCAGCTAAAAATTATTCCTTCCATTTAATGTTTAGTGCAGATTTGTATATAATGGCTATATCATGGCTTCCAACTTTTATCATAATTTTTCTTGGGTAATTTATATATATATATTTGTTTATTTAGACATCTGTGGTTAACACTAAAATTATTGTCCTTTGGTTGTTTCCAAGATTTCATTTCATAGCAAAACAAAAATAAATTTAACAAATTACTTCTTGTGCTGCTTGTACCATCAGTAAATAACTATAACAAAACCTGACCATTAATTAAGCTCAGTGTATATGTACTAAGTAAGACCTATTCCTGGATCCAAGAGACTACTGTATAATGAAAGTGAATATACATACAAGAGAATAAATAATCTGTCTACAATCCTCAGAAAACATGGATTAAGCAATCAGTTGACTAAGTATCTGATGCCTGGTTGAAGTAAAACAAAACATTTAAAAAGAGACAAAGATAGACTGAGGGAAAAAGAGCAAAACATCTAAGGTGCAGTGATCCCAGAAATGAAGCAAAATGTCATCAAGGGGTTTCTGTGCCTCAATAAAGGGGCTTCTAGTCATTTTACACACTCCTGGAAAGTGAGTCATGAATGCCTGAGCAGAGTGGTTCTGCTGCAAATGCCATCATGAAATTTAGCAAATTAATACCAACAAGAAGTAATGACTATTTAATAATGATGGTGATAATTCATTGACAGATCCAAAAAAAAAAAAAAAAAAAAAAGGGAAAGGAAAGTATGTGTTTTGGGGATGGGAAATTCTAAAATGAAAATCACCTATGTGAGAGCTAAGACCAGGCCAAAAATTTCCCCCAAAATAATTTCTTACTTTACTTAGATACTGTGTGACAGGCATAAGACAAAATACTGAAAAAATCTCAGACACACACACACACAGACAGAAAGCAGTGGAAATGGTGCAGACACATCAAAAGTAAACTACTGTTTATTAAGAACACAAAGTTGAATAAGGATTTATCATTAGACCAATGTATCCTAATTATTAATTACCAAATATGATGCTTACTGTTGTTTGTTAGTTTGAAACTGTTGACAAACCGGTGACAAGGGAACAAAACTATGCAAACAGAATGCTTATGAAGACAATTGGGACATCTTCAGTAAAATAATAAACATTATTTACTATTATAAAGTAAATGAGCAATTTATAAAATGAAAAATGCAGGCTACTTAATCCTTATGATAAACTTTAAAGAATAATAACCACTCCAAATATGACAGTCTGAAGCCATGCTTTAACATGGCTAGAGAATATGGTGTAAACATGTTCTTAAATGAGTACTGGATTGGAGAACTCTTAACCCAGTAGTCTTAGCTCTTTAAATGCATGAAACTAGCTTACTGTAATGACACATGTACAAGTTGCAGTTTGAACAGCCAAAAATGAAGGGGTCGGAGCTGAGTCACATCTTTCCCATGATCCCAAGGTTTTGTGCACACCAGATCTTCAGGAGAACACAGGGTTTGAAGAATCCCAAGAGGATAAAAGATTAAGAATAACTCCAACTCAGACCACCTTTTAATAACCCTTAAAAAATAAAATTAGCCAACCAATGGATAACTTGGAAAAGTTTAATACAACTAAAATACTACTACTACTACTACTACTACTACTAGCCAAGCCACTTGCACCTTCTTCCAAGAACAGAAATACCCACTGAAAAACATCATTGTACCAACAAAAGATGGAGTCATTAGTAAGTTCACTTAATAGTAATAAGCTAATGGAAAATTCCCAAAATAATACTCTACTTTCAGAAAATTCATATTTAAAATAAATTACAAATGATTTTGTTTATATTCAAAATCTAAATACAAAGACAATTGGAAAAGTTTGGTGAAACACAAAAAAAAAAATCTTAAAACAAACAAGCTTTTAAAAGATGCTTAAATATTTATTGTTTTCCTTTCTGGTAATCATGGAGCTCAACTCCCATGGTTGAAAGCTTGAGTTCAAATCCAAGTCAGAGCTCAGTTTGGCAAACTCCCTTGCACGGTTTCTTCACCAGCTGGGCCTTCCCACATCTAAAAATGAAGAGTTCCTGTAGGAGCTTTCATTAGGTTTGTCCAGTAGCAATGAGTGCTGGTGACATCATAAGCTGTGATTTACAGAAGGAATGAATCATGGAGAGTAAGCACTATTACAACTTGAGAGACCTCACGCTGAACTGCCAGCAATTTGTATGTTCAGAGTCAAAGTGCCCACGATGGGGGTAAATTATTTTGCATTAGTATTCTATTGTCTCATCGCTATATCCCTAAGATGAAAGAGTGACCATCTTAACACAGAAGAAAACAGTAATAGTGCTTTGAGGATATGGAAAAAAGAAAATATAACAATTAAGAATGGCATGCTGGGTAATAATAAGGATGGGATGCAATATTTATATTGAAAATGCTTGATGGTTTAATTATAATGTTAATGAATTTTTAAAAAAAATTAATCTATTTGTAAGTTATGTATTACTATATTGAAAGAGCAATGTTATGCTATTTTTTAAAGAAAAAACCATATTTTGTATTGTTTGAAGTAAAATATATATCAGCAGATATGTAGCATTTCAGAGGTGTAGAACATATTTATCTAGCTGACTAGTTTAGATGTTTTTTCAAGATTGTTTATAACTTGCTATGCCTGCAATGATCTGATATTATCATGACTACCTTCTTTACAAACAAAGGTAAAAGTGATGATTATTTGGTATGTGTGCTTGTGAGTGGAAAGACTCCTTCATAGTCGAAGACTAAGGAAAAGATGTAGGAGATGAAGATGACATAGATTTCAGTAAAATGGTTAGTGGTAGTTTGTATGAGCTTTGAGATAGCTAAAATAAGCCGGATTCTTAAAACACATTCCTCTAAAGATGTCAAAGTGGTAATTTACATCGAGTAGCATTGCCCCTCCCCTCTCCCCTGATCTTACTCTTCTTCCTTACGCGCCTCCAACTAATGCTGTAGGTGGTTGTCAAGTCTGGTTATGATACACTGGTAGCTATAATTGTGGAATAACCAAATATAAAAGAGGATAATTTGAGGAATAAAATTCTCGTGCAACAAAACTTCAAAAATAAACTTTCTTTTTACATGCATGAATTTCTAACAATCATATACATTTAAGTAGATGCACAAATTAATCAGCTATGTATGATATGAAATATTTTACTGATAATTCCATAATTATGCCCACCAGTGTGTATATTTATATATATGTATAAAAGTATAGGTAGTGATATCATTGTAATATGGTGAATACTGTCTCCTGGGAAAGAAATATCACATGATAAGTGCATAGAAATCAGAGTCTTAGCCAGTGAAGGCTGCTCCATGCAGTAAATTTCAGCCTGACATCCTATTTCAGAAGCAGCTGTATGCAAGACTGAGGAGACATGCAAAACTGGTACTGTTGAGAATAGATGCATCATGGAAAAAAGCCCAAACTCTCCAAAAGTGATCTTAAGTATCTCAGAGTATCTTCTCTACGTGATAGATGATGAGGCAGTAGAGATCTAGCAAATGACCTAACTGCAAGTATGAGTATTAACGTTTCTTCAAGAACAGTAACAAACACATAAGCACAGAGTGGTCTCACTGAATGTGTAGCTGCCAAAAATATTTGAGGAGAGGCAACCAAACAGCAAGAGTGAAATGGGCAGTAGAAATGAAACAGGTAGAATGATCAAACCAGGAAGGTGCTCTTTACAGATGAGTCCAAGTTTGAGCTGCTTGACAATAATCAGTGGCAGTTTGTTCAAAGGCAAACTGGTAAGTAGTACAACAGATACAGTGAAATGGAGGTGGATCAATACAAGTGTGGGGGCTGCATATTAGCTAAGAGTATCAGAGATTTGCATAAAATCAAAGGTGTACAAACTGCCGACAGGTACAGGCAGATTTTTTAATAAGAGGATTCATCTTTCAACATGACAATGGCCACAAGCATACAGTTAATGTGGTGAAGGTGAAGAATACAAACTGCCAATAGGTACAGGCAGATTTTTTAATATGAGGATTCATCTTCCAACATGACAATGGCCACAAGCATACAGTTAATGTGGTGAAGGTGAAGAACTATCTGGAATGTAAAGACACTGATGAAGCACTCATAAAGATGCCTTGGTCTGCACAAAGTCCTCATATGAACATCACTGAGGCTATATGGGGTTATATGGATTCTGAGAAAGTAAAATGGCAACCAAACACCTGTGATGAATTGTGGAAAGTGCTCCAAGAAATTTGGAACAACATTCCCCAGTCATACATTGATAACCTGTCTGGGAGCACAAAGGGGTCGAAAATAAGGGGTCGAGGCCACACATACCAAATACTAATGCATTATACAACATAATCATTTTGTTTTTGCATATCTTCTATAATAATGCATTGTGTACCATATATGTCTCTCAACCTGTCTCTGTTTCCATAATTATTTCCAATACTGCAGATGCATTAATTTTAAAAAAGAATAGGTACCAGAATGATGCCCTGAATTATCCACTAGTAAGATCTGGAATCTCATAAAGAGTATTTTCTATGAAAACTCTCTCCAAATTCTGTTATGAAATCAATTTTGAATCCATATTAAATACTTGCCAAAGTTTACTTTTTCTATGCGAAAAATCTATGAGAAACTTTATGATATACTTTATCACCTTCAGATCTTCTTATTTGTTAAAGATCAAAGAATATTTTATGAAAAAGAACCTATTTACACATATGCCAGACTTTAAAATACACTGTCCAACAAAAATCTTTCCAACTGCAGTTATTTCATTGTGTAATGAAGTTAGACCTAATAAAATAATATTTGTAGGTGTAATGTTTTGCTGTACTTACTTTTTCTGCCTTGCCGTTATATCCAGTGTCTACAACATAACAGGACAGGTAGCGAAATTTCTTTGGTATCTCTCCTTGAAACTCTTCACTGTAAAATGGGCTGGAATAAACAATAATTACTATTAAGTTATACATATCAACCAAATATATTTGGTGCATAGTTGGCACCCAGCTTTATTTCTGCAAGCTAACTTTCTTCATTAGCAAACCTCCCATGACTTCAAGGTCTTGAGGACATCTCACAGAAGTCAATTACAAGTGGGAGGCATAGAACATAGTCTCAAGGTGCAAGTCAGTCAGGGGTTACTTGCAGAACCTCCACTGCAAGTACCCAAAAATCTCTAGCCAGTTTGCCTGTGGTAGGAAATCAGGGTGCTTGGAGGAAGCCCAGGAAGATAGACTATACAAAGAGCAAGAAACCATGCTGCAGGAGATTGCCAAACTGAGTTGGATCCCAACTCATCCATACAAATCTAGGTAATAGTATTAGCAAAAGTTGATGACACTAAAAGTAGAGTACTCATTGTATGGGTCCTGATGACAATCACCCTGTGTGCTTTTTGCAATTTATTAACATATCATGTGACATAGTACATGCATTTATTTATTTTACCAGTTCTTCTCCATCAGTGCAATTTTAAAAAATGCCCACTACATAGTGGCTCATTTATGATTAACTAATGTTCCTGTAAAGATGCCATCAAAGTCTTACAACTACAAGAGAGTATTTGTGTACAATGCAATTATTATTTGTTGAAATGTTCACAATTTAAAGAGAAAAGGAATATCTTGAAATAATGACAGTAAAATTAAAACAATGCGAATAACCAATATGTCATGCATACTAAATTCACTGGTCTCAGTTGATGACTAGAAAAGAAGCACAAGAGAGATAACTCAGTCAGCTAGTACTGCACCAATTAGTCAAGTGTTGATTTTCATGCTTTTAGTGTTAATGACTTTTGGTATTATCCAATAGTTTAATCAGTTAAAAATCATACTGACAAAACAAAACAATTACTTTCTATAGTATCATTTACTTAAACACAGAAAGATGTACGTGTGTGCCTATACAAATATAACACATGTAGTGCCAAATTTCAAAGCATAAACAAATCTGTTGTTCAAAATGAAAATTCTATGATTTTTTTTTTGTTGTTGTTAAGTTCATTTAATACTAAAACATTTCTATGCTTTCATGTAAGGATTCTCCTAAACTAATGAAATTTGCTAGCTTTTATTTATTTAATTTTAAAAATCTGGGCAGCCAGCAGTAGAATACTGGATTGCTATGGTTGATGCTCCAAGTTCAAATTCTAGTTTGAACCAGCTCAGTTTGGTGTACATCTTTAGCACGGTTTCTTCTTGCTCTTCTTCACCAGCTGACTGTGTATTGGATTTTCTCTGAGCCCTTCAGTTTAGTCACATCTAAAAATGAAGATATCTGGTAGGGTTTTCCAGTACTTGTGGTGGATGGATATTGTACAGGTAACTCTTGACTAGTTTGCATATTGACTGCCCTCAAGAGCCCTAACTATAAACATCCCGCACCTTCTACCTTCCAGCTCCCTGCTGCGAGATGTCCTTAAACCTCAATAATTAAGGCAGAGTTTGCCAAGAAGATGTAAAACCTCTATGAAATAATTCCTTCCTTAAGCAATAATAATAATAATGATTATCATTTTATTATTATTAACAGCAACTACTTTGCATTAAAGAGAAAATGTAAAGAATCTGAAACAAGTTTTCTCCGCCAATAACTGAGAAATTATTTCCACAAGTATTACTATAGAAGCTGACATACTGTTCAACACTACACTAGTTATTATGCAGAACCTAGAAAGTAGTGGCAATAATGTTCATAATTTAATAAGCAGAAAAATAAAATTATGCCCACACTTAATTTAGTTAATGTGTGTGTGTGTGTGTGTACATGCATGCATTATGGAAATGGTTTCTTAGTTATAGGCAAAAGCACCAGTTTGTTTTATATTCCATATTTTCCCAATTTGATATTTAGTTTTATCAATATCTAGTGTCTTTCCACAGTAATTTGGCCACCCACATAAATAAATGTATCTGAAAATTTTTTATACATATTTCAGGTGTTATTACTTATACATTAGATGTCCAGGAAGGTAGATAACCATGTGCACCATCAGGCTGAAAACAGGCAGATTCCAAAGTCTTTTTATAGGACAGTCAGAGTGTGGCCAGAATCAGCAACAGATTGCCAAAGATCTTGACACTTTTTGTGGATCTGTGGCCATTATCATCAGAGGTAAATTTCATTGCTGCAAAGCAGTTACCTGGAAGATCTCCAGTAGAAACACCATGTATGTCCACATTCACCATCAAAATTCTCTTTTTGGCCTCACCCATGAAACAGAAAGGAGCCAAAGATCAATCCAATGTCATTTCTATAGACTTGGCTACAGAGGGTGTACGGCATAAGAGAAACAACTTTTGTCCAATAGGAATAAATTGCTTTAAAAGTTCTCATCAGAGGGCATCTCTAGTAATACTCTTGAGTGTTGGTAGTGTATAATCTTCTACAATAAGTCCAGGTTACAGCAGTTCCATCTGGAAGTTAAACCTGTATTTAGAGAAGATCTAACAAAGATCTTTAATCAAATGTCTTCAGCTCACAATCAAGTTTGGAGGTAGAAATCTTGCAACTGAATAAAATGGCAATGTTGAATTCAAAGTATTCACAAGAGCAGCTAAGATATTTCCAGGTGAGATTTGAAAAAAAAAAAAAAAGGAGAACCACCTGAGCATATAGGGATTGGTAGCCAAAAATACATGACCCACGACCAGAAAATACCAGTTTCAAGTAACCATCTCCAAGTTAATAAAATTACAAATTGTGGAATTATTCAGAACTATTAAAGAAAAGTCATAAGGGACAGTCAAATAAAACCCGGCTAAAATAGAATCGCTGTAATTGCACTTGAACTTCCCTAGTACAAATAACATCAACAAAAAAATTGTTAAAGGCAATGAAGCCCAGTTCTTTATAACATGAAAAAAAAAAATGTCATAGCTATTCACTAAAATGATGAAATAATTTACTAAAATCATAAAAGATAACAGATTGGAATTTTTGTTTCTTTATTTCTGCTGAAATGAAGACATTTTCTAAAATTTCTCTCAGCTTCACTGATATTCAACCAATATTGTGCTAAAACCAGTTGTTCCAGAAATTTCAGCTAAATCTGGATTGTTCAATTTTTATTGCTAATTCTGGCTTTGGCTAGACCCAGAATATTCCATTCTCTCTCTCTCTCTCTCATATATATATATTTGAATGGGTATGTTCATGACCAATAAATAAGCAGACTGATTGATAAAAAGGTGGGTTTCACTTCTCTCAGAAGAATTCAGGCAAGAACAATGATAGCTTTGAAGTCATCACTGAGAAATGCACCTTGTGATATATATACACAAACACAGACATACAGGAAAAACACACATTGAAAACCAAACTACCATAGAGTTTCATTTTGGTTGATAAAACAACCTAAAAAGGATTCATTTTTTTAAAATAATCATCTGAGCAGTTCTTTGTAGTATGCAAACAATTCAACCATATGGTTTCAGAGTGGACAAGAACATACATATAGAAAATATATGATAGATGCTACTGACTATAATCTCGAGTAATTTCATCAATCAGATACTATGACTGAACTGACTCTCTGCAAACTGAAAAAGTTAATTTAAGCCAATATCACTATATTCACAAAAGGTTTTTTATCATCAGCCAGAGTTCCTAATCAAGCACGTGTTTTAGTACAGTAACTTAAGTGAAAATAACTGTAAAACAATTGCAGAACACAACTACAGCTACTCCAATCAGTCTTTTGTAAAAGTTACTTCCAAGTTACATAAAACATGTACTTACTTTTCCCTAGACTTCCTTCTGAAATAATAAGGAAAGTGCGAACATTCCTTGACAGGACGTAGAGTTTTAACTTCTCAAACAAAGCTGGTCTCACTAATTACTCATGCTTAGTCAGCAGCACTTTTTAGTAAAAATCTCACTTTGTCTAATTAGTGAGACCACTAAACCTCTTAGCTGCCAATGAGTGGTGAATTCCATTAAATTAACCTCGGCAATAAATGGGGTATGGTAATTACTAACCAAACTTATTAATTCTAGGAAAGTAAAAGAATGGTGCAAGACACTCAACAAAAACCCACAAAAAAAAATCAACTCAAGATTTTTTGCTCTTCAATGTAGAAATTACTAATAAAATCAAAAGGGGAGAAACATGATTTTTCTAAAGCCAAGCTAGTAAAATATGCTAAAGATACAGGTGCCAGATAACTTGAATATACTGTTTAACACAAAGATACTTGCAGGTCATGGAAAAATCCCTCTCTTTCCCATTATAAAAACTATGGACAACTCAAACTTGCTCTAATTAAAAAAAAGAGAGTTTAGGCAATGAAAAGAAATGAGAGATCACATTTTATTCTCCTATCTATAAAAATGCACAACTTCCTTGTATCACTTTGTCTTTTGACATACCACTACAGCAGCAACTCATCAGTAACAACTCGCACATCAATATATCAAAAAAACAAACTGTAGACTCAAAAAAACTGAGACAAAGTATCAGGCAATTTTCTAAGTTTAAGAGAGACTAAAAAGTAAAACAGAGATAGCAATGAGATTTTATATCCATGAGTTAAATTCATTCTTTTAAGCAACTACGGTTTGTGCTGTAGCATAAGGGCTAATGTATCCATTATCATCCAAGAATATAAACCAGTAACCAAGATTTAAAAGTGAACTTTTGATAAGTCAAACTTCAGAAAACTCAAAATATTTTGAAAGGTCCAAGCAACTTTGAGTTATTTAAAGTAGGCTGTATGAAAAGTTGTCGTAATTTAGTAACTATATAAAGGTCAGTGGTAAAAGAAAGATATATACGAAGTCAGTGATAAAAGAAGGATATATACGAGGTCTATCCAAAAAGAAACCGAACTTTTTAAAACACAAATTTATTGCTTTACTTACAATTTAATCAGACTTGTCTCCTTCAAAATAGTTCCCTTCACTGTTGATACACCGCTCCCAACATTTTTTCCAGTATTGGAACGTGTCCTGGAACGCATTTTCAGGGATAGTGCGCAGTTCTCGTAGTGAATTTTCTTTGATCTCTTCTATCGTCTGAAATCGGTGACCTTTCAGGGTGGGTTTCACCTATGGGAACAAAAAAAAAGTCCACAGGGGCCCAATCTGAAGAGTAGGGCAGCTGGGGGATGAGAGTCATCTTGTGCTTTGCCAAAATGTCATGGATAAGGAGTGACGCATGAGCAGGTGTGCTGTTGTGGTGTAGCATCCATGTTTTGTTTTTCCATGTCTCAGGCCTCCTCCTTCACACTGCCTCTCTCAACCGCCTCAGGACATCCAAGTAAAACTCAACATCATCTTCACATTTGAGCGACTCTGACGTGCTTTTTTGGTCGTGGGAACGATGATCCAACCCACTGCGATGATTGCCCTTTTGTTATGACATCGTAGCCATATACCCATGTTTCGTCACCTGTTATGACACTTTTCAGAAAGTTTTCATCAGCATTCGAACAATCAAAGAGCTCCTGACTAACTGTAACTCGGTTCTCTTTTTGTTCATCTGTCAGCAGACACGGCACAAATTTTGCGGTTACACGATGCATGTTCAATTTTTCTTTTAAAATCATGTGGCACAAACTTTTACAGATGCCTACTTCTTCGGAAACTTCACAGACAGTCAGGCGATGATTTCCACGGATGACAGCATGCACTTTCTTAATGTGATTGTTGTCTGTTGTCATGGAAGGTTGTCCAAATTTGGGATTGTCTTCGGTGGATGTTCTTCCTGATTTGAAATGCTGGTACCACTTGTGACATTGTGTATGGCTCAAACAATCCTCCCCATTCACCTGTTGCAGCATTAGAAAAGTCTCCATATAAGTTTTTCCCAATTTGAAACAGAATTTCACACAAACACGTTGCTCTTCAAGATCCTTCATTGTTCAACTTGCAACAAATCGCCAAGTGCACCAAACATACGTTCACTCTAACGTGTAGATCGATGACTAACTGACGTGGCATGCTGCGGCTATTATTAGATTGAAGGTCAAGGTTACCAATACACAGCACTGCAGTCATGAGCATGCTGTGATGGCTGGTTGGCGCACAGTTTCAAAAGTTCAGGGGGGGTTTGGACAGACCTCGTATATGATTTAAATTTCAACAGCTTGTGTTTTTCATCTACATATTATATTAGTGGAAATGCTAAGTTTTAGTACAGCATTTTTTTTTTTTTTGTACATCAATGCCTACAAGGGAAACAACCCCATTGAGGGAGCATAGTGCCATGGTGGGTTGCCATCCTGCAAAACAAGTGGCCCAGCTCTTCCAACTTGACAGAGAAATCTCTACTAGAAATTCATTTTTTTTAGAGGTGGGAGGAAACCCACATGATCAGCTAGTAAGAATAAACCATGCTGGTTGTGTTCTTCCCACGTCTGAAAATGAAGAGTTCTAGTAGGAATTTTCAGTAGATAAACTTCTGGGTAATGTGGAAGGATTTCAGAAATCCAGTACCCTTCCTCACTAGTCTATTTTAGATCATGAATGATCCAGGACAGGACTATCAACAAACACCCTGAATCAGAGATGCACATGATACTGATGATGTAATGGCAACAAGTCTTTGAAATTGTGACATTATCAACATCAATCATGCCCACAATTTCAGTTTTAAGTAATGTTTGACATTTTATATTTTATTTATCATCATCAACAGAAACCATAACCTAACTATGCAAATCACAAACAGAAGAGATGTAATAAATATGCAAATAAGACATGTGGGGAAGCAGATTTAAAGTTGAACATGTGCATACAATCTAAATAAGTTTTTCTATAAATTTATTTCCATAAGGAAGCTTTCCCAAACTGTAATACTGCAAAAAAAAAAAAAAAACCTTCACACCCCCTCCAAAAAACTAAAACAAAAAAATCAACCATGAACACAACCATCTTTGTTTGTTTTTCTCTTTTTGATGGGAAGCGTTATTCCTTATCACAAAGTTTACTGGTACTTTTTTGATAATCTATGTTCAGCTGGAGCAGAATGTGGTCGGCTTTATTATGGAAGCATTATTCTTAGTTATTTGTGGAGAAAAGCACGCCTCAGATTTCACAGAAACCATAGTTTAAATAGGGAATGAATTCAAAGAAACTTGAGAGTCCTATCCCACAGCTTGTATTGAAGCAAATTAGATTTACGGTATGTAGGCTGCTGACAGAAATTCCCCATTAAAATATTTTCATTCACAACACAACCTATCTGCAATACCAGGGCAGTGAATAACATTTAAGCTTTTTACAATTTTTGCATAATTTTATTATTTGTTTAAATAATTTAAAAAGATATTATGAATATCTGCATGATTATTTACTTACTATTCTAAAACTTTTCAGTCAATAGTTTAGTTTACACTTTAAGAGAAAACAAAAATTGCACTATTAACTTCTTGGTGCATGTTTTAGAGTTAGTACTTAATTTCCTAAAACAAGCTGCAAGATAAAAAATATCTGCACATCTTGCTAACTGAATGCAAAAAATTAATTGAGTGTATATACCATATGTTTCATCATATGCCAAAATTCAACATAGTAATGAACAATTGATAAGACTTAGCCCAGCTAGCCACATTATGATCACCTGATGACAACTGTTTTCAGGGTAATGGTCGTCCACTGATTACAGCTTCTTCCTGTTGACTAAACAAGATGACAAGTTGCCAATTTATTAAATTAGAACATTTCTATACCCCTACATTTCCATGCATGTACTGCAGCCACTTGCAGGCACATCCAGTTGAGCAGCCACTTCACTTTTGTCTACATGACAAATCACACAGTAGCTATCAAACCAAAACACAAAATTTTATTAGCTTTGATGCTCACTAACCACCTGTCTGTTAAGTTTTGAGCGAGTCAGCAGATGAGAATTCATTAACCGGGATATGTTCATATTTAAGGTGCTTTATTTACATGAGCCATTAATGCTGCCTGTGAAACATAAAAGAACTATTTTGTTATTTGAGTAGAAATTTTAGATCATAAAGACTGGAGAATGGAGGGGTGTCAAAATTAGCCATGGTATTTGGAACTGACAAGGTTCAAAGATCATGAAAATAGTGACAAACAATGGTTATATTGGTGGATTATACAAAAATATACTTGGAGAACCAATATCTGGACCAACTTAATGTGCAAAAGCTTTGTTATTCAATGGTGAATTGAGTTGCACCTGGATATTTACAGCCAGATGTGGACAACTTGAAAAATTCAAGTTATATCATAGATTCAGGCAACTTACCATTCAGGGTGAGAGGACAACAGTGATGCTATTGTTGGATTTCAGATCAAGTTTAAAGCTATTATTGTAGAACACACACTTACTCCTGACCAAGTGTATAAGAGCTGTAACATAACTCTAATGGAAAACCCTTCCAGTTGATAGTTGATGGCAAATCCAAAAATCCTTAAGCCCTTTATAATACTCTTTTAATGATCTACAAAAATGTCATTGTACTGAATTCAAGGATTGATTTGATGAAAACCTTGTGCCAGTAATTCAGAAACACTTTAACAACTGCTTTCTTGGTTTCAGATAATACACCTTCTTCGCCCCCAATGATGAATGGTTGATCTGTGCATTGGTTTTCCCCCTCCCACTGAGACTAGCCTTACAAAGTCCATGGATCAAGCTGTTCTGAAGCATCACTCGTGCTGGCTACTGCCAGAGAAACAGCTTCTCTCTGACAGTGGTTCAGAGCAGAGTTTGCTGCATTTATGAAAGTGCCTAACAATCAAAGATGCCCTGTACATGTTTGATGAATCTGATAAGACATTGAGCAAAAGGGTAGCGCACAACTTAGGAGGCTGGAAAGATCAGTTGAACAGTTAAATGATGCAAGTGGTGATGGAAGAACTTGCTCAGGTTATAAAATACATTTTTTGGATGCAATGACTGCAAAGCATGTAATGTAACTGAATAGCTTGAAAGAGATGAGGAAATTAAAACAAAAGAAATGTGGCAGATGTGATGAGTGGTGACAATCAGATAGACGATGTCGCTAACAAAGTTGGTGATCAAATGCAATGACTACGTATGTCACAAGAGATTAAGAAAATATCTGAAGTAACACACTTGCCACTGCTCAAGCATGCATAATCCTGCAGTTCATAAATTAAAATAATATCACAAACATTTTTAAATGGTCAATAGTTTTGTTCAACAGATCAAGAATAAAAATGGTAATCTTCACACACAGCAGATTACCAAAGTATCAGATTTCAAATTGTAATAAAACCATTTCTAAAGTCAAGAGCCAAAGTTCAACTCCAACAAAGAACTGACTCAGTTTGGCATGCCTCCTTGTGGCTTCTACTCACTCTTCTTCACCAGCCAGCCACATGGGCTTCCTCAAATTTCCTCCCACATCCGAAAATGAAGAGTTCTAGTAGTGACTTCCTGCAAAAGGCAGAAGTGCTGGGCCCCATGTGGCACAGTACCGACAACGCTTCCTAGCAAACAACTGGCGTTACTCTACACTCCCACAACACAATAGGTCGATATACAAAATGAGAAAAAATTCAAACTGGACTTACTTCAGGGACTTCTCAACTACCGATGTCTTAAAAATTTCTTCGTTATCAAGTTTGACAACGCAAAAAGTATTCCTCCCACCTCCGCTTGGATATGTGTGGGGTGGCAAATTTTTTGCTTCACCTGAAACAAAAGAAAGAAATAAACAAACAAACAAAGTTTCAGTCAAAATGCTTACAAAAAAAAAAGCTTTTCTTGTTTTTTTTTTTAAATTTTAAACATTTTTCTCATTTTACTTGAGTTCATTCACTGAAAACTTGTTTGTTCATTATTCTGCTTACTCAGTTTAATGCAAAGCTTCCTTAAATAAGCCTGAAAATCCAGCTGGTCTACTGGCTCTTTTCTACCAGTTGTGTCAGCAGCAATGAGTTTCTTCCAAACACTGTAGTTTGATAACAGAAGAGTTATATTACTTCTGAATCAACCCACATAATATTGCTTAAAACCAGCTGAGATACCACAAGAATTTCAAGAAAATTCCTCAGCTTTCCCTTGTGTCATAACTTTTATTATTCATGTGATAAACCAGTGTAAAAGTTCTCTTTTCTTTTGCCACTTTAATTATATAGAGGAGACAGTAGTATTACATACTTTAATTCTATTTTATATTGTCATTATTCCTAAGATTCTATAAATATCTCATATTTTAGTACTTACTTTTTAAATACTAATTTTTTTTCTCTATTGTTTACTACTTTGGTAATTTTATTTAATTTTTGTTGTTGTGTGAGTGCATGCCTTTTAAATTTTATTAGTCTTTCTTGCATAAATGTGCCATGTCAGCCTGCTTACTTTGTAATGCTAGTAATTTGGTCAAACATGGGGCTTAGGCTACATTTGAAATTAGTCAGCAGTGTGGTTTCTCTTGCCAGTTTGCTACAGTGGGTTTACTCTGGGTAATGTGGTTTTATCTCACTCTGATAAGAATTGAATTTTTCCATTAGAGTAGCCAAAAGCCCTTTCCTTCCAATAGCATCAGCAACAATGTAAACTTTATTGAAGTCGTCAGTGAAGTTCAATATTAAAAAATAGCACAATGATGTCTTGTTACTTCATAAACATAAGGGAAGATCCAAAGCTTTAAATAGGTAGACATGAAAGATCTTTTTAGTTATCAACATACAAAAAAGTTAGTAAACAAATAAATACTAGCTAAATTGTATTAATATTTCAACTTTCAATACTTCAAATGTATACAGGTTATAACATAGGTCTCTTGTCAAAAAGACCAAAAACAAGCACATGTCAAAGTTAAGCATAGTTCTGTCTGGCTTTCATATGGGTTCTAATGTCACCACCAGTTCATTTATTTTATTTTCAGGTCAACTAAAAACAAAAAACAAGATGGTGGTCTCCAAAGTACGGATGTCAAGAAAGAATTATCAATTTCTTACATGCATTTGATAAATTGTCATTAATGAATCATAAATAGTAGTAATACATGTTAGAACTGTTCATTTAATGATCCTCTAATTTCAAACAATACCAATGGAGGAGGGGACAACCTAGATTACAAAATGACAGACTTTGGTGTTTTTAAATACACTAATATCATCTGAATGAATCTATACAATGAGTTTAAATATAACAACAATAAGTTAAATAAACATTTTAATATTTTCAATAAACTAAATATAAAATAACAAAACAAAAAAAAAAAAAAAAAAAAATATTTTTTTTTAAAAAATTCACTTGGAAACTTCCCCATCACTTTATTATTAAAAAATTTCTAAATCTACGTTTCAGTAAACATTCTCATTGCCATCAGCAGAATTATAAAGATTATTTTGATGTGAAAATATTAATGTTATTATTTGCAGGTGGCTGCTTATAATCTTTAATTGCAGATGTTTTTTTTTTCTTTTTCAGCAGTTACAGATGTTTCTTGAACTTGTGACCACATGTTGGCTTCTAAGCCTTTAATTAAATATTTTTCCATAATTCTTTGAGAAATGTCCAAAGTAAAAGCTATTTACCTTTAGCAGTGAGGTTTGCTTCAAAAACTCAATATCTGATATCCTATTACAAGTTCAAGTCCTGCTTTATCAAAGTTGTTTGTCACAAAAGGCTATGTCAAACTTACTATTCTGTCCAGAAGATTCTAAGTTAGCGATCAAACAAGGACCCAAAGTTTGCATATAAACTTTATTTGAAGAAAATAGCTATGTGAGATTATATTTATATCTATAAATATATTTTAAAAGGGACAACAAATGTGTTTTCTATATTGTACTATGACTGCATGCCTGTAAGATTACAGTTATAAAGAGGATAGAAATTATAGTTATTCTAATTCATTAAAAAATACAAAAAAAATTAAACATAATTTTCTACTGTTACCAATAAGGAAGCTGTGGTTTATCAGCTTATTTTCTTCAACCAATTATTAAGGAGCCAATTCCTATAGTGCATGGCTGTTAAAACTGCTGCTTCACACTATGCATGGGCACAATACTCTTTTTGTAATTTAAACTGGAAGTACAAGATCTTTTCAACAAAGTTCTACTAAAGATGAGCAATTCTGCAGTTTTTGTAGACAAAAAATGTTTTTAGATTCCAGGAAGCATTCTTGTTTTAAGGGCATTAGTCTTTTGTTTTCATCCTAATATTGAAGAAATGTCTACAACAGGACCAACAGCAGTAACCAGCCTTCTCAGATTGGCTCATGCTCTTCCCTCAAAACCTTATCTCCATGTGACACACTTCCTCAGAGTTTAATTCTTTATGGTCTCCCAGTTACAACAGGAATAAAACAACATTGACAATAACAGATTTCAGTTTCAAACATCATCCTAATTAAGGAAGAAGTTTCATAAAAATACAGGAAAAAGTGACAAATTTAGTTTTCAAATCAGTCTACAGAGATCTCAAACTAAAGTTTATATCCTGATAAAAAAACAAAACAACAAACAAATATATATTCTCAATGTTGTTAACCATTAAATGGCATTAAACTTAATTTTTTTAGGCTCATAAGTTCTGATTCTATATTTTCCTGTTTAACAAGACATCTGGCACAAAAATAACTTTGTTGATGCATCAGGAAACATAGAGACAAAAACACTGAACACTGTCAAAAGATTTCAAAGTTGTAACCCAAATGGTATACATTTTAAACTTATATACATTTGAAAATCTTTTAATGTCAAGGGCTAAAAATCCAGATATAAATAGCAATAGTATTCCAAAATGTTTCTTTACTGCAAAGCAAACCTTTACTGGTTTTATCCTACTCTTTAGTAAGAAATTTCTTTCTACTTTAATTAACATTCCTAAACATTTGTTGTCTGCAAACCATACATTTACTGGGTGGTTACAGACATCCCTCCAATACTTGTTCCACATTTAAGGAAGACAGTGGCTGGTAGTTACACCATCAGTAATTTCTAATTAGATGAATAGATAAGCCACCTGGATCACATGTCATAGTGTATGACATTGATTATAGCTCATCTACGAGCCAGTATATGTCTAATCAGAAATTATTGATGCTATAACTACCACCCCTGGCCTTCCCTACTTAATGTTGGTCCCAGTATTACTGAAGACCCACCAATCATCTATGCAGAAAGGTGCTATTGAGCATTTCTATGGAAGCAAGAATTTCCCTTAAATTAATTTAGAAATTCTGATCTGACAAAGGTTTACAAGACTGGCTTGGTTCTGGTAGGAACTCCAGATGAAGGCAGTAGAGATTGAAGGCCACCCAAAATACCTTTGCATGATCTTATTAATAAAAATTGCACAAACCTAGTGAATGGTTAGCAGTGATTTTGACATGAAAGCTTTATTTATTCTCTCAAACCAAAACCCATCTTGTTGTTGGTTAGCATAATTTTCATTTCTGATTAATACCACTGTTTAAAGGGTCTAGACTAAAGAGTAGATTGCTATAATTTTTACTGAATCCCAATGATGTTGGTAACAAAAGGCCAAACATAAAGGTAAAGAGACTGATTCAGTTGATTTAGAAATGCTATATGCCTCAAGTTATGTAACAAGATAGTTTAGAAAATATTGACCAGGCATGGTTAGGTTTGTTAAATTCTCCTGAAAGTTGTTATATTTTAAAGTTTTGCTTGAAAAAAGATAATCTGGAAGTTGGGTCATGAGAAATTCAAAACTGATGAAACCTAGGTTGGGGGGGGGATCCATTATTTAAGGAATTTCACTGCAGGGGATTCTAAAATTACCTTTTTAGTAAATTACTCATTGGAATGTAACATCAAAATACATGATGGCAGTCATAGTTGTGTATTTACCAAATAAATTCACTAGTTTACACAAGAACATGTGTATTATCATATGACTTTTTAAAAATCAAAACAGGTTTAAAAAAGGTTATTTTTTAAATTCTTTTGTCCCACACAAGACTTTTTCAAAAGATATTCTTTATACCTAATGAACTATTTGATTGGTAACTTCACAATTATAAGACAATTTTTTCAAAAAAATATTTTTTTCATCTCTCTCTTCTTGTACATATATTTAGTAAGATGATGAAAATTCCTGTTCTTAGCAGTAAACAGACAATAAGTTTGTTAATCCAAGACCGATATTAATTCAAATTGTATAAGGCTTTATAAAACACCTCTGATGACAGGTGTGTGCTATATAGCAGATCATAGAAAGAGTCAAGGATAAAATGTGTTGTAAGGGTTCGCATGTGTACATTGTTAAATGTCTAATGAGCTCGGTCAAGGGTCAGGGAAGTATATCCTTCACCAAATAATATCCACTTATCAAAATAATGCTTTGCTGGCAATTACAGATGGAGATTAAAAACTTGGGTAAACTGAAACTGAAATGTGCATAAAGAGTGATGGATGGGAGAGAGGAATATTGTAAAAAATGAAGTATTTTTCCTGGAGTTACTTAGTATTTCCTACTCACTGAGCAGTTTAGCTGCTATTATTGTTACCCTTCTCCCATCATGACTAAATGGGAGGCTAGTAAAAAATGCCTAAAAAACAAAAAACACAAACATAATTTGAATTATACTCAGTCTTGAAAAAAAATTAACAGAATAAATAATGTTAATATGTTTACGCTGTTACAGGTCAATAAGAGTTCATTTAATTTTAAATAACTGAATAAAAGTAATATCTGAAGCATAGCACACAATGCAAAAGATTATAACATAAGAAGTTTCCTTTAAAATTGTTTACCAAAATGAATTATTATTTTAACATACTTTTTTAAAATAGTAAAATACATTTTAGTAAATTTATTTTCACAAACTGAAAAAGAAAATTAATTTACTTAAATGAATATTAACAAAAACAAATAACAATCCAGGCTCTCAATAAATGCATGTGCCTTAAATTGTTTCACAACTAAAAACAATTTTCAAAATAAATATCATTATCAGGCAGAATAAAACATTTAAATTAAAACAAAAAGTAAAAGTGATTTCTAAGATTTTAAATGATGTTCATGTATGACAATAATAGGTGGTGCAATAGTCTGATGATTAGTCTACTAAACTGCAAAAATAGAGCCAAACCGACTCAGTTTGGCATACCTCCCTGGCATGGTTTCTTCTCACTCTTCTTCAACAGTTGATGGTTATGTGGATTTCTTTCAGGTACTCCGTTTGCCTCCCATATCTAAAAAATGAAGAGTTCTAGTAGGGATTTTTGGAAGGGTCATTCATGGAGTAGTGTGGAAGGATTATGGAAGCCCACCATATGAGTACTCTTTCTCCTTGGATCATGGGTAGTGGTCAAGGACTGCCAATGTTCAAATCAGAGATGGCACATGATGATGATGATGATGATATAACGTGTTAACAAAAAATCACTGTTGTTAACCTTTTGGAACTTTAAACAGTAAAGTATTTTAAAGTGCTGGATAATTTGTTCTATTATGTACTTGATACAATAAATAGGTGGTCAAATGCAGTCCACTGAACACCAATGTCCACAGTTTTATCACATATTACAATTGTTTGATTCAGTTAATAACTAATCACAAATTATTAATTACATGTAAGAACTGATAAAATAATTATCATCATATTGATACTTCAGATAATTTCCTTATGTTTCTGAGCTCTTCTATAATGAAAGTAGAAAAATTAGCACTCTCAGAATCCATAAAAACATGCAATGTACCATCTTACAAAATCACTGATGTATGTTTGAAAAGTATTTAAAATGTGAATTTAGTGCAATTCATTTGAAACAAAGTAATTTTTTTTAAAAAAAAAAACATATATATATATATATATTTTTTAGGTAAATTAAGCCAGTTTAATAACAGAGCAGATTTTAGAGGTTTTTTAATGCTTTTATAAAAATATTAAATCTTGTATGCTGAAGTTATAGGTACAGTAACCAGCAAAGCAAATTCAAGCCAACAAATTAACTACATTTTTCTTTTAAGTTTCCTCTTAAATTTGGTATGGACTATAGTAACAAAACAAAAGTGTTCCTCAATCTCATGTCATAGATTTACAAGTAGATGATAATGTTACGTTACTGATTACATTTGTAAAATTATCACAGGCTCACTTAGGTGGAAGGAAGCATGCTGCAGCCAGCTCTGCTCATGTATGCCACAAGATTACACCAAAGTTTAGGTGTTTATTAACTGCTCAGCACATTCCAGAGTTGTTATTCATAGTTTTTATCAATCAAGATCTTGGGATATTCTAAAATGGTGAATGTCTGCTTCCTCTGATTACATTCCATGGCAGCTTACTGTAAACTTATGAGATTTTAAAAACAGAACCACAAAAATAATTAATGACAGGATGTAGCCCAATGCTAAATATTGCACTAATTAGCATTAAACTGCATGTAATCAATCACACATTTTACATCTATTTATCTCTTTTTCTTCTTTTTTTCCTTTTTAGATCCTGTTTTTGACAAATCTTATATGCAGAAAATAAAGAATATTGCACCTGCTAAAACTAATGTTAAAAATTTTGTGATGCCTACAGTAAATAATTACCTAATGCCAATGAAATAAATGTGAATGTAATTCAGCAACAAGTGAGAAATCTCTCCTATTCACATTTTCAAGTAGAGGTTGAAGTAAATGAGAGAGAATTAAGAAATAGTCGATTGATATACTAGGGATGTTCAAATGAAGCAGGTGAATACCATTACAGCATGATATTTCAGCTGAGTTTAATTTGTAGGACCCCTGTAGCTACAATGAACTCCATTCTAGTTTATTAAAAATACATAATGTGTTCTTCTAGTGAGTAATTTGCAGCCAGAGGACTACATGATACCATCTCCATCCTTTATAATCATAACTGTTTGTGGGGCAGTGTACAACCTAATAAAAACAGAACTATGCTGAGAAAAGTGCTGCAGCATATCTGAATACAATTTTCTTCGCCACTACTATTTTCCATACAACGGATTTATCTACATATAGTTTTGAGTGATTTTATAATGTTACACAGCATCCAACTTCTGACTGTAACCAATTTGTTAAAGTATACAGGCGGTCGTCCTCGGGTTAAGAACGTCCGACTCACAATGTTCTGTACATACGAACAGACCGCCCGCCGTAAAGTTGTCTACTATTTCGGATCTTGTACTCGTTAAGACGTCGTTCGTGTGAATTCATATTCAATTTGTGATAACGTGCAAACCCCTATCATGGCTCCAAAATGAAAATCTGATGCAAGTGTTGGTGATGCATCAAAGAAGAGAAAAACAATAACGATGGAGGAGAAAGTTGACATTATAAAGTGTTCTGAAAAGGGTGAAATGCTGACAAACATTGGCAAGGCGTTAGGCTACAGTCAGTAGACGATCGGGACCATTTTGAAAGACAAAGTGCAGATAATGGACATGTTAAAGGTTCTGCCTCGATGAAGGCAACAATAATCGCGAAGCAACGTAGTGGATTGATTATTGAAATGGAAAGGCTTTTAGTGATATGGCTGGAGGACCAAAATCAGCGAAATATACTGATTAGCCTTGCATTAGTGCAAGAAAAGGCTAGAAGCCTTTCCAATGATTTGAAAGCTGCAAGTGCTAGTACATCTAGTGAAAGTGAAGAGGAATTTGTTCCTAGTCGTGGTTGGTTTAACTGTTTCAAAGTGAGGGCAAAATTGCATAACATCAAATTGCAAGGGGAAGCAGCGAGTGTGCTAAAATGTTTAAGTATATTTGGAAGTGCATTTTTAATGTTTCTTATACATACATAGTCTAAGTGTATATATATAATGCTATTAGACACAGTACAAACCATTTGCATTTTCTTTTTGTTCTCCATGTGATATTGTATATCCCAGGCCCAAAGAAGATAGTTTGGAAGTGAAGGTAGGACTAATCTGAACCTCCATTGAGAGAGGGCATTCACCTCCAAACCATAATCAAAGTCTTCATCCAAGACCTGTCTTTCTAAATTTTCATTATACTGTGAAGTCCATCTGCCCTAACCATCCATCTTGAATGAAGAGATGTTACTCAAGGTTGTGTGTTACCAGAGAACTTGAATTAGGAAACAGCCCCAGTAAGTGAAAACTATTTTCTATAGGATCATTGACAGGATTGGTTGGAATATGGTTCAGTGATTGGTGGGAGGTGATTCTGGGTGCTGAATGCCTGACAGCAATAAATTTAGACCAATGATATGGTTTCCAATTTGCAATTTGAACTGGAGAGGTAGAGTTGTTTTATAAAAAGACAAGTTCATGATTTTGAATGATTGTCTAAAGTTTTAGTTTAATCATACAGACAAAAATAGCAAGTCTGGTGAATGAAGGGAGAAAGCATAAAAAGCCCAACAACTCTCATACACCTCAAAATGTGGGAGAGCTTGCTAAAATTTTGGAAATGCTTATGTTTCCAAATACAGTGTTCTTGAAAGTAAGTAACAGTAATATGAAGTCTGCTAATATATATATATAAAAATAAATCAGTTGGGAATCAAAGTCAAGCAACAATTCATGAAGATGCACTAAATGCTATTTATTTCAGATACTACTATAGCCCTTTTTCTTAATTTTAGAAACTTGCATGTTCAACTTTTAGCAGAGAAAATATGTATAATAAACATTAATTTATCTTTCAGGCTAAAAAGAAATTACGTTGTTAAATGAATCTCAGAGTAAATAGCAATCCTAATTGACATATAACATGAAGTAATCATGATAAAAATTGAAAGCCCATGCTGACATACTAGCAGATAACTGTCTAATACCTAAAGTAGATTAACATAACCAGGAACAAATATGAAGTACACACTCAATGCTAGTGTTCCTTCAATCTCAGAGAGACACAGCTAGTTTAACTAGAGTGCTAAGAAATGAAATTAGTTTTTAAATCTCAGAAGCATTCAATACTAGAAAGTAAACAGCACATCAGTTTACAATCTGGTTTTCTTTACAAATCTGCTGCTGTTTGTTGATGTCAAAAGACTATTTAACCCCCCTATTATGTTTGGGGATCATTTGACAGCACAGAGCATTCCAGTTCACTGAAATACTGTTTGTCTTCTCTTTTTCAGTACAGAATTTTGAATTTTCCTATGTTAGGGTTATGAACTTATAAACAGAAAACAAACACTTTGATGTGTTTGTGGGTTTTTTTTATAGGCTTTGTATACAAAAGTGATGTTTCAGGTCATTCTGATTCATATCTTTTTATTTATGCAGGTATGTGTGCAGACATCAAACTAATATCTTTGACCATCTCTAAGATTGGATGAGACATTCAAGTCAAAAGATGGTAAAATCACATGGTCATTATCCCCACACAGAAGTCAAGGTAGGTTGTCATTTTCCAATGTCATCAAAATGGTTGAAAGGCATACTAGATTTGCAATTATTTGTATCCATAAGATCAGCATTTGAACTCTTCATGCCATATTCAATAGAAGATAATATTAGAAATGACTAACTTGTAGGATAGGCATGTATTTCAAGAAAAGTGGATGGAATTTTATGGTGATGACTCGTATGCATACATTGGATTGCTGCTGTTAGCTGGGAGAAGTGTGGGATAAATTGGTTGAAGTTTGGCCTTTGCTGCACAAACCTGGGCCAAAGGTCACAGTAGATGAACGGCTTGTCCGATTCTGGGGATGCTGTCCCTTTAGGCAGTATATGTCAAACAAGCCTGCAAAGTATGGGGTGGAAATTTGAACAACTTCTGATGTTCAATCCAGCTATGCAAATGCACACAGAAAAGCAACCTGGAGAAGCAGCTGAAAAGAATCAGGGAATGCGGGTGGTCTTGAATATGACTTCAGAGCTGCAAGGTAATGTCACATGTGATAACTTCTTTACATCCAACCAACTTGGATTACACAAGCTGTAACTTCCCAGTGAGCTTCTGAGAATGCAGAAGAGAAATGTACATTCTTCAAAATTTGCTCTCAGTGAAGGTACAAAAGTAGTTTCATACTGTTCCAAGAAAAACAAGAATATACTTGTGATGAGCACAATGCACAAGGTTGCTATACTGAGAATCAGGGATGACAACAAGCCATAGATTATCTTGGATTGCAATTCCAACAAAGCAGTTGACAACTTGGATAAACTACTAGTAACATACAGCTGTCAGCACATGACTGCCTTTTCTACAGCATTGTTGTGTTGGCCTACAATCCCTTTGTCCTTTGGATAGCAATCAACTAAGAGTGGGATGGTGGTAAACTGCATCGATGAAGGAATTTCCTGGAAATACTGTGCAAGGCACTGGTAATCCTCCATATCCGAAGACAAAAACATCTACCTGGAGCCCAGCCTGTACTGTCTGTTGTTCAAAAAGTTCAGGCTGAACCACCCAGTTCCACTCTACCCGTAGTTCGTAAGAAACGTGCAAGGTTCCAGGTCTGTCCTTCCCATATTAACAAGATCTGTATTACTTGTGTGAAACGTAGGAAATATCTCTGCAACAGCACAACATTTTTTCCCATCACATGCAGTACAATTGTGCACCAGAGACAGTTGATGGAGATAGTGGGATATGCTTTCAATGTACTATAGTTATACGAGGTCTGTTCAAAAAAAGACCGGACTTTTGTCATACAAAATTTATTGCTGGAATTACAGCATTATACATGTTTATCCCCTTCAAAGTAGCCCCCCTGCTTGCAACGCACCGCTCCCATCGTTTCTGCCACTGTTGGAATGCTCCTTGGAACTCGTTTTCTGAGATGGCTCGTAACTGTCTCAGCGAATTCTGTTTAATCTCGTCTACACTTTGCAAACGATGTCCTTTTATGGTGGTTTTCAGCTTGGGAAAAAGGAAAAAGTCTGCTGGGGCAAAGTCTGGAGAGTACGGAGGGAGGGGAAGGATGACCATTTCTTTGGAGGCCAAAAACTGGCGGACAAGCAGAGACAAGTGACTAGGCGCGTTGTCGTGGTGCAACACCCAGCTCTTGTTTTGCCACAACTCGGGCCTTTTCCGGTGCACATCTTTCCTCAAACGCTTTAAAACTTCTATGTAGAACTCCTTGTTCACAGTCTGACCTTGTGGCACGAATTCATAATGGACCACTCCTCAACAGTCAAAAAACACAATCAACATCGACTTCAAATTTGATCGGCTCATGCACGCTTTTTTCGGTTGGGGCTACATTTTCCCAACCCCTGCGACGATTGTGCCTTTGTTTCCACATCGTAGCCATAAACCCAAGTTTCGTCTCTTGTGATGATAGTTTTCATGAAGTTTGCATTGCTTCTTGAATGATCAAGCAGCTCTTGGCTGATGATCACCCGGTTCTCTTTCTGGTCGTAGGGCAACAGAGGTGGCACGAGTTTTGCAGAGACACGATGCATGTCAAGTTTTTCGGTCAAAACTTCATGGCATGACCTGATGCTGATACTGACTTCCTCGGCAACCTCTTGCACAGTCAAACGACGATTTGCACATCGTTTGTTGACGTCGAAGGTCGTCCTGATCTTGAATTTTCCTCAATCGATGTTCTGCCCGATTTAAACCGCTTAAACCACTCATGACATTGTGATCGGCTCATGCAGTCCTCCTCAAAGGCCTGATGGAGCAAAGCTCATGTTTCAGTAAAAGTTTTGCCGATCTTAAAGCAAAATTTCACACACACACGTTGTTCCATAAGATCTTTCATCTTCACTTCGCAGAGGGGTTGACAGCATGTGTTACTTTCAAAGCTCTAGATGGGTAACTAATCAGAATAGCAAGAGGCCCCAGGCGACGTTATGTCATGGAAGGTTGTTGCTACATGACACAACTTGTCGGAGCTCGATCGTTGCAGTGGTTCGTGAGCTATAACAAAAGTCCGGTCTTTTTTTGAACAGACCTCGTATTTTCTGTATATGGAATTAAAATGTTCTTGTTTTTATTCTTATTTGAATGACTGACTTGCAACATTATGGTCAGTAATGAAAAGCAAAAGCTTTGCAAGTTGGACAAATATATGACTATTTAGATTTGTTGTAAATAGCATTGGATCACAGATGTTGTTAAATTTCAACATAACAAGAGAGTTAACAACAAAAATGTCAGGTGTAATAGGGGATGCAACAAAATGTTCAGGTGTTCTGAAATACAAAACATTATCATTTTTTTGTTCTTACATCATGCTAATGAATAATGATATATTTAGTTTTAAGAACTCTTCCACTCCATAAAAAGTACCCCATCTTGTGTGTTTGTTATCATACAAAGAATGAAACATGTAATGCAAGATAAATTGTTAAATGCATTAATCTGAAGAATTCATGTTATTGCACATTGTGATACTTTTTAAGTTTTTATTTAAACTTTAAGATTAAATAGAAAAAACATGCAGCACTCAGCTTCTCTAAAGCAAGCTGCTCAAATAAATTATGCAACAAAGTGAAAAATTTGGAAACTTGAAAAAAACTGGTTTAGAAAACAACAACAAAGCAATGAAGAATGGGAACAAATGATTCTATTTATCTGATGGTCTATTGCATATAAACAATTTTTTTTACAATAATGTTAGCCAGTACGTCTATTTAAGAATGCAGAAAATCTTCTAAGTCCAACACAATCAGTTAGTTTGCTGTATTGATTCCAATAAATAATAAAAGTAATCGCAGAAATACAAATGAACAATCATGGTATTTTAGTCGGTTGACAAGTGTAGTGCAAACAAAAGCAATTGTAAAAATACGGGAAGTGGCTTATACTCTACTTTTCTGGCTGCAAATTACTGCTCAAGTACACTAACAATGATTTTGTGATTAGCTACAAATGAATAAATTTCCATCGTACAGTAATTAATTCTTTCATACTGCTTTTGCTAGCTAGCCTTTGGTTAGCCGTTGTTAAATTGTACTGCTTTGTCCAGTTTTCTTTGCCAAATATTGATTTATTTTTTTTTGACATATTTTAGCTCATTCACAATGGGAACAAGAAAGAGTTTATGTATATAGTATTATGGATACCAAAACAAAAAATCAACTTGACTGAAGCAAAATCATACATTCAGGCACTATTTAGATATTTAAAATAAGTTTTTGAAGAAATAATGTCGATATCTTGAAACCATTCGTATATTTTTCAAACTTAAGTTATATTTCCTCTATAAGTAACCCAGATCATCTACACTGGGGCAGCCATTTTCTTAGGACCTATGTACCCATTCGGACCTGGGCCTGACTTGAACTGCAGATGCAAATAAGGTTGAATGCAAGATGCAACAGGCAATCCCTGCAACATTATATATAACTTGGGCAAGCCCATTTGCAGTCAAACAGATATAGAGAAAAAAGAAAGACATTACAGCATTCAAAAAAGGCATGATTATGGGTGCATATCTAGATGGTGCCACAGCAGACAAAAGTTTTGTTGGATGACTGCTCCAAGACATTAGTCATTTGAGTTTATCATCAATGGCTAAGGATGAAGAAAATGTCTGTTGTGAGGGGGATAATTGTGGCCACAAATTTATAGTGATAGAAAGAGGAGAAAGGTGGTTAAACAAGATAGTAAAGTCTAACCAGCATCAAGCAATAGACCAACTGACAGAAACATTTAATGCAGGGCAATCCACATCCATCTCCAGCTATACCTTGTAAAGAAAATTGCAATAGATGGACTACAGCAGCAGATCATTGCATAAACCAATGATCATAGTTACCAACATGAAAAGAAACTTCATGTGATGTAATTAATGCAGACATTGGACTATGGAAAACTGGTGAAAATTATGTGGTTCTGATGAGTCATGATTCACTTGTTTTTGCACAATAAGAGATAGATTTGGAGAAAGTTGCATAAATCGCTTGACCACTTATGTGATCCCAAATGTCCAAGCATTTTTTGCTGGTATATACTGAGCATCTTGTACCCTTAGAAGGCAGAATGAATGTCAAACCTTACCTCAGCATAATTTCTAATAAAGTGCATCCAGCAATGATTCTTCATGTGTAGCCTGATGGATGGCTACTTCCAAGACAACAATGCTCCCATCTATCATACCCAAATTGTCCATTCATGGTTTGTGGAATATAATGAAGATATCAGGCATATCTCATAGTCAGCATAATCCTCAAATCTAAATCCAATTGAATATCTGTGGGATGAACTGGAAAGACGCATTTTCCATCATGATCCTTTGCCTTTGCAAACAATAATGACCAGGGCTCCAAAATTTCAAAAAATATGGTAGTCAGCAAAATTTTCTAGTCACCAGCTAAAATAGGGTCAAAACAGAGAGGTGAAGTAAATTCATTTGCCTTCTAGGCAGCCCAAAACTTGGTTAATTAATCAAGTATTCAAAAATTGTTTTCTGTTGCTCTTGCTGGAAATAACAATCACACACTTTTTGCATAAGTAAAGCTTTACATATTTTCTGAAAATGATTTTGGTTGCAGTGGATTTTACCTCCTCTAAAGAGCTGTGGCTACTCAAAGCTGCCTGCTGAGCAGTAAAGGCCAGAAAGTTAAAAAGGCATTGCTTTTTGTTATGAGGGTTAAACCCAAAAGTGCACCAGTACAAAATGAGTCGGTGCGGGTACCTTTTCACTTTCTATCAAAAGTTGGACCAAGTCTCACAGGTCGGTATGTTGTGAAGGTCATTCCCTTCCTCTAATAGTAAACTTTCCACTTCTTTTCTTTGTTTCACACTTATTTGCATTCTTCCTTAGTGTTCTTATATTTTCTATGGTATGCACACATCACTTCCATTTGTCATGCATCGCCACTCACTCATTCCCTAAAACTAGACATAATGCAATTTATAAAATTGCCATTTTCTTTCTGTACACGATCATAGAGAGTATATTGCTTTAATGAATCATTTGTTTATAATTTGCAAGATAAATGTCTGTACATGTAAACTCGTGTCCATGTTGGTTTTAGTAGGACTCTCATGTTAGCCTGCTCGGGTTTTCACTATTGGTATCATTGATGGTTATCAGAAAAGATAGATATTCTAACTGGAAACTCTCAAGATGCCTTTTAGCATCTTTGTGTCATGGCTGTTATTCAAGCAAGAGATGGCCCAACTTGTTATAATTATCCAGCCAGTGCATATTGCTAGATATAAGGCAATAGGATGACAAAGAACCAGTGTTCCTTATTTTAAAATTTTAACAAGGATAGTAATCATTATAATGCAACCATTACCTAACTTTTAAAAAATTAGAACTAAGAAATCAAGGTACAGAATAGCTATGGGTAAGCTGTCACTTGAGTAATATCTAACACAATCTAAGATGAAAAAGTTAATACATTATTTGATAACAAGAGCAGAAATTTTTAACTAAAAATAAAGAGGTTAAAAAGTTTTTCAAAAATTTAAATATTTTAAAAATAAGAATAATTCTGTATTTTCTTTTCAATTTATACATGTAAATTATTTAATTTTTGAGACAATGAACTGCTATTTGATAAATAGTGAAAATACATTTCACATCCACTGATATACTTCCTTGTTTTCTTAGTAGATGAACAGTTTACAAATGTGTTTCATCTCAATACTCAACCAGAAACCATGTTTTTTACATTGGTCAAATAATTCTGACAAAGATGTACATAGTAAATAAATCTACTCATTCAAAAAAAAAAAGAAGCAGAAATGAAAATCAACTTGCTCTTAATGCATTATTCCAGATTCTAACATCACTGTGTATTGTTCTGGCAAAAAAGTGAATTAACCAGATGAAAAATGTTAAATTTATATAAATTTTGAATGTGCGTGTGTAACCAGAAAAGAAAATCAGATACAACATTTCCCTTTCAGAATCTGTTGACATCTCTGCAGCACTCTTCAGTTTTAAGTCCCACATTAAAAGTTCAACAGTTGTAGTCAAGTTACCTTGTGTGAACAAGTATCGTAAGCAATAGACAATTTGCCAGAATCTCAGATTTAAATCCGCTGATTGTACTTATAAAATTCTAGAATTTCCCAAACCTCTCTGAGTTCAAAAATGATGTTAGAAATACAAAGTTTAATCATCAAAAATCTAAAAGAAACAAAAAAAAAAAAAAAAAAAATCAAGAGTGATTAATTCTGTAGTGTGTTACCGTAAAGAAAGAAAACCATTTAAGCCAAATGCAGGAAATAAGATGCCAGCCTGAAATCTAAAGAGTAAAAAAAGTTGTTAGCTGCTTAACGTTTTATCTCCTAGCAAAGTTCGGAAAATATTCTCTATGATTGCATAGCAAAATACAAAATAATGTTCGATGCTTGCTAGTCATGTTACTGTATAGGTAGAGTGGACATAACTATTAATATGAAAACACAAGTCCTTGATCAATCCTGCTATTTACAGCTTTGGTTACACCTCATTTTAGAGTGTGCACTACAAGCTTTGGTCTCGCTATCAGGATAAGGTTTCTGATGGATTGGAATGGGTGCAAAGTTAATTGACAAGAATGATTTAGGGAATGGAGAATCTTAGTTAATAAGAGAGATTAATATAAATAAAGTTTCCCAAAGATTACAAAAGAATTTAACTGAACCATTTAAAATTTTAAATGGTAAGCAGCACATAGATAACTCAGACTATAAGAGATGACAACCTAAAATTCTATAAAAATCATAGAAGGTTGGATATCCATTAGGTAGTATTTTTGTAATATAGTGCCAAATGCATGGAGAAATCTGCCATGCTAAGTAATAACATATGGTAATGTTTTGTTAATTCTTTTTAAAAAGCTTTGTATAGTTGGCTTGAAAGAACAAGGTTTTTAAGTAGCTAAAACAGACTACATAATTTTAAAAAAACAACTCAGAAATACACTTTACTACAGCTGAGTTTACTGCAAAGAATCATGGGAAATCAATAATAAATCACGTTGCATCAGAACTCTCGTTTAGCAAGATGGTTATAAGCAGAAGTTGAAGTATTCAATGCAACACTATTAGTTTAGTTGGTACAAGACAAGAAGTCATCAGAGCTTATACAAAGTCCCCAGGAAAAAAAAAGACTTATCAATTAGTTTTTTTGTTTGTTTGTTTGTGTTTTTAACTGGTTTTCACCATCACTAATCTCTATTAACTAAAGCTGTATTTTATTTATTTAATTATATTTCTAATTAAAACATCCCCCCCTTAAATATCAAGCCATGCAGATACTTCAGCTTATTTATGCTTATGGCCACTGGTGGTTTTAACTTAACATTTTCTCAAAGAATTTAAATGCATCAAACTTTAAAAATGAGTGATAACTATAAAAAATGCTTCCACACAAACCACCCTCAAAAAGAAATCAGTTAGAACTGCCTACAGGTTGTTTTCTCTATAGTTCTACTTTTTGATGGTTGAGCACCATCATGCAAGCAGTAATGACTGTGAAAGTGATGTCAAACCATACTGTTGTGAATGAAAATTATTGCTAAAGGAAAAATATAACAACAAAGTTTCCATCAACTATGATAACACACTTTGTGACTACATATATCAACACTTTGCTTCATGTTCCATCTTTATCTTTGCTTTGATCACTGCGCTAAAAAGTCTAAAAAACATTTTCACATGGCATTTACTTCATATTAGTTATCTGTTATATTTAATATCATATAAATACAATGTAAAAATAGCCTTTTAGCTCTTCATGGCTGTCATTAACAATGAATTAGTATCCAGTAATAATATTTTTCAATTTGCTTTTGACATAATACACATGCATATCCATAGTCACCACAAAGAGAGATTAATTAATATATCCACTATTCTAAACTATCAGAATTTCCAGCCAGTTCAGCAAATTAGATTAATGGAGAATAGAGAATATTTGCACAACAAAGTTTACAAAAGTTTTTAAATTATGGTTAATAATTACTTTTACAATGTAGCTCACTATTCAATTATCTGTGGTAATTAGTACTGCTTTTTTAAATTTAAAAATTGGGTCAAATAAAACCATTAAGCATATAATGGTATATACCCTGGTGTTCAGAACTATGAGCCAGCCATACAAAAACACTTTAGTTTTAACAAAAAATTATCCCAGTAAAAATATTTAAATCAATTAAAAAAAACATTTAAAATCCAATAAACCAAGGTTCAACATATAAACCAGTAACTGGAACACTCACTTTAAGCTTTTTACATAATTATAAAACTGGAAAGTTATTTCTATGAATTCTAAATTTAGTTCATATTTAAAGCACGATGTTATCGCTTTCACCCAATATCTTTTCTTACTAATAATTTGAATAACTGATAATTCATACTTTGCTGTGTATAAATGTTAAGGGAGCACATTATTGATGACTACTATTGTTCTGTTTGGTATATGAAAATGGCACCTTAAAATGAAATTCCATAGTGACACAAGGCCACATAGGCATTATTGTCTTTTATAAAGCTAGTTACTAACAACAGAAAATTGTGGAAGAATTGGAGTTACATCAGATGGTGTGCAAACAACCATTAATAGAATGAAGTCAACTGGTTCAGCCATGAACTTAAGGGGTCCAAGGAAGAGACTGACTAACCATGGAACAGGAGATAAGTTGTTAGTTAAAAAGTCTAGAACAAACTCTTTCTTGACAAGTAGTCAATTAATTGTTAACTAAAATTCTTCTGCAACATTCAGCTGCTCAACCTCTATCACCAAAATATGGTTAAAAAAATTTGGTTGATTGGCTGAATAGTAACTATAAAGCCCTTGCACAAAAGTAGTAATAAGAAAAAAATTACTTGACTGGGCTAAATATAATCAGAACTATACCTCAGAGTAATGGTATAATGTACTGTGGTCTAGATAAAAGCAGAGTTGAAATATTTAGTTCTAAGCAATGACAGTATGCTAGAAGAAAGGCCATAGAAAGTTATTTGGATGTAGTTGCGCTACATTTAAGCATGGTAGTGGAAATGTGAAAGCATAGGCTTGCTTTGCTGGTAAAAAAAAGCTGTAACAATATTCTGCAATGTCATGCAATTCTATCAGAACTACATTTGATAGGTAATGGGCTTATACTGTAACAAGATACTCATCTGAAGCACAATGCAAAGCTCAATCAATACATAGCAAGCTAGAAAAGAATAGAGACTTCTGAAAATCATGGTTTGGCCACCTCTATCTCCCGATCTGAACCCCACTGAACTTGTATGGGATGAACTAGATTGAAGAGTCAATAAAAAAATCTAATCAATGTCAGTAAGCCATGAATCTGTTTGCAAGAAGAGAGTTATTTACAAATTAATATTTTGAAGAAATACAGAACAGAAAATCTAAAATATGCACAGCAGATTATTCAGATGAAAAGTAACTAATTTGATGAAAATAGAAAAAGTTTGATGCCACAATTAATGGCCTGTTTTTTCATACATGGCTCATCTGATTGTTCTTGCTTTTTTCTGCTGTAATAATGCATATTTATGAACAAGTGTTGAAAAGGCAGATAACAGTGTCTGTAGATGGTAGGCTCATAACTTTTAATGCCGGTGTATATACAGTTGTAAATCAGTAATTATTTTTGAAAAAATTGTTAACATCTATACATTCAACATGTAACAAAAATTATCATACACTTGTCTCCAATCGTGTTAAACATACTGACTGATAGTCATCATACCGAGCTGATAAAAAATTTTTTTTAAATATCATTTAAAAGAAGAGAACTTTCAAGATAGGTTATGTAAAGTTAATACCTAGGCCTAAGTATATTATTATTGCATACATCTGGGAAATTCTTTGTTTTATAGCAATGTTAATTAGTACAGAACACAAGAGTTATTCCATATTAATTCACAATTCAAGAACAATATTTATTTTGTTTAATTTAAATGGAGGTTTCCTTTTTTAAAAAAAAGAAGTGCACACATCTAGTTAAATGCCACATTCATTTCAAACTTCTAATTAACAAATACATAAACAAAATTTCAACACGTTTTAGCTTTTGGCTTACAAATACAGAATTCAAAAGTCATGTGTTTCCTGTATTATCTACCATCAAACAATGCCCTCAAGTTTTGTACATGTTACAGCTCTTGGACGAACTGTTCATTAAAATAGGAAATCCTAACAATTGCATCAAGTGGTAACAGAAGAAAATTGGTATCAGTCATATAAAAAAAATTAAACGGGGGGGATTCACAATTTGTTTGTATTTAATATTTGTACACTTTTGTTTACTTCTATTAAATGAAACACTACAAAAGAAAACAAAAGTGGTTTTTCAGAACTATTTAAGAACTCTCACTGATGTACAGTGAATCTGACTGATAATGTGATTCAGGAAATTGACTCCCAGATCTCATTCCTAGCTTTTCAGCCCGTAAATCCAAAAGGCGATGTTTTTTGGATAGGCAGAATACAAGTAAAACTTGTTCTATTAGCCCTACCTTGTGTTTTGGTTCGCAATAGAATTTCGAAGACAAGAATTACTATTTATTTCCTAAGCAGAGTATGGCAGGGGCCGCCGAATCGTACTCCCTTTTTCTAGGCTGTATATTAATACATTATAATCTGGTTTTTCTACTTTGCGTCCGTGCTGTATATTTTTCCCGCTGTTTTTCATTTGACAGATTTCTGTTAAATTCCATTCTAATTTTGTAATGTAACAGTTAGTCATTCTCAGAAAAATGAATACAATAAGCGAGAAACACACAGTGGAAATAGATTTAAGGACCAAAACAAAAATACCTAAGCGGCTGAACACAAACACACAGTAAATACTATTTCTGTTCACCCTTCCATATCGCGCACACTACACAGAACTGACCGTGATGGAGGGGAGGGGGGGGGGAATGTGGACGTCACTGCTATGGCAAAATCCCAAAAAGCAGATGCAGAGGAACGTGGGAGAAAAGGGGATGGTTGGCTTACGGATGTATTTCCTTCCTTCTATTACTCGAAGCCCAAGTGCACCGGCTAAAGTTGTATGTACATGCGCGCACTATATAAACGTTACTGGCTTCGCATAAAATGGGGATTAAAAAAAATAAAAATAAAGCGTGGTGCACGGATGGAGGATGCTACTTCCCTCGTCCTCTCTAAATAAATACTGGCGGCTTCCCGACCGCCCGTGAACAAGACCTGGCCATTTTACCTTTCGTTAAGGCTCTTCGGGTTTAATTACGCCGCGAAGGGACGGACACGTGCTAACCGAGTACATATTATATACATCTCCACGGCTGACAGGGACGAGATGTTATTTATGATCGGCGTCGGGCCGCTGTGTTTACACATATATGTGCGTGCGTCCGTGGCGGGTAGCTCCCTCCTTCCGTGCACCAACATCAGCCCTGTTGCCGCGGCGACGGATGCTCCTTGCGCGTGCACTGCTCGGGAAAGATATAAGGCAACCGGGCCGCCGACATTCTCCGAGGACTTACCTATTTTGATTCGTAAGCTCTCTTCCACCCGCACGTCGCCTATCCCTGCCATGATGACCCAGTTTGGAACATTTGGCAAGTCGACACCGGACATGACCTCTCCTAGGGTTCAACTTGCGGGAGTTTTAGACAAAATAAATAATCCAGCTGTTGTCCGGTACAAGGACGCACATACTTAAATTACATTCGTATAAACTACGATCTACGGTAGGAAAGGAGGAACAGACGAAAATGAAAATTTCGATTTATGATTTACGCAATACATGGTTTTTAAAAAAAAAAAACAGCCCGAAAAAAAAACAACAACAACAACAAAAACAACAACAAAAGCAGACGAGTAAATGTTATATCAAACCTATTTCCAGACTAGAAATAATTGGAGGGGAAAAAAAACGATAAATAAGTACGTTGATATTCTAATACTTTTATGGATTAAATACCAAGAAATAAATACTATTGGTTTTATTACACCAAAGCATGAGTCATTGACGTTACCATAGAAATAAATGGCTTCCGGACATCAATTGTAAACGAAATCGTTTCATTTTCAGAAGTTTAGTCTTTCAGAAAAGAAAACGTAATTAAATTAATTAATTTGTGTTTACTTGTTGATGAATGATTCTGAGACTATACGTGTTTGCTCAGTCACAGATTTTCGTTTACGATTCCTCTGTTAACAGAGAGGGGGGGGTACCCAAACATTGATAGCAGGAGCCAATGAAGAAGTATGAAACAGCTCATTTATGTCGTCACAATTGATATTTAAAAGAAAAATTATTATTATTATCATTATTATTATTATTATTATTATTATTATTATTATCCAAAAATACTTGACTATTAATTTTATCGATTGCCGCCAAAAATTGCAATGTATGGTACAAAAATGGCACAGCATTTTTTATAAAAATATAAATAAAACAGTGGTAGTTATCTAGTCTTGGAGAATTTTCATAGAAAATGAATCTATATAAACAATAAAAAGCGAAAAGAAATTTAAAAACTAATATTTCAGATCATGTTTTGTAATTTTATTCATTTTTTTTCATCAAAATGTAACTGTTTCTTTCTCATACGAGCAGTGTAATACGCGGGTCTTTTCCACGAAAACTTAATAACCAATCTATCTTGTTAATATTTAAAATGTGAAAAATCGCATTCTTTCATTTTTTATTATATTTTTCGATAATTTGTCATATGCCTTGAAGCATTTCACTTATTATTTAGTCCTTATTTATATTGACCATAAAGGCCAATGGTATTGTTTTTAAAGAGACAAAAATTAAAACCAAAAGAACAATTCCAGATGAAGTAATTTGTTTTTCAGAACCAATTTGATTTACTTATTATTTTATCAACAACATAAAAGATAAATATGCCATTAATACGTTTTTTTAGAGTTATGTCCCTTAGACAATTTATGTTTGTCAGTCAATTATCAAAATGACAGAACACAGACTGACCTGTTGGGGATGCCCTGTTCTCAGCAGCAATGCTGAGATATTGTTCAAAATTATTAACCCAACGCTGGTTTCCAGGGCTGAATCGCCATCTCACGGGAGGATCATGAAAATAATAAATCCACTCAAACTAACCAAGCAAGCAACACAGACAATTCGATTTAGGAAGAATTTGTTATGATTGAACACATACAATGAAATAGGTAGAAATATATAAAATAAAGTATTAGATTAGTGAAATTTTAATGAATAATTAAATAAAACAATTTTTTTTAAAATTTAAATTATAAAGTTTTATATTTCATTGATAAAATTAGTATCAGATTTTAAAATAGCGTTATATTGAATTTAATGAACTGTGTAATAATTAAATTTTTTATAAGTTAAACTTTACGGATATAATTTAAAAAAAAAACATATTCGATATGCAAGAAATAAAAGAAAAGGGATAAATGTAGTTTGTTGAATTTGGCTGATGTAAAAGGAATGTTTTAGAGTTAGTAAAGTAATTATGAATTTAAATATCGCCAGAAAACTGGTGATAGAGAGCAAAATCAAGGGGAGAGAAGCGTAATGCTACTACGAAATCCCCATGGAACGCGCGCAAATTCTTGTGTGATGTCACGACTATAGCGATCAACATGGCTGATGATCAGGCCCGTTTCGAAACTTTGTTAAGGAATCTTTTAAGTTTAGATAACGACGCTCGGTCACAGGGAGAGGTGAGTTGCTTGTTGTGATTTCTTAAACAGATGAAGCGCATCTTTTGTTGAAATCGGTGGTTCTGTTTTGATCCTAACGGTTTCAGCAACGGCATCTGTTGGAATGGATAAGATCGTCGTCTGTCGCCGCATGGTTTACATTTCTAATGAAATTACAATGTTCTTGTAAGGACTACCTTCCTTCGGTAACCCCGCCTTTTTTTTATCAGTTTGCCTGTGTAAAATGTTTGCCATCCCAGATAGATTACCCGAGGGATTATATATGTATATACATATATATATATATATACACAATAAGGATAAGAATAATAAACGATCTGCTTAGTCGAGTCCGTGGTCCTCGCGAAAGATAAAAATTCGTTGAGCTTTCCCATCGTATCCCTTGTCTCTCTTATAATAGTTTTTTAATATAATATTGCACACATATATTTGTAATAGTTTGATATTTGCATTCTTTTGGGTTTTATTTTTTGTTTTTGTTTTTATTTTTGATTATTATTTCTCTGTTTAATTTAAAATTTCATTAAAAATCTAATTCATTCAGTTTTAGTTTTCAGTGGCCTCTTCCTTTTGCTTTCATTTTATTGTCTTTTCGTTAATTTGAAACAGACAATTCCCCTGTTTTTGTTTTGAGTTCAACATTTACAACGATTTTAAGCCAGATGTAAGGTAACAGTTACTATTAGTATGACTATTATATAAACTGGCTGGGTTAGTAAACTTGAATATCAGCTATATATATTTAAAAAAAAAAACTGCGTTAAATTCATTTTGAAAAATGTAGAATTTCGTTACAAAGATTTTTTCAAAAAATGTATTGAAACGTAAAGTTTTCCAACATCATATGTTCGCGTGCGTGGTGTAACTGAAGGCTTTAAAAGGACATGACGCATTATACGATTTTTCAGGTAGAATGTTTCTCGGGCTTGCTCACCTGCCTAAAGCCGGAACTGTATGTAGTATTTCCAAGTCTTTAATATGCAGAAAAAAATTATTCTAAATCGCTGGGAATAAGTATAATAGATTATTATTTCCAAAGCGTTCTAGCTTTGGTTTTACTCATTCGTGAATAAATGAAGCATCGTGAATTTTTTCCATACTACTTTTACTGTCTTTGCATCAGAAATAAGTTCTAGTCTACGTTTCGATGTTCATTCTTTATTACCATCATGTGGCTATCCCTCTGTTGTCTTCTGTGACTGTAAAGAAATTACTGAGATGAAGAAATTCATTTAAATCAGAGCTTCTAGGAAAGTCTGCATTGGCAGATCATGCATTTTAATGTATTCATGTGTTCTATCATGGATCATGAGCAGCAGAACTATAAAAGAAAAAATAAGGCAATCCACTTTTCTCTGCTATCAAACTCTCTAGGAACTATCACTTTTCCAGTAATCTATGATTAGTTGAGAGAGATTTGTGACCAAGTATTTGTTTATGGTTTTTCACAATCAACAACCCCCCTTTTTTTAAAAAAAAATCTGATTAAAAGAAAAAATAATAATTTGTAATCAATCAGTCATTTTGGATGTCAAACTTTAAGGTAGCATCAGTTCCCAACACTGCCAAGTAAACTAACTTTTCAGATCTGGGTACCTCTGATTGGATGGATGTAAAGGTTAGTAAAAAATTATCATTACATACATTAACCAACAGGTCATAGGTTCAAGCAAAGCCATAAAAAAAATCTCTGACTTCAGGAAATGAAACCATCTTATAAATTAGTGACAAAGGATCTGATAAATTTCTTTGCTTTTTGTAAACTATCTAATGGTAATTGTCATCTATTCTTATTAGATCAAAAGACAATTAGATGTGTTGTATTAGTTTTATTTGCAAAGAAACAAAATAAATATTTTCCCTTACCACAATAATTGTAATATCTTAAACTATAATAATAATAATAAGTATTATTATTATTATATACAATTGAATGTTCTATTGTTTTTTTCTAAATAGTATTAATGAGGTGGTTTTACTATGGTATATTAATAACCACATTGGTCATAACAGATCCTACCTTAATTAATAATAAATTTTCTTCGCAATACTTTTGCTAAATTTTTCTGCTCTGTAGCTTCTAGAATTTTTACTAGCAAAATATTTTAATGTTATTAAAAAATTTTTTAAGGAAACATTGGAAAAAATCCCTGGACCCTCACAAATTACATATTTACTCCAAACCTTACAGAATGTCACTGCAGGTATTGATGTAAGTATCTTATTGTTTTACTTTACTTCTGAACTTTAAAATCAAATTGAGAATTTTTACTGAAATATTTTGGCATTTCTACTGTTAAGGTAAATAATGCACAGCTTATTTTACTATGACAAACCCGTGCACCATTATCAGCACAAAAAACATCCATTAGGAGAAACCCCCTTGTGTCATTTTCCTAAACTAAATGGAGGATAGCAGGATGTGGAGGTTAGCTGCATGTCCACTGCAGAAAGTCCCTACTAGAACTCTCTTTACAGCCTATAATTACTGGGGAAAAAATATTATTTTTAGCATTTATTATATCTCTTGATTATTATGTCACAGAGACATGCATTTAGAGATTTTTGTAAATAATTTGGATAATGAATCAGTATGCTAAAAGTAATTTACATAATTTTTTCTTTACAAATGTATGTATAGTAATTCAAAAAAGTATATAGCAACCTCAAGAGTAATCATTTTTTTGACAAAGCTGCTTTCTGAAATGTGCAATAAATAACATAATTAGCATATGAAAGTGGATGTATTGACAACACTTATTGTAATTTTTGTACATGAGTGTATCAGATGACAATGCACTTTTTAGGCATGTAAATATGTTTTTGTAACCAGATACATCAAAAAAAACTGATTACTCTGAAGCAGATAAACGCTTTTGATTTTCTGTATAAATGCGTGTGCATATAGTGTGTCTCAAAAAGATGTATACACACTTTCATACATTACCATACTAAGACATTTTGTGTCTCAAAGTTAATTCAAGTTTTATTCAGACGCTCACAGATGACGATACTGTGCAATGTAACAAAAATGTAGGAGCATTTTTGGATAAACATTTTACTGGGAGGTGTATGGGATATTGAATGCTCGCCACATCCGCTAGATTTCCTGTGGGAGAAGCACAAGATGTACATCACAAAACCAGCTACCATCCACAAATTCCAACAGATAATTGTTGATGCTGCATTGTCTGTATGGATGCTGATGAAGGATATTTTGAACACCTATTGTAGTATATCATGTTTGAAGTGTCCAATGTATAAAGAAAAAAATTCTGTCTAGCAATATGTCTTTGTCACTAGGCGATAGAAAAAAATGTGAACATATATTTTTTTTGGAACACCCTGTTATTGATAAAAATCATACCCATGGGGGAAAGTTAATACTAAGTGTTTACCAAAGGTTTTTTGACAAAGTTTAAAAATCAATCCTTTTAACTACATAGCCCCCAAACCTACAATTTCAAGAGTAGAAAACAAAAATACTAATAATGTACTAATAAAAGTGTAATTTTAGTTTTATGATGAAATGCATGTTGTAGTGAAACTTTTTTTTTTTAACAAACTACATAGTCAACTTTTGAAAATAAATATTTGTCATTTGCAATATAATGTATACAAATGTTATTTTACTGGGAAAACAATCTTAATTATAAAATGGATATAAATTTAGGATTTTAACACAAATTTTTTTTAAAAAGTGCCAAAAAGGATGATTTAACATGATACACACAATATTAATTATGCCTAATTTATTCTCAAAAGAGGGGATCTACAAATTAAAGGCAACAGAAAAAACTACATTGGAGTTGGTGTAAAAAGAAAAACAAAAAACATGGAAATTTAAATGGATAGACAGAGGCCTGGAAGTACCATTTTCAATTAAAATGGCCTATTGAATCATATTGCTTTACATTATTATCAAATTTGTTTAAGATGTCTAAATACTAGCCACATCTTTAGACATCAAACTGGAATTTCAGGAATTTTTATTATTAAAACACCTTCAGAAAGTAAAGGCAATTTATGGGTAAAATGAGTAAGTGACGAGGTATCATTTATTGGACTGCATCGCTTCTGTTTCTTGATACTGTCTTGTTAGATGCTTTTTTGGTTGCTGTGAGCCACGATTGCACAGGCTGTTGAATCTCATGATCACTGGCAAATCTTTGACTACTGCTTTTAGGGGTCCAAAGAGGCGAAAATCAGATGGGGTAAGATCTGGACTATGGTGGGTTGGTTGAGGTTCACAGTGTTGATGGTTGTCTGAACGCTGTGTGATCTTGTATTGTCATGCTGCAACCTGTAGCACTGTTTGGGCATCCTGGTCTAACTTCTATTAGCGTTTATTTTTATACCTGTCCACCCACTCATACAGTTTTTTGCACCATGGGTTTTCTCCATAATGCACCAAAATTTTCCAATGGATTTCAGTTAGCAGAACACCTTTGGCCTACAGAAATTAAATTACAGATTGCTGCTCTTTGATGCACACTGAGTGGCCAAGAAATCATGTTCAAGTACTTGTACATCACTGTTGCTTGGTGCATGGAGTTTTGTTGTATGTAGAAAGCACTAATGTAAATATTGCCTTTATTTTCTGAAATACCCTCTTATTAGAATTTTTGTGCCAGCATCTCCACTTTGTAGTTACAAAGAGGAAGGAAGCCTTATACAAGGCTTCCCAGAAAAGTACCATTCTTAAAGTAATGGTACTTTATTCTTGTTCACATTATAACTTTTATGTTAGGTGGTAGTGTATCTTAAAAAAGATAGTTTTTTTTTTTTTTTTTTTTTTTTTTTTACATTTTTGCAGTATTTTGTTTGTTTGTATCTACTTTTGTTGAAAATTAAAGTTTTTTTGCCAAAATGTGACATTTGTCAACCCCTGTTTTGAAGATTTCAAGAATCTTTGCTTTAGGTTTTTACTTGTATATAATTTGGAGAGAAAATCATTTTCCCTGCATGTTTTTGATTTCTTTTCTTTTAAAAAACTTTGCTGAAAAATAACTAATTGAAAACAAAGGTGTATTGTGAACAGCACTTTTCTTTCCAGTTAAGGTCTTTAGCGGCTGTCTTATTGCGGAGAGTTTTTACTGCAAAGTTTGATGAGGCTTGGCCACAGGTTCCACCCATTACCCAAAATGCAATAAAAGACCAGATTTTGGATCTTGTACGGAACGAACCAGATTCATTGGTTCGGAAAAAAATTTGTGATGTTGTTGCAGAATTGGCACGCAACTTGTTTGGTAAGTTAATTCATTATTAGAAAAAATAAATGGGTAGAACATAGAAGTAGTAGGCAAGGCTGTGGAGTGGTTTTACCTTTAATTTTGTAGGCCAAAAAAAGGAAATAATTAATTAGAAGGGATGAGAAATGAGTAAGCAAACTTATTTCTGTTCAAGTAGGAAGTGAGAAGTGCACAAATTTGTGACCAGTAGCTTGCAAGATCTAACAAGTTAATTGCATACAAGACATGATTTTGTGCTTTAAATACTTTGATCACATTTATTTTATTACCTTTTCCACTAATGTTGTCAAGGTCATTTTCATTAATATATATATATATTTTATATTCCTTTAATTGTTTTTCAAATAAGCTAAAAAGGCAGGGGTTACAATCACCACTTACTGAATTTAAAAAAGAAACAACCTGTATATGCAATTTGAAAATAAAATTGCAGATACAAATTTGGAAAGTCATTTGTTTAGTGTGTATCTCCAAGAATTATGTCAACAAGAAGTAATCCTTTGCAATTTTTATAATTTGACATATTTTATTCATTAGTTCTTTGGTTTGAAGAACAGCTGTCAGCAAGTACTTTATTATCTCTCTGGTGACAATTTTAGTATAAAATGAGACTAAAAAAGAAAATAATAATTTTCATTTTGGAATGTAATGAAATTTCTCATGTCTTCATTATACGTATTGGAATTTCTTCATCTAATGTCTTTATTGAGATAACTGAGAAAACCTATTGATTGTGCCTTTCTCATATAGAAAGCTGTTTTTTGTTTTAACTATCTTTTAATGTAACAATTTTTGTTAAATCTAATAAAGAAAGTAGAAAGTTATAATTTGTCCGATATATATGTTAATACTGCTGCTGTTTCTTTATCTTTTAGATGACGATGGTAACATGACATGGCCAGATATACTTGCATTTTTGTTTGAGTGTGCCAGCTCACAGAATGCAGCCCATCGGGAAAGTTCCCTTCATATTTTAAGGTATAATATGTGTGTGTGTGCATGTTTTAATTTAGAATTTCATGATGAGTTAATATTAAGTTGAAAAAATAATGAAAATCTATTTTCAATGTTAAAGTAGCTTGGTTGAGTTGATATATACTTTGGTATTGGTAGACATCAAGAGAGAAATGGTCCTGGCAACTAGCCATATTCCCTTCCTCATAGCAACTTGTGCAGTTTGGATGGAGAGTGGCCAAGTCCCATCGCAGCACGTACTCATGTAGTTGCTTAGAAAGGGTGGCATAGCAAAAGTCCCAACTAGAACTTTTCATTCTTAGATGTGGGAGGGAGTGCCTCAAAGAAGCCTATACAGCTGATCGGTGAAGAAGAGCGAAAAGACACCATACCAGGGAGGTACCCCAAACTGAGCCAATCCCCACCAGTCCTTGACAATAGCAGTCAGTAGTCTACCACTGTTTAAGAATACTCTGAACTGCAGAGATTAAGATTTTGTTCATTTTCAACATCCTGTTCTGGAAAATGTATTGATCAATGGATTATACACTATTTTTGAAAATTAAGAAAGAAACAAAAAATTTCAAAGATGGTTACAGTTTTGTTCACCAAATAATCAACACAAACTCTTCTTTATATAACAATTTTTATCAACGCAAAATGTAAATGAGTTACAGTAGGAACATATAAATTAGTTTTGGTATACATACGTACAAAAAAACTGGCTTGTGTCCATATCAGTTTTAGCTCTTTTAGGATATTTGTTTTGAAGAGAAACACTACAGATGGGTAGCTGCACTTGTTTGGGAGATTCTCTATGGTAGGATAGAGACCTTACCATCACAAATTCAGATGGCAGAATGGCTAAATGTGAACAGATGTGTGGTTTTTTTGGCTATGGAGATACTATCTGAAGACTAATTCATTGTCTGCCATGTGTCACAACCCCAGCAGATGGTTGCTGTCAGAATTTCAACACCTACACAATTTGTTTCTGATCTCTGTGGCTACAAGGAGGTTGGTGTCAGCCTTAGCCATATGCAGCAGGAGGCTGCTTGTGAGATGACCCATGGTATATACCCCCTTGACCTGCCTCCATAAGCAGGAGAGGTTGGACTAGAGCCATGTTCTCTTTACCAATGAGTTAGGATTTAACCTTCAGTGTGACACAGGTGTGTACTCATCTGGAGATAATGTAAAACAAACAACCAACTCACAAACATTATGGAAAGGAATCACTAGTGGTGGAAACTTGATGATATGGATGGGATTTTGATTGGATGAATGTACAGATCTGCATGTTTCATGGAGTAGCCTGAATGCAAGGTATAGGGACAAATTCTGGATCCCTTATGCTAGACCATACATAGGTGCAATTGAAGATAACTTTATTTTAATGGATACTAATGCTCATCGACATAGAGCATTGGCAATCAACTAAACCATTACTCATTATGGCCAGCACGTTTTCCTGAGCTAAATCTTATTGAGGATATTTAGGAATTTGGGTTGCCTCCCTCCAACCTTTTTGAAGATCACTCAAGAACTGCAAACATCTGTAATAAGACAATGGACTTTGTTGCCCATTGATCTCATTGATAAGGAGAATTACATGCAGCATGCAAAGTAGCTGTGAGTCGTGTATTGCTGTCAAAGGGGACTGCATCCCTCATTAAGTACTGAAATTTACATATTTCTTGGGGAAAATTTTCTGCATGAAAAGAAATTTGTGTTGATCATTTAATGAATAAAACTAATCATTCTTGAAATATTCTTGTTTTGTTTGCTGCTTAACTTTTGTAGGTCAGTGTGGTTTCAATATTTAATAAAAGCAAAATATTTTGGAAGCAAGTGCAGACATGATTCATTCATGGTTCTTTTTCATTCAGACTGCTTGGTTTCTTCTCTCCTATGGTTAACATTCCCAGTTACCTGATGATGACCATGGAAAGGTCATTTATTTTGCAATGATTATATTTTGTTTCTGAGAAATTTAAAGGGCGAATGGTTTATTTGTACAGAAGCTCAAACTTTAGCCAAGATTCATTTTGTGGATTGACTAACTGACAAAGCAGCAGCAACAGAAATTATAGTGTATTAATAGGGAAAGTAAATAATTCAGTGGTCTGTAGTATTTGTTAATGCATCTTTCATGAGGAAGAGCAAAAAATTCCTTAAAACCACCACCAACCTGAACCATTTAGTTATTTAAGTTCACTAATAAGATTTAATGTAGGCCTCGCTCAGATTGGACAACAGACATGATGATATAACTGAAGAATTTGTTTTCTCAATGAAATTAATCTAAAAGAATACAATGAAAGTTTCTCTATTTTTGCTAAATATGCAGCAATGAAGAAAAGCTGCTGTGGTTCATAACATTTTTAAAAACTAAAAATAATTTACGCCAATTTTGTCCGAAAAAATTGTTGAATTTTTTTTTTTAATTTTTAACTAATAATTATAATCTCATTGCTTTTTAAAAAATTTACTAAGGCATGAAGTAGATGCAAAGATGTCATTTTTGTTTTTGTGCAGAATTATTAATACAGTACTACCTGTTTATGTCGACACTTGTGTGTCCATGTAAACTTTGTTGACATTACCGATCCAAGATGGTGGTGGACCAACTGGTTTTAATAGTGTATATATATATATATATACATACATATATATGTATGTATATGTATATATATATATATATAAACTTGGCATGGACAACACTATGTATTTGTGCTGAGTGATAGTAGGTTGTATTGCCAATTTTTCTTTAATCAATCAGTATTGTCATTCACTTAAGCAAAGATATTCTTGTCTTGTAATTATGGTTTTTAAGCATTTTTCCTTTGGTAGGAGACGTGTTATAGAGTAAAGCACAGAGCAGCTTAGTCAATGTTTTCATTATGTTGTCTGTGTGCACTACTGATTATCTATTTCAAAAAAGCAAAAATGAGAATCACAAAATACTAAAACTCGTTTTTATTTGTAGGGCGGATATCCAATTCCTTTTGGGAGACTAATTATCGGGGCCCACTTACACTAGCTTACTTGTGCATGTCGGTTTTAATAAGATTAGTGTCCCCTTGTAATATTTAACTCGCCCACACACTTCTGAGCTAACTCTAATTTTACTGTTTTATCTAAACAAACATTCTTATGAGTTTTGTTTTGGCAAAAGTGATGATGCATACATGAATTCAGTGGGGAGAGAGCAAACAGCAGCTTTTTTGTTTAGTTTTTTCTTGTTTTTCATTTTTTTTTATTCAAAGCATGCAACACCAAAGATGTCGAAAAATTGTGGGTTTTTAAAATAAAGACATCAGGGTGGGAACAAAGACAGCATGTCAATTTATCAGGTTATCGTCTATGTCAATGACAAGATAGTGAGGTGAAATTGCAAAGGCAAAGAGAAGAATGGATCAGGACCTTTTTGTGTGGTCAATATATATACTTTTCTAAAAAAAATTTTCACTATCACAGTGGTTTGTTGTTGTTTTTTTGTCACAGATTTAACAAATTAGCCATCAAGTGAAATTTTGTTCTTATGTTATTATGAAATCACGTGTTAGTTAATATGTGATTTTTAATCTACTGAAAGTTTAATTTTTCTTTCTGTACCAGATTGAGAAATTAAAAAAATTCTTAAATAGCGTTTTTGTTTCGTGCAAAAAAAACTAAAATATTGAAATGGCTATGGAGAGTTTGAAGAATCATCAAGGCCAATGTGATGTTGCATTTGTTTTGTTTTCTTATTTGTGTTCTTTTTTTAAAATAATAATCTTTATTGTAAAGTATGTATTTACTAAGGTTTATAGCATTATTTCTCTACAGTTGCATCTCCACAATTAATGACTACATTAAGGATGTTTAAATCAGAGGTTCTATGACTATCAGCACCAGAACTTTAAAATTTCAAAAAATTTGGTAGCCAGCAAAATTTTCTAGTTACCAGCTCAAATAGGGTCACAAAAGATAGGTCAAGTGATTTCTTTTGCTTCATGCTGGAGTTCATGATTGCATTTTTTTTTTTTTTTTTCTGTAAGTGAAGCCTTATGTATCTTCTGAAAATGATTTTGGTTGGAATGGATGTGCTGTCTTCTAAAACCCTGTGGCTACTCCAAGTTGCCTGCTGAGCAGAGAAGGCCAGGAAGTTCAAAAGGCAATCCTTTTTGTTGTGAACCCAATGGCATGTTTGTATTGATTAAGTCTGTTCCAATGACTTTTACTCTCTATCAAAAATTGGACTTGCCCACAGGTTTTTATGCTGTTAGGGTCACTTCCTTCCTCTAATAGTATTATTATTTCTCTTATAATGGAGCTTTGTTCAATGTATTTTTGCCTAACAGATGTTGAAAAATAGTCATTAAAAAAGAAAAATTAAAGGAAAACTATCAAACAGAAGAAAAAGAACCAACAAACATGTCCACCACCATCTTTGTTGTTTGTTTACATCCTCTAAGCCAATTGTGTACGGCTCACCAAGATTCGTGTTGGTTCTGTCTCAGTGGAGTTTTTTTTTTTTTTTTTTCATGATCTCATAAGTGTGTTTAGTGAAAATTTTAAACCCATCATGTCTGGAAAATAATTTACAAAAGCAAGTATTGGAAAAGCAGCCAAGGTAAACAGGGAAATCATTAATATGGATGTTGGAATGCAAGAGATATGAAGGGTTGAGTCAGGCATATGTAGGTTGATCACTTAGCTGAGCTTCCTCTAATGTCTACAGGATGTTGTGTAATGCCCTAAAGCTTGTCATGAAAATGACATTAATTTTGGAGCAAATCAAAGGAGTGAAGTAAACTGTGTTCAACAGTTTTTCCTCCCTATGAGGAGATGCTTCACAACAGAAGTGGAAGGCTAGATAGCCAGCCCTTGATACCTTCTTTGTGAAGAAACAGGAAGCTTCCAGGAGTATGGACCACAGCCTGGTTCTCCTTTGCAGCAGTAGCTGCTCCCTCTCATCTCCCACCGCTTCCAGGAAAGAAATGTAGGTGTGCAGTTGGAGCACGGCAGTGGTGGTAAACAACAAGGCATGCTCCAACAAATTAACTGGTGAGTGTTGATTAAATTTAGTTTCATATGGCATGTATGTTAGCAATGTCTTTGTTTTATCTATAAAATGTATAATAACGTCTGCAGAGCCATTTCTGTTACCCAAGGAAACCGTCCTATAGCATTTATAGGGTAAGAATTGACACTGTTGGGAAGGAACACATCTCCATACCATAGACATGCTGTTAAAATGACTTATCTTAACAGATTAATCGCTTGACAGACACTTCGAAAACATATCTTGACAGTTATAAGAGGTATGATAGTAAACTTTTTACTTCCTTTGTTTCAATCCTGTTCACATCATCCTGTTCTTAGATTTTCAGTAGTATGCTTGCATCACTTCTGCGTGTCACATGTCACTGCTGACTTTTTCCTTAAAACTAGACTTAATGTGATTCATAAAATCAGTTTTCTTGCTGTTTGAGATCATAAATCGACTTTATTGAATCTTTTAGTTGTCCATAATTTGCAAGATAATGGTCCATACAGGTCAATTCATGTCTGCGCAGGTTAGGCCCTTACATTAGTCTGGTTGTGGTTTTCACTATTGGTATCACTGATGGTTATCATAAAAGATAGTATTTAGCTGTTTTGGTTGCCAATGGCAAGCTGGTAACCATATTTTTGGAGCGCTGATCATGACAATTCTTAAATGGCTTTATTATGCTAAAATTGCATCATTATATTGTAATACACATAATGAACACTGAATATTTTCTTTAAAAACTTAAGGTGATACAATAATTTTGGTTACCAATGTGATATCTAAAATGCCAAAGATAGGGAAATCAATATGATGGTTGGAAACCTATAAGAGGATATGCTACACACCAGATTTTTGTTTTGTGTGTGATTCTGGTCTGGCAATTTACAGTTTCTTTATGGCAAAATTCTTTTTTAACTGTGGTAGCATCTTTGTTTTTATGCCATGCAGAGTTTTAGCTTGTGCCTTCCTGTGACAGGGCTTTGCATAAATAATTCATTGATGATCATTCACATACATCACTTGTAATTGAGGTTGTGCAGTGCCATAGTTAATGCTAACAGCCATTGCCATTTCTGTCTCTTGTGAGGCCTGGTGCTTCCACCTTCAGCAGGAATTATTGTTAGCTTAGAGTGGACAGAAGTAATTGTATGAAATGTGGCACTACCACCTATAGTCAGGAGTGCACAAGATTCTGGTAGAGGTTGGTATTTGTTAGTTTATTATTATCTACAGACATAGTTTTAGTTAACATTGTTTGTTTCAGTGCTGTACCTAGTGTCTTTGGGAACCAGCAAACTCATTACATTGAAGTCATCAAAACCATGTTGTGTCGATGTCTGCAGGATAAAGAGAAAGCGGTAGGTGACGCATTCCATCGTATCACCTCACTAAACTTAAAAGATGAGAAAATACTTTAAATTATTTAATGTTTGAACTAAGTATTTAAAACAATTTGAAAGTCAGAATTTTTTATTATTTTTAAAATTATTTATTGTGTAGCACTAATTTTTTACATTGAAAACAAAAAAATTAAATTCAGGGTTTAAAGTTACAGTGCTGATGTGAAATTTTTCTACCAGAAAGCTTTTTTTTTTTTTTTTTTTATGTTTCTTTATCAATTTTCCCCCTTTTGTCAATTTTGTTAGCTTTTCATGTTCCAGCTTTTAGCCAGAGACTTTAACCAGTTCTAGTTTTGTTCCAGTTCAGTAGTTTTAGAAAATGTATAGGTCAGTTACTGGTTCATGAGCATTTTTATTTAAGAAATAAAGGTGACAGACAGGCACTAATATCTGTCTGTGTTATGTTGGGTTTTATGTCTTTTACAGAAAAATTAATTAAGATCAGGAACATAAAAATTTATTGAATAAGTACAAAAATAATAAAAAAAACTATACATCGGTTCCATATTATAGGCATTTATTGATGTTATTGATGCAAATGTTGATTACGAAAAACAATTGCATTAATTTGCCAGTTCACTGATTTTTATCAAACATCTTGGAACATCTCACTATGAGGCTATTCTCTATTGCATCACTTTTCATATTTGTTCTCAATGGACACAAAATAAATCACATACTTGAAAAGTTGTTCAGTTGAAACCAGAGTGGCAGGGACATAGAGAGCAACAGTCGCTTGTTCATAAAGTTCTGATTAATTATGTTTTTGTGTTTCCCAATATTGAAAAATACACACTTTTCTGTTCATCCTATGATCATTCTGAAGGGAATTTAACAGAGATTCATTGTGAACATTTTCTAGTTGAATTTGAGATCCAACTATTGTTGAAGTATTTTTGGTCTCTGGCTCTGATGATTCACTACTTGAATTTTGATTGGCTGTGGTACATTCTTAGTATCTTTACTAGTTTAATTAACATCTATTAAACAAAGCCAGAGTTCCTTTAGTTCCTTCATGGCCAAACCTTTCTTCACGTTCTCCAGGAGAATGTTATATCTTTAGTCTACAAATATTTCTACTAAAAACATAGGACTCTCAAATAGTTTTGTTTCCCTTTCATGCAACTGAATAGATTTCCTGCAAAGTGTCCCAACATTTTTTACATTAATTTGGCACTTAAGTAATGTACCATATAAATCCCCAAAAATTAGTTGTTGCAGAATCCTTGTGGCAAGTGATATGAGAGCAGACTTAATGTCTTTGATTATTCTCCAGTCATTTTCTTTAATATGAAGTTCCAAATTTGATGGTGCCATATGAGTGCAGAATTAAATGTAGAATTCCATCTAGTAATAACATCAATTATTGGTCTCCTCTATCCAATTTTCATCAGTACTGGTAGCATTGTGAGTGGTCTCAATTTTTTAACAGTAGTCCTTGCTTTTGCTATTAGGTTGTTACAAAGTTTTATCAATTTTTTTGCCGCAACAATGAGACTTCATATTGTTGCTCAACGTGAAGTTTATTAATCAAAGTAAGTTCCATTACAATCGATACACTTCTGCCATTGAGTTACAAGCACATTTGTACCATTTTGAAAAAAATCTGGATTTCTGGAGTCAATAAACTGTTGGAAAGTAGTTTCAATTGCTGCTTGGTTGAAGAAGGATTTCATATGGAGGAATCTGTCGAGGTGTTTGAAAAGGTGGCAGTCTGTGGGAGAAAGGTTTGGTGAATAGGCTGGGTGAGGGAGAACTTTGTACCCCAATGTATTCAGTTTCTGAAGAGTCACTTTTGCAACATGAGGACGAGCATTGTGGTGGAGCAGGATTGGGCCTCTTAGATTCACCAATGCCAGCTGTCGTTGAGAGAGTTTCCGATGAACAACGTTTAATTCACGACAGTACCTTTCAGCTGTGATGGTTTTGCCAGGTTACAAGAAGTTATAGTGGATGACATCAGTTGCAGTCCACCAGACAGTGACCATCTTTTGGGTGAAGGCTGGGTTTTGGAATGTGTTTAGGGATACCTTGTCTCTGTTGAGCCACTGTGCTGATCGTTTGCGATTGTCGTAAAGGATCCATTTTTCATCTCATAATGATTCGCTCAAGAAATAGCTCGTTTTTGTTTCTTACAACAAGTGAAGAGCAGATCTCCAATTGACAATTTTGTTCATTCAACTTGTGAGGCACCCACTTGTCAAAATCTCTCCAGCAATTTCTCTGTTTTTCTTGGATGAGCTTCAACTTTCATATGGTCGTCATCACAACTGGAAGGAGGTCCGCTACGTTCCTTATCTTCGAGCTCACATCTGATCAAACCTTTGCAAACCATCATTGTACTGTGCGCTCATTTGCTGTGTCCTTGCCCCATGCTTGCTTAATGTTACAAGTTGTCTCGCTCGCTTTTTGGCCTAGTTTGAATTTGTAAAGCAAAATGGCACGAAAAACCTTTCTGTCCGTGCTTCACTCAGAACACTGAAACATCCATTTTGTGATTTTTAAAAAGGTAGGTATTGCATAATGTATGCCATAGTACACGCTACAAAATGATATATAACTTATCTACACACACACACCTTTACAAGCTTGCAAAAAATGAACCACAAATTAACATGATATAAAAACTGACAAAATGTTTGTAACGACCTAATAGTTGCAGAGTGAGCAATGTGTTTAACTCTCTTAATCTCTACAATAGAAACTTCTTGCAGTATATTTCCTGTATATGTATTTTCAGTGTTAACATTTGCTGTGTTGTTATCATTATCATCAGTGTTATCTAAAATATCATTTTCATCAATAGTCACAATATGATTTTTTAGAATGACTTCCCTCAGTATAACTAAGAATGCCTTATGTTGCCAAAATTTTATAGCCTTCATTGTGTTACTTCCATTACCAGTTAAACTAAATTTTATTTGGCTCAATTTCATTGTCTTGCAACAGTACCTATTACAATGTCTTTTATGTGACTTGCAATGATTTGTTTCAATACTTTCATGCTCATTGTTTTTACTATTATTTTCCTGTTTAAAATATATTGAGCATTTATTCCTAAAAATTAACAGTCCCATCTCATTGCTCTGTCAATCTGGAGTCATACTAATGTACCTTGCAATTCTCTAGTCATTTCACTAACAAAATCAAGCTTTTTTTCACTACTTTTTATATCTTATCTGTGAATTGTAAAGTCTTGGATTCTTCAGTCCTACAATGATAAATTAGTCTTTCTTAAAAATAGTCACAGAACATAGAAAATGGCCTTATATTTGAGTTTGAAAACACTGTCTGTTATAACTTATATTTAGTGTTGTAGGCTATCAATAACACCAACTCACAAATAGTGTATAGCATGTCAAGCAGTGCCTGTGAGTGATGATCCATATGCCAGATGTAAAATGCTTCTAAATTGAGTTCTAGAGTTTTTTAGGTCAGTCATGTGGAATCATTTTTATTGAAAATCAGTAAAATTACTGATAATCAGTAAGATTACTGATAATCAGTAGAAATTATATTATAAATTTTGTAAATTACATAGGTTATATTATGATTATGTAAATTACATCATATTATACTCATCGCAATTACAATCAAAACTACATTAAAAATTCAGTCAATTATAAATCATTGACTGACCTAAAAGACTAACACACTAAATTTTACGCTGCTGATTTTTTGCTTGGCTCTTATTACTTCAGTCAAACTGGTTTGTGTAATATATTTTCCAAGGTTCAGTTCAGGTTCAGGTCTGCAAAAAATATGCAGTTCATTCCATTTTTTGGTTTAGTTCAACTCCCTGCTTTTAGCCATTTCTGTTTCTGATGAAAACAGTATGATGTATTCTAGCCAAGACTCCATCCTTTATTGAGAACAAGCTTTGTGGTGAGAACTATTTTTTAAATTCATTTATTTATTTTTAGACAATGTCTTGAAAGTAATTTTGAATTTGAGCTGTATTGCTCTTTGCATTGGATTTGCTCATGGAAAATTATTATCACTTTATAGTTTCTCCGAATATTTTTTCTACAGTAGTAAATTTGAAGGGGGAGTAAAAGGGTGAACTTTTGATGCTTGTATAAGACTGCGGCTTGAACAGATTTTTTAATATAAGTTGAAATTTAAAGTTCAACATGAATTCTCAAGAATTTTTTTTTTTTACAAAAACATTTAGATTAAAGTCATTTGTAAGATTAAATAAATATGATAAAAATATTTAAATGATTTAGTTGTATTTTAGATGTGCTGTCTAAATTATTTTTTTTTCATTTGCCAGCATTTACAACTGCTAGGTGATATAATTATAGATATGGAATAAATTATGAGTAAATGCTGCCTTCTCTCATGTGAAGTGATAAGATTATTTACTTATTTTGCAAGGTTATTTAATTTTGAGATTTTGTTCCTTCATGTAATATTTAAAATGATAAAATTTGAAAATTAAGATAGTTTTTATGTACTACTAACATGTTTGTATTGATGTTGAAAGAATATGACTTGGTCAAAATTGTTCCATTTTCTTAAAGAAATTGTTTGTTTGTTTGTTTTTTTAAAATATTTTCTATACTTCCAAATATTGTTTTATTTCATCATGAATACTAATACAGTAAAAGCTCTTTTAACTGGCTTCTGATAGCACTCATCATTTTTCCATTGTTTTCACAACCACTGGCAGGTGGTGCCAGCATATGTCTTATCAATTGCAAAAAAAGTGTGTACAGTCTTGCATCTGAACTTTCTCCAGCTTTTAGCAATGATTACACTGGACAACAGCCAATTTGCTACTGAGGTAAAAGTATGTCTTTTAGACTAATTCGAGTATGCTGTTTTCAAATTTGAAATCAGAATTAACCCAATACGTACGGATTTTTAGTTACAGAAATAAATGGAAATCTAATGTTATATATTTTGAGTGTTCTTTTTAATACTGTGTACACACAGCAGGCTACGCGGGAGAACCGGGACCCCTTGTGCTTGTGGAGTAACTGACATGATGCAAATCACTATAAGACCAAAGAATGGCCATCAAGAACAGACCGTACTCCAGGAAAATTCAATGTGCAACATGTGCCTCTGGTATGCCTGCAAAGAATATTTCTTCCGCCACTGCATATGGAGCTGGGCCTAATGAAGAGCTTTGTAAAGGCAATGAATGTCGAAGTGTGAGATTTCTTTATCTGAAAGAAAAATTTGGAGCGAATTTAACTGATGCCAAGTTGAAGGCTGGGATATTTGTCGGACCACAAATTCATGATTTATTTTCTGATCCAGCCTTCTGGTCAAGGCTTCACCCACTGGAGCTGGCTGCATGGGAGGCTTTCAAACCGGTCGTCCACAGTTTCCTTGGGAACCACAAAGCAGACAACTATGCTGAGTTGGTTTAAGACCTGATAAAAGCCTTCGAAGAAATGTATGTCACTGAAGTTGCATTTTCTTCGTTCACACTTGGGTATCTTCCCAGCCAACCTTGGTGCTGTGGGCAATGAGCAATGGAGACAGGCTATCAGGGGAGATTCAACTCCGACATGATGTGAGACTGTTATTGGTTTAAAATCAAGTACCTAAAGCATTTCTAAACCATTAATGTATACTTTATACAATGTGTTTATGTTGTTCAATCAATGTGTTTGAGCTTATGGATGACAGTTACTGTACAATATACAATGTGTTTATATTGTGAAATGAATTTTTGAAATTTTGTATTATGCTTGATTAATTAATAAACAAGGACTGAAAATGAAAAATCCTGAGGTGCCAGGTCAGTTCTGACAGCAGATTTGGAATCAGCTGCTTGATTTGATAAAGGACACCTACATAAAGCTCAGTAGCAGACGAAAAGTTATTTTCTGTTGTCCAGTGTTATCAACCCTTATCTAAGACATTATGAAAACATGGATAGTGATATGTTACAAACAAGTGGACAAAAGAGGAAGCATGTTGTGTTGATGATAACTCAAAAATGAGACATTATTCAGCAATTGGACAAAGGTGAGAAACGTAGCCAAATAATGAAGGACTTCAATGTTGGCTCATCGATGATCTACAATGTCAGAGTTGCTGAAGTTTGTGGCTAGTTAGTTCTGAGACTAGCAAAGCTGTTGATAAATGTTGTATTTTACATAAACCTAAGATGGAGCAATTGGACAATGTACAGTATGAGTGGTTTTCCTTGAAGCAATTGGAGGGAGCTGCAATTTCTGGCCTGATGTTGATTGCAAAAGCAAACGAATTTCATGGAAAAGTGGAATTGACTCAGAGCTGAGTTTTTTCTGATGGCTGGCTAGCTCGCTTTAAATTACATCACGGCATAAGAAGGCTAGACATGTCAGGAGATAAAGCAATCTGTCGATCCTGAGGTTGCTGACCAATATTGTAAGTTCTGGAAACTGATTGAGGAACATGGCTTAACTGCAGCGAACATCTACAATGCAGATGAAGCGGGATTCTCTTGGCACTGTTTGCCAACATCAACTTTTACTGGTGATGAAACTGTTGCTTCAGAGTTAAAGAAGAAAGATTGTTTAACTGTACTAATGCCGCTGGGGGACACACAGTTAAGTTGCTTGTGGTTGGAAAGTTTAAGTGTCCAAGAGCTTTTAAAGGTGTTGTTCACCTGCCAGTTGAATACAAGGCTGAAGCTAATGCATGGATAGATAAAGAAATTTTTCTTTACTGGTTCCACCATGTTTTTGTTCCATCTGTAAAGAACAATCTGGGGGAAACTGCCTGAAAATACAAAGGTTGCTTTATTGCTGGATAACTGCCGGGCTCATCCTTCAGAAGCAGAGCTTGTTTCTGGCAACATCTTTACTATCTACCTGCCTGCAAATGTAACCTCCCTTATCCAACCGATTGAATGGGGAATCATCCAGAATCTCAAGGCCATTTACAGAAGGAATTTTATGAGGAAGCTTGTAAACTTTGATGACACATTTCAAGAATTCCAACCTGTTTTCAGCATCAAGGATGCAATTTTTACGGTGGTTTGTGCATGGTCTGCTGTCAAGAGCACAACTGAAAGAACCTGGAGGAAGTTGTGAGCAGAGATGATGTTTGCCGAGGCCTTAATTTAAAGCAGAAGAAAATAGCAGTAAAGTAAATAATGGATGTCCTTTGTAATGCAAACCCCTCAAACTCAGAAACTAAACTTCAGGATGAAGAGGTGGAGGGATGGGTGAACATTGACTAAGAAGTTGAAGTGACACAAACCATGACTGACAGCCAGATCATTGACATGAGAGCATTCCTACTCAAGCTGACATGGATTCTGAGGAAGAGGACCATGGTCAAGAAACCAGAGTTTCTGGGGCTACAATTGCACAATGTTTGGTGACTTTTAAAGTTTTCTGAGCAGCAGTCTTCTTATTCTGCTCAGGAAATTATGCAGTTGCACATTCTGCATAATAACTTCCTGAAGAGAAGGCAGCTGACTTGGAAGTAGGCAGACATACAAAAAAATGTTCAGAAAAGCTTCAGAAGTTTGTATGGCTCCTACAACATCATAGCCTACAACTGATGGTTTTAAGTTTAAAATTTTGTAGTCAAATTGTTAAATACTGCATTGTAATTTAGCATAAGCTACAGTGACAGTACTGTTCAATCAACTATTCTCAAAGTTACATTTCATTTAACTACTATTAACTCACTGGTAAGTAGAATATATAAAATGTTTTTGCATACAGTATTTTTATGGTTTAAAGTTGCTTCATTTCATAATTTACACACAATCCCTTTCATCTTTGATAAACGTTCATATAACCAGCAACACCAATTCCCTGAGGGTGCCAGATAAAAGAGCTTTTACTGTAATAAAAATTGAAAAATACTGGTGATGTGTTATTTTCAGAAGTTAGAGAATTGGTTCAGGCATTTTCCATCACCTTAAATATTTGTGGTAATACAGCTAACTAATGAACACGTTTTAGGCATTTATCCCTCTAGCCACCAAGAAGAAACACCCACTACAAAAAATAACAACATTGTACACCAGAACAGTTCTCATCACTGAACCCTGTTGATGATGATAGGGAAAAGATCACAAAAACACACAAGTTCATTCATTCCTTGTGTTACTATCAATGAGGTGATGGGAAAGGCCCAAATTACCTAGTTACCTATGAGCAATAACTTTGGTACCTTTTGTTTCAGGTATGGACTGAGGCAGTGAAAGCCACATCAGCATTTCTGATTGTGAATACAAAAGAGCAAACAGTTTTGAATCATCACAGAGAACTACTGCCACTGCTTATGCAGGTAAGCGTTAATCCTGTTTAGGTGTAACAAATATAAATTCCATCTTGACAGAAACCTTAACTATTTTTTTTTTTTTTTTTTGAAGAAAATTATATTAAGAGAGCTTTTCTGGGTTTCTTTTGTTTGTTGTTGCTGTTTATTATTTTACTTCATTAGTATTATTTCTGCAAATGTATCCTCAGTTTCTGGTTTCATTGGTGACAAGTTCTATATGGTGTTTTGCCACAGAACTCACTGCAATATCTGTAACTGAGTTAGTAATTTTTGTCACAAGTAGAATGATGTGTTGTATGTGTGTTGTGTGTATTTTGGTAGCACACACGGGTTAGCAACTGGAGATTCCTGATTCAAATCCCAGCATCAGCATTGGCTGTCTACAGTATCTTGAGATACTAAAAACAAATATATATGACAATTAAGTTGTTTTGACTAGGGGTATAAAAATGTCGTAGTTAGATGGAAGTACAAGAAGAAGAAAAAATCTCTATCTACAGACCCTTTTTTTTAAAGTGTTTTTCCAGAAGCGCACAATTTCCTTAGCTCAATACAGCATTTCAATCATTTGTTTATGTTATTTTTAAATTTTGGTTTCAAAATATGCTCTTGATTTTTTAACCTACCAAACTTTTTAAGGGAAAAAATAACTGAATTCATTTAAGACTTAAAATATTTCCAGTGTTTCATTCTAAAGAAAGTTTATCGTTACTACCGTTGTTGTTAAAAATGGTTTGTATGAAATCCTTTAACATATAAATTTGCCCCTTTTGTTGGTTATATTCTAATTAAACTTGATGCCAGTTCTTCATTCTTTCTCTAGGGTGTTATCAAAAGTGTTCAAGAAGGAAATGAAGACAGTTTGTTAAAGTGTTTGATTGACTTAGCAGAAAATATGCCCAAGTATCTTCGCAGTCAGTTGGATATTATTCTCCCATTCTGCCTAAAGGTAAACCTTTTCTTAAACTATTTTTAAAAAGAGAGAGATAGAGTAAGCTGGAAATTTAAATCCCACTAACAGATTAGTAGATTGGGGAAGTGCAGAACATTGTCATCTTAAATTTATTGTTGCCTCTTCTGGTATTCCTTGTTTTATCCTAAATAATTATTAAATCTTTAATATTACATTTAAATAGTTCATAACAAATTTTTAATGTTTGTCTACAGACATGGCCAAAAATTTTTGTACCATTCTAAAATCATCTAATTTTGCTTGATAAAGTTTAATTAAAGCTGCTGAATTTATATAATAATGTTATGCTAACATATTGAAATGCATACCACTTTGTAGTTTTCCACATACTTAATGCATAAATGACCAAAATTTTAAAATTAAATTTCAAATTGTCAAACGTGTATACATGATTTTCGAAAAGATTTTATAAATCATACAGGTGAGACGCGATTAGAATTGTTCAGAAGCAGACACTTAGAAGTGGTCATGGGTATGATGTCAAGCTTTATGAGCAGAATTTAAGATGTAGAATGTGTTATTGTTGTTTCTATGGTGATGCAAAAGTTTTGGCCATGGCTGTAGTAATGTACCATTATATTGAGTAATAGTCCAATTATCATTTACAAACATTTTTTTAAATCTGAATATTCAGGGTGCATGAGGCTTTAACACACTTCTACTTAGATGCTCAAAGAAATAAGATGTTTAAATGTTTTCCTGCCAAAGTCGGGGATTAGCGCTCCAATGTAGTTTTTATCGTGCATAATAGATGGCTGGTCGGTAGCACCGGATATCATTGTATTGGCGAATGTCCTTGCGGGGAGGTGGGGGTTCCAAATCATCTGTCAATGTAAATGCCATCAAAAACCTTGGCAGGGAAAGAGTTAACAAGATTCTGTTTACCTTAATATAAAAAAGGTGACTATATTAAATTTGTTGTGTAATCTCTGTTAGAAAGTTTGTTTAATCTGGAAAAGAAAGTGGAAACAAACAAAATTATTTTGATCTCTCTCAGGTTGTGGCTAACACAAAACTTGACCAGGACAGACATCTGGCTCTTGAGGTGATTGTCACTTTGTCAGAAACTGCTCCAGCCATGGTAAGGAAGTACGGGAAATATATTCCAACTCTGGGTGAGTGTTTAGTACATGTTAATTTCTTCAGTACCTTAATATTTGGTAAATATTTTGAACATTTATTTTCACTGTATAAACACTCTTGAGGTGATTGTCACTTTGTCAGAAACTGCTCCAGCCATGGTAAGGAAGTACGGGAAATATATTCCAACTCTGGGTGAGTGTTTAGTACATGTTAATTTCTTCAGTACCTTAATATTTGGTAAATATTTTGAACATTTATTTTCACTGTATAAACACTTGGTTGCTTTATTAATGCAAAGTATTGAACTTTTGCTATATTTCCTAAAGAATGATATTTTTTTTTGTAATTTTTTGGTTTTAAGATCATTCATGAATTTGATTCTCAAATCTGGGAAAGGTGAATTGGTGAAAATCAAAGAAATATTTTTGAAATATCATTAGTAACAAAGAATTAATCTTTTAAGCTAAAAATTTAAAGAATCAATGCAATAGTGGTCCATCCAGTCAACATCTTCATGAAACTGAGAAGTGGAAAAACTGTTATCTTGATGTATTCTCAGGTGATCTAAAGCATCAATTATTTATACTGTTTTCAGCAAGTTTAGAAAATGGTTTTTATCTTTCATGTTTCCATAATTCTGATTGTTGATGAAAGGACCACTATTTGCAACAAGATTTTGCATCTACTAGACTAGTTCAAAATTTTGCTGCTGTTATGTCAAAAAATACAAAAGTGGTCCACTTGGCTAAACCTATGGATAGAGTACAATTTACTGTTGAATAAACCGCTCTGAAATTTAGAAAGCAAAGAAAGGAATAACTCTAATTTTTTGTTAGTTTTTTTAAAACAGAATTAAATTAAGAAAATAAATAAATTTGTATATGCTAAAGAGATCTACAGCCATGGCCTAGAATTGTTTAATTTTGCTTGATAAATTAAACTGGCTGAATTTGCATCTACACAAATTGTCTGCACGCTTGATGAAAAAATTATCTAAATTGGAAATTTGGCAACTTGAAATGTAGCATGCAAATACTGATTTCCAAATCATGACATCATGTGTGGCTAGACAATTATAAATATTTAGAAGTGTTCATGGATACAATGTCAAGCTACATGAGCAGGATTTAAAGATTTTCTTATTGTTATTTCTAAGATGGGCTGCCATTGCTGTACATGTTATAAGTTGTTTTGTATAGGCATTGTTTATGAATTATTGAATAATATTCTATATTATAGAAAGATGGAAAAGATTTTAAATAACATGCAAATGCAACAGGTAGCATTCATAGCATCAGACAAATGCTATTGCGTCCCAGCATCATTTTCACCCAGTTTAACCAGTTTTTTGCACCACTTTGTTCTGAGTGACTCTTTAATGTTACTTTTCATTATTAAAACCTTATAAAAATGAGTAGAAAACACTCAGAAAGTGATAGCTATGTAAAAAAAAAAAATAAGGTAAAGTATTAATCTAGTAGTAAAACTAGATGTTTTGGGATGCTTTGATGCTGGAGAATGGGTAGTGGATATTGCCAGAGTGCTGGGTCAGTGAACAATTTGTGTTAATACAGATAGATTTAAAGAATGTGCTCAAAGTGTGACACCTTTAAAATAACTCATAGCAAAAGTGGAGTTATGGAAAATATGGCAAGACTTAAGTATTTGGATTGAAAATCAAAATCAATGTAATGTGCTAATTAGTTTGGTTGATCAGAGAAATGTTAAAAGTTTGTTTGAAGACTTAAAGAATATGGTGAGAGTTCAGAAATGGAAACTGTTGGTGATAGTCAGGGTTGGTTTGAAAGCTAGAAATTATCCTAATGTTTTGAAAGCAATTATTGAAGGTCTCAACAAGCATTTGATGTAGATCAGACAGCTTTAATAGAAGTGTATGTCAGCAAGAACATCTAATTCAGCACGAGAAGACTGACAGGTTTTAAACCTGCCAAAGATTGCCTGCCTCTTTTGCTTGGTGAGACAATTCAGGAGAGTTTAAGCTCAAATCCTTACTGATGTGCCACTCAGAGACACTAAGGGCTATTCAAAACAGCATTTCACTGTTGTTTGGCGATCAAACAAAAAAAGCCTGGGTAACAACCAGAATTTTTAAGCCCTGCTGTGAAGGAATATTATGCCATAAACAAGCTGTTACACAAGGCACTGCTTATCCTGGACAATGCCTCAGGTCATCCTGTCAACTTTAACAATTTATCTGAACATGTTCAGGTAATTTTTCTACTACTCAACATGACTTTCTTGCTTCAACCTGTGGATCAAAGAGTTTTAGCCACATTTAAGACTTATTATTTACATCATACCTCTCAGCTCATCAAAAAAAAACATGAAAAAGGTTGACAATGTGGACTTTGGTGTGACTACAAAATCATGAAAAGTGATGTGAAAAATCTGGCCTGAACGTGTCACTGACTTCAAGGATTTGAAGAAACAATGCCAGAAATTTTTTGAAATTGTGAGGATGTCAAGTGAGTTGGGTTTGACGACGTAGAGAAGCCAGATGTGGTGGAGAGTTGCTTGAGTCTTGTGGAGAGGACTTATTTAATAAGGATTTGATGCACCTTAAACAACAATGAGCTAAGGAAGAGGCTATAACTGTTAAAACACCACCCCCTCAAATAATAATTCCAAAAAGATTTGACTATCTGGAAGCAGCAATGACCATCTTTAATGATAATGATTACAGTTAACAGGCTAATAATCAATGGTATTAACTGCTATAAACGTGAGCAGCATTCTTTGGACAAATTTTTTTAACACCCAGAAAAGAACCAGCTTTCTTTGATAAGCATTTAGTTGGCTAGTTTCATCCTCAGATGAAGAAGCAGAAAATCTTGGCCCTTTGACCAAATAATAACTAAATTCTTATTTATATCTTTGTTATCTTATTTGTATGTGTTTTAACTTATTATAATACAATTTTTGTGAGAAAATTTTGACCAAAAATTTCCCTCAGGAATGTAATCCTCATTTACATCATTAGGTATATGTTAAAATTGAGTTTGCTTTACATTGTTTCACTTAAAGTCACTCTTTCCAGGAACACATCTTTGAAATATAGCAAGGATTTCTTGTATTTAAATTGGAGTAGATGTTCATGTACCTAGATCTGGATATCTCTTTACAAGGAATAATTATCTGAAGTTGTTGATTGTCCAAAATAAAACTTTAGGGGGGAGTTAATTGTAGAAAAGTACATTAAAATAATATTCCAGTTAACTAAAGAATGGTCCCTGGTTTTTCAAAATCAGAAGTGACCAGGTATAACAGCATCCTTTGTATATTATAGAAATATAAGAATTAGCATAAAATGAGGAAGCTCTGATACCCAGGCTGCTTAAAAGATTTTTTATTAATTGGGAACACTGTAAAATCATCATCTGTTGAACCTTAAAAAAATTTAATCCAGTCTGTCTATTACATGAATTATAATTGTTCATGGTTTTGTTTGGATTAATCCATCAGAAGGTTTTAACCATCTTTTGCTAACACTGGGTGGCTTCTGGATGCAAAGAAATTACTTTACTGCTTTACCTTGGAAATGGAAATATTTAGCAAAAAATGTGCAAATTTTGCTGTGATGAGTTCTTTTTTTTTTTTGGTGTTGTGCAGTGTTTAGGGGTGTGTTTGTGAAGTTGCATATGTATGTGGGTGTAGCTGGATCGGTTCCACGACCGGCCGTCTCAGATGTTTACAAGTGAGGTCTTATTTCGGCCTGTTTTGTTTAGGGTGTACCTCAGCCTAGCGAGAGCAGCGGGCTACCCAACTCCTTCGTATTGCACGCAGGAGGGGTAGGTTTATCCTGGCTGGACTCTCTAGAACAGAGTTTTCTCTCTCTATGTCCTTATTCTGGAGGGGAAGTTTGGGCCACTGTTTATTTTTCAAGTTTCCAAAGTGGAAGGATGGAGAGAGTTCTATTTTTATTTTTGTAGGACGATGGATGGGGACATGTTCTCCCTCCATTTTAATTTTTATTAAGTCCTCCCTCGTGGGGGAATCGGAGATTCCCGATGACATCAAAGTAGAACAGAAAGTCTTTATGACTTGTGTTCTCTCTTCTTCCAACGTAGGGGGATGGAGGTTCCCTGGCAGGTGGTAAAGCCGGGAAGTAGCACGTTTGCTGTGGTGTTGGTCATCACAGCATTCGCTGCCCCATTCCACACCACATTATTTATTTCTTGATCATCATCTTTTATTGGACTATATAGTGTTTGTTTTAAACGAAGAAAGACTCATGGTTAGTCCATGTGAGCATTATAGGGGTGGATTGCTTTATAAATAAATAGAGGCTTACACTGAAGAAGGGAAGGGGTGGGATTTTAATAAGATAAGTTTTATCATGAGTAAGTTTTAAAGTTTTGTTTCAAAGTGATCGAGGATCACTTAAGAGTTAATTAACATCAAGAAATCCTTTAAGGATTTATTAGGAGATTAATGCAAAAGAAGAAGGAAAGAGAGAGAGCAAAGAAGAAATAGAAAAAGAAAGGAGAAAAGAGAAGAGGAAATCTTTTCCAGTATCCTATAATAATTCAAAAGTAATTAAAAGACATTTAAATTAGACATAGGGATGGAGAAGGGGTGACTCATGGTGGTCGATCTAAGCTAAGAGTTGAGGTTGGGGAGTTGTCAATGTGTATGTGCAGATTTTTGTTTGTGGTGATGTATCCTAGTGCATTATTAATTAGCCAAGTGGAAGAGAAAATTTGTCTGTCATTTATACTAGATTTCATGACTGCATTTTTCTGATGTAACCAATTAGTTACATAGTTTTGGAATAGTAATTTCGTTGAGGTAGGCTGACCGCCTTCTAAAGCCTTCCGGCTACCCCAAGTGATCCGCTGAGCAGTAAAAACCAGAAAGTTCGAAAGGCAGTCCTTCTTAGTTCTATTATTGAAACCAAAGATGCGCCAGAACGACGTAAGTTTGTTCTGGGGACTTTTAATTTTGAAAATCAGATCTCGGACTAGGCACCATAGTTCTATGTTCAACGGACACGAGAACAAGCAATGGATTGCCGTTTCATCCTCCTCGTGACAGGCGAGGCATTTGAGGGAGTTAGTTAATTTCCATTTATGTTTGTTTTCCCTTGTGGGGAGAACATTCCTTATTAATTTCCAGTGTATGTCAGGTGTATATCCGTCCACGAGACGATTAATGAAGCTAGTCCAAATCCTGTCCCATGGAAGTGGTCCTGAAGTGAGGGTACCTTCCCACCTCTTCCTATAATTCGGTTCCTTGATGGGTCGTGACGACAGGAAGAGGTAGATATCTTGCTGGGATAATTTGTCTAGTTCTATTTTAGTATCTCCTAGGCTTACGATGTTATCTGTTCCTATAGAGATGTTACTAGTGATCCATTGCTGGAGTGCGGTTGTCGGTTAGTAAGTTTTTCTGTGCTCTATATAGTTTTAGTTTATTAGTGAGAACATTGACCCCGTCGAGGGTGTCAAATGCTTTCGCTAAACGGGAAATGAAGAGTTTTTGCCATCTTGGCCTATCGTTTACGTTTCTTATGATATCTATTATATTTAGTATTTGTTGAGCACCTATTTTGCTCTCTAGATTTATTAGGTTTAATCCGCTTTGGCTCTGGGGGAGTCTAGTTATTTGTTTATCTGCCAGGTGTTTGTGCCCTTGCCACAGAAACTGAGTTAACTCAGCGTCTATGGCGTTGCGCACCCAGCGTGGCATCCCTATTATTTTAGATTTATAATAGATTTTGGGGGCGAGGTAGGTATTTACTAATTCAGTTTTAGTAAAGAAGGAAAGGTTTAGCGAGGACCATGCGGTTAATAAAGCATTGACTTTATTAATCACAGGTTGCTGGTTGTCATGCAGCGTGTTTGTTTTGTATTTTACTGGGAAGTAGATTCCCAGCAACTTAATTTTTGTCTTCCACCCGGTTGATGTTGTATTGGCGCAGCGGTTTGTTACTGCCCCCTAGCCATGCTGCGGTGGTCTTTCTTTTGTTTATTTTTGCCCCAGAGGTCCTTTCATAGACTTTTTCCTTCAAACTCAAACTTTCTTTTATTTCTCCATGTCTTGCAGGAAGGATCTGAAGGATTGTTCTCCTTCGAGGACCTCATAGTCCTTCAGATCCAGCTGTTCGGTGCTTGGTTGAGGCTTTGCTGAATCAACATAAGTAATTTTTGATGTGGATGGCTGAGGTTCCATCCTGTATATTACTTGCACAATTTCTGGGATAGTAGAAGAAACAAAGAGTTCAAACTAAGGGGCACCGAAAAGTAGGCTAAGATCGAAATAATCTTAAAGTGCCGAAAAAAATTTAATATGGGGGGGAAAAAGAAAATTTACTGAGTTATTTAAGAAAAAAAGTAAATCCTATAAAATAAACTAAGTGTTCAAAAATTATCAAAGTTATAAAATTACTCAAAGTTTTGAAAGAAAAACTAAGTTCTAAAATTTTTAGAGTTCTAACAAAATAATCTAAGTATTTTAAAAATAAGCAGATAGAAAATAAACTGAGTCCTAAGAATTAAACTAAGTTTTAGGAAAGATTAAAGTTATTGGAGAAAAAAACTAAGTCCGCAAAAATTAATTTTTCCGGAAAATAAACTAAGTCCTATCCTGAAAAATAAATCTAACTAGCAGAGGGGTGTTCCGGAGAACCTAACACGTGAAAACCCAACACAAATAAAACCAAACTTATACTACAAAATTCAAGAACAAAGCGTTCGCGTTACTAATTAACAATGGAGTCTAATCTAATCAAATTCCAAAAATTGGCAGTTAATAAATGCTTGAGTTCTTAACCATTTGTCTGTTTTAGATAACACTGGTCAACAAAATTAAATGTATTATACTCATTATGAATGCAAACCAACTTTTTTAGACTAATTTTTCATGCTGATTTCAAAATATTTACATATTTGTACATATGAAATCATTAACGTAATAAATAAGGGCATATTATTTTTAGAAAGTAAATGAGTTTATTGAGTTAAAAATCATCACTATCATTCTACAAAGAGTGAATACACAAAAAATGGGTCAGACAAAACAGACAAAGTTAGACCAACAGAGTTAGAAACATTGTGATTTGGATTTCCGGCGGTGTTCCTGATCTGGTTGATCACGGTAAAGTGTCCAGCAGTAGTCAGCCAGCATACTATCATTCCAGAAGCCCTGGTACCGTTTCTCCATAGCACTAATGTCCTGGTGAAATCTTTCACCATGTTCATCAGTCACTGCTCCAAGGTTATCTACGAAGAAATCCAGATTGGAGTCCAAGAAGTGAACTTTCAGTGACATGCGACAACCCATTGCTGAGTAACATTTCAGAAGATCCTCGATGCCATCCTTGTTGCCCAAGAAATTCTCACAGATCCAATTGAAAGCATTCCAGGCAGGCAGTTCCAGTTCATCCAGTGTTGTCTTGAAGTTGACATCTTTGAGTACTTCTCTAATTTGGGGTCCGACAAAGATACCCTCTTTCAACTTCGCCTGTGTGATTTTGGGAAACTTTTCTACAATATACTCAAACCCTCTGGCATTTCTCTTCCCTAGTGTCTTTACATCAGTCCAAGCTTTATGTGCAAAGGAGGCAATAGGACATTACATGGATCTACAAGAGGTGTATTCTTGACGCTAGACGGTCCTGGCTGGTACGATGTTCTTGTCTGCCAGTTTGATTCTGAATAATGTCTGTCAGTTGCCCGACTAACCCATAGACACAAGAAACAACAGTATTTTGTGAAACCTGACTGCATTTCCATTAACATTCCAATGACTTTTAAATCTCCCCATATTTTCCATGAGTATCTTTCATAGGCAATGGCATGAAGTAAAAGTTCCATATTCTCATATGATTCATGAAGATGAATGGAGTGTACAATAGGAATGGAGGGCTTCAAATTACCATTATGGAGAAGTACAGCTTTTTAAAAAAAACATCTATAGCTTATAAATCATCTTGATCTCTGGTGTTATTGTACGTTTTTGAGCTTTCACAATAAATTGTCCACAGACATAACAAAACACATCAGGAGGATTTCTACACTGTAAAACAAGTAAGGAAATAGATACAAACGGTTATACTTATATTGAATTTGAGATGATGAAATATTGCATCAGACCAATTATGGCTGGACAATTTGAGATGTTGAAATACCTATTTCATCAGACAAAACTTGATTGGTTAATTTAAGATGATGAAATATTGCATCTGAACTATGCAGCAATGAATAATGTAGTTTATTTTAAAGGTATGTTTCCATGATGTAAATGAAATACATGCATACACGTCATTAATTGGAATTTCTATATAATGCATGAGCTAAAACCAAAAAACTTTCTCATCTTGAAAACTGATGTCAAAAAACTAATTGTATATTTGAAATCAGCATTAAAAACTACACTAAGTACACCTTGACATATGCTTGATGAAAAATACTTGTTGACCAGTGTTATTATTCTTTTAATTTTGATTGATTTCTTCTCACAATGCAGTCTATTAGAATTGTTGTTTGCTTCAAGCATGTTTTCTTTTTTTAATGGTGGCTGGAATGAACTTTTGAGAAATGCAGTTTTAAAAATTTGTTATTTTCTATAACCCCCTACTAAACTGGACTTGAAACTGACAAAAAGAAAACCCTGTGCCATCTCATATTTTATGATAAAAAGAAAATACCTGCCAAGTTTGAAGGGATCTGGATGAGAAAGAAATGTGCTGGTGCTGCCCAAAAAACACAAAGCAAACTTGAAATGGGTTTACTAAAACACATTTTTTGTTTAATTTAGAAATAATATTGTAGGAAGAAACTTGTTATAGATGAATACCTAATTTTTTTTTTAAAAAACTGAAAAATATACCTTTTGTGCAGAAAGTTATTTTCAAGCCAAATAGCTTGACACAACATGGATGCCCTGCTTGACTCCAACTGACCAAGTTTCTCTGACCTTTTGTGTTTTTATCTTCAGTGATGCACACACTGAAAATGATGGTTGACCTCGAAGAAGATCCCACTTGGTCTGAGCAGGATGAAGTGGAAGATGATGATAATGAGAGGCAAGTACAAAAAAACAATGGTGGGGGGTTTTCTATAAGGATAGCTATATATATTTTTGTTTGTTTACAGTAGTTTTCAAATCACAGTGGTTTCAGAGAAGTGTATCTGAATTGCCACTTTTGTGGCAGTGATCATTTTAACTGAATGATGATAAGTTTTAGCAAAACAAAATGGCTGTAAAGCACAAAATGGTAGCTTCTTACCAGAACTACCTGACATTTTCTAGCATACAAGTCCAAGTGTAAACAACAGTGCAGTGTGAAATATTTTTCAATATTTGTTTTTTTTTTTTTGTTTTTTTTTTGTTTTTATAATGTTCAAACAAAATTTCTGTACTGTTATGTCTTTTTTTTTTTTTTTTAGATTTGGTCAATTTAAAAAGTTGCTTGTGTGACTTCATGCAAATTTACTATTTTTCTGATAACTCATCTCCTCCTCCCCTCTCTAAATAGGGTTGGATATAGTTTTCTTCAAATGAATTTTTTTTTAATTCCTTTGTTCTAAATTAAAATAATTTTAATCAACTTGCTTTAAGAAGTTCAACTTTTTATTTAAGTAAAATAATGGGACATTTTAGTTCCAGGTTCTTTTCAAAAGCTTAGTGAATGAGAATATGAAAGATTACTTCATCTGAGGGAGAGGTTGGAATTAATTTTCACTTCTCTGAAACAGATATGTTGAGTTGTCAATTTAAGTTTTCAGACTTGGAGGGATCATTTGGTTTTTACCTATGTGGATAAATTAAAAAAAGCTGTCTGCTTGTTATTTATAAATATAGCTGTTTGTGTTATAACAGCACTTTCATTTTTTTATCATACAGAAAGAAAGAAATAAAGATAAAAAATTACAGCTATTGTGACACAACACACATTCACCAAAAAAATTTGTAATGCCTAAGAAAATTAATTGTTTCTCAAAATGATTTTTAAAAACCATTCAGGCTTATGGGTAGGGTGTACTTTTATTTTACTATACTTCTGATACTTTGAGTTGAAACGATTTTTTTTTAAATACCCCTTCCTTTTTTTCTGTTAATTTGATGGCAGTTGTTACTATGTATAGTGACAGATAATGTTAACTGTTTCGATTTCTTTGAGGGTTATAAATGGTATGCACAGTTTTGTCATTCTTGAATATTGATAGTAATGCCATCGTTGGAGAAAATGCTCTGGATCGTCTGGCTTGTGCGCTTGGTGGGAAAACAATCCTTCCTCATGTTGCTGCCAATTTACCACAGCTGATGACCAGTAGTAAGTATGCTTTTACAAACCTTCAGCTTATATGGAATGGATTCCAGTTGTGTTGATGGAGAGGTGGGGTGAAGTGCACAAAAGATTGAATGTGGATCTAGCAGTTGAATAAGAGTCTGGGAGGGAGGTGTATGCTGAGTATATAGGATATTTAGTTGTTGCTGGCATGCTGCTCTTAAAGCAGTCGTATCCACCTGTTTTGATAGGTTTGCTTTAGCAATGAAAGTAAACTCCCTAAGTCACACAGGAAATGATTTTGGCGAGATTTGAAGCATGTGTTTACATTGCCATTTTCAATCAAAATTATAAGTGGGAATGTCTTCGAAGTTAAAGAATAGCAAATAAAAAATTTTTTACTGCAAGTAAGTGAAAATTGTGTTTATGGAGATGGAGTCAAGTGACATTGGGTTAGGTTTTGAAGGATTTGCCAGAGGTGAAGTGCAAGTAGCCATAGAAAAGATACGAGACAACAAGAGGAAGCTCTAGTCAAATCAGATATCAATATTTCTGAACCAGATGACTATGGTGACAGTATTTAATAATTTGAATGCAAAGTGGTTTCGTGATCTGAATGACAAAAATTTACCAGATTTTGTGGGAAATATAGGCCCTGTGAACAAACTGCCATTGGATGCAAAGCCTTTAGATTATCTTTTTTTGGTTTTACCTCTAAGTTATTTTGAAATGCTTGCTGTAGAAACAAATAGATGTGTTGAACAAAAGAAGAGACAGAAAGTTCCAGACCCAAGGTGGCAGCCAACTATAGTATCAGAAATGAAAGCATACATTGCAATCAATATTATAATGGGAGTAAAAGAAATGCCATGCATTTGGTGTTACTGGGTTCAGACAAATGATATGGAGACCCATATGTTTCTGAAATTATGCCTAAAACAATTTCTGAAACTTAATTAGTACCTTCATGTGAGGGTCACCTCTGATACAACTGGACATGACAGTCCCAGGCATGACTCTATTTATTAAGTCTACTTACAAACCAGAAAGAGAATTAGCTGTAGATGAAGCTATGAATGGCTTCAAAGGGAGAATTTTCTTCAGACAATATATGCCCGTGAAACCTACAAAATAGTGTTTAAGGGTGTGGGAACTTTGTGAATCTTCAACTGTAACTTTGATGTTTACACAGGTAAAAAGAAGGGAGGCTGCCAGACAACATGATATTGTTTGGGACCTTTCTAAGCCATTCCATAGGGAAAAAATCATCACCTTTATTATGCCAGATTCTTTTCTTTTATTTTACCTGAACACCTGAAACTCATTAACACCTTCACCTGTTTGACCATTATGGCTAATCACAAAGGACTGCTTAATGAAATTAAAAGGGGCAAAACTGAAAAAAAGAAAATGAGATATTTTGGAATTTCAAAAAGGAAATATGCTGGCAACAGCATACAAGGATGAGAGACATTTAGTTTTTTATCAACATCACAGTCACCCCATGAAGGTGAAGGAAAACCTACCTGTAATTTAACATACAATCAGTATATAGGTGGGGTCAACAAGCCTGACCAATACAGATCCTACTACCCAGTTTTCCGTCCTGGCAAAAAATGGAGATATCTGATCTGGTTTATTTTCAGTCTGTCAATTGTGAATGCCTACATTGTTTACACCAGGTCAGAGCCCCTACAATTCCAGGTGAATGTTGTTGACTAGTTAGTAACAGAGTTCACCTGTAGAAAGCATTGAGCAGGAAGGAAGTCAAGAGAAGCTGATCAATATTCTGGCAGATTGGATGAATCTTCACAATTTGGAGAAGATATGCCAAGAATACTCGCAGCAAAACAAAAAAAAAAAACACCTGCCAGCAGATCTGTAAAAACATTGTTCAGGTGTGCCTTTTGTGATATTCCTTTGTGCAAAAATAGTCATTTTAGTATATTACCATGACAGAAACTTTATAAACCACTAACAACATATTATTTTTAGGTTGGAATGCCTAATTTGCACGCATGAACAGTAAAGCTCATTATCAATTAACTCTGTTTACCTGTGTAGGTGCCTAGAAATATAAATTTTGAACTCTCTAATTTTTGTCATTTCAATGTAATTTTAACCTTGCAAAAGTATGATCAATTCAAAATGACCTTCAACAAACATATTCTACTCTGAAGAATATACATACAGTCGATTATTTACCTGTTTTATCTGGAACTTATAATCTTATACATCATAATGACAAAAAGAAACAGCCAAGAAGATTCTTAAACCCTTTTTGTTAATTTTTAAAATAAATTACCTGCAAATGTTCTTACAGTAAACTCTATAAACAATGGCTGCCATTATTATTGAATATTCCGTTATATGGAGTGTCCATATAAGTAAGGTACAAGGGAGTTGTAAATAAGTAGAATATAAAACGGACGTGTATGTGCTGCCAGTTTAATCAAAATATTCAAAAAATGCATTTACATCAAGTTGCATATGGAAAATATGCATAAATAAAACACAATCCACTTTTAAAAAATATGCACAAGTTATATAGAACATATGCATGAATATAAAACAATTATATTTTTTAATGTATGCACAACACTTCTCTTCTGTTACCTCCTGCTGCTCTGGTATTGTTGTTTCAATTGCTATATCAGGAGAACGATTGACAAACCAACATCGCACTCACTCATCAAAACATTCCTGCTTGGGCCCTTTCAAAATTTCTTGACTATTTAAATTTTATCAGTAATGTTAAGTGTATTCCTTTGTTTTTCTCCAGTACTTTGTCAAATTTAGGAACCATTGTTGAGGGGTGCAAAAGTTATCGTATGATAAAAGATGAGAGAAATGAGCCATGCACACTTCCAAGATGGTGACTGTAAACAAACTTAAGTTGGTTGCCATGTCTGCTGCCAGAGCTGTGGCATATGCCGTTAGATAGAGTGCTACTATATCCAGAGTTTACTGTATTTACTTGTAATTATCACACCTTGATGTGACATGTAAGTGTCATTTGAAGACTTGAACAGACAGAGACATTATCATTTCATACCATGTCAAAATTTCATCCATTTATCTTGTATTGTTGTAAAGAAAAGCTTTAAAAACTAAAGGTACTTAATTTCGCTATTTCATCCTATTTTATATGAATAAATAGACTTCTTAAATTATTAGTAATAGAGATGCTAAAGGGTTAAAAGAAAGAAAGAAGAAATGTTGGAGTATTTGAATTGAAAATTATCGATTACATTGAGTGATGGTGCCAGTTTGTGTGTGTGCATGTGTTCTAGGTTAGAATGGCAACTGTTTCCATAACATGAAGGTTTATTTGCTTTTACCTTACCCTACTGGCTTCTTCTGTAGCTCCTTCCCACATTCAGATCTGGGTGTTTTCGTGGGTTTTACAAAACAAACTAGCTGCCCAATCAATCGTCACTGCTTTAGGAGAATGCACAAGTACAGATTGCCTGTAATGCAATTGTGTTTAGTGTAATTTCCAAGCAGATATACATGCAATCTGAATGGCTAATTTTTCACTTGAGAAATCCTCCTAACATTTCTTTCTCTTATGTCATGCTTGAGAACAAATAGCAGTGTTCCTGTTCTCCTTGATGAAGAAACAAAAATTATTTAAAATTAAATATTTTTGCCTTATTTTAAGGTCAGTTAAAAACATGAAAAAACAAAAGCGGTTACTTTTCTTTGTAGTTCTTTCTTTAGAGCTTTTAAATATTAAAAAAAATTTTTTTTAAGCTGATTGGCGACACCGCTATGCGGCATTGATGGCAATTTCAGTTTGTGGCGAGGGCTGTCATACACAAATGGAAGAAATGTTGGCCAATATTGTTGATATGGTTCTACAATTTTTGAAAGACCAAGTAAGTTGGTACATTGAGTGCTTTTGTAGGGTTCACGCAAGTCAAGAAAACCTGGGAAAGTTGTGGACTCTCAGTGGTCTACTGAATTCTGAAAAGTCAATGAAAACAGTTTGCAAATATCAAATTTTTATTTTGTTGAGTCATGCTTTACTTAAAGCATACATGTGAAATTTCTATTTTGAGCTTTCTCTAAAATATAATCTTTTCTCCCCATAACCATCCATTTCAGAAAAGTAAATTCAGTACTGGTAGACTTGCTACAGAGACACTTGTCCACAGAAGTGGGATTTACTGGAAAAGGACAAAGAACATCTGCTTCATACTCACCAACTCTTGTGAGAGGCTAACTGTATTATTTTAATCAACAATAGTTTTCAATGGTTCACTATTCTGATTCATTTGAGGAAAATGAAACATCAGAAATGGTGTTTGGATGGAGCTTTATCTTATCCCCCCCTTTCCCGACCATACTGCCAAGGCTGATTTTTTTTTTTTTTTTTTTTTTTGCCAAAGTCTAAAGTGCCAGGCCCCTTTTGGTGCAGGATAGGCAGTGCTACCTAGCAGATAACTGCAGTACTACTATTACTTTACCAGGGTCATCTCCCTTGTAGAGAATGGTGTACAACACAATATTTCCTGACCAACATCATGTGTATGCTTAAAGTAAGATTTTGATATAGGTTAGAAACTTAATAAATGTATCAATTTATTATTGTTATTATTATTAAGCTCATTTCATAAACAATTTTGGAGAAAATTTGGAAAAATATCTAGAAAATTCTGAAGTGAGATCAGAACCTTGTCTCACTTGTCATATGAACTGTCATACACTATTTTCAGACCTTTGCCTGGATAAGTGGAATTTAGAAATTCTATGCATCATTTCCAATACTTAAAATAATTTCTAAATTCTGTTTGCCCTTGTCAAATAAAGGTTTGGCTGTGGTTCTACCATTTCACGATTTTTTCTTGCTTTGTTTTTCTTTTTTGATGGAAATGCAGTGCAGTAATTTCCTGAGCCTTTATTGTTGCATAATGAAGCACACACTCATGTTTTTTAAAAAATTTGAATATTTCTAAGATATTGTAATAACGTTTCATTGTAATGTACTTTCAGACTTCTGCAAACACTCCTTGTTACATGAAAGATCAACTTACAAATGTTTTTTATTATTGAAAATGGCTATATCACTTGCAGTTTAAGAGTTTTGAAGAATTAAATTTCACTTCTGCAATATTTGCATGTTCTGATTTTTATCTTTTTTTCTGATTCCTTTGTGTAAAGCATCCACGTGTACGTTATGCAGCTTGTAATGCACTTGGACAAATGGCTACAGATTTTGGGCCAAATTTTCAGAAGAAATTTCATCAAAAGGTGAGTTGAAAATTTTTTCATGTTGGAGTACCAAATTAAATACTCTATTCAACAGATTTTGTAGCTTTATTTACCCAGTGATGACTTCCTGTTGTTCATTAAAAAGTCCATGTGTAGTACACTATATTTTATAGATTGTGCATGGTTTTGTTTCTGTCAAGTTGCATAGTTGTTACTGTGAAAATAAAAGGTTTAGGTTTGAATAATTTAATGAGGAATCACCTTCGTCATCATTTCCACTTCAGGTTGTCGTGAACCTGCTGATGATGTTAGATGATGATGACAACCCCAGAGTTCAGGCACATAGTGCTGCAGCTTTAGTGAACTTCAGCGACGAATGCCCCCAAAATATTCTTCTACAGTATCTAGATGCCATTCTTACCAAATTTGAGCAAGTTTTGAATAAAAAATTTATGGAGGTAAGCACAGTTTTGTATATGATTTGTGGAATATTTAATTGATCAGTCTACATTTATGTCCTGCATTGTGTTAAGAATCTTTAACCCTTCCCATTCAGGAACTGTAATATTTTATTTGATATGCTCAAAATAATTCTACCTGATTACTATTATTAAAAGACATTAAAAAGTCATGGAATAACTCAAATGGCACAAATGACTTAGCACACAGTTCAGTAATACAAATGAAAAGGAAATATGTCCAGAAAACAAAAGGAAAAATTTAATTTATAATGCAGAAAGTAAATAATGTTGAGTAAAATCACACTGTTGTCACAGGTGCCAATACTGATTCAATTTCTTGAATCTCCTTATTGTCATTACATTGGACAATAAGTTTGTCATCCTACTGTAATAATCCTCAATGAGCACAGAGTTAAAGTTATGTTTACTACCACAGATTCTCTCATCTCCCTAGTGGTGTCTGTACAGGTGTTGTCAGCTCTGCTTGCCTCCCTCTTGTCCGTGTTGTGTATTTGTTGGATTTCTCATCTATTTGGTGGAAGAAATCCACTAGCCTCATGTTATCAGGGATGTCAGTTTTCAGGCTGGTGGACTCTGAAAACTCCAGCACATTTATTTGCTGGAGATGGTTCAAACTCTGCTCCACAACTTTGCTCTTATTCTCCACATCCAACATCTGTCCATTGCTGTCCAACCAGCTAGACGACGAGAGTTCTGAAGTATGAACACTTTAGACTTTCACATCACCAGAAAGAAAGGATTCATTGTTGGATTCCATCACATAACAAGTAAATAGACAAACTGAGTAATACAAGTAGTTCACACTAGTAGCTTCACTAGTAAAATCACTTTTACAGGAGAACAGTGACATAACTATCCGGAGGAAGTGGTCATTAAATGACTCATTGGTGTTCTGACCAGTTTTGGCCAACTTTAACAGGAAAGAATTAATTTGTTTGATAGATTTACATTTCAGACTTGGAATGTTGTTTTACTTGAAAACTAATTTGGCATCTATTACTAATTACTATAACTTGGTTCTTTTTGTTGTTTGTAAATGTATTCCAGTTGGCTGAGAAAGGTCGGAAGATGGTTTTAGAACAACTGGTGACGACACTTGCTGCTGTAGCAGACACAGCTGAAGAACAATTTGTTTCTTACTATGATAAGTGAGTAATCATAGTTACTACAGGAGAATGAATCATCTTACACAATATGACTTAAAGTTAACTGAGTTGCATTCTGCCATGAACATCTGGATTCTAAAACTAAACTCAGCATCAAGCAGTACTTTCATTGATTAAGGTTAGAATAATATTGTTATTGAAATTAAATTTTTATTTCATAATAAATTTTAAAGGTCAGAACAGATTATAACTACAACAATAATTTATAAATGACTAAGAAAGACCAAGGTGGTATCTTTTTTCTTTGTTGTTGTCTGCCTATTCATTTTGACATCAATGAAGTACTGGCTCTACAATCAATCTATAGGTGTTGATGAGGTCTGTTTGCTGGATTTTATTCATTTTACCTATTTAAAGGTCCTAAGGACAGAGTCTGGGGCTTGCTTTAATTCTTTTACTTGAACTTAATTGGTATCTCTTAGCAGTGGGGTTAAGTATACCCTAGGATCTCGTGAACAGGTGAAGTTAATCATTACCAAGTGCCAAATCCTAGATCTAGGAAGTAATTGGGTGCAGTACACTGTAGACATGCTTTGCATCTCATAAAATTTTAATTTTAGTTAACCCTTTCTATGCCAAAGGTTTTGATGTCATGCCATTAACCGATTCACTACTACATTGATGGGTGATTCAGAATGCCCCCAAGGATGTTTGCCAATTCTTAAACTAACACACTCCAGTGCTGTTGACCAGCCATCTATCAAATGTCACAAAAACTTAGATCAGAAATCTCCAACTTTGGCAGGGAAAGAGTTAACACATTTCTACTTAAAAGGTTATTTAGAATTTTTTTTTTAAAAACTGAATAGTTTGATGGTATATAAATTTTTTTTATTATTAATATTAAAATCTCATGTTGCTTTCTCTTGTTATGTGTATCTAGGATTAGTTGCAAAAGAAATTTTTGGTGAATTTGTTGAGTTAAAATTTTCTTTTTAATTTACTCTCAGATTTATGCCATGTTTGAAATATATAGTACAGAATGCCACCAGCTCAGAGTTACGGTTACTGCGTGGAAAAACAATTGAGTGTATAAGTTTGATTGGTCTAGCAGTGGGAAAAGAAAAGGTAAGGATTGTATCAGTAGTAGAATCAAAGAATTTGTGTTCATTTCATAATAAATTGGCAGCATATGTCCCTTAATTTCAACTCTAATAATGAGGCATTAGCTGATGGTGTTATGCAGAGAGGAGCATTATTTATATGTTGGTTTTTTTTTTTGTCTGTGCTGAAATATGGTTTTCTGCTTTCTCCAATTTATATTATTATATTTCAGAATAATTTTAAGATGGCATTATTTATTTGTTAGGCGTTTTTGACCAGTTGATATTACCTCGCTACTTGTGTGTGTGTTTACTTTTGTCACACATTTACTCACTTGCAGTTAATCTTTTATTTTTTTATTATTCTACAGTTCATGTCTGACTGCAGTGATGTTATGCAGCTATTATTGAAAACACAAACAAGCTTAGAAGACCTACCTGACGATGATCCTCAGGTGAGTGACTTTGTTTATACTAACTGGTGTATAAGGCTGACTAAAAATTACACAAACAATAAAAACAGCTTGACTAATCTACACACGTTCTGGTTCCTGAATTAAATAAATTGGATAAAGTTTTTTTTTTTAAGATTTCTGTCCACTTTTCTTTTTATTTATTTATTAGATGTATCTTGTGTCTTTACTTGTAAATAAATGTTCACAAAAAGATGGTATGGATTGTTCTAGATATCCTACATGATTTCTGCATGGGCACGTATGTGTAAAATACTTGGGAAGGAGTTCCAGCAGTACCTGCCTCTGGTGATGAAGCCAGTGCTGAAAGCAGTTGCAATACAACCTGAAGTTGCTCTGGTAAACAGTAAGTAGCATTATGGTTAGTGGCCATCATCACAATTAGCATGGAAAACCTGCATGTTGTTTATTTTTTCTCACTTTATCCTACAGAGAACACTGGATCCACTTTTCTATCTGTCCTTATAAGAAATCTTTGCTTCTTAAATTGTTGCATTGTCTAAGTATGTTTTAAAGAAAGGCTATTCAGCATTTCGGTTCGGTGTCAACCTTGATGTTTTTAAAGAATTTTCTGAGACTTAATCTTTTTCAAATTTTTCAGATTTTGCAACAAAAAAAGAAATTTTTTTTTTTCTTGATTTACAAATAGATGTTCATTTGCATGTAAGTGGAGGATGTATGGTGCCTTGTCTATCTGTATTTTCTATTACTCATAACTTTCTTAAGTCTGACCATAGCTTGTCAAATGAAATATTAGAGGAAAATTGTGTCTCTATTAGTTTGAGAGTTTTGGGTGAGTGTAGCAACTTTTGTGGTTAAACAGGTGGAAAATATATACAAACTACCTTTGAAATTGTATTCAGGCAGGTGGTGTTTTCAAAATTTACTTAATTCTGATGTTCTTAACCTTTTCTCATTCAGTAACTGCAATATTTTACATGCATAACCTTTCAGACATTTTCAAAGATGGCTGCACAAAATGCACCTACCTGATTACCTGATTAAAATTATCAAAAGACATATTAAAAAGTCACAGAATGACTGAAATACCACAAATAACTTAGCACACAGTTCAGTAATCCAAATGAAAAGGAAAAATTTAATTTATAGTGCAGAAAGTCAAAAATGTAGAGTAAAATCTCACTGTCCTGACTCCATAAACCCTCAATGGACACAGAATTACAGTTATGTTTACTGTTACAGACTCTTATCTCTTCCCTTGTGGTGTTTGTCCAAGTGTTGTCAGCTCTGCTTGCCTCCCTCTTGGTCTGTTTGGTGTATCAAGTAGACTTCTCAGCTATGAGGTGGAAGAAATCCTCTGGTATTAGCTCAGACAAGAAATTCACTGGCCATGGGTCATCAGGGACAAAAATCTTTTGGCAGGTGACTGCAAAAACACTGTTATGTGATCAGCTGAAGATGATCTGAATTGTTTGATGACTTCTTTCTCTCACTCTACATCCAACATCTGTCCATCATTGTTCAATCATCTGAATGATGAAAGGTTTGAGGTATGAACATTCCAGATCCCTGCATCACCAGGAGAGAATTTGGTGTTGGATTCCACTATATAGATAATAATAACACAGGTAGATAATGCACTAAGTAATTCAAGTCAGTCACTTAAATAGCTTGACTAATAAAGTCACTTTTGTGGTAAACCAAGTGATATAAATAGCCAGAAGACAATGTGGACCAACATCCTCCTTCATGTACTATCTATAGTATACACAAAAGTGATGATTAAATGACTAGCAGCTTGAATGGAAAAAGTTTAGAGCAGAAAACTCTGTTACAATGTCTTTGCACATTCAATAGATTGGAAAGGTTAACATGGCAACCAAACAAACAAAATCTGGAACCACCTATCTTGGGTTCAATATCTTCTAATTTTTCTTTTAAGCTGGGTGGAAATGCCACCTTTGATTATTCTCCAAAAAGACACACGAGATGATTTAGCAAATTTAAATAAGAAATGTGTCAACTCTTTGGCAGCTTTAGTAATTTAAAAGCTCATTATTACAACTTGTGAAGCCCTTCATATGACACTAAAACTCAAGTAAATACTGCTGTTCTTTCAATGTGGTCATTTGTTGCAGAAAAACAAAATGATGCCATAATACAAATTAATATTGTATGTTAGTACTTTGTCAAACCCAGGGACTCTAACTGCATTATGAAATTGTCTGCTTTGTTTAAAAATTCTGAACCAGTTCACATACATAATCTGGTCTGTCACCATTTTACTGCTGTTAAGCAATATATATTTTAAAAACTTTAATTTCACAGTGTAAATCACTAACATTTTACAAAACAGTGAACATAACCAACTAAGGAAACAAAATCATATGCTGGTCCCTTGAAAATACTGTTTCAATGGATCACCATAATGTCCTCCAGGATCTCCTCTGCCATGTTTTCTCTTTGTGGTGACAGCACGAACTTGAGACCAGAAAAGATGTATTCAGCCATAACTTGTGTTAATGGAGCAGCTAGTGAGACTTTAGCCAGTTTGTACAGATCAGGTTGACCATTTCTTTGCTGATGCTAGTATTTCAAAATGTTTTAATTTTTGTTTAGTCGAGGTTCATGAGTAAACAAATCTAGAATTTTACCAATGTTACTTTAAGATGCAAATTGACACACTTATTTTACTGGATTCTCTTTCCTGCAGAAGAAGCTCAGGTTTATCTTCCTCCTCCCTAGCATTCATTACTCTTCCTACCCACTTTGCCCGTTGATTGCTTGTCGCTGCTGCTGTTCCAGCAGACAATATCTCAATGCTGGTTCACATCTTGGTAGGTGAACATTAGCCTTGCTTTTTTATTCCTCAGATGATAACAGTTGGTAGGTACCTTAGATCAGGAAAAGTGTTATTTTCAAGCAGAAATTTCTCCTTTTCATTGAGTTCAGCAGACTATCTGAAAAAAGTGTTAACACTTTTGAGGTTACCAGCTGACATTTTAGCCATATGCCATACAAGTCCACCATAGTTAGCTGGAGCTGTTTTGTTGCTCTTTTTGCTGGTTTGAGGAAACTGGCTGTTGTTTAATGGTGTTCCACTCTGCATCTGAAGCTGGGAATTTGATGCTGCAGTATCCTGGCAGAATTCCTTCAACTCAAGCAAACAATTAAGCATATGAGAAGTTTAGTGCCATCTTCATAGGGTGGCGTAAGATAGGTCTGTTAAGTTTCAGTTTCTTATGAATAGCCATATACATCTAAGCAATACTTTGATCTTTAAGTGCATCATCAACTGCTAGTTGAAGAGCGTGGGCTAGGCAGCAGATAGTCAGTGTTGCTTGTTCCAGTTCATGCATCTCATCTGAATCTGTTTCTTCATGACCAACTTCTCCTGCATCAAAATCAAGTGTTTCTTCTCTAGTATCCAAGTTTTCTTCACTTTCCTTGTCATCGTCATCAGTCACATGTTGGACACACTTTATCATATATACACTGTTATCTGTAGTTATGCTGTATATTTGCTGCACATTGATATCATAGGGTGTAAGTACTTCAGGAAGCATGTTCTTGATATGTTTCTCTGATTACTTTCATAGCTATGGTACGCACTGCAATCACCATCTTTCACAAGCTGGATGTTAATACCGAAAACAGATCGATCCAATCGTAGTGCACAGTTAATTTTAAAAGAAAGAAAACTACTTTTCACTTCCTCTTTGATGAACTGGTGACATGTGATACTTTCTTTCTAATATCAGAACTAGCACAAACATTAGGACATAAAGGCCTTCCATTCACTGTCACTAATTCAATGCAAGTATTTAAGACTACTACTCATTTTTCAATTTCACTGTCTTACTGCCAAAAGACAGTTTAAATTTTGCTGTCTCTGGCTACTTTTTTGGAGCACCTGACAGACTTTATTCTGCTTTTCCTTTTTTGTTGCCTTCTCAATGGAATTGCAGCACCACGATTCTCTGTAGTGGTGGCTTTGCAGTCTTTGATCTGTCACGAAATTAATCTTTCCCAGGATTGTACTTGGAGTGTTGTCAAACAGAGTTCAGCTGTTTTGGCATGCTACAACAGCAAACTCAAGACCAAAACAAGCATAGATGAGGTAGTTAAATTATAATCTAATTTAACTAATTATACAGTGACAAACAGCTGGGCACCAGTGAGTGATGAGCCAGGAGGGAACAGACATGATAATAGTTTAAGCAGCTACATCAGCAATCCACAGCTGGTCTCCAGAGACCTGTCAGGGGTCTTTCACAATGGCCCAGAACTGTTGAAGCAGGAGTTAATTCAAAGTGGTTTGCTCCTATCTTCCTTGTGTTGTTTTTGAATGGCTGCAGATGATGGTCTTTGTAGCCAAACCACCTCACCCTGACATGAACTGGTCTGTTACAATGTGAAGAAAACTCCTTGTTTGCTGATGGTCTCTCTCTCTCTCCTTGTCATCTTGTGTTTTTATGCCCACAACAATGGCATCTTGGCTCTCCCATTGTTCAGTATTGATACCGAACCATGGATTCACAGACTTCACCTCATTTCTGTGTGTGCTTTGAAACTATCTAAAGTTGCCTAGCCTTCCCAGGGGAAATTTCATTAATGACTCTTCAGGAGTCCACTCCAATTTGACATTAAATCATTAGTTTTGTTTCATACTCTTGTCTAGGTTTTGCTGATCTGGATTCTCCCGTGGTTCCTGGTCAGATTCATATCGGGGTTTTAGGGTACCCATAGAAGTTAAATGCTTTGATTCCTCTTCCAGACTGGTTACATCACAGTTGTGGCAAGTAGCACCTTCTTCCCAAAGAAGGTATCAAATTTCAGTATGCTTTGTTAACATAATGATAGATGTTTTTAAAATGGGCATGCAGCCAGCAGCGCTGAGACATCCTTCAATAAACACCAATTCTGTCTTTCCACAATAACAGTTTGCAGGTCATACCAGGACATTCCTTCCTCCATTAGATTTTTTCCAAACAGATGCAACCTCTGAAAGTAAATTGCAAGTACACACCATCAATACTTAGGCTCTTGCCAGGTGTTTCTTTGACCAGACCTTTTGAGGTGTTTTATTCCTATTTGGACAGAAGAGTTTTCTTGCTGCTAGAATCTCTGTAGACTGGAGGTGACTTTGGCTCATTTCTTTTGCATGGTAGATGTCAGCAAGTTCTTGTAGTGGTGTCACTGTTTAACTCCATCAGGTTGCTTTGCTACAACAATCACTTTTTCCTTGGTGAACTTTGCAATAATATTGGCCACAGATTCATGAGGACCCATAGCATGACTTGAATCAAATGGAGAAATATTTTGGGAACTAGTAAATTTACTCTCTTTTTTTGATGATTTTGCAAATAACAGGGAGAACCTCAAAGTCTTGCTTGCTTTCCTTTGTCAGTGAAGGATATACTGGCGAAAATCAAGTGGGAAAATATGTTCTAGGGGTCTGGAACCTTTGCCCCACTGGACCCCCCATAAATTTTGAATTAAAGCAAAGGCTTGTTATTTGTTTCTTAGGTAATATGCCTACACTAAAAAAAAAGAAGGAGGAAAAAAACAACTGCCAGCATATTAGTTACTGATTTTCGATTAATTTTCTAGTGCTCATACAACTTTAGAATGAGATCTTGTGGACAATACCGTGCAGATAATCCATTGTGTGTCTGTTCTCATGCGTTTTATCTGGTGGTGTTTGTGTTGTGGTGCAGGTGAGTGACCAGAAATTATCTGGTTAAAACATCTGTTAGGGCCGGTTCTCTTCTTAACACATCAAAAAATCTCCACATGTTTGGATAGTGAGCAGCAACGTTTGTTTGGAATCTCTGATGCCAGCCCTCAACATGGTTGTTTATGTGTGGCAAATCTCTCTCAATTCTGTCATGATGTTCCAAAGAGAGATTGAAAAATTTGGCTATTGTTGATGGTGGCGAAGACCACAAACATGTTGATGGCCTCCTCTGGAATGAAGGCACGTGCCAGTAACATTTGAACTGGTAGAAAGGGTCATTATCTTCTGTGTACAACCGTTGTAGACCAGCTTCCTGGACTTTGCGGTTGGTTGCATCTGGGAAGACTGTGTATGTAGCATTGACAGCAACAGATTCAAAGTCAGTCATTATTGAACTGGGATTGAGTTGTGGTTTTATGTTGAGCAGTTGTTGCAGAACACTGTTGTGTGTGTGGCTTGCTTGTTGGGGAGTAATGCATAAACGCATGGGATTATGTAGTGTTCATTCAAGGTATGGATGGTGAATAACTGATAAAAAAAAGCTCTGGGACAACCTTAAAAGTACCACCAGCAAACCAATCATGAGAGTTTTGGAGCAGAGTCAAGGAAGTATCAGATGCAAATAATAGAACACTGTGGTTTGTGTTGCTGTCATATTGAAGAAAGCTATCACCTCGTAGAGTAACCTGTGAAAATGAAAATTATATTTCTTTGTCATTGTTATCATTATTGTTGTATTTCCAGCAGTGTATGATACATAAGAGACCAGCTAATACAATAAGATAGCAGGAAAGAAAGAAACAGTGAAATTAATCACTAAGACAACTTCTGAAGTTATTAGATAAGTCAGTTCTGACCTGGGTAACTTACATATACAAGCAACAACCAATATGTTTACCTAAATACTATTGTAAGTTTGGGTTCGCATAATTAATGTTATGATATCATTAAAATAATAAAAGAGAATCGTTACCTTGTATTGTTCAGTATGATTAGTTCCGCAAGGTTGGGTGGAATAGGATGAGAGTTCCCAGAAGCTTGTCTTTGCTTACGGATGGTACGACGGATTGAACGGATAGATGAAAGTTGTACAGAGTCAGCTTCAGATACGGATTGTGAAATGATCTGCTGTGCTGTTTCCTTGCCATCTATCGCTTTGCACTTTATAGCATTACAAACATGCAGCATTTCTGCTCTTGGTGCGTCTGGAGCACGAGTATGCTCATGAACTCTGCCAACAGCTTGACCATCACGAACCGTCACCTTAGTCTTGCACATTCATATGATATCACACCATTTACAAAGATCTTCTGCACAGTATAAATATATCCATCAAGAACTAGCTTATTTCCTCCACGAGCAGATTCAACATGCTCCATGATGTAGACAATTATGTTATGAAAACGAGGGCAACGGGCTGGGGAGACTATGGGCCTGATCCTGTTCAAGGATTGGTAGGGAAAAGTTTTTCTTTCTTTTCTTTTTTTTATAAATAGAAACCTCTGGTGGTAAATTTGCAGAGGGGAGGGGGTTTAAAAGGCAAAATTTAGAAACACCATAAAAATTGAATATTAGCACCAGATATCATTTTGTTGTTGTTTTTTTAAAGCTAACTCAAGCTTTTGTGTGTACTAACAATAATTTCCAAATCTTTAAATTATTGATTCTCTAGTAAAGGGGGTATGTATGTGGTTTGTTTTTTTTTTTTTTTATGAAAAGTTGGTGTAGATATGTTGGTCTAAGAAAGATGCATCAGCATACTACATTAAACAATATAATTGTGAACTAACCTTCTGTGTACCATTTGGGGTGGCACTCCACTACCTTTCTCATTAATATAACCCTTAGTAGTGATAAATATGTATATCGCTTCAACTCCAGTACAAGCGTGTTGATTAAATATACAGCCAGTTTATAGCAGTCATAATTCTTTTTATTCTTCTAATTTGTTTATAAAATTATTTTCATTTTCAACAGCTGCTAAATAAAATAAAGACTTTTTGTGCATGTGCATGTGTGGTATTCTGTTGTGGTGGTATTGTTTTGCATGTCCAAATTTCAATCAAAATATTATTAAATTTTCTCTAGTGTTTTTATTTAGGTATTTAAATGAAGATCATTTAGTTGAAATTTTAATTTTATACTTCTTTTTTCACTTGCAAAATCTGAATATTTTATAACTTACATATTTAACACAATTGTATTAAATGTTATGAAGTATTATTGATTGATTTTTATTTTTGAAAAACAGTAATGTGTGTCTCTCATAAAAATAGAAGCTTGTGACTGAATTGTTTTGTTGCCTCAGTGCTTCTTTCTATTTTGCTGCTATTATTATTATTATTAATTTACCAGTCAGTTGGCTTGATACAATTCTTTGCTGCCTCACTCACTGTGGCCTTATCTGTTAAAACAATGCTTGAAAATGTCCACTGTTGTCTCTGTTAGATGTTTTCATCACTGAATCTGTATAGCATACCTCAACTTTGGCAAATAATTATTCCTATAGAGGTTTTGCAAAGTTTATTTGTTTGACATGTGAAATATTAATTTCATGCTGCATCCCAGCTCAGCTTGTATTACGTAACCTGGTTCATTTCATTACCACCATCCTCTGTAAATAATAACAGCAAATTGCTCTAAACTTTATGGTTTCATTAAAACCATTTTCTTTTGCTATATATTATTTCTATAGTATCAAATATTCTTTGAATTTCTTTTCTCCTTTTTACCTATCATCAATTCTTTGAAACTCAATGCTTAATTATTTATTTTATTTTCTGATTTATTTTTTTTGTATTTTTTAATAGTTTTTATATTGAAGCATTCATTTATTTGATTTTTACTGCTTTATTACTACTCCATAGTTGCATCTCCACAGAAATTATTACCTTAAAGATATTTATTGTACAGACCCTATGAATATCAAAAGAATGCTTAATTGGAGTTAATGTTAAAAATGCATTCTCATTCTAACACATGCAAAGAATATTTAATATTTTCTTCTGAAACATGATCTGCGATAATTTTGGTCATCACTGAGATTATAAAATAAATTTATTGTTTTTTCCAGTTTTTGAAGAATAGCTCGTTTTAAATGTCTAATTAGTTTTGATTTTGTAAGTGTCATTTAAACTTGTAAAGATACCATTGTTTGCTTCACCCTTATTTATTCCTTACGTCGTAGGTATGTGCGAAGCTAGTACACTATTGAAAATTCTAGGTGGTTTCTGAGAATTAGAAATTATTAATGACGCTGGTTTTCAATGAATTTTGTTTTTGACATCTTATCCTTTTATTTTTGATGGGAGATATAGCTTCAACAGTGGATTTCATGTTATCTAAATTATATATAATTTATACCTTTGAGAGCTAAGTAAGTGAAGATCAAAATGCTGCTTCTACTTTCTTTCTAGGTCAAGATATGAAAGAGATGGAAGATGACGACGACTGGCAATTCATCACAGTTGGTGGGCAGGTAAAATTTGAAATGTGTTTTACATTTATGTTCAGATATTCTAACATACAGTATATGCACTTATTTTATTACTGTTATATTCTGTTTGTCTTTTGGTTTTTTTAAATTTGTATTTTAGTTCAAATGCATCATTTGTCCTTGCAGCAAGGTTTTGGTATCCGTACAGCAGGGTTGGAAGAGAAGGCCACAGCCTGTCAGATGTTGGTTTGTTATGCACGTGAATTGAAGGAAGGCTTTGCTGAGTACATAGAGGAGGTGGTGAAATTGGTTGTGCCACTGCTAAAATTTCTTTTCAATGATGGTATCCTTCTAAGTAGAAAATTAATGGAGAAGCTGTTATTATTGAAGCATTTTTTTTTTTAATTATTACACTTAACAGATCTGCAGTTGCTACATTAATTTAAGAGACCAAACTTTTGTCTTTTAACTATGTTGCTTTACTTGGTTTGTATTCATGTAAAGTAACTGTTTTCCAGTACTGTAGATTTTGAAATAACTACTCATCTCTCCCCTTTTGCTGCTTCTGTATTTTTTTCAGTCTTACAAACTAACACTAAAAAAGTAAATGGAAAAACATTCAAATTTATGTTACCTTTGTCTGGAATAAAGCTAGAGGTTTAAAAGAAAAGTTTGTGTGCATGCAAGCACACTGGCTAGCCACTTTATTAAGACCTATGTACACTTTCAGACTCGGGACTAATCTGAGCTGCATATACAAATTATGCTAACCACATGATGTGACAGGTAATTCTGTAGCACTATATATGGTTTGGATGAGCATATAATTACAACATTTGAAAGATGCATGTTTAGCATTTGCCACACTGGCCAGGACAGTTTTGTTGGCAGGCTGCTCTAAGACAGCCATTCCAGTTTATCATTTAGGGAAAATGTCCATTTTGAGGGGGATAATTGTGGCCAGACAAACAGTGATAGAAAGAGGAGAAAGGTGGTTAAACAAGAAAGTAAAGTCCAACTGTCATCAAACAGTAGACCAACTGACAGATATTCGGTGCAGGACAATCCACACTTGTCTCCAGTCATACCTTGCAAAGAATATTGCAACAAACGGACAATGATGGTGCGGTAGGAGACCATTAGGTAAAGCATGGGTCATGTTCACTTTTTTTTTTTTTTTTGCACAGCTGAGAGAAGACACAAATTTGGAGAAAAAGAGAATTACTCAACCCTCCTTGTATGATTTCATTTGTCCAGGCCTTTGGTGATGGAGTCATGGTTTGGGGCATACCTTGACCTCTTGGTCCATTTAGAAGGCAAAATGAATGCCACAACTTCAGCATCATTTTCAATCAAGTGCATCCAATGACTCTTCATGTGTAACCTGATGGGGACAGCTACTTCCAAGATAATATTGCTCCTATCCAACATGGCCACATCATGCATTCATAGTTTGAGGTTCAGAAATTTGCCAACACAATCCCTGAATCTCAATCCAATCAAGCAACTATGGGATGAACTTGAAATATATTCACCATCACAATCTTCTGTCCACCTTGCTCCACAGATTAGGTACAATATTAATTACAGAATTGGAAAATATCCTTCTGGGCACCTTACAGCACTTTGTGGATTCTATGCCACAATGTCTTATGGCTGTTATTTGGGTATAGGGTGGCCCAACTCATTAACTATAGGTCCTAACAAAGTGAAAAGCTTGTGTATTTTTCTAATAAATCTACAGCAGAACTTTATACAAATTGAGTGAATTTTCTTGTTCGGTCTTTTAGTATTAATCTTCTTAAACAGCCATATAATAATAGTGGAAAGATAGTCTTAAAGCCAAATTACAGCACTGTTGTCTGCCAACAAACACTTGTTGGAACCAACATAAGAAAGTGGAGTGTAGCATGGCGTGAAAGATCAGGAATATTCAGTCTTGACAGGTGAACAGAAAATGCTGATAGGTGCCAACAAAGACAAACCATCCAAAACACCTAACACCAACTGAATCTGTTGCTACCAAGCACAGCTCATATATGTACATTTTGTCATGCAAAATAATTTTGGAAGTCATATGCATAACTTATTGGCACAGTTTAAATGATGTTGAAATTATCACAGATGACAACACCAAGAAACACTAGCAGTGTAAAGCTTACAATTGTTAAGGTACTTGTGAAATTATGTATTATTGTGTTGTAGCAACATTTTAATGTCAGGCAGGCTCCAGATTAATAAAATTTGATGAGATTGGACACCTGGGTGAAATTTCTGAAATATTAAAGAAAAACAATTTGCAGTGGGAAATCTGCAGGCATTATTCTTTCTTTCTTTCTTTTCATTAAATGACATCACCAATAGCTCTATATTTAATAATTACTAATTCTCTTAACTGCACTAAGATGTTCGAATAGCAGCCTCAGAATGTATGCCGTACTTATTAGACTGTGCCAAAATTAGGGGAGAGCAGTATGTGGCAGATATGTGGAACTTCATCTGCCCTGACTTACTGAAAGCCATTGAATTTGAACCGGAGAAATTTGTATTACCCGAACACCTGTCTTCAATGGCAATGGTTTGTAATTTAATTTAATTTGATTGTAAGGAGAAAAAACTTTTATTAGTTGTGCTGACTGCCAATAATAGGCTGAGTGAGTTGGGGATCATACTGGTCATATGCAGTAGCAAAAAAAAAATCTTGGCAAAGCTAAAATAATTCTTGTATCTGGGAGTGATTAAGGAGAAAAAAACTAAAACTGTTAACCATTCATGCATAATGATAAAATTTCTGATTGCTGGTATTGGAACACTGTCAAGAAAAGCTTTGTTGAAGTCAGAAGAACATATATTTAATTACTTATTTTGCCATAAGTGCACAATAATTTGTCACAAGTACTTTTTGTGTATGTGTGCAGTCCAATGCAGCTAATTAATTTTTTTTTTTAAGTTGAATTGTTTCCTTAATGAATGCTTTTGTATACCTATAATTCTCTCTGAAATAGGCTTAGGTCTGACTGTTGGCAGGGGCAGTTTTGTCTCAATTCTTTGCACATGCATATGTGAATTTTCTATTTTCAATTCTACCAGTGTATTTTCTTTAAAACAAAGACAAAAGAAACCTATTAGAATCCACTTTTTTTACTTTTGCATCATTAGACATTTATATACATATATTTTTGGAGTATGTTTATGTATTGTCCATTGGATACTGTATACATTTATCTCAGTATATTTTTAGAAAATAAATAGATTTAGACTCATCATCAAAAAATTATGGAGAGTTTTACATGTAAGGAAATCAACAAATTTTTTGTCTCTTTGATATTTGCAGTTTGTTGCAGAACATCTTATGTCGTCTTTTCTAACTTTCTAGCTTCTAGAAATAACAGTATTGACTACATTGGTTAGAATGCACAACTAAATAAATGGCACCAGTTTAGAGCAACTGTAGTTTGTCATGGCAATATGTTGTTGTTGTTTGTTTTGTCTGTCAGAATAGTCTTTTATAGTAAATGAAAATTCCTCTTATTAAAAAATAAAGGTAATGAGAAATTTAGAATTTAATCATTTTGTGATAGAGTACTATTTGCTAATGTCATTATTTAACACAACTATGTAGATTAATAATATTCACTACAAGTTAAGAAAATTCCTATAAACTTTACTGTATACTTAGTCTGACTCTTACTATATAATTTTTTTTTTTAAATAGTGTATTGAAAAATTGGGAAAAGGCTGTTTGACAGATGCACACATGACTCAGTTAGTTAATATTTTAAATAAACTATTGACTGAGCACTTTCATCGACAGATGGAAAGGCAAGGTAACTATGTTTTTGTTTTTATATGTTTCATTAGAATCTTATCAAAAAAAAGGAGGTAAAATTTCACTATCAGTTGTGCTGAGAGAGCTCTTGAAAAATAGTAACTTACATTTAAACTTGTCATCTCCATTCTGTATCTCTGGATTTATCAGTTTCAGTTTGGTATTTTTTTTTCCCCCTTTTAACAGAGAAGAGAAAAGATGAGGATTATGATGAGGATGTAGAAGAGGAATTACAAGAACAGGTGAATTCTCTTTTTTTGGCTTAAGCTTTTGTTGTTGTTGTTAATATGGTTCTTTAATCATAAACTGATCAAATAACATGCTTATGGAGGTAGGCCCTCATATATATATATATATATGTGATAAATTACTTTACAAACTCTAGTATATGCATCAAGTTGAAGATTATTACTTTTACTTTCTGTTTAGTTTATACAGTAACCATAGATGAGGAAAACAAACTTACTAGCCAAAATTGAATATAGGCCTAATTATTATTTTTTTTTTTTGAATGATCTGATTGGGTGAATTTGAGATCTGGACTTTAGTCAATAACTCTATTGTGCTAGAGAAACAGCAAAAAGTAGGGTTTGCAGAGTTTTTGAATTTTCTTGTTTATTTGTTCTCCAGAATAAAGTTGGGAAAACTGATTATTAAAACATTTGTGATGTAAACACAAATCTTTAATTTTAGTTGGTCAGCTGTACAAATTCTGTGAAAGCCAACTTTGAAAGGATTTTATGAGTGGCAGTTTTTCAGGTAGCCCTTTGAGGGGAGAAAGGGGCTAGTAGCTAGGGTTGTATTTAGTTTCAAGAAGATAATTTTTGGCTACAAAACTTGAATTTTCTCAAAACAGTTTTGATTCATACGGGTATATTTTGTTTAATTGTATGTAAGTGAACTGTTCACGCTTTTAATTTTTTTTTTTTTCTCTCAGGATGAAGAAGATGTTTATGTTTTAAGCAAAATATCAGATATCATGCATTCTTTGTTTGGAGCAAACAAAAAAGATTTCCTGCCAGTGTTTGATCATCTTTCCTGTCCTTTTGTCAAACTTGTGGTATGTGCTCTTCAGAGTTGTTGTCTTTAAAGGATTTCTAATTTTGGGGATCTGAACCATTTGATGAATCAAAGAAAGAACTAACCAATTAGTGTATGAGAACTGCTAGTTTATATTGTGCAGGGTTAGGCTACTATTAATACACATTGAACAGGATTCATTCTCCATTTCTCTACATAATTGAATCCTTTTTTAGGCCATGGGGGGACTAAGAAGCATAAATTTGACTCTTTATTTTTATTGTCTATAATTTTAAATCCCTTTGGAAAAAACAAAAAAAAAAACAATTTTTGAGCATTGTCTATGCATATTTGTGCATGTAACTTTTTTGTGTGTGTGCTGTTTTGTTTTTGTGTGAATTCAGGCAGGAATAATTTTAATTTGCAGAACCCTGAGCAACCCTGGTCAGACAGACAGTGGGGGATGTGTGTGTGGGATGATGTCATAGAATACACAGGGGTTGTGAGTATTTCTTTTAACAATAAAGCAAGAAAGAAAATACATTTCACTGATAAAAAGAAAACAGCAGATTATTTTAAATCACACCTAGAGTCAGCCAATAAGTTTGTGTTTAATATATTTGGCTTTTTGTCACTTTATAGCACCTGAATAATTAGTAGGTCTTTCCATAATAAAGGAAATGTTTGTGAGAACATTTTCAATACATAACAATAACATTTAAATACTTGATTCTAGGCTTTGTCTAGAACATGTGGGTGAAACATTAAATTGAATAATATCAAGTTGTCTAATGTTTGTTCTGGTTGTTCAGAGACCCCCCCCTTTACAGTGGAGATAATCAGAGTGGGAGAGCATGTTGCCAATTCTGCACTATGAGAGACAGGGAAATCCTTATTAGAATTCCTTATTTTTAAATGTGGGAGTTAGAGAGATAATAAGCCCATGTGGCCAGCTGGTGATGAAGAGCAAGAAAAAAACATGCTAGAGAAGTATGCCAAACTAAATTGATTTTGACCAGGAATTGAACTCTGGTCCATGACCTTGGCAATTCAGTAGTCAAACCACTGGCAGCCTATAATACCATCCATGGTCATTTTATTTGTTGCAGTATTCAAATTTTTGAAATTCTTAAAAGTAAAGGTTAAAATAAATGTTCTGTAATAGGAAAGTACAAATACAAAATAATCTACAACCATAAGTAAAAGATACTGGTGGGGTAATGCCACTTTGTTAATTCTTCAGGAGTCTGCGAAGTACAGGGATTGCTTTGTGCCACAAATGATCAACTGTATCTGTGATAAGATGCCACAGGTGCGACAGACTGCTTTGTACGGTATAGGTATCATGGCAGAATTTGCAGAGCCTGTTTTCCATTCAGTATGCGTTGGTAAGTAACATGTTATTTCAGTAGCTTTCTGCACTGAAAGTTACATGAATTGTCTTGATAATTCCAGTGCTACTGGACTATAAATTTTGATGGGCAGCAGAAATATTTAGTAAACTTTTTACTTTTGTAATTGTCATCTCTTGTTGCATATATTGGGCACTATAATAATAATAATTTGTGGAATTATAAGTTTATAATTTATATCTTTTAAAAAACAAAACAAAATTGTTTATAAGTATTTTTTGTTGCTGTTTCCTTTAAGTGATTGAATGTATTTGTACCCTGAATAGGTGTTTAAAACAAAGTTGTATTTTTGCTGTTTCTTTTTCTACTGCAGAAGCATTGCCTCTTGTAATTAAAGTGATTCAACATCCTCAGTCAAGAAATGTGGAAAATTTGTCTGCCACAGAGAATGCCATCTCGGCTGTAACAAAAATATGCCGCTTCTGTTCCAGTCACGTGAATGTGTCAGAAATTTTACCACACTGGCTGTCATGGCTACCAGTTTGGGAAGATGAAGATGAGGCAGAGCACATCTACAGTTATCTTTGTGAATTGCTCCAGATGTAAGAAAACCTAAATGATTGTTATTGTGATGTGAGACTAGGAATCTAGCTCTTAAAGTTAATCTTACCTTGTGTGTAATTTTTTGTAGAGCCATGCTGCAGCAAAAGGAAGAAAATATGGCTCATTTACAAATTCTGTAATAATCAGAGATTCTTACAGTTTAGTATAAATATTACATGTGAGAAATTTTCCAAGACCTTCAGCTTAAAACATTGGTAAAGTTCTGGTTGGCATTAAAACTTATTCTAGTGACTTGACCTGGTCAATGAATGTCTGAGCAGATTCCATGCATTACTTTTATATAGATAGATATATTAATTAATTTATTTAATTAATTTTTTTTAATAGGAATCATCCTGCAGTTTTAGGTGAGAACAATCAGAATCTTCCAAAAGTAGTTGCAATTTTTGCTGAAGCAATTCAGAGGGAAGCTATGAAGCCAGAAACACAAGTGTATACCAGAGTATTAGATATTTTACGACAAATTCAGGTAAAAAAATAAACAAGATTATTTTAAATTGGTATTAAAGATTTAGTGTCTGGTGTGTGAAGTTTAATAGAACCATGTATTTGGATTTGAATCTTAAGATTCTCAAGTCAGTAGTCAACTTGAGGTCTGTTTTGATACTTGTCAACTTATAGGTCAAAAGATGTATAAAATAAAAGCAAACCCCCCCACCCCACCAGCCAGAATTATTTTCTTTACTTTATTTGCTGGTTGTCAAATAACTGCAGAATGTATAAAAAGTAAATGAAAACTGAGAGTCTGCCAGTTTCTGTCAGCTTTATTAAAAGAAACAAAATAGGCTTATTAGTATAAATAATTTGATTGGATCTCATCCATACCAAACTCTGCGTGCGCACGCTTTCAAATAGCATTGCTGTAATGGAATTCGGCTACCTACTTTTATTTGACCAACATCCCTGGTAGTTTGTGTGTGATGTAGGGAAATAATTTTTTACAATTTGTTTAATTTAAAACTGTTGGGTGATTGGGTGTAAAGACACAAATTATTACAAATTGATTAATCTTCTGATCTTTTATTTTCAAAGTTTGATGCGTGTGCGAACACCATTAATGAACTTTTATTAATCACAAGTAAACGAATAGTGATTTATTTCACAATAATTTGTTTTTCCTTTAATTAAATCTCAGATTTATTTATATATTCAAAACTAGATGCTGCAAAATTTATGCTAAAGCATTTTTTTCTTTTTTCAGACCAACACTGATGTGTTTCAAGCCTGCATTGGGCAGCTGTCAGAGTCTCATAAATCGGCTTTGTCAGCAGCACTGTTTGGACATTAGTGAAGCAGTTCTTATTCTACAAGAGACAACATTTTAAACCAATATTTCTTCTCAGTTCCCGTACATTAGCAGCTCCGTTTTTTTCATAGCAGTCTTTTTTTTGTAAACAAATGCAATTTGGCTCCAACCAAACACAGACAATTCATTTTGGTTTCCATGTGGTGTAGTTTTTCACTAGTTAAACTGAACAACAAAACATTTTCTGACGCAGTAAAACAATGGAATACTTAATATCTACTACCACAAGGATACCAGCAATATTATATGTGAATATATATATTATATATATGTATGTATATACATATATATAAAATATATATTCATGTCAGGAACAATTGTTTGGATCATGTCTGATGTATTTTTATTCTACACGTTTTCAGATCTTGGCTCAGTTAACTAACAGGAATTTAAATCTCATTTGTTTGAGACCAAAACCATGGGTATAGATAAATGCATTTTCTCTCCTACAAACATTTTGTACAAATATTTCACATAAATGTTAAAATTTAAGCTGTTTATTTATTTCTTTTGTTCTCTTTTTTAACACCACCTATTACCATGAGGTAATTCTACAATGGTTCTTACAAAATCAAATGTTGTAGAATCTGATAAAACCATCTAATCCGATCTTTTTAAAATCTGTGAAAACAAAAAAATAAAAGTAAAGTTGTTAAATGTAAGGATTTTCTTTAGAAAACGTATGTTGGTAATAATTATTCGTTTTAGAATGAGTTCCCAGCTGAGAGATCTTAACAAAACTATCATTAAAACCATTTGCAATGAAGAGAGAATTAGCAGTTACGTAGTAGTTGGTACCCGTATGTAAGTTGTGCCCCCCTAATTTGAAGACTAAAAATAATACCCCACCTATAAGCTGTGAAATACACATTTTCATCTGTTAGCGAGTATTATAGAATGAACATTTAATTGTAAAAGTTTCATTGTCATCTATAAGTATATTGATCATCAACCTTTAACAGATATATTTCTCTTGTAGAAATCTCCCTAACCTGCATTGCCAAATGTGCCTACCATTGTGATTTTCTAAGTTACAATCACGGGCAAAATCGAAGCTATAACATAGTTGATTTTCCCCGTAAATCAACATGAAGAACTCTTCAATAGGCTGGAACCATGTTTGCTGATCAATTGAAGGTACTATAAATAAGAAAACGGTTTACTCAAGATACAGAACGCATTTAAAGCCATAGAAATTGTCTTGGCCATCGCAAAGCAAGCAATTCTTTCATTTCTCCTTGGGTTAACTAATCGTCATAAATATCGTCATCACTTTGTTGTTTCTCCATCATGATCCTGACCACCACCTCACAACAGATTGTCTTCTGCATCATCTAATGCGTTTGAGATACCACATTGCTTTAGAGATCGAGCAACCGTATCCTCACTCGTATCCCATACAGATTTCACCTCGTCGCCGACAACTTCCAAAGGAGCAGCTAAGACACTTCGCTATCCATCTCTCCCCCTAACCTATCCTTAAGCAGAGACTTGCATTTAACAGGAGCACAACACTTGTCAACCCTGCACCCTGGTGGTAACAGTTGGGCTGGTGATCTGATCTTCAAGTAAAATCCTCTTCACCATTTCCCATAAATGCACAGCAAATGCAACCCACACAAGCACAATTTTCTTCTCAGTCAATTTCCACGTCCATACCATTTCAATCCAAATCTTCGCTTCCAGCTCATCCATCCATCCATCCATCCCTGTGAGGTGGCAGTGAAGAGCAACTCCACAAGAAAATATTCCCTTGGAATTTTCTGTTTTTTAAATGACCAATGGCTTCAACTTAGTCCCATCAGCAAGATAATCCAGCACAACTGTAAAATGGGACTCTTCGTTTCGTGTACTTTTTACCATAACTGTTTTAGAACCTTTAGTATTCATAGATTTAGCTTGTCTCTCCTCCATATTTCAGATACTGTTAAGTTTGTAATTCTTTTTCCCCCAAATTTGCAGTATGTATCTGCAACATTTTACAGTTTTCTCTTCACGATCTTCTGGCATAAAGCAAAAGCTATCAATGTTTTGTTCTTCGGCTAACTATTTAGCAATTCATTCAAATGTGAGTCCATTTTTTCTTAGGGTTCCAATCCATCTTGGCACACCTAGCACGAGGCGCATCTTTAATGTTGCTTTTTGCTCTTCTTCCAATCTGCATTGTCAGGGGAGGAGAATATTAATTATTATTACTGAGCTGTTTTTTGTAATGATAAAATGATTGTCTTTACAAAATAATTTTAAAATTAGCATAGAAAATATAATGTAGTTAATCGTGTGCAATGTTTTAGTTTAGTGATTTCTGAGACATTTTTCAAAATGGCAGCAGAACTCGTCAAAGTTTTATAACTTGTCACCACACAACTATTTAACAGAAAAACCTTTTAGATTTTAGTTTGTACTAATATATATATATATATATATATTTGCAGTGTACCCCATGCACAAGTCAAAAGTAATTTCAGGACTAATTACTGTATGCATGTCACATCTAAGAAAATGCTTGATAATTCTTCTCGTTTCAGCACAATTAAATCATTGCATTCCCTGAAAAAAGAATTATTAATGCAGCACAAATCCAAAGATGGGTGACTTTTTTTTTAAGCAAATGTTTTTCTTGCTTGAAAGAATGCTTCACGCATCGTCTAGATTGCTCTGCACACAAGTGGACCTCTCCATGAATGTCTAGTTAGTGGAGTATTTGTCAGTCCAGACATTTAATCTAACATTGACTCAAGAATTTCTATGGTACTTAAATTAATACTATGCCGTCTTTGAACAAATAAAAATGACTACAATTGAGAGATTAAATTGGTTGTACCCCGAACCAATATTCTAATAAACATCCACCCCATTTAGGAATATTTTGGCATATCATACTGTTTATGGAAAAATTCTGTATGCATGATGGATTGTGATCATTGCATTTACAGATGCTAAAAGAAAATCAACCATCTTGGTTCAAATCTGATGTACCCACCTTCAAAGTCCTTTTGACCACAGAATGTCTGGGCCACTGATAGACCGACTGTTTTATTGATGAACTACTTTACCCATGTATTTACATTGTCTAGCATTAGCATTCACAGAGTAGCACCTTGTAAGGTTTTGCTTTGGTCACATGATTATTGCATTACGGATCACGACACTTTAAATGCCATGCATGCGGCGGAGAACTCAACTTGAGGCCGAACCATTGTCTTTGTTTCTTTGCTGACAAGTCTAGATTCTGTATACACACATGATGCACAAGTTTGAGACAACCTGTGGAAGAATTTTCTACCTGTGCCATTACCCAGCATTATGGATTGTTAGGGGTGGGGCAGCATTCAAGTTACTTGGAAGAACCGACCTTGTCGTCATCCATCCCTCTGGCCCAACTGAAAGGTCACAACTTCACTTTTTATGGAAGATGACACCTGTTTGCACCATGCACACATCAATCAATCAATGCTACACTTATCCTCAGCCTTTGTTCAACTGGAGATTCTGATTTGGTTGATGCCAAACTGAAACATCCAAACATAATCTGTAAACAATCCTCAGATAACACCTGGCATTTCATCTTCAAAAACACGGCCAGTTCTAGTTGAAGTTGGGTTGCTTTAGCGGGCAACAATTACCAAGTTTCTAGTTTTTGACAGGCATTAGTTTAAACATTGATATTTGGAATTAAATTTTAATACTCGATTTAAAAATGTGTCGTAAACATTGCACGAGTTCAATGTTCCATTCTGTGAAGTAGGGTGGTTGGATTCTGACTCGGCTGAAATGGTTAGCATTCCACCAGGTTTCGTTTGAACCAAGCATCTAGTAATGTGCCCAATCAAATGCTAAATCAACTGTATATTGTATCAATGAGCAGAAAATAGATGATTTAGCTGCAATATAGGTGACATTTCTTATTAAACATCATTCTACGGTTATTGCGAGGGATGAAACTGCAGTGCATGTACTTTAGTTTACGGTTGCTAGCTTTTAGAGATGCGAAACTGACTACTTACAAATGCTCCACGAGAGCTTGTACATTCAGCGAAGACTGGTCGTTTACTTTCTGTGCTGCTGCTGCTGATAGCTACATGTAGTATCAAATTACTAACACAATCTGCTCTCACCGTTTGTTATACATTCTTTTCCTTTTCTTCATCTCAGCCACTTAAAAAGAATTATTTTCCAAATTGTCTCTATGTTGAGCCAAGGGGGAGTTTTATCATCTGTCGTCTTTATGCTTATCTGAGCGGTTGGGTCACAAACCTCACCATCAGGAAACTTTATTCTGAATTAGCTATTAAATTACTGATTGTTCTGCCTTTTGCATGCTTTGAAATTTTAGAATTATTCTTTATCAAATAGCTCCAAGGTTAACAGCCATTCTTAGTGTAGTTACACTGCATGTTGCCATAGTTTGGGTCATCCAACCTCCAATTAGAAATGTTTGGTGACAATTGGGGGAAATTAAATGCCAGGTGTTGAAGGTTAGCTTTCTTTATGGAATCCCTGCATACAGCCTGCAGTTGTTTCTGTTAGGGAGTGGCTGCATATAAAAATGAATCATCTACTCTGGACAAAACAACTGATTTTTTTCTCTCTTGCAATTAACTACTTTTAGACCAGGAATAAATATTTAACACTTTTATTTTCAATGCGTATTACATTTTGTTTGTGTTTGTATAGTTATTGTAGTTATGGTAAACTGTTTGCTTCTCTGCTGTTGGAAGCAAGGCATAATTAACCGATAAACAAAGAAGAGGCTGCTCCTAACTTCACCTCGCGTGTTTACCTTCCCCATCACAGCTACAGACATTGGTCAGTTTTATTGGAGTTATCACTACATCTTACCTTAAATAGCCAAACCAGAATGTCGCCTTGCCTTTTTTGAACAATGCCAACCAAGATTTTCATTTACAAGTTCAGAATCAGTATAAATCGTACGAACTTCAAACAATAACAATTACAATGGATTTCTACAAAACACGCACTGCTTTTTTACAGTAGCAATACGGTCGAAGGTGTGGGTAAACAGCTGAAACGCAGTCAGGAGCGTGACCGTATTTGTTAATTCTGCTAATTTCTTTTTCACTGACAACATACTTGCTCGTCACAAGGTTGTGTTTGACTGTGGCCTCAAAATAACCATTGCCTGGTGTGGTGAGGAAAGTGACCTGATACAGGTTTACAACATCTTTCATTTTGTCCGACATGTCTGCTAGCCTACCATCAACGTCAGCACTTTTCTTGAATTTCAAAACGTCTGCATTTGAAGTGTACTGGACAGCATTAGTGATCTTTAGCAACCTCAAACGCTCGCATTTCATGCGCTCGCTCTCGGTAATGTCATTGATGACTGCAATAAGCTGGTCCACAGCTTCCAAGACAAACGTGTCATTTGTGGAAATAGGACGCCAAGACTGGCATGCACACCAGTGGGGCTCGATTTCGGCATCGTGACACGTTCGTTCTTTAGGTATCTCCTTGAACAAACTGATCCCTCGACTGCTTTGGTTTGAGCTACCGCCACTGGTAAAGTTCAGCATGTGAACAAAGGTCTCGTGGATGTCAAACGGCGTCGACAAACGATGGGCATTTATCTTGAAGTTTTTAAAGGCCTTTGGGTATTTCTCCTTGAACCAGCTGGGGAAACTGAACGAGAAGTATGGCATACGTTCTTCAAGCTTCCCTTGCACGGTCTCTCTGATGCTACTGAATCTGGCCCCATGATCGGACATAAGGATCAGTATAGTGTGCTCAAGGTGACCAGAACTGTGCAGGTATTTCAGAAACTCGAGTAGATCATCGTCCAATAGTTGAATCTTGTTGTTGTCGTTATGACTACATTCACTGTGAAAGCCAAAAATGAACTTTGGCTTTTTAGCGTACATCTTGACAGCTTCCTTCATCCAATTGATAAATACTTTATGCCTAGGCTCCGACCCCAGACACAGGGGTTGGCTGTAAGAATAGACTTTTTCTGCTGCCAAGTAAAATGGCCGAGAATAATGGTCTGTAGGTGGCTGCTTGAATCCCAGCATTCTGTAGGTAAATGTTCCGAGTGATGCCATATCCTCTGCCCACTGCGTGACATAGCCATGTTTTTTCATATCTTTCCATATCCACGGATGTCCGTCTACTGGCTGCGCTCCATCGTGACCCCTTCGCGCCTCTGGGAGAGTGCTTTCTGTCTTGCCTGTTAGAATTGGCAGTAGTGCTTGAGGTGTGCCATCCCCTACAATATTATACCCTTCCAGAACGATTCCACCCAACTGCTGCGTGAAGTATTCGTGGGATCGAGGAAGCATTCGCAACCACGTCATCCTGGACACGGAATCTAGCCCAAACATCACTACGCTCAAACCTAAGGAACTTTTCGAGGCTGATGCATCAGAACTCCTTGAATGTAATTCAGCATTGTAGGCGATGCCATTGTGAACGTTTTGGTATTTTGCTCCAGATTTAGAAACACACCTGATGAAGAAAAAATCTGTTCCAATGGAAAAACCATCTGATACGTTTACAACAGCAGCACCTTCTCTTATTGTGAAGTCGTCATTTCCTCTAATGATGGGAACATATATGCATTTAATATTTCCATGCTTCTGCTTGGCAGATTCTGTTATCCTCAGAATTCCACTATCTACAAAAACCCAATTTTCTTCAGATTTGCACTGAAGTTTAGGCACATAATGAAAAAAATGAGAAACGGAAGGATCTTTTGAATTTAGCAATGGATGAACACATTTCTGACCAGATTTTTTACGCAAGTAATAATTAATTTGCTCGGATTCCTTCAAGTTTTCTACCTGCATAAACACAGCATCCGGTTTCACTTTTTTTGTGAAAGGCAAACGTTTTATACAAAAGCCTATGATGCCAAGTAAGACGAAGGAACAGAGAATTTTTTCCCGTCTCCTCCTCCCTCGGAAAATTGAATACAGGAGACTCAATGCTGCCATTTCTTCCTTATATTCTTCAACGCGAACAAAGCTTTTCCAACTTCTTCACTTCAAAAAGTTTTCCAAAATTAATTGTTTCTCACTACGTGAGCAGTCATCTGAAAACCAAGAAGAGAAAAGGCTAATAATTATCAACAAATAATATGAACTGAAGCGACTTCTATTAAAATTGGATGAAACCCTAGTGATTCCAGAGACCATGTGACTTGTTAAGCAGAAGAAAATGTGTCCCGTCAGAAGGAATCAAGAGAAAAACCTCGAATGAAGAAAAAAACAAAATTAACGTCGATATTTTCATCTGTATTTCTGCTACTTCAGTGACCTGAGACCTGGGGCTAAAGGTCTTCCTTTTGCAACTCGTGAACCTTTCCCATTACTCTTTTTACAGGTGAATTTAGATGTGCCACATGGAAGAAATACAGGTGTTCTTCAAAACGCCTCCTGTGAAGATGCACTTTTAGAGACTTCACTAAAAAGGAGGAAGAAATGCAACAGCAGCAGCAGCAGCACAGACTGCTGGAAAGGACATTTCACTCTCCTTTGACAAAAATAAACGACGGCCCTAATTATTCGGCTGATGTGGTGAAGAACCATCTGGAACGTAGAGGGGCTGATGGGACACTCACAAAGATGCCTGCACAGGGTCCTGATATCAACACTCCACAGTTGTACACACTGTTGTTGACATAACTGTTAAATCCAAAGCTATTAAACTACCAGGCAGCAAATATCTCCGTGTCAGAACGACGACAAATGGAGAGAAAAGCATTAACGTAACTGTATTTACAACAATTACATGTGGCTTATGTAATATGTAAGTTATTGGAAGTTTGGTGAGACTGGGATGTGCTAATTTATAACTTGACACTAAAAGTCGTGGATTTCTGCAGCTAGGGAATGATAAAACCCTGCCATCAAGATAGGAGGAGGAATAATTTACTGTGCGGCTCCTTGATAGTTTTAAACTGACAGTGAGTGAACTTTGTGGAAAATACCTTAAAATTTAGCGCAAGAGAAATAAGTGGACAAGAAGTCTACGAACGAACGAGGAGACGGTCTGTAGAACAACGTGCCCACACTGAACGGGGCTTCCTAAAGCAAAAGTCCCGCGATCAGGTGATGAAAGGAATAAACTTCCTTTCTTCCAATTTTCTAATCAATACAACAAACAAAGCGGCTACCCGGAAACGACTGGTGTAAAACGTTATCTACCGGGATCCTTTTGGATCTGTGAAAGCCGCCGAGCCGTTCCCCCGACAGCCGATGGTCCGTCCCCTCGTCGAAGTGGCGGCCCCCGACAGTCCCTGGGCTGTCTTTCATTTTTTCAAGATGACAAAACAAACCTAAACTGTTTCTGAGCTGGAATTGTTTTCGCAAAGTGAGACCGGTAACAGCAGTAAACTAGAACAATTATCCGGAGAAGCTGGACAATACAGATTATCGCTGTATGACTGTGAAACCTTCCAAATAACGCCTAGTACTTTCTAAAATCCATCCCAGGTGTTTGGTTGCCATCCAACTTTCTCCGCAGCTACCCGACACCAAAGAGCGTCAGGGAGGATGTCCTTATGATCACTGTGTGCAGGCGAAGGGGTCTCTGAGTGTTGCACCAGCCTCTTCATGTTTCAGATATTTCTTCACCGCATTGGCTGTAGGCTGGGGTCACTGTGCTGTTAGAATATGAACTCCCCGCTAAAAGGAGATGTTTTCCCGAGGGAATGGCATGATGGATTGTCACCGGCCTGTGCCGGTCGGCGGTCAGCACACCGTTTTTATGCACGTCCCCGATACCCTAACCCAGCCCCTGACTTGTATCGATCCGTCACTGTGGCTGTTGTACCGCTCCCCGGTCCACATCCGAACTGCCTCCGGTTATTGTCAAGCATCTCAAACTTGGATTCATCTCTAAACAGCACCTCCTTCCCGGTTCGGTCATCCTACTGTTCTATTTCTGCTGCTCATTTCATCCTCGCCGTTTGGTTGCCTTTCCACAGCAAACGTTTTCGAGCAGTTGCACGTCCGTCGGGGCCACTTCACGCTAACTGGCGTCCTGCTGATCGTGAAGAAACGCTAACACCCATAGTTGCAGCTCGGCCAGTCGCAATATGGCCGAAGGTCACAGTAGATGAACGGCTTGTCCGATTCTGGGGATGCTATCCCTTTGGGCAGTATATGTCAAACAAGCCTGCAAAGTATGGGGTGGAAATTTGAACAACTTCTGATGTTCAATCCAGCTATGCAAATGCACACAGAAAAGCAACCTGGAGAAGCAGCTGAAAAGAATCAGGGAATGCGGGTGGTCTTGAATATGACTTCAGAGCTGCAAGGTAATGTCACATGTGATAACTTCTTTACATCCAACCAACTTGGATTACACAAGCTGTAACTTGCCAGTGAGCTTCTGAGAATGCAGAAGAGAAATGTACATTCTTCAAAATTTGCTCTCAGTGAAAGTACAAAAGTAGTTTCATACTGTTCCAAGAAAAACAAGAATATACTTGTGATGAGCACAATGCACAAGGTTGCTATACTGAGAATCGGGGATGACAACAAGCCATAGATTATCTTGGATTGCAATTCCAACAAAGCAGTTGACAACTTGGATAAACTACTAGTAACATACAGCTGTCAGCACATGACTGCCTTTTCTACAGCATTGTTGTGTTGGCCTACAATCCCTTTGTCCTTTGGATAGCAATCAACTAAGAGTGGAATGATGGTAAACTGCATCGATGAAGGAATTTCCTGGAAATACTGGGCAAGGCACTGGTAATCCTCCATATCCGAAGACAAAAACATCTACCTGGAGCCCAGCCTGTACTGTCTGTTGTTCAAAAAGTTCAGGCTGAACCACCCAGTTCCAGTCTACCCGTAGTTCGTAAGAAACGTGCAAGGTGCCAGGTCTGTCCTTCCCATATTGACAAGATCTGCATTACTTGTGTGAAACGTAGGAAATATCTCTGCAACAGCACATGCTTACATTTTTTCCCATCACATGCACTACAATTGTGCACCAGAGACAGTTGATGGAGATAGTGGGATATGTTTCCAATGTACTATAGTTATATTTTCTGTATATGGAATTAAAATGTTCTTGTTTTTATTCTTATTTGAATGACTCACTTGTAACATTACGGTCAGTAATGAAAAGCAAAAGCTTTGCAAGTTGGACAAATATATGACTATTTAGATTAGTTGTAAATAGCATTGGGTCAATATGACCTGAAATACCACAGATGTTGTTAAATTCAAACATAACAGGAGAGCTAACAGAATAACTATGTGTTTTAGATCTCATTCTGTGCAACGATTCCTGCTTCCATTTAACAGAAAGACTGTGGATTTAGAAAAAAAACAAACCCGAAAATCACAGTCGGGGTTCAGGAACTACGACTGGCACGCTCTCTCTCCACCAGCATACATACTACAAAACACTTTTTAATGTTTGTATAAGAAAGGGAAACTATTTCCTTTTTATCTTCGAAAACAGGCTGAGGATGAATGCAGCGGGGTACATGAGGGGCCTTGAGAATGGTTACCGGTACCCTGAACAGCAGCGCACTGGCAACCGGTTTGGTAAATCGAATGCCGGGCAACGATTCAGAGGATGTGTAAACCAACTTGGAGGGTTGTGGCGAACCTTCAGAATTAGAGACCATGTAATTTCTAACCAATGAAATCACGGACAGTTTATTTGGGTTAGGGTCAGGGTTAGGGTTAGGGCTAGAGTCAGGGTTAGGCTTAGGGTTAGGGCTAGAGTCAGGGTTAGGGTTAGGGTTAGGGTAGTGGTGAAAACTACGGACTGCAGTTAACGATAAAGATTATCTTAAGCCTGGCTTACAAAGCTAAAGTATTTGAACTTGTTGCGTCTAAATCCCGAATCTACGCCTCGGACAGAAATTGGTTCCCAGTCGCGAGAAAGAAATCCGATATGGAATCAGAACGCAGCCCAAAAGAATGCCATTACCTGATACACGGACAGCTGGGAGGGGAAAGGGTTAATGTTTCGTGAAAACTGCGCTGAAACATCTGAACGAACAAGGGCCAAAATGGAAAAACAGAGCCTTCGCAGAGCTGCCATAAAATTCTCTATCAGCCATCTTGCAGTTCGTGGTGGCTATAGGTGAAGGATTTTCTTCTGGACCTGATAACGATTCCAAAAATAGATGAATTCAAACAAATGCCACTCTCACAATGTAAACAAGGACGGCGATAACCCTGTACACCTAAAAAAAATCGATCATAAGGTCTCTTGTTGGAACTATATACGAGTCAAACTCAGCATCGTTTAGTAACTGGCTACTGACCCAGGGACACACATTTAAAATAAACGATTAGCGCTCAGCCGTATGGAGCAGGGCTGTCTGTGTTTGTTACCTCTCCGCGTTCGGATTCCCGTCATCTGATCCGCGATCCAGGGCTGGACTTTAGGTCCTGTCCGATTCTGACAGCGCGCCCACGTGGAAAGTACGATGGAAATGTCTTCGCAGGGACTAAACAGGTGGGAGGAAGCGAGGACGGAGATGGGCAAAGTCCTAAATTTGTCGGTTTCGGAAGAAAGTGAAATGGACACAGGGTGTGGTGGAATATCAAACCCGACCTGTGGAGCAGTGGCGGCGCTCGGGTCCGCCGGCTCTCGCGATCTTATTGCATTACAGATGAACTTCAATGGCGCCATTTCCCAGCTGGACAAATTTGCAAAAATCAGAGACGGTGCCTGTCAAACAGCTGTTGAAACTGGTCTTTAAAAAAATGTGTCAGGGACAGCGTCCGTTTGTGCCACTAGTTGCCGTAATTTCATGGTTATAAGTCGAATGGGCCAAATTCCCCGCTTTTCTTAACTTAATTCAGAAATAACATGAGGTAGCTGACCAAAGCTAGGCCAGGACACCACGTGACGTCTTGCAAAACAGCAACAACAACAACAAAAAAGAACGCCGTGGGCGGTACTTCCGAGCTCATGAATATTAATGAGCTCTTTTTGAACTCACCAGCAGACTAGTTTGTTAATAGATCCTCTAAATTCATTGCTAAAATAAACTTCTGACATGTTTTAAATCACGGAGAGTACTTTGAAATTCCCGCAAACATTAAAACCTGGGTATTCAACTCGCAATATAATTTTTCATAGTGTGTGATAACATTTATAGGAAAATAAATAAAACAGAGACGACTTCGATGTATATTCGTTTATTACTCACTGAGCCCTCCCTGTCTCATTCACAACTCAGCTTCAGAGAAACTTTCGAATTTCTCATCTTCAGTGTCTGAGTGGAAGATAGCGGCAAACTCAGGGGACAGATTGGGTATGAAGTTTTCCTTGTCCTCTGTAGTTGTTTTCATCTTGGTCATGAATACTCCAGCTTTGATAAAGCCATTAATAATACCTGTAGGAAGCACGATGCATACGGCCTGTATTAGTGAAGCTATGTTTACCTGTGGACATCCATGCTTCCCATATCTGTCTTACCTTAGCTTGAAGCATCTATTGACAGAAATGTCCAATGGCTGTAATAATTTTAGGGGATGACACCTAAGATGATCTTCTTTCTAGCTTCTGTTTCTTCACTGATGTGCATGTGTGTAGAGTTTATGATTAGCATGGATTTCTTTGCTTGAAAAAAATCCACCAGTCCAACACATGCACCACTTATCCAGCCATTTTTTTCATCACGTCGTTGACTGTCCATTATTTCGGATTCACCTCCACCATAATGCCACTCACTAAGTTCTTTGGCATCATCTTTTTTTAAAATATTACTATTGGGGGTAACTTCCTGCAGTCGGCACTACATGCCAGCACCGCTGTAAAATTACATTTTTCATGTCCTGCTGTTGTGATGGTCACCATTTCTTTTCCTTTGTCTATAGTTTTATTCATAAATGTTAACAGTACTTCATTCATGTTGACAATGTTTGATATTTTGATATTATTTTCCTCTATCTGCACTGTGACAAGTTTTCGCAGATTATCTAGCTTCCGTCCGAAGTCTCCAGCCGGTTTCTGTGTGATATGGCTGAGCTGCCGGATACGGTTCTTTTCCCGCCCACTAACCGGAAACACCGCCATGGACCACCCGCAGAGTTCTCCGCTCCAAACTCAGCGGCCGTTTGTTCAGCTTCTAATCTCACTTGAACAGTGCTAAGTCTGCGACACGCCGCCACCTGTTCTAACCTGTCCTCAACATTTCCCCACCGAGGTGTATGTAATGAGAATATCCTCAAGGAAAGTTTAGGCTCTACACAGCTTATAACTGAACACGACGAGATAACATGATACCATTAGGATTACATATAATACAACTACAACATGGAGGCCCGACCGGCTTACAGCCTTCAAAAATATTTGGCTCGTACCTGACACATTCATACACGTAATCTGAAGAATAACGTGCTACCTAAGAGCACAGAACGACAGTGGAGGCGCACCTATACAGAATATTAACTATCTTTTGCACAGCCTTTCCTACACAATCTCAGCACCATCCTCTTATTGCATTCATTCAGAGGCACACAACACATACAAACGAACGGATTGGCCCAATATACGTTACTTTTTACAAAGAAACCAAAGCAGCGTTTCAAATGTTAGTTACCAATGACTACCCTTGACTTGTAGCCCTACCGGCTGACAACTACTACCACCCCGAATAGACAAGTCAGGAGGACAACATAGGTCAGAAGACTCTCCAATCTGTAACACGACATATAAGATCCCTAAACTGAAAAACTCATCATAACATTTTACTATAGAGACAGAGTTTGCATCAGACAACATCAATGTTCTTTCTGCAAATTACATACGAAAGCGTATTTTTACCCTTTTAAACAAATGTTTCCGCCACCAACTTTAAATATGATATAATTGAGCAGACTTCACACAAACAGGTAAGATACTTATTACTGATCACTCAACGGTAAAATCTGGACAATGTTGGATAAAGAGCGAAACACGACACTGAGAGGATTTTACTTCTCCCTAACACCTGGGATACACCCCCAACACTCCTTGTAAACTCTGTGAAGTCGAGATCGCCCGTGACACGCCCCACTATAGGGACATTCCGTGTCAAATGTACACACCCTCCTGAAAATAATACCATATTTTCTCCCCATATATTGGCCATTTATTCATTTGGGTGAAGTAACTCACCATGGCAACTTTCAGACTTTGGGGCCCCCAAAAATTTGGACTTCCCCGGCTGACCCACAATCTTTCAGAGGCTATATCTCAGGCTGTACTGGTCCGATTTTTGATGATCTTGGTATCAAAATGCTCGTAAAAGCAAGATCTTTCCAATCACGTAGTAAAATCACTTCAAAATAGAAATTCCAAAAGTGGTAATTGATGGCACACTTTGACCTTTAGTCCCTGCCACCCAGCAAAACCGTTGGTCCTGATTTTTTGTGTGGAGAATACCCCTTCATATACTCCAACACCTCAGCAAAAACAAAAATGGGATCTCCAAGGGTTCAGGTGTGGCAAAGTTTTGTGTTAGGGGGCTTGGGTGCCAGACACGCATGTCATCACCATACACGACAAAAGGCAAGATTTCCAATACACTATATCATTGTATTCTAGTACTAGATATCAACATAGAAAGACATCAAGTTTCCACACAAAAGCGATATTAGTACAAGTCTCGCCTTGCATAGTCAGTCAGGATTTTTTGCTAACCAAAGCTTTATTTGACAACGGGATTTCTTTTTTACTGATTGTGTAGGTTTTGCCTGTAGCAGTTTTTGGTTCTACAGAAAGAATAATATGGGAAATGTCTAATACACACTGGTCTTCAATTTCAGGAAAAAAGAAACTATTTGAGAGCCCGTTTGGATGAAGAAAATTCACTTTAACTTCGTGAATGTCCTGAAAGGATTCCATGATATAGGCAAGTCAAAATTGTCCATCATTGTGCACTGTGATGTAACCTGAGTTTCCCCGCTAAAAGTTGGTGTAGATTTTGAAATTACTGACTCGATGCGCTGTTTCTCACAAAGGCTGAATTGGCGTACTTGAAGAGTAGTTTCTGAAATAGGGATCAAAGCATGGAGTTTTTTAGTCCCAGCTATGGTTCTGGCTGTTTTTAACCTGTCTTCCAGGTTTCGTTCTTCCTCCTCGTACGCCTCTTGGGTCCCGTAACCAAACTTCATTTCATTCAGCCCATTTTCGGCAAGGGCGAAAAGATCTTTTGGAGAATTTGCAAGTCATATGGTCTATGCAAGCTCTCACGTGTTGCTTCTCGCTTGACTGTGCCTCCCACCCCATCTGAAGGGCCCTTTCCATGACTGGCGGAAAAAAAAATGGCATTCTGCGTCTATACCATACCCTGATTTGTGACGACATAGGTTTAGGAAGGCTTTGCAATTCTTATATTGACCCGCGCAACCATCTGGGAAATAGTAAAGTTTTTTGACATTTCCAAACCTAGATTTCAAGTGCTCAATGAGCATTCTTTGAAAAAGGTGGACTGAGACAACGTTGTGAATACTGCACTCTGATATCACTGTGAACAAATCATGGTTCAGTTTGTCATCGGCCTGATTTTATGACAGCTGAATGGATCACAACAGTATTTGTGGAACTTGCTTGCCATGCTTATGCTGAAAAATATGCAAAAAAGGAATGAAATTGGCTCATTTGACTTTGATGATGATTATCCACTTAAAAATCAATTCACACATTGGAATGGATGTTTCACAAATGATGCAATATATAGTCCAGAGATGATAAAATTTTCAGTTTCAGACATATGGTCACCCGCCAGCATTTGACGTCTGGACTGACAGGCCGACTTTAGTAAACAGACACCGAACCGTATAAACTTTAAGCCGAGTTTATTTGATCTAAAATGAAATATAAAGTTTACAAACTGCGGGGCCAATTACAACAACAAATCCAAGATACATTCATACACTTACAGACTGAAACAACGAAGTCCCAATTTTGGCTATAACTGCAACTAAACTTACTTGTATGGAGCTGGAGTCTGGAGTAGCCAGCTCTCCACGAATTTATAGCAGAAAGTTGGCGAACAATAAATACAGCTGGACAGTGTAAATGTCTACCTGCCAAACAATAGCAGACAGGTGGACAAAGCAAATCGAACAGTGTTTAGATAGCACGCCTACAATTCCCACACGGTGTGCCCTCTATCACTCAATGTCTACTCAGCGAGCCATACGATAACAATAACACAAACTGTCTAAAGCCTAAACATCAAAACGTCATTGGAACAATGACATTAAATGTCACTCTCAGAAGAAGCAGAAGCAGGTTGAGCCCCCTTCACCAACATAAAACTTTGCCACACCTGAACCCTTGGAGATCCCATTTTTGTTTTTGCTGAGGTGTTGTAGTATATGAAGGGGTATTCTCCACACAAAAAATCGGGACCAACGGTTTTGCTGGGTGGCTAAAGGTCAAAGGGCACCATCAATCACCACTTTTGGAATTTCTATTTTGAAGTGATTTTACTTACGCGATTGGAAAGATCTTGCTTTTACGAGCATTTTGATACCAAGATCATCCAAATCGGACCAGTACAGCCTGAGATATAGCCTCTGAAAGATTGTGGGTCAGCCGGGGAAGTCCAAATTTGGGGGGTCCTAAAATTGGTCCCATGGGGCCCCAAGGTCTGAAAATTGGTACATAATGTTTCACTATAGAAACAAACACTAGCACAAAAAATGAGTGAAATCTGAGATGGTGTCAAAAATTTGCTGAAAAGTGTGTACATTTGATGTGGAATACCCCTAATATACGGTTTTCGAATGGTAAGTAATGGGTCGATCTTCTTTTTAAATTGATTACCAAGTTTCCTCTTCAGTCCATCTATTCTTAATAAGTGACTTCGGGTCGTTGATTCATGGTTTATACTCGTGAATCTTCCCTCGGAAAAGTTTATGGGGATGGTGAGATTTAATGATGGCGTCGTTTCTGGCCTGATCCACCATACGTGAGCGCTGACCGGGCCGCATTAGTACGCCCTTCGACGGCAGGGTGCCGACAGTGCACCATGTCTAACACATGCAATCTGGCCACGAGAGGGTTAAACCTAATAAATTTATACACGCATTTATTTTCTCCTTCCTTTACACCCACGTCTCGTGCTCTGGACTTGTGCGTAGTCGTCTGCTGTTCCATTTCCAGGCGTGGGAGACTAAGAAGAAAACAAGTGACTCACGGTAATCTTTAATTCCTCACGACGAGAAAATAAATTAATTTTTTTTTTTTTTTAATTCATGAATATTTTCCGTGCAGACGACCGGGAGTGTGACCTTTTTTTTTTTTATCTACGTTGGAATACTTACTACCGGCGACATTGCTCCTACACTCGCCGGGTCTCTAGTTACGGGCTATCTAGGTCAGGGTTGGGTACGGCTATCGATTTTCTCACCTGATTCCCTGACATCCTTTGCTAATCAAGTGGCCGGGAGGTCACCGTCTAATCCGATCTTTTTAACATCTGAGAACATGTGATTTTCTAAGTTACAATCACGTGCAAAAAAGAAGCTATAACACAGTTGATTTTCCCCGTAAATCAACATGAAGAACTCTTCAATAGGCTGGAACCATGTTTGCTGATCAATTGAAGGTACTATAAATAAGAAAACGGTTTACTCAAGATACAGAACGCATTTAAAGCCATAGAAATTGTCTTCGCCATCGCAAAGCAAGCAATTCTTTCATTTCTCCTTGGGTTAACTGATCGTCATAAATATCGTCATCACTTTGTTGTTTCTCCATCATGATCCTGACCACCACCTCACAACAGATTGTCTTCTGCATCATCTAATGCGTTTGAGATACCACATTGCTTTAGAGATCGAGCAACCGTATCCTCACTCGTATCCCATACAGATTTCACCTCGTCGCCGACAACTTCCAAAGGAGCAGCTAAGACACTTCGCTATCCATCTCTCCCCCTAACCTATCCTTAAGCAGAGACTTGCATTTAACAGGAGCACAACACTTGTCAACCCTGCACCCTGGTGGTAACAGTTGGGCTGGTGATCTGATCTTCAAGTAAAATCCTCTTCACCATTTCCCATAAATGCACAGCAAATGCAACCCACACAATCACAATTTTCTTCTCAGTCAATTTCCTCGTCCATACCATTTCAATCCAAATCTTCGCTTCCAGCTCATCCATCCATCCATCCATCCCTGTGAGGTGGCAGTGAAGAGCAACTCCACAAGAAAATATTCCCTTGGAATTTTCTGTTTTTTAAATGACCAATGGCTTCAACTTAGTCCCATCAGCAAGATAATCCAGCACAACTGTAAAATGGGACTCTTCGTTTCGTGTACTTTTTACCTACCATCACTGTTTTAGAACCTTTAGTATTCATAGATTTAGCTTGTCTCTCCTCCATATTTCAGATACTGTTAAGTTTGTAATTCTTTTTCCCCCAAATTTGCAGTATGTATCTGCAACATTTTACAGTTTTCTCTTCACGATCTTCTGGCATAAAGCAAAAGCTATCAATGTTTTGTTCTTCGGCTAACTATTTAGCAATTCATTCAAATGTGAGTCCATTTTTTCTTAGGGTTCCAATCCATCTTGGCACACCTAGCACGAGGCGCATCTTTAATGTTGCTTTTTGCTCTTTTTCCAATCTGCATTGTCAGGGGAGGAGAATATTAATTATTATTACTGAGCTGTTTTTTGTAATGATAAAATGATTGTCTTTACAAAATAATTTTAAAATTAGCATAGAAAATATAATGTAGTTAATTGTGTGCAATGTTTTAGTTTAGTGATTTCTGAGACATTTTTCAAAATGGCAGCAGAACTCGTCAAAGTTTTATAACTTGTCACCACACAACTATTTAACAGAAAAACCTTTTAGATTTTAGTTTGTACTAATATATATATATATATTTGCAGTGTACCCCATGCACAAGTCAAAAGTAATTTCAGGACTAATTACTGTATGCATGTCACATCTAAGAAAATGCTTGATAATTCTTCTCGTTTCAGCACAATTAAATCATTGCATTCCCTGAAAAAGAATTATTAATGCAGGACAAATCCAAAGATGGGTGACTTTTTTTTTAAGCAAATGTTTTTCTTGCTTGAAAGAATGCTTCACGCATCGTCTAGATTGCTCTGCACACAAGTGGACCTCTCCATGAATGTCTAGTTAGTGGAGTATTTGTCAGTCCAGACATTTAATCTAACATTGACTCAAGAATTTCTATGGTACTTAAATTAATACTATGCCGTCTTTGAACAAATAAAAATGACTACAATTGAGAGATTAAATTGGTTGTACCCCGAACCAATATTCTAATAAACATCCACCCCATTTAGGAATATTTTGGCATATCATACTGTTTATGGAAAAATTCTGTATGCATGATGGATTGTGATCATTGCATTTACAGATGCTAAAAGAAAATCAACCATCTTGGTTCAAATCTGATGTACCCACCTTCAAAGTCCTTTTGACCACAGAATGTCTGGGCCACTGATAGACCGACTGTTTTATTGATGAACTACTTTACCCATGTATTTACATTGTCTAGCATTAGCATTCACAGAGTAGCACCTTGTAAGGTTTTGCTTTGGTCACATGATTATTGCATTACGGATCACGACACTTTAAATGCCATGCATGCGGCGGAGAACTCAACTTGAGGCCGAACCATTGTCTTTGTTTCTTTGCTGACAAGTCTAGATTCTGTATACACACATGATGCACAAGTTTGAGACAACCTGTGGAAGAATTTTCTACCTGTGCCATTACCCAGCATTATGGATTGTTAGGGGTGGGGCAGCATTCAAGTTACTTGGAAGAACCGACCTTGTCGTCATCCATCCCTCTGGCCCAACTGAAAGGTCACAACTTCACTTTTTATGGAAGATGACACCTGTTTGCACCATGCACACATCAATCAATCAATGCTACACTTATCCTCAGCCTTTGTTCAACTGGAGATTCTGATTTGGTTGATGCCAAACTGAAACATCCAAACATAATCTGTAAACAATCCTCAGATAACACCTGGCATTTCATCTTCAAAAACACGGCCAGTTCTAGTTGAAGTTGGGTTGCTTTAGCTGACAACAATTACCAAGTTTCTAGTTTTTGACAGGCATTAGTTTAAACATTGATATTTGGAATTAAATTTTAATACTCGATTTAAAAATGTGTCGTAAACATTGCACGAGTTCAATGTTCCATTCTGTGAAGTAGGGTGGTTGGATTCTGACTCGGCTGAAATGGTTAGCATTCCACCAGGTTTCGTTTGAACCAAGCATCTAGTAATGTGCCCAATCAAATGTTAAATCAACTGTATATTGTATCAATGAGCAGAAAATAGATGATTTAGCTGCAATATAGGTGACATTTCTTATTAAACATCATTCTACGGTTATTGCGAGGGATGAAACTGCAGTGCATGTACTTTAGTTTACGGTTGCTAGCTTTTAGAGATGCGAAACTGACTACTTACAAATGCTCCACGAGAGCTTGTACATTCAGCGAAGACTGGTCGTTTACTTTCTGTGCTGCTGCTGCTGATAGCTACATGTAGTATCAAATTACTAACACAATCTGCTCTCACCGTTTGTTATACATTCTTTTCCTTTTCTTCATCTCAGCCACTTAAAAAGAATTATTTTCCAAATTGTCTCTATGTTGAGCCAAGGGGGAGTTTTATCATCTGTCGTCTTTATGCTTATCTGAGCGGTTGGGTCACAAACCTCACCATCAGGAAACTTTATTCTGAATTAGCTATTAAATTACTGATTGTTCTGCCTTTTGCATGCTTTGAAATTTTAGAATTATTCTTTATCAAATAGCTCCAAGGTTAACAGCCATTCTTAGTGTAGTTACACTGCATGTTGCCATAGTTTGGGTCATCCAACCTCCAATTAGAAATGTTTGGTGACAATTGGGGGAAATTAAATGCCAGGTGTTGAAGGTTAGCTTTCTTTATGGAATCCCTGCATACAGCCTGCAGTTGTTTCTGTTAGGGAGTGGCTGCATATAAAAATGAATCATCTACTCTGGACAAAACAACTGATTTTTTTCTCTCTTGCAATTAACTACTTTTAGACCAGGAATAAATATTTAACACTTTTATTTTCAATGCGTATTACATTTTGTTTGTGTTTGTATAGTTATTGTAGTTATGGTAAACTGTTTGCTTCTCTGCTGTTGGAAGCAAGGCATAATTAACCGATAAACAAAGAAGAGGCTGCTCCTAACTTCACCTCGCGTGTTTACCTTCCCCATCACAGCTACAGACATTGGTCAGTTTTATTGGAGTTATCACTACATCTTACCTTAAATAGCCAAACCAGAATGTCGCCTTGCCTTTTTTGAACAATGCCAACCAAGATTTTCATTTACAAGTTCAGAATCAGTATAAATCGTACGAACTTCAAACAATAACAATTACAATGGATTTCTACAAAACACGCACTGCTTTTTTACAGTAGCAATACGGTCGAAGGTGTGGGTAAACAGCTGAAACGCAGTCAGGAGCGTGACCGTATTTGTTAATTCTGCTAATTTCTTTTTCACTGACAACATACTTGCTCGTCACAAGGTTGTGTTTGACTGTGGCCTCAAAATAACCATTGCCTGGTGTGGTGAGGAAAGTGACCTGATACAGGTTTACAACATCTTTCATTTTGTCCGACATGTCTGCTAGCCTACCATCAACGTCAGCACTTTTCTTGAATTTCAAAACGTCTGCATTTGAAGTGTACTGGACAGCATTAGTGATCTTTAGCAACCTCAAACGCTCGCATTTCATGCGCTCGCTCTCGGTAATGTCATTGATGACTGCAATAAGCTGGTCCACAGCTTCCAAGACAAACGTGTCATTTGTGGAAATAGGACGCCAAGACTGGCATGCACACCAGTGGGGCTCGATTTCGGCATCGTGACACGTTCGTTCTTTAGGTATCTCCTTGAACAAACTGATCCCTCGACTGCTTTGGTTTGAGCTACCGCCACTGGTAAAGTTCAGCATGTGAACAAAGGTCTCGTGGATGTCAAACGGCGTCGACAAACGATGGGCATTTATCTTGAAGTTTTTAAAGGCCTTTGGGTATTTCTCCTTGAACCAGCTGGGGAAACTGAACGAGAAGTATGGCATACGTTCTTCAAGCTTCCCTTGCACGGTCTCTCTGATGCTACTGAATCTGGCCCCATGATCGGACATAAGGATCAGTATAGTGTGCTCAAGGTGACCAGAACTGTGCAGGTATTTCAGAAACTCGAGTAGATCATCGTCCAATAGTTGAATCTTGTTGTTGTCGTTATGACTACATTCACTGTGAAAGCCAAAAATGAACTTTGGCTTTTTAGCGTACATCTTGACAGCTTCCTTCATCCAATTGATAAATACTTTATGCCTAGGCTCCGACCCCAGACACAGGGGTTGGCTGTAAGAATAGACTTTTTCTGCTGCCAAGTAAAATGGCCGAGAATAATGGTCTGTAGGTGGCTGCTTGAATCCCAGCATTCTGTAGGTAAATGTTCCGAGTGATGCCATATCCTCTGCCCACTGCGTGACATAGCCATGTTTTTTCATATCTTTCCATATCCACGGATGTCCGTCTACTGGCTGCGCTCCATCGTGACCCCTTCGCGCCTCTGGGAGAGTGCTTTCTGTCTTGCCTGTTAGAATTGGCAGTAGTGCTTGAGGTGTGCCATCCCCTACAATATTATACCCTTCCAGAACGATTCCACCCAACTGCTGCGTGAAGTATTCGTGGGATCGAGGAAGCATTCGCAACCACGTCATCCTGGACACGGAATCTAGCCCAAACATCACTACGCTCAAACCTAAGGAACTTTTCGAGGCTGATGCATCAGAACTCCTTGAATGTAATTCAGCATTGTAGGCGATGCCATTGTGAACGTTTTGGTATTTTGCTCCAGATTTAGAAACACACCTGATGAAGAAAAAATCTGTTCCAATGGAAAAACCATCTGATACGTTTACAACAGCAGCACCTTCTCTTATTGTGAAGTCGTCATTTCCTCTAATGATGGGAACATATATGCATTTAATATTTCCATGCTTCTGCTTGGCAGATTCTGTTATCCTCAGAATTCCACTATCTACAAAAACCCAATTTTCTTCAGATTTGCACTGAAGTTTAGGCACATAATGAAAAAAATGAGAAACGGAAGGATCTTTTGAATTTAGCAATGGATGAACACATTTCTGACCAGATTTTTTACGCAAGTAATAATTAATTTGCTCGGATTCCTTCAAGTTTTCTACCTGCATAAACACAGCATCCGGTTTCACTTTTTTTGTGAAAGGCAAACGTTTTATACAAAAGCCTATGATGCCAAGTAAGACGAAGGAACAGAGAATTTTTTCCCGTCTCCTCCTCCCTCGGAAAATTGAATACAGGAGACTCAATGCTGCCATTTCTTCCTTATATTCTTCAACGCGAACAAAGCTTTTCCAACTTCTTCACTTCAAAAAGTTTTCCAAAATTAATTGTTTCTCACTACGTGAGCAGTCATCTGAAAACCAAGAAGAGAAAAGGCTAATAATTATCAACAAATAATATGAACTGAAGCGACTTCTATTAAAATTGGATGAAACCCTAGTGATTCCAGAGACCATGTGACTTGTTAAGCAGAAGAAAATGTGTCCCGTCAGAAGGAATCAAGAGAAAAACCTCGAATGAAGAAAAAAACAAAATTAACGTCGATATTTTCATCTGTATTTCTGCTACTTCAGTGACCTGAGACCTGGGGCTAAAGGTCTTCCTTTTGCAACTCGTGAACCTTTCCCATTACTCTTTTTACAGGTGAATTTAGATGTGCCACATGGAAGAAATACAGGTGTTCTTCAAAACGCCTCCTGTGAAGATGCACTTTTAGAGACTTCACTAAAAAGGAGGAAGAAATGCAACAGCAGCAGCAGCAGCACAGACTGCTGGAAAGGACATTTCACTCTCCTTTGACAAAAATAAACGACGGCCCTAATTATTCGGCTGATGTGGTGAAGAACCATCTGGAACGTAGAGGGGCTGATGGGACACTCACAAAGATGCCTGCACAGGGTCCTGATATCAACACTCCACAGTTGTACACACTGTTGTTGACATAACTGTTAAATCCAAAGCTATTAAACTACCAGGCAGCAAATATCTCCCTGTCAGAACGACGACAAATGGAGAGAAAAGCATTAACGTAACTGTATTTACAACAATTACATGTGGCTTATGTAATATGTAAGTTATTGGAAGTTTGGTGAGACTGGGATGTGCTAATTTATAACTTGACACTAAAAGTCGTGGATTTCTGCAGCTAGGGAATGATAAAACCCTGCCATCAAGATAGGAGGAGGAATAATTTACTGTGCGGCTCCTTGATAGTTTTAAACTGACAGTGAGTGAACTTTGTGGAAAATACCTTAAAATTTAGCGCAAGAGAAATAAGTGGACAAGAAGTCTACGAACGAACGAGGAGACGGTCTGTAGAACAACGTGCCCACACTGAACGGGGCTTCCTAAAGCAAAAGTCCCGCGATCAGGTGATGAAAGGAATAAACTTCCTTTCTTCCAATTTTCTAATCAATACAACAAACAAAGCGGCTACCCGGAAACGACTGGTGTAAAACGTTATCTACCGGGATCCTTTTGGATCTGTGAAAGCCGCCGAGCCGTTCCCCCGACAGCCGATGGTCCGTCCCCTCGTCGAAGTGGCGGCCCCCGACAGTCCCTGGGCTGTCTTTCATTTTTTCAAGATGACAAAACAAACCTAAACTGTTTCTGAGCTGGAATTGTTTTCGCAAAGTGAGACCGGTAACAGCAGTAAACTAGAACAATTATCCGGAGAAGCTGGTCCTTTTTAAAGACAATCACCAACGCTATTGGCGATGCTCAATGATCGATCACAGTACATTTCTCGAGAAAGATCTAACAATTATATCAAACGATTCAATCTTGTCCAACCCCTGACAAAGATAAACAATAATAATATGCAGGGATGTACATTATATTTTAGTTAAATTTCTCTTTAAAATAATTGAAAATCTGTTGACATATGCGAACACACAAAAATAGATAAATCCGAAACACATTAAATAATACATCAGAAAACTGATGAAAGGAGAGAGTTCAGCTCATAACCCTGACCTCGTTTAACCAACCGCGAACATTTTCACCCCCACCGCTCAGTGTTAAACCAACCTACAAATTTGGATTGAATATCCCACGTAATACGTAACAAAGTAAACAGCAGCTTGTAGGTGTAAAGAAACTATATGAAATCAATAGCTTAGATTTTATGGAAATACATCTGTAATATGGAAAAAATATCACTTTTGGAATTAAAACGTCTCTTTTGTTGTACTGTCCATGGACTGTATCAGTCTCGCTTTTTATTATATAATGTAATCCGACGGTTAGCCAGACAGGTCTACATAATTCCACAGATTTAGAAAGCTCGCAGATCACGCAGAGAACCGCCCGACCCCCACTCGGAAGGCCGGCCCGCTCGTTTCCCTAGCCACCCAGTATCGTTACGAAAACAAACGAACCGATTCTTTCTAAGAAACAGCTGTCAACTGTTGTAGTGGTCAGAGGTTTTTTCTTTCCTCTTAACGCTGGCATCATCATCATTATTATTATTATTATAAAACAAAGGAGCCGGCCGGTCTGCGGTGCCACGGGGCGGGGATGTTGGATCTTTTCGGTTCTCGTTCACCAGTCCGCCACGCCAACCTCACTCTGGAGTCCCCGTGGTGCCAGCTCTCAACAGAAAACAAACATTAAATTGAATCCATCTCTCATTAGTTATTACAGGATTTATTCGTCCCGCTGAAAACGGAAAACCGGAAAATTTGGAAAGAAAACAAACAAAACGAAACATGGGTCCATCCGCGAGGTGATAACTGATACGACCGAGTGCGTAGCCAGCGCTAAAGCCCGCGATTTTGCGAGCTGTCAGCCACCATTCGGCAGAGATGATATGACAACCCTGGCCGACCTGAATTCGGAAATAAATCTCCACTGGTTACTTTCTTAATGAGAACTGTACTTACAGCTTACTTACTACCCATCGGACTTCGTACGGCTTCCATCTAATCAGGGGCTGCTGCTCGTCCGGGAAGACAGGCTGCCGTCGTCTGCGGGCCCGCCCTGGCAGCCAGGCTGGCCGGCCCTAGACTCTCGCAGGCATAATTATGCAGTCCCAAAAAGCCAGTATGTAGGAAACAACAGCAAGAAATGCGCCGCTGCCGCTGTCTCAGGGGAACCGTGTAGCCATACCTAGGAGGCAGGAAAGTCGGGTCATTCGCGGTGTTACAAGCGCGCATACATCCCAGATCTCCACACTCCCTGGGCGCTCGACTGTGGCAGACTATTCAAACCAGCTATTGTGACATGGCCCAACGCCAGCGGACGAATCTCGTTCCCTGTTAAAGTCTGCTCCAAATGCTGCTGGTGGACAATTATGCCTAATTGAAATATCGAGCGGACTCCGTGATGAAATTTAACAGTAGTAGCCGGTCCATATATGGCAGTCGGCGGACTGAGCGTGTATGAATGGGTTAGCTGGCTGTACCCAATACAAATACTATCAGGTGTTGTTCTTTAGGTTTATCCTAAATTAATACTATCTGCAGTTCCACGTAACTAGATACTTTAATTCTCAGCCAAACAGCTGGAAACCTGGCCAATTAGTATTCCAGAAAACATGTTTGTAAAATTAACTTCCTAACGCAGAAACGCGCTAATATAAACAGATATATATTATCCTGACAAAAAATATCCGGAATGTTCTGCAGGCCTATCGAGCCAAATTATACTGAACTAATTCAGAAGATTCATTATTGATAACAATTATCTGTACTTAAGCCATCAGTAAAAGATAATGCATACACTAATTTAGCGTATTGATTTCTACTGCAGAAGGCCGTCATTACATTACTCTTGTCTAGCTGAACTTTGACCTCTACTGTTTATCAAGAAATGGTCGTTAATTACTGCAAGTGTAACCAAATAGAATTAAAACACACCTGGACAAATTGTGTGTGGTTCTTTTTCTTCTAAAGATGGACTTCTCCCAGCATAAGTGTTTTGTCTAACAACCCAGTCTTCAGAGGTTGGTGTCACGTGATTAATTCAAACATCTATCATCTAATTAAGGGACAACAACAAAATTAATTGGTTAGTCTTAGGGTAATTAATTATAGTGCATGTGATGTGATCGTGACCGGGTTTATTACAAATCTGCACATTAACAATGAAAATTATAGCAAATTCATAACTGTCTAATGTAGGCCCTGATAAATTACAAATACATACGTGAATATAGATAGCATGAGTAAGTAGACAATGCAGAAATCTTCAATGACAGGATAAGACAGGCTGTCTGTTATGACGTGAGCAGTCACTTGGATGGCTAGACAGACACAGCAGGCAATCTGTGAAAAAACTAACATCTGCCCGATACTTCAACATTCTCCAAGAGGAACTTCTTTCTACCTGTCTATAGCAATGGTCATCTGTCAAAAGAGGGTGGTATTTTTATGGAAGATTATGCCACCCAAGCAATGCGGACAGAGAGAGTGAGTCAGAGCAATCAACTCTCACAGTTTCTGGCCAAATACCAGACATGAACCCCATCCAAAACATGCTGTCCTCAAATGATCCCCTACAAAAGGTACTTAACCTAACCTGTAAACCAACTGGCCAGAACTCTCTAATACAGATTGAAGTATTTTATAATTTTGGATTAGTGGCCTGCACAATTCAAAAGAAACCCAGTGCTAAATATTATACAAAATACCTGACCCTATAAAGTAGGCTTGAATGCAGTTTATTTGCAACAGCATTAAAAAAATCTGAATTTGCTTTTGTCATTATCATATATAATATATAAAGTTAAACTTAATTTTTCTATTGTATAATGCCAATCTAAACCTAAACTGTTAAAATATATCAAAGAATGAACAGCAACATTAACAGTTGTAGATGTAAAACTTATTTTAAAATAAGAGTATTCATAAGCTCTGTTTGCTACCTAGTTTGCCTTGGCTTTTACTTATCCATTAAGTATGGCTTATTCTACCATAATTTTAATGAGTTATTTGAAATTAGTGTAAATGTTACTAAGTTTAACCAAGTTACATTATACTTATTGGGCCACTATTATAGCAGAAAGAAAGTGCTGTATCTTTTAATTTTAAACTATAAACATACTGATTAGTTGTATCATCAGAATAACTTGACTATTTTTAATGATCAATATAAATCTGAGATTTTCAAGTGAATTATAAGTTCAATTTTATGATTATATTATGTACACATGTATTTTTATTATTAATAGTTTATCTACATTAGTTACACTACTGAGGGCCAAGCACATGCACCCATTAACATCTCATTTTTCCATCCTCATGTTAATGTCTAATAGGTCACTGGTATGTTTTCTTCTGAGGTTCTCCATACTATTTCCATAAACAGCAATGTTCATTAACTTGTAAAAAAAAAAAAAAAAAAAAAAAAAAAAAAAAGCCTTTCTTGCAGTCATTTGTAGACCCAATTCTCATGTCTGTGTTTAACTCTATGTAACTATGTAAGATCTTCAACCTTAGAATCCTCTGTGAGAAACATCTTCAACAACAGCAGGACCTTTACCATGTTTTCATAGACTTCAAGAAGGCCTTTGACAGGGTATGGCATGCAGACTTGTGGGCAGCCATGAGGAAATACAACATCAACGCCAATCTTCTCTGAGTCATTGAACACCTTTATGACAATGACACCAGTGGAGTCTTCATCAATGGCAGCAAGGGGAACTGGTTTTGAACAACAGTTAGAGTTGAACAGGGATGTTTACTTTCACCCACCCTCTTTAACATTTTCCTGGAAAGGATTATGACTGACACCTTGGAAGACTATGAAGGCACAATCAGTATTGGGGGCAGGTCAATCACCAATCTTCACCTTGCTGATGACATCGATGGCTTAGCAGGAGAACAAGAACTAGTGCCTCGATAAAACATCTACACTCTACGGTGTAGACATCAGTGCGAGAATACCAAACTGATGACCAACAATACCAATGGCATCAATACCAAGATCAAAGTCAGTGGACAGAAGTTCTAGACATTATCAAGATTCAAACACCTGGGACCATCATCATGGATAAGGGTTCCAAACCGGAGATATAATCCAGGATTGCACAGACAACAGCAGCACTGAGAAGGTTGAAGCCAATATGGAACAACAGTAACATCACCCTCAGTTCCAAATTAAGGATAATGCACTCCCTTGTGATGTCCATCTTTCTACATACTTGTGAAACATGGACTCTCACAGCAGATTTATACAAGCCATGGAAATGAGGCACTACAGAAAGATCTTGCACATCTCATACAAGGACAGTGTTACCAACAATGAGGTTCACAAAAAGATCCAGCAAACAATTGGAACTCTCAATGATCTCCTGACCAGTGTTAAGGAACAGAAACTGTAGTGGTACAGCTATATCTCAAGATCATCTGGCCTAGCTAAGACCATTCTGCAGGGCACCATAGAAGGGCAAAGAAAAAGAAGTAGACAGAAGAGGTGGTGGGAAGATAACATCAGGGAGTGGACAGGTCTGGAGTTCACCAAATCCCAAAGGACTGTAGTGGACAGAGAGAGATAGAGAGAGCCTGTTTGGCAGGTAAACAGAGGTGCCCCAACGACCTATGGGTTAAGGGATAAGTGAAGTGAGGTGAAGGTTTCAGCCAAGGTAATTGGCTAAAAGTAATAATTCCATATATCTTTGCCATTTTCACGCTCAGATATAAATGGAGCTGGAGGTTTCTGTAATGTACAACATAATTCATTTTATCATATGAAGTACTGTAGTTTCTTTACTTTGGGTCTTTCACCAAGTTTAGTTTCTTATCATAGTCAGCAAGCCATGCATCTTTGTGGAGACCATCTCTATAGCAAGAGGAGAGTCTTTATGATGATCAAGTAATTCGGGTGAATATTTGATACTTCATATATCGAACCAATTAGTGAGTCAGCTGATACACTCATAACATTATCTTTAAAATACTGTGTTTGCAGGTATACCAAGTTAGTTAAAGTTATTATTTCAAGAGACTTACACATAGTATAGATTATCAGTTTCAAAGTAAGATCTTTGTGTTTCAGATCTGAAACTTTGTTTCCACCTATTTCATTAATATTTTTAGTCTGAGTGGTTTTCAAGATCACTTAGGAATATCAACATAAGGATTGTTAGAGGCTTCATGTCTCTACAGGATTATTGGGATATGATCTCTTGATTCCTTTTTCAATCACCAAGATCATTTCATAATGCATGTAATTAAAGGTTGAGTTTAGTTTTAGACAAGCATTCCATGCTAGAGAGGGAGTTGTGAAGAACTGACATTTGTCAAAAGCAATTCTAAAATTTTCAAATACATCTGCTAAGAGTAAAACATCAGATAGAGAATATATGATTTTTATCTCCTGAGAGTTTTGTGTTGTTTCTTACAGATGGCTTGATAGTATTCAAAGTGAGTCCGGGGTATCTTTTCTATCTAAGCCATTATAGAAATCTTTCTTGTTTAGTTGCTTGGGATGTATTTCATATTTTTCAAGACTGCTAATGTAAAAATATGGAAGATACCTTTTCTTCAAAATGTGATATCTCTTGTGTGCATGATTTGTTCTGGTATTAAATTTGATACAACCTTATCAATGCTAGTTCCCATAAATCTAAAAACCTAATACTGAGGTTTTTAGTAAATCTTGTGTGGTCTCTGAAAGTAACATCTACTGATTCTTTGAAGAAGAAATATATAATCACAGCTCACTATTTGTGGTAAACTATGATAACCTCTTATTTTACATCTTTGAAGAAAAAATATGGATTATAATTAGAGATTATGAAGATTAGAGTACTTAAAGCTTGGATTACATTCAATGTGTGCAGTTCCTCTAGATATACCAATGAAGTGACATTGATCTTTTACTATTTTATCTCTCGTTAATAAGTTCTTCACAAATAAAACAGCGAGTTGATTTTATGAATTTTTGGTTATCTTCAAGTGTGATGATCATTAGTTGAGGCACTGAGTTTGCCATACATTTTACACACCTCTGATTTTTTTTGTATACATAGTTTAAGCAGATTCTTTGCCCTTTCAACTGTTGTAACTCGGCAGACAAATGGTTAAGTCTTTTTTTTTTGTTTGTAGCAAAATAATCAAGCTATACGCACTTGGTAATATTTTGTATTTATCATGTGATATTTTACGAGAAAGCATTCAAACTTTGCATGTATGACAAATGGTATTTCTAGTCATGCTGCGAAAATTAAAGACAACTATCGTTATTTTTTTTATCGGGAGTTCAAACGATTTCCCCCCCCCCCAAAAAAAAGAAAAAACTCAGCAAATTTTCCTGTCGTGCAGAATTATAAGATTTCGATATAAACGTTCCTCTGAATGTTTCTGTGTGAAACCCTCGGAAAATACAGGCGAAGACTAAATAAGTTAATGATTCGTGATGTGCTGAAATATGTAAACTTGGAGATACACGCCGCACAAACTAGTAGAGGCGGTGTGTAGGTTTACACGACGGAGGCGGTAATAAAGCTTCATACTTACCTGACAGATTTGATTTTCCTTTTTCATGCTAAAAAGTCGCCTTGTCGGTACGTGGTATTTCCAACGGTAAATGTGTTCTTCGTCCCTGACAGTCGGGAGTAGTTTTCAAAAAAACTAGTGACGTGATTCTAAAGATGTTAATATGGTGTCGTAGTGTATTTTAATGACGAGATAATTATCCGGTGTCGTAACGACTAACCCCTGTGACAACTAGTTCCGGTTTCCCCTACGTTACATATGCCGCTGCCATGTATGACAGCTCCTGATCATATATGGTTATTCCCAAATAAAAGATTCTTCGTTATCTTCGGGTGCTTGTTACAGGGATGTAAAACGCGAACGGCCCATTCATTATTGGTTTTGAGGGTACTTAATAGCTCGTGAGCATTACGGTGTTAGTTGGAATCGGAACCAAATTTTGCAGGACAGTAGACTAGTGTTTAAACTAGAGAATGCATTTAAGTTTTTACCTCATTTATTATATATATATATATATATATATAGTTAAATATTAGTCAGATTAAATGGGAAGAAGATTTAATCACTAGAGAGCGAAGGGGAAAATACCATACTTATAGTTGGCGGCTATTTAACGTTTCAGACTCGTGAAGATGATGCTCACTTTCTGAATTTCTACAATTATGGCTAAAAGTTTTGCATCATCTTGGAATTTTGGAATTTTGCTTGATAAAGTCAAATTAAACCTGAGGAATCTGCAAAATAATGTCACGTTAACTTATTTAAATGCATACCGCTCAGGGTTCATGGGAAATTACCAAAATTGGAAAATGTGGCAATTTGAAATCTAACTTGCAAACACATGATTTCTGAAAAGAATCACGACGGGACGCCAAGTTGGACTAGACAATTAGAAGCGTGTTTTCAAAAGCAGATATTTGTGTGTCATGAATACAATGTCATGTCAAGCTATAAGCTTAATTTGAAGACAGACTTTGCTATTGTTATTGCTATGGTGAAGTAAAACGTTTGGCCATAACTGTACATATTTTCAGACTTCTTTTATTTGGGAATCGGCATTTTCTGTGAATGATGCGGCTGTCAGACAGCTGAGCATCATCACATCTTGGCAACTTAAGAGATGATCATAATATTCTAGGAGTCCGTTCTTGATGTAATCCGTGAGCACTCATTATATAGCAACCTGTACACTTCAAACAAGCCATAAAGCATCAATATTTTTGTCCGTGACGAACTTGCTGTCAGTCACACCCCAACAGAGCCAACATAATATTACTTTTTAATTCAGTACAAGTTAATCGTTTTCGTGCTAAATTCGCTATCGGGAGTTCACGTGCCGTCCAACCTTATTCAACGAAAGCAGGAAGAATTTATTGACAAAAAAGGTAGCGTTAATTTATAAAAATAATTTGAAAATGAAATTCAGCGCTTTTCGATATCGTTTGGGAAATCTTCAGGTTCTAAATTGCGCGGATTCATAAATGACGAGCTCAGTTTATTTAACTGGAAGTTTTTGCTACATTTGTTTAACTAAAGTGGAATGGCCTACCTATCGATATGGTAACAGCAGTTGGTTTGTTTGTTTTTTAATTGAGCGTATAGCTGCGAATGGAACTTCGATGTTCCCACATACACGCGAACATGCAGAAAGCACTCTAGCTCAACCAATTAAGAGTTTTTTATCGGAAATGATTGAGTGGGTAAATATGAGGCGATTGTCATTATTTGGATGAAGAGAAAAACGCTGTAATGAATGACCTCTTTCTGGCTATTTGTTCGTGTAGTTCACTGTCACGCAGTCTGCTTCTCACTATTTATGAACTAAGAACGTCTTCTACATTTTCCTAAAGCTCTTTCTTTTACAATTCAACTAATTTTCCTGTTCATTCCCCGACCTGTCTTTCTTGGACGACCATTTCTAGCGGTGCTGTAGACTCGTGTCGTGCGGAATTCTTTCTTCATCAGCCGTTATCCGCTCTCTTTGATCACTGCTGTTTCTGTTGGAGAGTATATAACCAACACTAAGGTAATTTCTTTCATAACTCTTAGTTACACAATATCAGTTACTTACCTGTCCTTATTTAATCAAAATACACCTGGTGTGTGCACGCGTGTCTTTTCACAGTCGTATTCGAATGTAAACAGATATCAAAATCCGGTTGAGCATTCATTTCGCTAGGCTATGGAGTCTAGCAACACCATTTTGTTATTTGTATTTCTGAAAATATTTTTCTTTTTTTAAAACTATACTTACAAGTAAATATGATTAGGAGATTTTGCAGTAATATAAAGCAATTTAAATACCTATAAAATATATAGTACTTTACCAATTATACAATCGCTCGTGCGTCCGATTTCTACTCATATTTAGCAGTTAGCAATAAGTAAAGTAAAGAGCCAGACTCGAGTCCATACTCTGTGTGTGTGTGCACGACTGTTTAATGCATTTACCTACCTCGCGTTATTTTAGATACAGAATGAGGTGCATTTTCCTTAAACGCACGTTTTGGTTAAACAAAATGGCTATTTTTGATAGAATTCTAAGATCGGGTACGCGGAGTGATTTCGTAACACGTGTGTGACGTACTACAAATTCTCAGCCGTCGATGGCGACCGGAAGCTATCCCGCATTTCATTCTGATTCTTCTCAGAATTTTTTTGCGCGCAATCCGTACATTCGGCGGCGGAAAAAGCAAAAAGACAGACAGTAACACTGGCTGTGTACAGCTCTTTTTCTTTTAGATCACAAACTGTCTGCTCACAAACTCTTTCGAGTTTTTTAATCGTTAGTTAACAGCGGTTCCTATCTTTCCCTTTGTTTTCAGTGTCACCTCATTAGCGCAGTGTAAAATTCTTGCGACCCAAAATTCTATCTCCATCAATGCAAGTTGCAGGCTCTCACCTCGCTAGGAGAGATGCTATCCTGGAATATTTTGAACCTCCCCTCCCAAAAAAAAAAAATAAGACAATTCCTATATCACTCTGGGCCATGGAATAATTGCATCTCGAAGCGTCAGTGTGAAGCTGGGAGGTTAAGTTGCAATAGAAAAAAATTCAAACAACACTACAGGATTTCTAATTTACAAGGTCTTAAAGCTAAGTCATAATACGACTAAGCATAGTTATATCCCTTCCCCTCAGTGGTGGTGGTTGGTGCATTTGGATATATTTTGTTTATATTATTTTATCTCAAAACATTGAATGAAGTGACTACACATCCAGCAGCCAACCATGTAAAAATCAAAATCATCTAAAATTATTTGAAATACACCAGTGAATATGCCCATTGAAATAGCCCTTGCATGTATGTGTAACCATAAAGTGAGTTGAGGTTTGATTATAATTACATGGTTTTCTTTATTTTTAGTCATACAAAGAACACATTGCGGGGGGTTAGAGACAAGAGAAATAATCCCCATGACACCTCGACAACAGAACAAGCCACAAATAGTCTACGAAGAAATTTGTAGCAGACTTCATCTTCTGTATACTTCAAAGAAGCAGAACCTATTAGGGATGCTGTGTCAGAAAATAACTTTAACAATTCAAAGAATGACTCTGGACAGAGTGAAAATGACCATCTTCAACCAGAACCATTCAAAGAAAATCCAAACTCTCTAAAAGTGATATTAAGTACTTTAGGGTATCTTCTCCGCTTGATAGATGACAGACAAGCCAGTAGAGAGCTTGTGAATGACCCAGCTGTATATATGGATGTTAACATTTCTTCCAGAACAGTAAGAAACATTATCGTGTGGGAGTTTCAGTGGATGTGTAGCTTCCTGAAAATCTTTCCTGAGGAAAAGTAACCAAACGGCAAGGATGAAATGGGCAGCAGATTGGAATTACCAAACATAGAAGGTGCTCTTTCAGACGAATCCAAGTTTAAACTGTTTGGCAATAATCAGTGACAGTTTGTTTAATGGCGAACCAGGGAACAGTACAACACTCAGTGCGTAACAGTTACAGTGAACCACGTGTAAGTCAGTGCATAAAATTTAAGGTGTACTGACTGCTGACAGGTACAGGCAGATTTTCATTGGGCAAGGATTCATCTTCCAACATGATATGCACATGGTCTATATGGTGAAAAACTATCTGGAAAGTAAAAAGGCTGATGGAACACTCAAAGATGCCTTGGCCTGCACAAAGTCCTCATATGAACATCACTGGGGCTATATGGGGTTATATGGATTCTGAGAAAGTAAAATGGCAACCAAACACCTCGGATGAATTGTGGAAAGTGCTCCAAGATATTTGGAACAACATTCCACAGTCACAGTGATAACCTGCCTGGGATCATGAAAACGAGGTGTCAAGCTCTATATAAAGTAAGGGGCTCACCTGCCAAATACTAATGCACTGTACAGTGTATTTATTTTATTTTTTATATGTATTGTAATAATGCAGTGTGTATGTAGTATGTACGTCTTTCAGTTGCAATTACTCTTTATTTATGTATATCCTTCCTGTGCGTATTTCCATAATTATTTCCAATGTTTGTTTCAAATGTTATTTTTTCAAAAACAACATGCCAAGTATTACATCATTATGTATTATAATGAATGCTTCAACAAGTTTCTTAATTATTGCACAATGATACTAAAGATATAATGTAGATTAAAATCAAAAATTTATCAAGTTGAAATTAAGATTGTTGACATACAAATAATCTTAAAACAGTCACTCATACTTTATAGGTAATAATTGTAAAATGGATGCTACTGAAAAACATTATCGATTTTCATTTATTACTGTACATACCTCTGTTTTCAGGATGATGAGCAACAACAATCTTTCACACTCATTTCAACCTATGACAGAAAATTACAGAACACACTGTGCTGCTGGTGATACAAAAAACCATTTAATCCAAAGCTGAGAACCAGGAGATAAATTCCAAGTTTCCTTTCAAGTGATAAAAAGATAAAGGAAGCAAGAACCAATACACAAAGAGATGTTGTCGTCGACACTGGTTTAAGAAGTTCAACTTTGTATGATATTGAAAAAATGCTGATAGGTCATAGTCTAGTATGTATTCTTTTTCTAGACACACCACATCACTGCCCCCAAAACTAATTACAGAATCTTACGAGGATTTGAATATTCTATAGACGATTTTAAGGCAAAGACAATGCCATTACTATATCAATTCTATGGAAAAACTGAATGCCTTTAAAACAATTTAAGCAAATGAATCCAGTAGAATAGATGTCATCGTTGAAGAGGAAAGCATCAGAAAAGTAAAGCAGGACAGAGAAGTACAGAGATCTCTAGTGAAGTTCCTGGAATTTTGTGGAAAGCAGAGTACTGCTCTAGGAGGTCACAGAGATGACGAAACTAGCAGTAGGATTCAACAAAGATAACTTCAAGACACTGCTCAGTTTGAGAGCTGATGCTGCTGACAATACGTTAGAATACCATTTGAACAAATGCAAAATAAATGCTATACATCTGTTAAAAACTTCAAAATGACCTACTGTTAATTATCAAGCAGTTTATCCACGACATCATTGCACAAAAAGTAAAGGGTCAGTCCAGTGAGCCTTACTATGGCTTTCAGTGTGATTTGGGAACATTTGCGTCTTGTTATACATTACACTGTTAATAGAAAACTATTTGAACCCGCTTGAATTCATCTTGTGTAAAAGCATTACAGGTGAGGCAGGGTGCCAAAATATCACTGAATCAATGACTATTGCTGGTAAAGACAATTCTACATGGATGGAGTCAGTGATATGGCAGGACACCAGTCAGGATGTGCTGCACTGTTCAGCAAGATATCCCTGAGGCTATAAAATGCTCTACCAAAGCATACAATTATAAAATGCCATACAAGCAGTAAAAATGCACAGACATAAGACAAAGCATATCAATGAAACATAATTCAAATTATTTTGTGAGATTGGTTAAGAAGCAGAGAACTCTACAGGACTTTGATAAGATGTAAGAGCTTTTTACTTAATAATTGCCTCCATGTCACATCTTGTCAGGAATCTTGCTGCAACAAAAAGACATTTTGTGAGACACATGGAATGATGAAATGTGTAAGTAGTCCCATCTTGATAGCATGTTTCCACACTTCACTGTTTTGGCTACACTTAGGGCCTAAGCAAGAAATTGTGAGGATCCACTCTGGACGTTGTTGAAAGTTTTAAAATAGCAACCCATGTGAAGTCTACTGTCAGGGATAAGAATGATGGGTCTGACTGTACAAGAAAATTTCAAAATTGGCAGAGGTAGCAAAGCTTACATCCCTTGAGCTCCAAAGACAATGAAGTAGACAGACACAAAGAATCAATGTTTCTGTGCAAACTAAAAAAAAAAAATTTGACATAATCCCTTCATTCCCTTTTTTGGACTCTTGTCCAACAGTTCAGCAAGCCATTCAGGCCCTGAGCCTGATTCTCATATCCATTACATTGCTTGATCAACTGTTGATGATGCTATCCTGGAATTTAACAAAGATGATTTTCCATCTCCACATTCATTCCAGCAAGAAGATACTCAGACATGTGGAGAAGTCAGGATGACAAACCTGATACCCTGACACTTCAGCAGATAGAAGGGCATGCTTGTTGATGTACCCAAGCATAACAAAAACCTTCAATCTCTGTCTTCACATCAAGTGAAATTTAGACTATATTTGTCTCTGAAACTAATCAAGGATTTATTGCAGAATTGTATATAAGGTACCATTTCAGCACACTCATCCTGATGTATTAGACTAGACATTGACAAAATTATTGACATGTTTGTTGGACAACATCCTAGAAGGATGTTTCTGTCCAATAATAAAAGTGTTTAAACTGTACCATTCAATCTTTTTCATTATCTGTGGCTACTGTGAATGTAGAATAGCGTGAAAATATATAGTCTTTTTTTATTTGAAGTGTTTGCTCAGAATGTCTCAAAAATAAAAATACTTGAATCTTTAAAGCTTTTGAGTGAGGACTGCCCAGCTATTTCAAATTATCTCATGTGGGTCATTTTGCAAATACTTAGATTCACATTCCAAATCTATTTTTAAGACTGTTTTACATATGATTAGCAAAAGATCTGAAGTAGAACATCAGTAGGTCAAAAACTTGTAAACAGGTTTTTATAGAAAGGTCACTTCACAAGCTTAACTATAATGGTTCTGTATTTTTTATTATTATAAACTACAAACACCCATGCAGCCAAAACCTCAACATATGCAAAAAAGCCAATTCTATTTCCCCATAAACTCAGTTTAAATTTCTGCTGCAAAATAACTTTTTTTTCAGATGAAATTTAATATAACAAAGAGCAACTTTAAAACGTGTTTATACCATCTATCAACAATCCTACTATTATTTTTGTCCTCAATAATGGCTGCGAATTTTTTTTTCTTATTACATGCTAAGTTTTCAGTTTATTTCATCTAATAGTCAGGTTTGAATTCAGCTTGGTACAAAGAAAAGAAAGAAAGACTATACAAATATGCTGGCTTTTTGACTGGCTATTGTTAATATGCGATATTCTGTTTTCATTGCTCTTTCACACTAGAAGATTTGCCATTGTGAATTCGTTCGCCACCAGGAGCTGAGTGAATAACGTACAGGAAATTATGATGATCCGCTGTAAGCTGGCACTTTCAATACAACCCCATCTCTTCACGGGATAATGTAAATTTGAGGAAATTACTACAAACACCAATCCATTGTTGCTCATTGTTGCTTTTCTGTACGTTCTTATTCAACATTTTGTTCGTTTATATAAATACACAGGCGATAAAATGTCTCGTGACTATCAATAAATAACGGTAATATCTGTACAGTTATCCACTCAAATCCATGGGTAATTCTCATAAAATTTTAATATTTCTGAATATTATAACAAGATTCGGCATTCAAAAATGAGAGAGAGAGAGAGTAAGGGGAGATAACTGAATAACAAATCAAATGACTGAGCATTCGTGCGAAGTTGACGAACGCTCGCAGCATTTATTGCGAAAAGAACTCCCGACTTCAGCTTCGTTTCTTTTTTTATATGATAGGTTCTAATAAATATTTATAGCCTCATTATTTTTATATTTATCCCTCCTCTCCGTGCTGGAAACAATAATTCTGACACGCAAATATGTGGACAACTCGTAAACATATTTTATCGAATTGTTGCATAAAAGTTAATATTGTTATAATTAACCGAAATAAGTCCCATATTTTAAAATTTTTGTTTAAGTCCAAGCCTCTGATTTTAGTGGGAGATTCTTGGATTGTTTTTATGTACCTTCGTTTCAAATTTTATCATGAAGAAGATGCTACATATAAACTACTCAAAATATTATTTTTGCCTAGCTTAGTAACAAAGCCCTTTGTTTTGAAGAGAGAATGTCGGTAGTTCCGACTAAGGGGAGATTACTCGTCTGTTTTACTTGTTCTGCTGTCGCTTGTAACTGTGAATTGCACATCCAAACTAGAAAACGCGAATGGCAGATACTATTCTAGGAATCTGCACCCTTGGCATACCTGTATTTTCCCCACCGCCGTCTGTCTTAGTCTGCGCGCAGACTCTGGGTAGTTCGAATAGTCTCAAACTCACCCGGCGGCGAGAAGGAAGTGTTCCGGCTCGTGTTAACCCTTTAGCTTTTCTGCTGCTGAATTCTCGGTGCCATAGGTTCTCCGTTCGGAAGCGAAGTTGCAATGCCGGGGATGGAGAAGATTTTGAGGGGTATTTTGAAATACCGTGCGACGGAGCGAAAACATATGGTGGATCAATTCAAGCGCATTCGAGATAAGCCCGAGGTACATACCATAACATATGTATACACGTATGTGTGTGTGTGTGTGTGTGTGTCTGTCTGGGGAATATGTTGGAGGATGGGACACTGAGAATGGATAAATGTGGTTATAGAAAATGATAACATTGAGTTTGTCCCTTCTGTCAAACCTGCTACAGACAGGTTTGTCATTAGTTCGCCAACCACCTCCAGCATTACCATTTTTTTCTCTTTCCCACCTAGGATTAAGTACTATAGAACTAGGCCCTGGAATTTCTCACTGGGATACTCCAAAAAGCCTAATAAAGTTATGATTCTGAACATTTATTGCAGTTATTTACCTATATGCATGCTTCTTTAAAACAGATTGAGCAAAGTAGGGGCATCTGAACTTGAGTCAGATGCCAGCAGGTACAACTTAGTGGAAATAGCCATGTTGGGTGGTAGGCAAGGTTGGATTAACGGATAAGCTAAGTAAGCTACAGCTTAGGGCCTCACATTACTAGGATCCTCTAAAAGTTATTAATATCGCTTACATTTTTTTGTTGCAGTAAACTTCTTTTTTATAAAAAAAAACAATATACTTTTTTGTTGAATTTTACCTGTAAATAAGTTGTAATATATTCTATTATTTTGTACATTGCTATTCCTATTAAAATATATAAAACTGTCTTTTCATTTTCATGATGTGGGGCCTCTCACACTTGGCACAGCTTAGGGCCTCGTGTTTTCTTAATCCAGCCCTGGTGGTTGGAAAATGTTTAAGTCGGTTAAACTTCCAAAGCTGATATATATTTGGCTGAGAGGGGTACAATTTTCCAACATTTCTTCATACTTTAATATGTTCCTTAAATATGGTGATTTTGTTACTCATGGCTGTATTTTACATTCATTTAGCACTATTTCACAACCATGGTTTTCAGCAATATATATAGGACTGCATTAAGTTAATGTTATTTATACATTTATCATTATTATTGCTTATGCAAAATCCTGAGAGTCAAATTTGTTGTTTATTGTATTCACATCAGTAGTTTTTATGGACTAGTGTTCTTCCAGATTTGCCTATGTTGGGGGGGGGGGGTGATACTGTAGTAAGAATGTGTGACTTTTACCCAAGATACATCATTCTTGGCTGGTCAAGTGAATGACCTAGCAGGTTCTCTTTGGTGCATGGATTTTATCTGAAAGTCTTCATTTTGTGAGCACTCCTCCAAGACCAGTCCAATCCTCCTACACACTTGTTTCTGTACACTGGTATCATGATCTGGCCAATGACACAAGATGTGACTGAGGCATGTGGTTGTTCTTGCCTCATCACTGGGGGAAGGGAACAAGATATTCTTCATCAGTTTTATTCTTGAAACCAGTTCTTTTTTTCCACTTGCAAAGGCACAAAAATACGTTTTTTAGGTAGTTCTCTTTGACAAACTATGATAACAGTCTTCTTAGATTTGCAGTTCTTTAGAAGTATACATATAGGTAAATAACTGCAATAAATGTCAGGAGCATAGCTTCATTATTTTTTTTAATATTCCAGTATGAAAATGCACTCAAACCACATTTGTGTATTTAGATAATTTCTCTCTCCCCAATCTCCTCAATCTTATGTTTAAATGACCATTCTGACTGAATTAATTGGCCTATGGGACTGAAAAATTGCAGAGGGATCAGTTCTATAGTACTTAAGGTTAGGACAAAAGGAGGAGAAAAGTGGGGGTGGTTGGGGAATTAATATGAAATGACCCAGGTGTTACATGATTGTTAGCGAGTGTGATTTTTTATTCCAAATTGATACAGGTAAATCTGTGAGCATAATTCCTGTGAAATATGCAAAGAAAGTAGAGCTGACTAAGCACAAATGAAAATATATAATGATGCAGAACTACTGTTGGGGTATGCTGTATTACTATTCACAACCATAAAAACAAGTGGTACTCTGTAGGGTTTGTAATGGTGAAGTAGCACTTTACTATAATACTAACACTAAGAGCTGCTGAGCAGATGTAACTCATCACTGAAAATGTGGTAGTGTAGCCAGTGTGTTGCTCACTGAGCAGCATCCTGAAGTGTTTGATAAAAAACTTAACCCCCTACCAGAGGTCCATCATCTTAAAGTTAAACTGTAAAATCTGTTGTCTTGCCAAGCATAGGACACCTATTGCTTTGTGCATGATACTCAAGGTTGAACTTGACTGATTCACTGGTATGGGGATCAGTCAGTACACCTGTCGATGCACCTACACCATGGGTCAGTCAAGTTGTGATAACAAATAATCAAGTGATTTAGGCTCCTGCAGACTTAACAAAGCTCTGATGTAAGAACAACACACTATGCCTGTACTTGAGGATAAGTTACATGAAATGGCATAGTTGCAGTACTTCACTAGGGTTGACTTATTAGTTATACTGGCAGGTATAGCTGGACAAGGAGTCTAGTATGCTTACTACATTTTAAACCTTTGGACATCACCAGTGGTGTCATCTACCTTTTGGATTATCTGACATCTGAGATTTTCTAGAATAAATTCCTAGAAGTTATAGGGGTATTCCACATCAAATGTACACACTTTTCAGCAAATTTTTGACACCATCTCAGATTTCACTCATTTTTTGTGCTAGTGCTTGTTTCTATAGTGAAACATTATGTACCAATTTTCAGACCTTGGGACCCCATGGGACCAATTTTAGGACCCCCCAAATTTGGACTTCCCCGGCTGACCCACAATCTTTCAGAGGCTATATCTCAGGCTGTACTGGTCCGATTTGGATGATCTTGGTATCAAAATGCTCGTAAAGGCAAGATCTTTCCAATCGCGTAAGTAAAATCACTTCAAAATAGAAATTCCAAAAGTGGTGATTGATGGTGCCCTTTGACCTTTAGCCACCCAGCAAAACCGTTGGTCCCGATTTTTTGTGTGGAGAATACCCCTTCATATACTACAACACCTCAGCAAAAACAAAAATGGGATCTCCAAGGGTTCAGGTGTGGCAAAGTTTTATGTTGGTGAAGGAGGCTCAACCTGCTTCTGCTTCTTCTGAGAGTGACATTTAATGTCATTGTTCCAATGACGTTTTGATGTTTAGGCTTTAGACAGTTTGTGTTATTGTTATCGTATGGCTCGCTGAGTGGACATTGAGTGATAGAGGGCACACCGTGTGGGAATTGTAGGCGTGCTATCTAAACACTGTTCGATTTGCTTTGTCCACCTGTCTGCTATTGTTTGGCAGGTAGACATTTACACTGTCCAGCTGTATTTATTGTTCGCCAACTTTCTGCTATAAATTTGTGGAGAGCTGGCTACTCCAGACTCCAGCTCCATACAAGTAAGTTTAGTTGCAGTTATAGCCATAATTGGGACTTCGTTGTTTCAGTCTGTAAGTGTATGAATGTATCTTGGATTTGTTGTTGTAATTGGCCCTGCAGTTTGTAAACTTTATATTTCATTTTAGATCAAATAAACTCGGCTTAAAGTTTATACGGTTCGGTGTCTGTTTACTAAAGTCGGCCTGTCAGTCCAGACGTCAAATGCTGGCGGGTGACCATATGTCTGAAACTGAAAATTTTATCATCTCTGGACTATATATTGCATCATTTGTGAAACATCCATTCCAATGTGTGAATTGATTTTTAAGTGGATAATCATCATCAAAGTCAAATGAGCCAATTTCATTCCTTTTTTGCATATTTTTCAGCATAAGCATGGCAAGCTAAGTTCCACAAATACTGTTGTGATCCATTCAGCTGTCATAAAATCAGGCCGATGACAAACTGAACCATGATTTGTTCACAGTGATATCAGAGTGCAGTATTCACAACGTTGTCTCAGTCCACCTTTTTCAAAGAATGCTCATTGAGCACTTGAAATCTAGGTTTGGAAATGTCAAAAAACTTTACTATTTCCCAGATGGTTGCACGGGTCAATATAAGAATTGCAAAGCCTTCCTAAACCTATGTCGTCACAAATCAGGGTATGGTATAGACGCAGAATGCCATTTTTTTTTTCCACCAGTCATGGAAAGGGCACTTCAGATGGGGTGGGAGGCACAGTCAAGCGAGAAGCAACACGTGAGAGCTTGCATAGACCATATGACTTGCAAATTCTCCAAAAGATCTTTTCGCCATTGCCGAAAATGGGCTGAATGAAATGAAGTTTGGTTACCGGACCCAAGAGGCGTACGAGGAGGAAGAACGAAACCTGGAAGACAGGTTAAAAACAGCCAGAACCATAGCTGGGACTAAAAAACTCCGTGCTTTGATCCCTATTTCAGAAACTACTCTTCAAGTACGCCAATTCAGCCTTTGTGAGAAACAGCGCATCGAGTCAGTAATTTCAAAATCTACACCAACTTTTAGCGGGGAAACTCAGGTTACATCACAGTGCACTATGATGGACAATTTTGACTTGCCTATATCATGGAATCCTTTCAGGACATTTACGAAGTTAAAGTGAATTTTCTTCATCCAAACGGGCCCTCAAATAGTTTCTTTTTTCCTGAAATTGAAGATCAGTGTGTATTAGACATTTCCCATATTATTCTTTCTGTAGAACCAAAAACTGCTACAGGAAAAACCTACACAATCAGTAAAAAAGAAATCCCGTTGTCAAATAAAGCTTTGGTTAGCAAAAAATCCTGACTGACTATGCAAGGCGAGACTTTTACTAATATCGCTTTTGTGTGGAAACTTGATTTCTTTCTATGTTGATATCTAGTACTAGAATACAATGATATAGTGTATTGGAAATCTTGCCTTTTGTTGTGTATGGTGATGACATGCGTGTCTGGCATCCAAGCCCCCTAACACAAAACTTTGCCACACCTGAACCCTTGGAGATCCCATTTTTGTTTTTGCTGAGGTGTTGGAGTATATGAAGGGGTATTCTCCACACAAAAAATCAGGACCAACGGTTTTGCTGGGTGGCAGGGACTAAAGGTCAAAGTGTGCCATCAATTACCACTTTTGGAATTTCTATTTTGAAGTGATTTTACTACGTGATTGGAAAGATCTTGCTTTTACGAGCATTTTGCTACCAAGATCATCCAAATCGGACCAGTACAGCCTGAGATATAGCCTCTGAAAGATTGTGGGTCAGCCCGGGAAGTCCAAATTTTTGGGGGCCCCAAAGTCTGAAAGTTGGCATGGTGAGTTACTCCACCCAAATGAATAAATGGCCAACATATGGGGAGAAAATAGCAAACAATTTGAGCATCTATGGCAAACTCAGCCAGAGGATGATGAGTGCCTAGCTAGATTACTTGCATGGTGCAAGGAGAAAGGCATCAAGCTCAATTGAGATAAAAAAATCTCTCCTAACCAATTGAGAGGTCTACTACTATGTATGCAAGATACACAAGAGTACCATTTTGACCTCTCATACAAACCAGGAAAATCAATTCTTATCACAGCCACTCTGTCAGGTATGTCACATGCTCCTCTGGAGAAGAAACCTGTTTCTGAAGTCTTATCAGTGAAAAACATAAAAAAGTGTTTCACTGGAGCATGCTTAGCCATTCAGAGGGATATGACAATACTATACCTGAAAAACACTATCATGGAAGGTTGTCCAGAAAACAAGGAGACACTATCAGTACTACTGACACCTTGCTACAGCTATGGAGATGAACTAGTAATGTAGAATAGCATAATTTTGCATGGGGTAAAGAGTCAGGGTTCCATCCTCGATGCACAAACAAATCAAACAAAAACTACATGCTGGAATCTTCTGTCTATGCAGAGCCAGAGAACTAATCTTTTGGTCTGGAATGTCAAACAATATTTTCCAATGCACTGAATCATGTGATATCTGTATGTCACTCAATAATAAGCAGGCTCCAGAACCACTGCAAATACATGAAGTGCCCTGTTGTCTATGGTAGAAAGTGGGCACTGACATAATTCCAGTCGAGGGTCACAACTAACTGGTCATAGTGTACTATTTTTGCCAACTCTTCAAACTGCATTATCTGCTCAAGACGACAGAGATTGTTGTGACAAAGCTAAAACACCACTACTATGTCAGATGGCATTCCTGTCCCCAGTTTCAGTGATGGGTTTGCTCAATTTCAGGAAGGATTCAAACCAGCCTTGCTCAGTGACTCATGGGCATCCAAATTGAAATCCCTGTATCAACTACATTATACCAGCTAAAACTATCCATTGAGAAACAAATGTGCTACAGCTGTTGAATGGTGTGATGGACAAGTGACATTGTGTTCTATAGAAATTTAACATTGTGCTTAAAGTGATGTGAGCTGACTTTATCCACATGTTACTAAAGACATTGTTTTTATCATAATGTTATACCCAATTATTTGTGCAGAGTTCTAAATAATGCCATTTGTTTGTATAATGGCAAAACTCTACTATTGCACTAAAGTCTCTGTATGAAGAAGGATGTTACGTGATTATATACTTTGCTATGGCTGTTGCCACTGTATTGAATTTACTTATCTGCTACTAGGGGCTTAGGTCTCTGAATGTAATTGGCTGTGTTAACAGTCAGTACAGTTGTACTCCACAACTCACCAGCTATTTCTTCACATGTGTCAATTCTTATTTTTATTGTGAGGACACAACACATATGTTATCAGCTTTTGTTATGTATATTGCACTAATTTTTCTTCCTCATTTTTTTCCAAGTACATTACAACACAACATCAATCTATACTGTAGCTTATTTAATATACACCATAAAATGGAAGCTCGTGATTCTTTTACGCCATTCCCTTTAATCTTCTCAGTTTGTTTGCATGTTTGAGGAAGGTAATCTTAGTTATTGATATATTGCCATTTTCTATTCAGCTTGAATTGAGGACAGTCATTTTTCATAGAATGAAAGCTATCAATAAAAATGGATGGCTGGCTGGCTGGTTCTGTTTGTTTTTAGTTGTCTGAGTGCAGGATGACATTTAAAGCAAACAATAATAAAACACTGTTTCATTTTAGTTTGGAGAAAAGTATATATATATATATATATATATATATACAGTAATTTCTTGAGAATTTATTAGCTTTTTCTTTGTTAAGAAATTTATCATAAATTGGAAATAAATTTTTTTAAAAAAAGGGGGGGCTTAAGTTAAATGATATAACATATTTTATTTTGTCTTGCAGCCAACAGCTGTTTTTATTACTTGCTTGGACAGTCGGATGCTGGCTTCACGGTTCACCATGACAAATGTGGGAGACATGTTTATTGTCAGGAATGCTGGGAACTTGGTCCCTAATGCCAATTCCCTGGATAGCGGCTGTGTGATGGCAGAACCTGGTGCTCTTGAACTTGGCTGTGTCATAAACAATGTTAAGCACATTGTTGTCTGTGGCCATTCTGATTGTAAAGTATGATATTTGCTTCACGGATTAATAATTAAAGTGCACTTCTGTATTTTCTTTAGGCATATCTTAGGATCTTATGTTTTCATTAATTAAAAGACTTGATGAAAAGCAACATTACAAGATGTTTGGCAGTGCAGTTGGATATTGTTTGGATATTGGGAAATTATGCAAATTTATAACAAAAAATTAAATATTGTCAGAAGTAAACGATTCATCAGTGTTTCTGTTTGGCATTGTTAGCAATTGGTCAGGGCTGATTTTTCTTTAAACTTATCAACTGGAAAATTGAATAATGTTTATCTAATGTAGGAAATCACAATTTAGGGTCTCTATGTAGACTTCAGAATGTTTGGAATTGCTATACTTGCCTCCCAATTATGAAAGAAAACATGGTAATTATAAAAAATTCTACTGACTGTAAACTTGTTGGGAAGCTACTTTTTTCAAAATAGAAGATGGGTTTTAATTGGTGAAAAATCTGAATGCTGTTTTTTTCATATTTTTATTTCTACCTTGAATATTTTGATACTTCAAAAACTACTGGTATTTTACATCTACTACAAGTGAAGAGTTCTAGTGGTGATTTTCCTGCTGGGTGGTCAGGACCAACTCAATTTGGTGTACCTCCCTGGCACAGTTTCTTCTCTCTCTCTCTCCCTCACCAGCTGACCATTATAAAGTTTTTAAGATAGTAAATACTCAGAATTTGTGATACAACTTTGCACTTTAAATTTGTTAGTGGAAAGTTTGATCCTAGGGAAGTTATCAAAAATTAAAAGGTTAATGGAAGCTTTTAATTTCAAACTTCACTACCGAAAAATGCAAATTTTTTTTTTTTAATTTTAAAAATGTTTGCATGCACATGCACATATTTTTGCTTGTTTCTTTTCCAGGCCATGAATCTGCTTTACCAACTAAAAGATGAATGCCACAGCCACAGCGAATCTCCTCTGGAGATGTGGCTCAAGAAATATGGAGAATCAAGTGTGAAAAAGTTTCAGGGGCTTTCAGCAAAAAACAAATTTAAAGGACCCTTACTTTTTCAGGGTGAATCTGAAAAAACTTTTGAAGCTTACATTGATCCGGAGAGTAAGTTGTGCACACAAGACAAACTTTCTCAGGTATGTTTGGAAAGGATTTAGGTTTTTATCCTGTTTAAGGATAATAATCAACAGATTTAGGAAACTGAAAACTAATATTTATTAAAGAGTAGAAACTTAGTAATCCTCTTTCAAACAACCAATCACATTGCATTATGTCTGATAAAATAGTGTTATGAATTGTTTTTAGTCTTTTGTATTATACTTACTGTTGTTGCTCAAGCATGTTCATTATGTTTCCAATTATATAAATGTTACAGCAAAATTTAAAATCTGGCATTCTACAGAATGTTAAATGATTTTAGGCAAGGTTTTAAATATCTGTTTTTCTACACATTGCCTAGTAATTTAATAGAATACCTGGGATGGAGTCAGTAATATTTGGGACAACAAATACTACTATCTGATGACTGCAAAAAATTGATGGGAATATCACAGGTTAGCAACAAATCTATCACAGATACTGGGCAGATACAGCTTCATTATTACTTTACTTCCATGGTAAGACCATACCCTGAACCCAGTTTCATTCAATATGGCAGCGAAACAAGTACTTAGCCATTTAGAAGTCATGAAACAACAACTTTTTTTTTCAAAATATAAAAAAATTGCTGTGTATTTGCTGAAAACAGTGTCTTTTTGACTGATGGACATTACAAATGATTAATAAAAGAAATAGATAATGCAAAAAGTAAGGCAAAGAAAACTTGTTACTATTTGTTGTTGAAAAAATGTGTGTTGGTCATGCAAAATAAAAACAAGCCCATATTCCCTGTTAAAGAAGAGAGCAGTTCAGTTTTATAGTATGTGCCTGATGGTGAAATATTTGAGGTACATGATGGGCAAGATCGCATGATTAAGGAACTCTCAAACGGGTACAGGAATGTTACTTTTAATAAAAATTTTTCCACTTATTTGAGCCTTATCAGCAAAAATAAAATTTACAATATTCAAACCTCATGAGTCTAAACTTGCAGAAAAGCTTTCTTTCAACTTGCTTGACATATTCACATTGATTGGTGCACCATCTGTATTGCAGTCTGATAACAGCAGATAATTTGCAAATAAAATTATTTCCAATTTGAAGATGTTCTGGGCAGAACTTAATGGTAAAATCCACCACAACCAAAGCCAGGGTAGTGTAGAGAAGGTTGACCTGGAGATCGAAAATATATTAACTTGTATGCAAGATCAAAAAAATACCCATTGGAGTGAAGGCCTACGTTTTCAGCTAATGAAAAATGAATACATCTAATTTGCTACAAGATGTTTTAAATTGAATTGAAGATGAAAAACTGTTTCTAATATTGATGTTTCCCATGATTTTATTGTCAAAGAATCACCAGAGCCCCAAGCATTGACTTCAAACGAAATCCATTGCATTGTTTGCTCAAAAGAAATCAGTGGAGCTTATAATTTCCAGGACTATGAGAATCATATTCATGCTATTTGTGACATAAATTCTGGAGATTCTGAAGGGTATGGAACATATGCCATATGTCCGTTATGCAGTACAAAAAAGAGGCACAAGGTAACTTGCTGAAACGAGCAAAGTGAATGATGAGAAGCATGTCTGATAAAGTCACTCCCCAGCAGAGGTAGGATCTACAGTCCAAGTGCCTGTTTTTGATGATGAAAGAGGCTGCAGGGTGTGCATAATACATTAGTAATTGTCATGGATGTGACAAGTGATGGCTTCTTTCACCTTGGAATTAGAGATAGAGTCCTGAAACAACTATATTCAATATTGCAGTTTTCTAAATGCAAGGTAAGCCTTGTGAGTTTAAAGGACATCCCAAAAGATAAAGATTTGTCTTTGAGATCTGTTGCTATAGAACAATTGCTTGAGGCCAGGTAAAGTTTTGTGAAATGCTCTTGCAAGAGTAAGTGCCAAAGTCAAAGGTGTTTTGTGTTAAAAATAATGTTTGTGTTCATCTAAATGCCATTCAGGTTTGTCACATAACAAATAATTAAGTTTAAATTAACCATACTGTATCTGAAGAATTTGATTTGTTCACATGTAAGGGCACTTTATAAACAATTTTTTAACATTGTTTTCTATGTAGTCTTGAGTTCTTAAACCCTTATGATGCTGGAAGCATATTTACCCCATGGCTCCAAAAAAACTTTTTCCTCTATTTGCAATAAGCAAGAATACTCTCATGCCTTTGAAAGCAACCACAACTTCTCTGATCAAATTCCTAATTTCAATTTTGGCAGATAATTGAAACTTTCCAGCCCAAAATTTAATTAAGCACCCAAAGGGTTAATTTTCTTTGTTAAGTTCTTGAAATACTGGATTTCAGTGTTACATTTTTCCATGAGTTTCCACATTGCCTAAACTCTTTGGCATTCTATAGAATGCCTGAATTTCGTACTTTGCCTGTAACATATACAGTCGACCCCTGCGTAATCGCGGTTTGGCATTCGCGGCCCCGGTTATTCGTGAGTTTTCCTTAGAACCTAACTAATAATTGTTCGTGGAAACCCCTGCATATTTGCGGAATCGCAAATATCTTCCGCGATTTTTTAATGGCTTTTTTCGTGGCAATATATATTTTTTCATGCTTTTTAATGCTAAATTATTAATAACAATATAATTTACTAATTTTGTAATATAAATACTAATGTAAATTCAGCAAAATATCAATATAAAATAAACACTATTGGCTGGAGGTTTGAAAGTAGCCAATCCGAGAGCGTTATTCATTTCTCCTCGCTGCTGATTGGCTGCTGCCCAAGAGGCGCTGTCTCAGGCAGATGCAGCCCAGCATCATCCCAGTTTACCCCGTGTAGCTATCTTGAGTGTTTCTGTGAGTGTTGTATTTTTTATTAAATTATTATTATATATTTACTTATATTTTTTTATTATATTTTACGTTATATTTTGACATTTATAGGCATTTATATGCATTTTTATGGACTGCGTCATATTCACGGTTTTTCACTCTTTGCGGGTGCTCTAGGAACGTAACCCCCGCAAATACCGGGGGACAACTGTATAGAGATTTTTTGTGTTCCTTATATCATTTTTAAAGGGGGAGATGGGGAAGACTGCTTTTACTGTTAACAAAATAATAGCACTGTTATTATCATAACACTATAATACAGGGTGATCAAAAAGTAACTATTCAGTGGAAAATTTATTGTTTTTATTTCAATATTTCAATACATTAACTCTTACAATAGAGTATTACAATAATCTATGTATTATAATGAATGCTGAAAATGAGCCCCACTCATGTTTAAAAACATTTCTCCACATGTTTTTCATATTCTCAAAAATGTTGTGCAATCCTTCAGATTTTATTCCTCTAATGAAATTGATGACATTTTGCTTCAGTTCATTAGTGGAATTGGGATTATTTTCAAAGACCTTCACTTTCACTGCTCCCCACAGGTAATAATCTGGGGGCATGAGATCAGGAGAATGTGCAGGCCAAATTCCTTTCGATATCAGCCGATCACCGAGCACTTCTTCCAACAGTTTCATCGATTGAGCAGATGTGTGAGTGGTGGCTCTGTCCTGCTGGAAGTAGACGTCTTCAATTTCTTCTTCGTCAAACTCACCAATAAAAGAATACAGTTTGTCATTACAGTAATGCTCAAAAAATATAGGCCCAATAATGCGTTTCCTTAATATAGCCACCCATACACTGATCTTTTTGTCATGAGCGGATTCTCAAACAGTTCATGATGGTTAGAAGCAGACCATATTCTGGTATTCTGACTATTAACATATCCAGAGAGATGAATCCAGCATTCATCAGAAAAAAATGTTTTATCCAATATGTCGTTGCCGTTTACATCAACAAAATTCTTAAACCAGTTGCAATATTCAACTCACTCACTGTGGTCTGCAGCTTTCAATTCGTACATTTTATATGGGTAAAAATTTAACTCCTTTAAAGCATTATGCATGCTCCTATACGAAACATTCGCTTGTTGAGAAAGTCAACACAGCAATTTTGAAGGACTCTGAAGCATTGCACCTGAAACTTTTGACAGCTTCTCCTCATCCAACACTTGGTCTACCTGATCATTGATAATCCTCAACTGGACCAGTATCTTCAGATTTGCTAATCAATGCCCTTACAGCTTTTCTGTTCAGAAGCTTTGCATTAGGAAATTCTTGTAAGAACTCATTTCAAACTCTTGTGGCGCATTCACCGTTATTCGCGTACACTTTCTTGATGAGAAAGATTCATTTGGCGTTTGAAAGAACCATTACACAAAAATTACAATCATGCAAAAACCCTGATTCACTTTTGCAAATTTACTGCCAACACCTGTTGGTCATTTTGGGAACTACAGTACGAAACAACAAAGCACAATGAGAGGAATCAAAAATGATTACTAATATACTTAACTGCATAGTTACTTTCTAGTCACCCCGTACAATGCTTTGACTTTATTTTATTTCACATTTCTGATTTAAAGTATGTGTGTAACATGTTTAGGTGAGGACCAGGTGATGTATAATTGAAATTTACCTTGGTTTGTTAAACTAGGTTAAAGGATGGTAACTGTTAAGATGTTGAATAATAAAGTGTAACAATCTTTAGTTTTCTTCTTTAAAAAACAAATAGCTGCATTTGTTTTCTTCATTCTTTGTAACTATGCAAACAAGCAAAAATATTCATCTGTTTATTTATTAAACATTACAAGCTCTGTTTTACAGTCAAACCTCATTAATATATTAGAAGGTTGTAAAGAATTTTTTATATAAAGTGTAGCTACAGCCATAACAGACAGCTGATTAGATAAATTCAGACAACTTGAAAGTGTGTTGTTGTTTACAGCAGATCTGAAAGTCTCATCTTTTTTCTTTTGTCCTCTCAAACCATTCCATCTAATACATGGTGCATTCCCATGTAGTTTAATAGCTGTCCAGCCTGCTTTGTGCTTTAAATCATCCACAATTGAACGTATGCAGAATCTTAAAAAGAACCAAACACTCGGTGCTATCTCTAAATAAATATGCATGTACTCAGCTCAACCAGTAGTAAAACTAAAAACCAAATAACTTCCTAAAGCTTTTTTTTCACCTTCCTTAATAAATTTGTTGCTTCTAATTTTTTTACCATGTTGGGAGATTTATTATTATATTTCAAGTGAAAGATTACTTTTAAAATTTTTCTGTAAATTTTATATTACCAAAAACATTCTATCTGGTAGAAAATCCAGTGGGCTTTGTAGTTTTAACATGTACATAATAATGTGATGGTCAGGATTATACCATCAATGTATTGAAGGGAAGTGGAATGATCTACAACTTAAAGAGGAGTGACCCAAGATATACTTTGTAGTATCCTGTCTGGTTTTTTTTCTTTTACTTATTAGTTAGTTGGCATTTGCTTTTTATTTAAAAGTTAGTTTTTTTATGCTAACTTATATATGCAGGGTGCTTTATAATTAACCAGTCAGACTCAAATGACCATTTCTTTGTAACAATGCATCATGCAATAATAAGACAATTCGCAGTTAATGCGTGCTTTAAAACTCTACCACTACACTGTGTTTATCGTAGTGACTGTAGGAAAATGGTAAAACACTTGACTCTTGAGGAATGAGAGTGGTGTTCAAAGTTATTTTAAAGATGGAAAAAAACAGCAGAAGTTCAAAGACAATAGTGGAGAGAACTCTGTAGTGAGCTGCCGCCAAGGAAATGATCCTGTCAATGTATGTTTTGAAGAGACTGGAGGTGTTTCCATTTTGCTTCATTCAGAAGACCCTCTGAGAATATTTATGTATTGTGTACAATTTTCTTTGCAGACCATTAGCTGTGGCCATCCACTGACTCATATTTTAACCCATACTATTACAAATAGACTGCCATAATTTGTCATAGCTTGCAGATAGTTCATTAAAAACTCATGTGCTAGTTCAACAACCACTGTCTTTGAAAACCTGAACTGAATGGAAATAATGGCAGTATTCCAAAAGACACTAGGGGACGCCACTCTTCTTTTGTACTCCATGCTGTGGAGATGATGTATGTTGTTTCTTGTGAACACCTGTATATCTACTATATTTGTAGCTGATTGGCAGGGTTTAGTTTCCACCTCCACTTCACAATACAAATTGTCTGTTCTATTAACTTTGAGTATCCAGGATGTGCATGAATGGTTACCTTATGGCTTCTTTTGAACAGGAAACTTACGCTGTTAACAGTTAATATTAGAATATCCAGGACCTAGGAAATTTCCTGCTAGCTTCTACCAACATCCCATCACACAACTATGCATCCTCTGGTATGACTTGTCTGTAGACTGAGGCTTCTACCTGTTTTTATAGCTTGCATTCATATGTGACTGGAGTGGCCTAATTGAGACTTTCAGGCTGTTTATTCATGTCAGGTGTGTGTGTGTGTGTGTATTTAATTTCACAATTTTTTTTTTTAAAGAGATGTTTTAAATTCTCAGATAAAACTATACTTGTGCTTTCATATTTTGTTTAAAGTGGAAACATCCTCATATTTTACTGAATAATTACTCTACATGGGGAAAAGGTATCACTGGAACCTTTCAAGTAAATATGAAATTTTCAGGATATGTTTAATACACAGAACTGTGATATAAACTAAAAACAATCCTCAATTGGGGTGTAGAATAAACAGGAATCATAATGACAACTAGTAAAAACAGTTCAGAATGGTAGTACTCTTTTACAAGAATCTCATGTTTTTCACATCTGAGGTACCTTTAACTGTTTCACTGCTAACTTGTTCCCCATAATACCCTCTTATCAAGTTTTGGTATGGGTCAAGTTAAGTTATGTAATAAAAAAAATTGCTATTAACAAATCAAAATGGCTGTTTTACAACAAGTTTTCAGTGATGTTATCTGGGACACAAGGTGAAACAGTTGATAAACAAATGCAGAAAGTTTTATTTAAATAGGATGAGTCATCTTTGAGAAATCGTTGACCTAGTTAAGTCCACTTTTTCACTTGTCTGCCATTTTGAATGGTTACCATGGCAACTAAATGCAATACTACTGGTTATTTTTCTCAGTTAACTTTAGTACTTTTATGTGACAATAGTTTTGATGTTTTCACCTTAAGCTGCTTTTTATTTTGAATATGTTATCTTGTTGCATATCAGGATTGTCACTGTGAATTTAAATGTATAAATCTTTTTTTCTTCTTTTTATGACCATATCTAGGTAAACTGTTTGCAACAGCTGCAGAATATTGCAAGTTACAAGTTTCTGCAAGATAACCTTGCCAACAATGATATTCACCTGCATGCTATGTGGTTTGATGTTTATTCAGGTAATGTGTTTTTGTTTTGCAAAACATCAAGTCAATTTGTAGAAATTAATGAGGAAAACTTAAGTTACCTTCTCAATGGTTTGAGTGGCACTGGCAAAAACTAATTAAAATAGAATACTTATTTCACTATTATTATTACTATTAAATGGCATCATGGTAAAAATATTAGAGTTTTCACCATAGTATGATAAAATATGATGATGAGCATCTGCTACCAAAATGAGACGTAATGCTTTTTTAGTTCATATTAGCCCAATGGGCTTAACAATGAATTATTCCAAAATTGAAATAACTAATAAATAATAATGAAAAAGGTATTTAATCTCCATGTCTGACCCTCTATTCATTGATGGAGCTAATGGTCTTATCTGAGTAACATTGCATTGTTTTTTTTTTAGAAATGCTAGGTGAATGAATATCTATCTTTCTTATTATCATGTGAGATTCACGGCTGAAAAGAAATCCATAGATAACATGGTATTCTCAGGAGTCTCTTGACAGAACTGAGAGTTCACCTCTTTAGCTCACTCGCCCCACCTTTGTGCACACGCACACAAAAGCTTATCTTTTGTTTGTTTGTTTAAATATTTTAGAACTTGCACTTCACATGAAAGATTACAACTAATGGACATATTAATTACAAATGGAAATCAATCACTGAATATCATTTGTGGGATGTGAAGTCATCAATATACATTAATATTTGGTCTTTATTGTGTATTTAGTAGTTTTCCTTTTAATTATCATAATTTTAAAAGTTATATCTGGCCTGGTTGGTCAGCCGGTTACCAGGTGCAGGTGAGGGGGGGGGGATCTTTCCTACAATCTCTGAAAAATGCAGGAAAGACTGGTCTGAAGTTACAGAAACAACAAATACATGATCTGCTGATTGAACTGTCTGAAAAAGGTCTCAAATTTATATTGCAATGGCTATCAGGCGATGCTGGTCTACCATGTGATGAAAAAGTTGACAAAGCTGCTGCTAAATGACCTGAGAGTCGAGCTGGTATTGACTCTTGAGCACAAAAGTAAACGTTAACTAAAAAATTAAAGATCTATGTAGAGTTGGATCTGAAAACAATATATACCTCCATTTGAAGAAATTAGAATCAACAAATATGCAAAGAGATTTTCACAAGTTATCCAAAAATCTACAGGTACAGATTATCAGTTCAGGTCATTTACTCTCAGAATAGGAGTGGCCACTTTAAAGGCAGACCCAAAATGCTATGTGGCTGAAGCTGTTGATCACCATCTCCGAGAATGTTCATAATACATCCAAGACGGACAAATCTGCTGAGATGCTGTTCAAAAACATTAAACTAAAAATACAGTTTCTAAAGTTGAATGACCTCTCTTGAGATAACCATGAGAGGAACAGATACTTTGAAATGTCGAGGGAATATTAAGCAAGCATTAAATTTAAAGGAAGGTTTTAAGGAAACTGATAATTTACGTGTAACATGTCTAGACTTGTTTTTTCTGGCTGTTTGTTTGTTTGTTTAAATATATTGTTTATTTTATTGAACACATGAGGCAGCTAACTGGGCTGATCTTGACCTCAGAATGTCTTTCCAGCAAGTTGTAACAAGGGTCTGTAGTATTCTGATGCATTGGTGAGTGAGCAAAACTGTGGAAGTTCACTTACAACAATTAGAGTGCCAGGGTTTAAATGGTAAAATGTTTAGTGTTTTTTTCCATCTAAATTTACATGTGATAATTATTATTATTTTTATTTTTGTACTAATTACAAACTGTTAACATAGATTTTCATCAGAAGCACAAGTCTCCGTGTCAAACTGTGCATGTGTTGTTTTTTTTTTGTACCCTGAAGCCTACAAGGGAAACAGTTCTGGCATGGAAGCATAGTGCTGCCAATCTTGTACCACACAGGACCCAACTAATCATGTATTTAGTCTATTTTTCATTAAGTTTATTCATCTAAATCTAATCTTGGCACTTAAACTAGAAATGAATCAAAATAGAAATGTATAAAGTGTGAATAAGTCCCAAATTGGTGATGTGACGGTTCAGTGACAGACTCCTGGATTGCTAAGTCTGAAGGTCTAAGTTTGATTTCCACGTGGGACCAACAGTTTCAAGTACCTGGTGGCATGCTTTCTTCTCGCTTGTCTTCACCAGCTGGTCACGTCAGTTTCCTTCCACATCTGCAAACGACGAGTTCTAGTAGGGATTACCCTGCCATAGTCTGTACCGGACCCCTTCTGGTATGGAATATCGGCAACACTTCCTAGCAGACAATCACAGCACCAGGCTCCTCTCCCTTCTTGGCATCAGTATAATACAAAAACAAATTAAACAGACATCGTTTCTTTGGTTTTTTTAAAATTCCTACCAGGATAAAATCTCACAAGTGGCAGTAAGATATCTTTACTACCACTATTCCGTCAGGGGACTGACTTCTTTTTTTTTCTCTCACGTTCCATTTTGTAAGTGGTGAAACTTGCTCTTTAATACACCCGCTGATGTCACCTAGCTAAAGAAATCTTTTTGTGTTGTGAGTGAATGACTGAGCTCTGTCAGGTTCATTATGGTGAAGTATTGTATTCTCATTGTCAGCCAGTGTTATGTTGACCCTTTCATTGTTCCCCAGAACCTGTTTTTTTTTTAGGAATGGCAATTTTTATATAACTCTCTTGGCTTTTCATACTGATGAACCTCAGTCCACTAGCCCAGGGTATAATTTTTTAACTGAAGGCATATCTTCTTCCTTTGTGTGTATAGGAGAGTAGCAGAAATCATCTACTGTATATTTAATTAGCTCAGAATCAAATGGGAGGGAAGTCCAGAGACCCAACTATTTCAATCACAAGAAATACTCGGTGTCAATAATCTGGCATTCAATAGCAGATCTTTTTAAAAATTGCTGAAAACATGGCTAATGAATTTGTTAGCATATAGATAAAAGAAAAAAACAACTTTTATCTTATTTAAAAATAACTTCTAAAATTATTCTTCATTAGGTAAGCTTTCTTTTTTGGATAGGCAACATACACTGCAAACATGTTTAACTAAGCATTAAATCCACGTAATGATTATTTTTGAAAGGATGAATTACTTTGCATCTGTTATTTTGGTAGCATGGAATGCAACTGAGTTGGACCCACGTGTAAATTCAGATGTTCCTTTATGCCCAATTTCTTCCAACTTTCTGTTAGCGTGTTGAAGCCAGTCCATCTTTCTTCAAATGTCTTTTTAAATAGGTTGGCTAGCTATTTTTTAGCAAATAATCATCAGCCCTTTCCAACCCAACCATGATTCTCAAACTGAAAGCATTTTGCTTGCTTCTTCTCTATCTAGTTCAGTTCTTCCCAGTTCAAATTCCCCTTATGACAACTAAAAAAACCAGATATTTGAGAAATTAATTTTTAATTTTTCCCAAAAAACTTCATTTCATGGATTTTGGCCATTACCGTGTTTGTTTTTTTTTTGTCTATTAACAACATTGCTTTATCCCCAAAACTGCCATGGACATATTTGTTTAAAGGGGAACTGATAAAAAAGACTAAACTAAAGATTGATTAATTATAAGTCTAGATGGTGATGTAAACAGAAACTCCACCATTTTATTCTTAGAAAAGCTAAATTATCCTGATTATGATCTTCCATAGCATCATAGATATGACTTCAAGCCAGCCTTTTGTTTTGTAGACCTGCTAAATAGCTAATTAATGTTTTAAAGTCTCCTACCTTCCTTTGTAATTGGAGCCGCTGGCGTGTTGTTTTTATGAAAGGTAGGGCCCCAACCCCTTCCAGGATATTGTATGGTAATTTCCCCTTGTGGGTCTCCCAGAACATGCGTCTGAATTTACTTTTAATCTTCAGCTTCCTGTTGAACACTCCCTTTGAGAGTTTTACAAATGCACCCCCCCCTAAATTAATGTAACAATTTTAGTGTGTAAACATTTAAATATTTTTATTTCAAGTACAGAAAAGCATCTTCGGTAAGTTGTTGAAATCCACAAACCTTCTGTTCAGGTGGGTGGTGCCGGTTTGCTTGTTTTGAGATCGGACTTAGTTTTTTTTACCATAGCAGATTTGTACATATACAAATTTTAATGTTTAGAAAAAGAATGTGGAATTTCTAATAACTAAATAGTCAGTGTAATCTTTTCAGCAGGGTATGCTTTTGCATAAAGGTTAAACAATATTTACAGCCGGTTAATTAAGATGGAAAAAAAGTAGTCACATAACAGTAAATAAGTGACAGCTGCTCGGGCAAATTTTCGAGGTTTTTGTGTTTTGAAAACTTTTTTTTAGAAAGTGCAAATCTTACAATTTTGCAAACAAAAATAGATTTAAAGTTTGACAGTATTAATATTATTAATTCCCTTATACCACTCGCTTATTTTATATCATACTGCTCAAATAAAAATTCCATACTATAGACATTTTTAAGAATGTCGCATTGTTTTAACTATTATTGATATCTGTATTATGCAATAAAGACATCTTTACTAAATATTTGTCTTTTTAAAGAGAATTTCTAATTTTTCAGGAGTAAAGAGTTTGAATATCTGGCAAAACAATGATTTCAAAACTTTTTTTTTACGTGGGAGCCCAGTGGTTACACTACCAAGGCCGAGGGCCCCTAAATTACTTTCCTGCTTGGCTTGAATGGCAATTATACTGACTGTTCTCCTCGGGGATGTTTACGATGATGGCATTTCCTTAATGAGACCTAAGTAAAAACAATTGCAACATTAAGTAGATGCTGTTGGACGACTTTATCTGTCACATACAAGAGAAATTTGCTAGACTGCACATAAATTTATTGATCTTGCATTTAATGTCATTAAATAAAAACAATGTACAATTTTTTATCTTATTTGTAGTCTACCTCATCAGTCCTATCCCTTTTCCAGTCTATTCCCTTTTTTTTTTTTTTTTACATTTTCAGCGCTGCTGCCAGATATTTTTTTTTAGCCCAAAATTTTATTTCAATATGATAAATTGAGAATATTTCTAAAGTATCTTGCGTCACTTGGATTAAAAATGGCTTCATATAGCCTACTACTAAGAATCTTGCACCTGGGACTGAATTTGCCTTCATGCTAATCTACATAAAACTTATAGTCTCAACTCAGCTTTCTTTTTTTAAAGATGTTTTCAGCAATAGAAGCTTAAAAGCTATTATTATTTAGGCTTACTATTTTTTATCATGTCGAGAAAAGTGAGTGCACATTAGCTGCTGTCAGTGGCAGTTCCACATCTGACATGAGAAAGTAGGAGTTTAGTGACTATTGACAAGGAAGAGAGATTCCAGCAAGTTTTGCAGAAGGTTGTGATTAAGCCAATACTGGGGCAGTTTCCTGCTCTTCGGCATAATCTCATCTGTACGAGTCTCCATTGATCGATGGTTTTTCTCTTTCCACTAATCAAGATCTTTTGACAAGTGGAAGGACCTCTGTTAGCATCTAACCCCGAGTCTAGATAAAGGGGTACCACTGGTCACAGCAGGTAATCTAAATCTTTATAAAACAACTGAGCTTCACAGTTAAAATGTTGTAGAAATACTAAAAAATATTTGAATGTGGATACAATGTGTATTTATCTTGAAACTATCATCTTTAAATTCTACATATTCAAAGATGACAGTGAAAGACTAAGTTACTTTACATAAAATATCAAACAGCAGTCCATTTTAAGGTCTGATGCTCATTAAAAGGGTGGTCTCTGAAAACAGGTTCTGTACATCACAACAAACTGAACAGATCAGTCACATCTACTAAATACATTGGAGCCACAATTACTTTTAGATTACAATCATAAGCAAACATCTGTAGATGTGAATAATATTTATTAACACTAATTTGTATGCCATTCCAGATTAGCATTTCAATGTCAGTTTATTTCTTCAATACCATTGTTGATTTGATTTAAAAAGAATTAAAATTGGAATTTATCATGTAAGCATGGCAAACTCTTTTCCAACCAGGGTAATGACGACAATAAAATCAGATCAACAAGACACAGACATACCTCTCTGTCAGCAGAAAATAGAACAACAAAAAATATAACATACTATTATTCAAATGTTCTACAGAATTCACCCACTAAATAATTCTTCTATGGAAGAGTTAAAAGTAACAGGCTGAATGTTCACAAACAAACAAGGTAGTCTGCAAAAAAAAAAAAAAAAAAAAAATGATGAACTCATCTAATTTTTTTTATTTTAAATTTATACACACACACACACACACACCCATCCGTGGAATAATATCACATTATATCCCTCAAAAAGTAAACTTGTGGCTGCTAGTGTAAGTTGGTTGCTCAATAGGAATTATGCCTCTCATCAAAGCATCTGTATTAATCCCAGCATCTAAGATCATCTCTTTATTAAAGACACTGGTTTCACCACCAGCATTCTCCAGTAGTGCATCAAGCAGAAATGATGAATTCTCTATTGATTTTAGAAAATTATTAACCTTTTATTTTAAGAATCTAATAAACTGCACACATCTGTCTAACCACCAGTGAATACTACTGTTTTCAATTTTAAATTTGTCATTGATTTATTTCTTTTCACCACAATAAGTACACACTAAATCAAAGTTCAACAAAACCATCCCATTATAGCTTAGCCGACCAAAATTCCTTCTCATATTCCAAAGATTCTCTTCCATCTTGTACTTCACTCCAAAGCCACAAGAAAGCCTAGAATGATTCTGCTTCATATAATGTTGCAAGTTTTAAAACAAAAGATCTGAGAAAAAAAAATGGAATGTTTCATATCAAACGAGTGATAGTCAGATGTCCACTGGTTCTGATGAAATTATCTTCAAGAATCTGCTGACAGTCTGAGCAGAATTACCATCTCCATAACAATTGGTCTTCCAATCACTGCAAGCAAGGATAATAACAAGGCGTTGGTCGGCAGTGTCCAAGTCATATCCAGGAATGGGCAGAAATTATCATCACTTTTCTAAAAATTGTTTAAATGAGTTTTGGGGTTTCTTTCAATTCTCATTTGTTTTTAAACCGGCACAGGTGTGGAGATGGAACACATTTATGTTTAAGTACTCAGTCGTATCATAGATATTAAAAAGTAAACTGATTATAATATGTTTATGTACATATATATATTCCTTTTTTTTTTTTTTTTTACTGGAAACACAAATTAGTAATACTGAGTGAAAGTTATAGTTCACCAGATGAGTAAAAGATCTTTTTTCTAACCAGCTATGATCACTGAAAGCCAAAGACTTCCACCACTTTGCAGTGAAAGTCTTCTGTTGAACATAAAGGCCCGCTGTCAAACGTGGCACAGTTCTCTGTCCGGCAGTGCATAAGGTTTTCATTTAACATGATGGCATTTCCACCTCTGAAAAAAATCAATTAAGATTATTCAAATATACAATTTGATTCATGAAAGTTTTAAACTGCAAAATCTAATTCTTTTAGATTTTTTCCACAATATTCATTATTAACTCTCTACAGTCCAGTTATAACGTACATTACAACAATGATTTGACTTCAAGGCTAAAACGACAAGCTTCATCAAAAGCATGAGAGATAATAAAACGGTAAGTCTGAAATATTAAGTTTTTTTCAAAATGAAAGTAGAAATAAATTTTATTACTATACATTAAGGGTTCGGCTTGTGTGAAGCTGATTTTTAGGATGGATGTTCTAGGATAAATCTGTTGTCTATAACTAGATTAGTTTGTGTGCATGGAAACAGGGAATCAAGGAGAGAACACTCACCCTCCGCCAATGATGAGCACGGAGCTGTCTCCAGCCATGAACATGCTGGCAGCATTGCGAGCATTCTCTGGCTGTAAGGAACCTATCCAAGCATATTTTTTCCGATCTGGATGCAGCATGAAAATAAATGACTCTCCAGTTCCAAAGTAGGATATGTTTTTACTGCTGTTCTTGCGATTCCTCCAACTCATAGAACAATAAGCACCAAATACCTAAGAAAAGAACAGTACGCTGATTAGAAGCAAAAGAAAAAAAAAAACACATCCAACATCTCTGGAACTAAATTAATCAACCTAAACAAAAAAAAACCTAGCCCTGACCCCTAGAGAACACCATATTGATAAAAAAAATATTTGGCAAGAACACTGATTTAAAAAAAATACAGGGATATTGTGATATAAATTGTAAGAATTTATTGAAGATAAAACATTTGTGCATTAGTCAAAATTAACTATAAAATATGGTTGGCAGTTCATTTTGTCAAAATGATAACAAACAGTCACTACATATATATCCTAAAGTCATGACCTATAGAACATTTCACTTGCATCTCATACTATTCACCAGATATCTGATGTAATCAAATATCAATGCATTCCAATTTTCTGTCAAGGCTTCATGCAGTTCCAGAATGGTCCCAGGAGCACCTCCTAAATGTCCAATGCACTAAGAAAGCTTATTCTAGACATGTTCACAAGTGTGTAGTTTGGTAAAATGAAGTCCTTGGAAGACATTGAATATTTTCCTTCTGAAGGTGGTTTACAACTATTCTTACACGGGCCGTTGCATTATCATCCATGAAAGTGAACTGACTGAGATTACTTCATACAAATGGTGCAACAAGTCTAATGACCTCGTCCAGGTAGCACTAACCCATAACAGTTCCATTAAAGATAATCAGTTCCTTTGTGATCACATGACACAGCACCCTAGACAAGAATGCTACCACTCCGAAATTGACTCTTTAACATGTTACAGTCAACAACATAACGTTAGTTTTGTTCTCACCAAACATATTCAAATAGATCTGCTGCAATTTGTTCTGGAAGTAACATGCCAAGACAATATGATTACATCAATCCAGATGTGTGATGTAATGGTCATCATGGTGGTCAGCACTGCTGTGGTTCTCTTTGCCAGGTCTTTCATGAACTGAAACAGTTTTTCTGCACCTTTGTCAAAATCAACAACAGTTACACCAAATTCAGGAGCCACATCTGTTTACTTCTGGTCCATAGCTTGACTATGGCTAGGTATCATTACTCATCAGTAAGCGGTCATCAAAGAAAGTATACCTTCAATATTCAGAAACTTCATTATGCAAACACTTGTGACAGGTTTTATACCCAATTTGACAATATGTTATGAAAATTTTAAATCCCCTGAAAGTTATGAGACTTCTGCAGGTACACCTAGGATTATAACATGACTTAAGCCTTGGTTAAAGTAGTATATCTTTACAAACCAAGGCAACTGTAAATACTCATCCAAGTTTCCTACAAAATATTCCCATATTGTTTTTTTTTTTAATGTATTTTGGTATCTGCATTTAGATACAGTATTTGATGATCTAGTAGAATATTAGTAAAATTCTAATGTATTTCGTAAGTTTTTTTTTTTTTTTAGGACCAATAGTAAAAATACTACAAATTAATTTTAAAGCTATCTTTTTATTTAACTTCAACATACCTAATTAATTATAGTGATTGAGTGCAAACCAGAATCTGTATTATTGTGCATGAGAAGGAAATAATATGTTGCTACACATTTTTTTATCCTTTGTAAAATGAAACAAAGAACACAGCAGGAGGATGGTTGGTTCCTGTGGCTACTTAATACAGCTATAAGTAAAGAAAGTCTACACTTATTCTTTAATTTATTAGATTGATAAATGTCTCAAGGGCATGTCAGGCTTCTAAGTTTTTCAAGAGTAACCTGGTTTAAAGCAATTTATCCACTTTTCCTTTTATCAAAACCTCTTCAAGGACTTTTAAAAAACTGATGGGTCTCAGCATTTAACACTGATCACATGGTCCAAGATCTGCTTGAACTAGTAAAAGAATTTCTGAAATGTAATTCCATAACTATATAACATAAAAAGGTAGAACCAATCATTTTGGCTTAGTTGACAAGATACGATTTTTACATTAAATGAACCAGCAATTCAAAAATAAATGCACTACAGTTTCAAATGCAGTTACATTTTATTATTTATATATTTTCTAAAAATGCTTTTTAGAGAGAAAAGGATTGGTTGCCCATATAAACACGCATGCCACCAAAGGCTCAGCAGTGAGTTTTGGTAGGGTTTACAGACAAGGGAGTAAGAATTCAAACTTCTTAATGGCAAACAGCTCAGAGTTATAGTGAAATATATGCATTAAACTGCTGCCTTGTGCATGCTAAAGTAAAAACATTCAGCTGCCAAGTGCCATTAACAAAACTAGTGTCTAGTTATTCTGATAAGAAACTGAAATTCAGTGACAAAAAACCATCACCCTGACTCAGGCAGGGTGATAAACAAAAGAAAACCAAAATTCTATAAGCGGCACAAAAATAAAGAAGAACTGCACTGGGATGAGTAGTTGCACAATCACCCTCATCACTCAATAACAGAGTACACATCAAAATTAATAGCCTTTCAGTAATAAAGTTTGCTATCATAGAAAATGTTTTTTTTTTCCCTCCTTTGCCTCTCCATTTGAGATGTCCAAAGCACATCTCTGCATATTTCTCAGCTTGGAAAACATCAAAATGAGGGACACTGATTGAAATAAAATACAGGTAGTCGACAGTGTCCACATGCATCCACTTTCTGATATCTGCAAGTACAAGGTTCATGGTACTACAGCCACACTCACACTTAGCAATAGACAGAAACCACACCAATTCCAGTGATCATCTTCTTCAGGTTCTCCCCCAAAAACTTTGTCTCCTTTTATTTCCTGAACTCCTTTATAGTTAGGGATTTCAAAATGCTTATTTTCACAGCTTTAAACAGAATTGTATCATCCCCAAATAAGATTCTTTCATCCACATATTAGATAGTAGTGCTGTATGTTCCAAAGTACCATCATCATCAAATCTCTATATTGTCCACTGATGTTTTAAAAAATTAATAAAATAAAATAAATAAAAACCTGCAAATTCCCAGTGTTTGTGCTTGATACTGAGTACTCCAGTCTCGGTATTAGTGCTATCCTTATCCTCCTCCATAGCATGTAGGGCTTTTACTGCAACTTGAACTTTTACTCTTGGTAGTGATAGCAGTCCTGTTCTGAAGTAATAGTGACAACTCCTTCAGCTTAGCCATCTCTTCAACTTTACCATCAGGCAACCACATTTTGCCTCTGGCAATGGAAGGTGAGCTGTCTGTTGGACATTTGTTAAGGAATATTACAAATACATGGTGACTTTTCCACAAGGCAGCCCCTAATGCACGTGAAGACGATAAATGTCTAAAACTCACACAGCTTGGAGTTGTCTGATTCTTAGAACTTTTGGAAAAAAGCAAGCACAATAAATCAATCAATCAAAAATGACTTACCTCATTAACAGTTTGGAAAGCATCATTTCATATTTATTAGAACTAGAAGCACACAGTCTGCAAAGGCAGAACCTATCAGAGAAGTCATCTCCGTTATATTTTTTAAGTAACGGCATACTGTTGTATGCTTTCAAGGAATTTGCATGTTGTTTGGCCTGACACTTTCATCATTTAAAATATCAAATTTTATATCAGATACAGCTATAAACCTTGCAAATTTGGAAGTTTTTTTGTTTTGTTTTGCTACATCAACATATATTACAACAGGCATGGTTGGAATTCAGCATTTTCCCAGTTTCCAGTCTATTAGGTTATTTTCACTGCAAAATAGTAAAATGCATCTTGAAGGACAGATTTTCTTTACGCACCATGTAGGCTGTTCTCATTGTTTGTAGTTAGTAACTTGAATTTTTTTCCCTGATAACTCGGTTGTTGCAGACACTACTTTCTAAATAACCAGTTTCTCCTTGGACTGCACTATATTTTTTTGTTTTATACAAGATCTGCATTTCCTATGTTTGCGTATCTTTTTCAGTTTGTTGATACTGTTGCTGTAATCCCCTTGGTAAAGACCTGATCACTGCAAAAGCCTTCATTGGTACATGGCCATAGATTGCGTATGTAAAAACTGTTGAAATGACTAACTGCTAACATTAGGTTGCAACTAGGCAATTTTTTTTCCATGTCTTGAAGAAGGTGTCTCTCACACAAACACCTTCTGTTTTGAGATTGAAAAACAGGATTTGTGATTTGGTTCACCTCACTGCTGACATCATTGTCTGGTGTCCCCCCCAGCTCTGGCTCAACTGTATGAGGTTACATTTAGCCTCTGAAATGTAAACATAACATAGCTGCTTTTCTGAACTGACTCCTGACATATTCCTTTGGATTGGAAAAGGAAGTTCATTAAAATGTAAAATCAAATGCTAGTTGACTCTTCATCCAATCATTAAACACCAGTTTATTTTTAAGTGGGATTTGGAACAGATAAAATAATGGGACACAAGCATGAGCATCATTAACATTCAATTCACTGATGTGTTTTTAAAAATTCTACTAATTAAAGATTCTATTCAAACTATTTTTAAAGTTGACAGTGCGAGTCCTAAGATAAATACAAGATTATAATTTAAGGCAGCTGGCACATTGTAAATCATAAGATTCACAAATCATAGAAACAGCATTTAATTAACTGTCTGGTGTGGGAAGCCAGCTTGAGACATGGATGTATCAAATACTGGTCCTTATTGGCTGTTTTTCCCTGACTCTGTAACACTGGTGTGGTGATGCCAGCAAATGTAGAATAACTAATATAAGTACATTTCAAAAAAACATGTATTTCCTACAGATGGATGTCAGACTGCATTAAAAACTAACTTTCCACAAAATTCAAGACCTCTTGTGCTAAATATACTGTACCGACCAGATAAATAAAAGGGGAGTTCCGCGGATAATAAAGCACAAAAAAAAAAAATTTCACCCACCAAACTGCATCCAGTTTGAAAGATTGACTACTGATCATTTTCAACTTTATTTAGTAGCAAAACTTGAAATGGCATGAATGGGGTCAAAGGTAGAATTTGGCATCAAGGCGAACAATTCAAATCATGCCCTGATGCCATTACACTTATTCTACCAAGTGCAGTCCAATGGACACTACCAGAAGCTAGTTTTTTTTCAATGACACTGAGTCTACTGCACTTGTAACTAATCTTCTCTATAATTTTCAAGGGATGTTTTGATGTTATTACGCATATTTCAGATTGAAAACTGCCACAAAACTGAAGATATATTGAAACAGTCCCACACCGCTATCTACAAACACAGATCTAACAATCCTATATAAGAAAAACTGCTGTACTGTATAATATAGAGAGCAATAATAAAGTATCATAATCTCCACATATTTTTCAAATTATTGACATTGTATGCCAGAATCTGATTGCTGTGTATTATTATTATTTAATTCAAAGCAGACATGTTTGATAAACTGACATGCTGATAAATCATAGGATAGTTTTGTTTACATCAGATTAGGCAGCAAATGACCCAACTGAACATGGTTAAATAAAAATCCCCAGGCTTTAAGTTGGTAGCAGCAAAACAAAACAATAGTTTAGCGCTGTCCTTCATGCCAATAATGTCAGCTAGAAATTTTTATTGTGCTTGCTGATGAGCTTCACTGTGCTTTGAATATCAACCAAGATAACAGCGGTAATCAAAACATTGAACTGCAATAAACCGAAATTTGATGGTGACAACAATGAAGTGAATGAACTCAGTTGTTGACAAAAAAAAACAAAAAAACAATATAAAGCTGATTTTAATGATAATAAACAAGTGTTTGTTGCTAGAGGGCTCAGACTGAAAAACACTTCACCACCACCCAGAGCATGCCAACGCATCCTCGTCATTATGTACCACATGAGGAAAGTTCATAATAAGAGTCTCCTAAATGTAGTAGTAGAAGCTGTCAATCTCTTGATGGTATTTATAATTTCATTGTCCATTTACTTTACCAATAAAGAAGCTGATAGTGTGGTCATATTTTTTAAGGTTATTGTTGGTTGTTTGTATTTGTAAATTTTGTTGGCAAGATGAGGGTTAGGGGGAATACCTGCAGAAGACCATGCATACACACCTTTATACAGACCACCAGTGGGGATATTCATGTAATGATTCTTGTCAAAAGTTGGACATAGCTACCAAGTGTATCAGGTCCCGTTTTGCATCCACTGGCCATTGTTGTGAAAACTGAAAGCGTACTTGGAAGTAAACATGCTACTTTAAAAATAATTTTTTTTAAAGTTGTAATATGTTTACAGAGTCATTGATTATCTTCTGTAAACATATGCAAACATTTTCTAGAGATATTAATAACCTATTTAATTATGACTAAAATAGTTTTTGAAAATAATGAGAAGCTTACTTCATCTTTTGCAGTTTTAATCACAAGGATTGTCTGTTCATAATCTTCCACCCGGGTATACAGGGTCCTCAAACTGACCCCATGCTCCTCTGATGTGTACAGCAGTTTTGGCTGACACACAGCTGAACGGGCTGGAAGCCATCCCCAAATGACATACAGCTAATTAATGGAAAAAAAAAACGAAACAGTCCATAATCCAAATGCATCTTTAAATAGCTTTCTAAGAATGTACTAAGTTCTTGAGTATTTGTTTTCATCATTCTTAAAAATCAACCATAACTATTTAAGAAAACAAAATATTTTCAAAAAAAAAACAACAAAATTCTACATTAATGAGATGACATCTACTCAAGTTTATAAAATTTGCCCGCACTGAATTTCTTAGTGTTATAGTCCTGCTGTTTCAGAGGGGTCTTACTATTTTAAGAATAGGGGTGTTGATTTTTCTTTTCTTTTCAGTTGTACACAGAAGTAGGATGATGGATTAAATTTGTTATAACACTTAACACCCTTGAGAGCACCCAGGGAGACCATTCTTTCAGCAAGTGTCCGAGAATTGAAGGGTGGGGTGTGCAGTCTGCCACACTAAGCAACCCTAACTCTGCACACTGGACAAAAAAAATTAAGTGTCAATGGATTAATACAGAAAGAAACAATAACAATGTTGTGAGAATTAAACCAGATTAATAAAAAAAAATTAAATTAAATTAAATACAAAATTCATTCAGTTTTGTTGACCCTGTCTGAATTTCGCTTTTCTGCTTAATCTCACCTGATCACACCTACACTCACTCTCACCTTACTCAATGCACAAGCTGATGAAAGATAAATGTAAAACCACCGGCAATAAATTAACTACTTTTGTCAGGCTGTTTGATTCATTCCCAATTCCCACATTCTGAAAAACTATTGCATACACTTACATCCCCAGCTCAAAGTTTTGAGATTCATTTTTTATTAAATCTGAAGAGAAAAAAAAAAAACATCTCGAATTGCATATACACAATAATGGAAAATTGGGGGAAGGCCATATCTTGCAAGCCTAACTGCAATAACATGTGAGAATAAAGTACTAGCAATGTGGAAACAATAAATCATCTTACAAATATAGTTGGCTTGTCAGAAATACAGCAACAAAACATGTATTACCTGAAATAGCATACATGCATGACTCAACAAAACACCAAAATTATTGAAAAAATACACAAATAAAATGACATTAGATATTTCAAAATTTATTATTTTTTTTTTAAAGTAAAAGCAGACAATTTTGATTAACTATAGTGTAGTGACAGCTTTCTGGCATTACATTCAGACAAATCAACATTAGGCAGAACACTGGGTAAGGTGAGGCTAAGGTTGCCCTACCATGGACAAATGTTGAATTAAGTCACGACAGGTCACTGAAATTGTCACTAGAGCGAGCGAACAATAATGGGGGGACAAGGAACAGATGTCTGAGTCAGTAAATGACAATACACAAAGGCTAATAAACTGTATGCAATAGTTTATTGGTTACCTTTCATAGTTTTTTTTTGGCCCTTAAACCTTTTAGTAAAGAGCAAGTTATTATGTACTAAAAAATAAGCAGCTCCAAAAAACACAACACTAAAGTAAAGCTTTCTTTTTCCATTCAAATCCAAGAACATGTGCATCACTCACTAACCAGTGTCATCTTTACTGGATATGCCAATGGTATTTATACATAGTCTAATCATTTAAAAAAAAAAAAAAAACTAAATATCTTTTAGTTGAATTGTTATCTATAAGATTTATATACAAGTACTGTGCAAAAGTCTTAGGAAATCTACATTTTTATTCATAAGTTAAATGGAGAAAGAAATAAAACAAACTAATGAGACATATAATGTAATAAATGAGTGTTGTACAGTAGACAAAATAAAAATAATTAAATAAAGATTATGTATACTAATATTTAGTATGTCCATCCTTTTTCATGCCTGCCCGAATACATCTTGGAAGACAATTGTAATTTTGAAATAATATCAACTGGAATGTTGTTCTATACATCTAGAAGCGCTGCCCCCAAGTTCAGCCTTACGGTCCTAAACATGCTCAATAATATTAAGGTAAAGGTTTTGTGGCAGCTCCACAAATCTAACACGCCACTCTCTTTTTGCAATGTATGTTTTCAAAACCCTGACAACATGTTTTAGATGGTTGTCATGTTGAAATATGAAACCAGAGGTGTTAGCCTGGTGGATAAGAATCTTCTTTCTGGCTGCATTCATACTTCCTATTATTCTTACTAAATCTCCCACACCCATGCCTGAGATACACCCCCAAACCAAAGTAGAATCTCCACCATGCTTTATTATAGGCTGCTGACATTTCCTTACTTTTCTCCAATTCTCCTTACATACTACCTTCTCTTAGACCCAAACTTTCATTCATCTGACCAAAGTACTTTGATCCACCATTGTTGAGTTCAGTTTTGATGTTTGGTGGCATATTTCAGTTGCTTAGCCCTATTCCCTTTACATGAAAAGGGTTTCCTGACTGACACCCATTCTTTCCACTTTGTCCAGAAAATCTACATACTGTAGAATCATGAACCCCTGAGGATTCTCCCAGATATTGTTTTAGCTCATCGGTTAAATTTACTTTTACCCCCAGATAAGTAATTTTCTGGTGCTGTAAAGTTTTTTTAGATATGAAAAAATTTTCTGGGTAGTGAACCAGTATCTTTAAATTTCTTGGCAACTTCTTAAATGACATCTTTAAATTCCAGTTATGCTAATTATTTCATGTTGGGTTTTATGTTGCTCATAAAAAAATATTTAGTCTTATATCTTTGCCATTTTCACTCTTATTATTATGAAATAAAACAGCAATCATTTATATTTTTTCAAAATTTCCAAACACTTTTCCAATATTGAATATTCTCTAAATTGTATCTAAAATTGTGTTTATACTGCACTAGTTGGTTGTTTTTATATGATGTAATTTCTTAGATCTGCTTAAAAGTTTACCGTAAGCCAGCTGTTTAGAAAAATATTAATAAATTGTAAAATAAAGCAATACCCCAATTTTAACCAGTTTTGAATATTAATGACCAACATTATTTATCATGAAAACTTATAATGACCTACCTAGAAAAACAAGTTAATTACAAACAATGTCTCTGCTGTGTTAGCAGCATTAATCAACCTCCTGTACCAAATCCAACTATAAACCATAGTGAATGTCACAGCTTATGCTGGCACAGCTTCAGAAATGGTGATGTATGAAGGGAGATGTTGCAACAGATGCATCTCAAAAAATTAGAATATCATGGAAGAGTTCAATATTTTTTGCAGTTATTTCAGAAAGTGAAAACTGTATATATTCTAGACTCATTACATGTAAACTAAAATGTTTCAAACATTTTTTAATTTTAATTTTGATAATTAGTGCTACAGCTAAAAAAATATAGAAAAAACGTATCTCAAAATATTAGAATATTCTATTTTGAGATTTAGTAAATCACTATTTATGCAGTATAAATACCATGAATCTCTCAGTCTGGTTCAGTACACACAACCACATTCTTGGGGAAGACTGCTGACTTGACAGTTGTCCAGAAGACACTCAGTGACACCCTCCACAAGGAGGGTAAGCCACAGAAGGTCATTGCTGAAAGGGCTGGCTGTTTGCAGAGTGCTGAATCAAAGCATATTCATGGAAAGTTGACTGGAAGGGAAAAGTGTGGTAGGAAAAGGTGCACAAGCAAGAGGGATGACTGCAGCCTTGAGAGGATTGTCAAGCAAAGTCGATTTAAGAACTTGGGGGAGCTTCACAAGGAGTAGACTGAGGCTGGAGTCAGTGCATCAAGAGCCACCACGCACAGACGTGTCCAGGAAATGGGCTACAAGTGTCACATTCCTAGTGTCAAGCCACTCCTGAACCAGAGACAACATCAGAAGCGTCTTACCTGGGCTAAGGAGAAAAAGAACTGGACTGTTGCTCAGTGGTCCAAAATCCTCTTTTCAGAGGAAAGTAAATTTTGCATTTCATTTGGAAATCAAGGTCCCACAGTCTAGAGGAAGAGTGGAGAGGCACAGAATCCAAGTTGCTTGAAGTCCAGTGTGAAGTTTCCACAGTCAGTGATGATTTGGGGTGCCATGTTATCTGCTGGTGTTGGTCCACTGTGTTTTATGAAGTCCAAAGTCAACGCAGCCATCTACCAGGAGATTTTAGAGCACTTCATGCTTCCGTCTGCTGACAAGCTTTATGGAGATGCTGATTTCCTTTTCCAGCAGGACTTGGCACCTGCCCACAGTGCCAAAACTACTAGTAACTGGTTTGCTGACCATGGTATTAATGTGCTTGATTGGCCAGCCAACTCGCCTGACCTGAACCCCATAGAGAATCTATGGAGAATTGTCGAGGAAGATGAGACACACCACATCTAACAATACAGATGAGCTGAAGGCCACTATCAAAGCAACCTGGGCTTCCATAACACCTCAACACCACATTGATGCAGTGATTCATGCAAAAGGAGCCCGACCAAGTATTGAGTGCATAAATGCACATACTTTTCAGAAGTTCGACATTTCTATATTATAAATCCCTTTTTTGTTTTTATTGATCTTATGAAATATTCTAATATTTTGAGATAGTGGATTTTTTATTTTCATGAACTGTAAGCCGTAATCATCAAAATTAAAACAAAAAAAGGCTTGAAATATTTCACTTTATGTGTAATGAATCTAGAATATATGAAAGTTTCACTGTTTGAATTAAATTACGGAAAAAAATTAACTCTTCTACGATATTCTAATTTTTTGAGATGCATCTGTATAGCAAAATAAAAATAAATAAATTTTAAAATTTAGAAAAAAAAAAATGGTATTAACTGCATTAGAATCTAGGCAGCATCTGCCAAGAACTAAACATTCAAGACTGTGGTAATCTAACAGGGATAGGAAAAATGGAGACCTTATCATCCAAACTTGAAACGAATTGAGTTGTTGAAGTTCAAAGAGGGCCACTGATTATGAAGCTTTGTTTAAATTAAGAAAGGAATGTTAGAAACTTCTGAAATTTGGCTTGGGCGTTTTCACTTATACACAAGGTATTCTGCAAATATGTTAGGGCTAAACTATAGCAGCACATTTATATGATCAACCAAAAACACTGAGAAATTCTAAAAACTTCATTATTAGTTATCTTCTGAAATAAATTGTGATTCAATTTATTTTTAAAAAGTTAAAAAAATTTCTTGAAAAATTGCCTTACCTAAAAAAGAAAAATTTACGTAAAAACTAAGTAAATAAACACACATGCAAATAACCAGACATGCAAAAAAAACAAACAAGTATCTCACTGACAAAAAGTACTTACATCCTCTTGATGGAGGGATTTAGAATTTATGATAGGAAAAATAATCATGCCGACAGACCTTGACCGCTGGCGTTGTGAATGCTTGTGTAAAGAAACAAGTTGTCAGTGGTTAGACAATAAACATATCTGTATTTTCAAACTCTGGCCTAGCAGTTTTCACATTGCAATGGTTAATGAGAAGTTCAGATCTTAAGCAGACCAATTAATTCTATTTATTGAATCTGCAAGAAAAGAACTAATCTAAAACCATTTCATTAAAAACTTATTTAAAAAAAAAACAAAACATGTATATAGAATATTTAAAGTGGTTTTAAAAAAATTTATCAAACCTTAAAAAAAAAAAAGTTTTCAATAACTTAGTTAAAATGCAAAATGTTTCCATTTAAGTTAATTACCCTTAAACAGTTCAGAAGTTAAGGTTTTAACAGTAGATAACTAAGCAGAGTCATGATATTAGTTTCACTGGATCCTAAACTAGATATTCTTTGGTGGAACATTTTATTCTATGTATCTGATAAGCAGCATAAATATCTGCTAAAAGGTAACAACTAGCAAAAACACACCCACAGAGACTGATTCTGGTAAGAAGTCCTGATAACATGAAAGAACAGTTTTCCACTAAAACTACTGAAAAAAATGGTGCTTTGCATAACCATCAGTAGTAACAAATTAACTGACAGACTTCCACAGTACTTCTGGCACAATTCTCTTAACCAAGGGGGGGAAAAATGAATTAATCTTTTAATTTTTACTCTACCATCTCACTTGCCCAGAAGTCAAGATTCAAAACATTGTTTTCACATTTGGTTATGTGAAACTGCTTTAATGAAATACCTATCCGAGAAATGTTGAAAACATTCTGACCACTCCCCCTTAAGAAATCATAAACTTCACTGGTGATGGCTATAACTGTAACTCAACACACACTTCTAAAAACTGGTTGCAAAGCAGTCATTTATCATGAAAGCCTCTATTGAAATTGTAATATATTAGAAATTCTTAACTCAAGATCTAATTCATTTCACCAATAAAATAAAAAATTACACTGAATGACCTGGTTACATAACTAGAATATCTAGTAAAGCACGAGACTCTGTATTGGCTAAGGGATGATAAATGACAACACCTAAACACAGTGGACTCTTTGGTAATTTGGAAGAGCTGACTAACATTAATAAGAAATTTGGAGATGGAGATTATACCAATCTGCTTTTGCTTAAAAAAATCCAAAAAAAAAAAAAATTACAATTTTTTTTTTTAAATATATTAAGGACAAATAAGACTAATTTTTTCCAATTATTCACAGCAATGAGGCATAACATTAGAATGAAACAACCACCATCTGCAATCCATTATTAGGAGACTGATAACAGTATCTTAAAAAATAGAAAGCAAAGCAACATCTGTTAGCTGATGGAACGCTGTAATGTTGCGGCAGTACATTCAAGCATTTCAGAACCAGGTCATCCCAACTCACCATTTCTTTGCTGAGAACTGTTGAGTCAGTCCTCTGTAAGAGAGTTCCACCCGCGGACTTGGAACCATCTCCTAGTGACCAGCTGGAGGGAGACTGCTTTAGATCCTTTGACTTGCTGTTTATGTACATTTCATTTTTCACCTGCAGTTTCTTTATTTCCTTTCTGGCAAGACCACGAATTCCAAATGCAATCTGTGGGGAAAAAAATTAAAAATTTTTTCTTCCTTAAATCAAAAAACTATAAAGTTGTTGAATTCCTTTTTTTGGTCAAATCAGGAACTAATTTTTTTTCTTTTTGCCAACACCACAAAATCACACCTGCTTCTGGTAAGCATGTGCAGAGAAATATGCTGTAGTTAATTTACTCCCTTTTTAATCATAGAATACTGGAACTGACCCTTTACCAGTATTTTTTTTTTGTTTTTAAATTATTACCATTTGTGCACCCCCAGATTATTTAGGTACTGCAGGATAGATTTCTCTAGCAATGTGTACCACAACCGCCCAACAAGACATTTGAGAATAACAGATCTGTTCTTATAATAGAAAGATTTTTTTAATTACCTTTTCATAAAGTGAGAGTTAAGTTATTTTTTAGAATATCGCTAACTAAAATTGTAAACTACTGCTAATTACAATAATTTCAGGTAGAGATCATGGAAATTCAAAAGATTTCAAATTTATTACTAGTTTTGGTTATTATAACAATTTGAAAGAAAAAAAAACGTTTTTGTTTAAATCAATGCAACCAGAATGTTAGCCAAGGAACAAATTCACAGGACTTACCCTACTAGCGACAAAGTAACAACACCCAATGACTCTTGCTTTGGCCATCTCCAGGTAATTTGGGAAAATTAATAATTCATGATATTGTTAAAGTTTTTTTAATTTTTTGGTTTTACTATTATAAATTAGCATTTCATGCACTGCAAGTTTAAGAGGGTTCATAAGTTTCAAAGTAATAACTTATATTTATATTTCTAATTCTTACCCTCTCCCCAACACACACCTTCAAACCTGAGTCCTTCAGTCTTGAATTTATAATGACAAAACACCCTGACTTAAGGAAAAGTTGTTTTTTCCCCTTACAAAGTAATTATAAACATTTTTCTTTCCTTCCTTCTCTAAATCATAAACCTTTAAGATTCTGGGAAATAAAGTTTGATTTTAAACTTGAGATTAAAAAAATTAGCAGTCCTATTCTGCAAAAGCTATAGTAATTTATCTATTGTATTTACAGACTAACCACCCATGTTCAAAAGTAAAATCAAAACAAAGAACAACAATGATAATTTTATAGCTTTGCTAAAAGATGTAAGGAGAAGAATACTTACACAAGACATGATTCCCACACTGCCAAGTAAAAAACAGCAGCTCACTATCGTGATTTTCACAAGTCTACATGTGAAAAAGACTTTGTTGTTTGTCAACCAGTAGACTGTTCAAAGTTAAACTAAAGAGCAAACTTCATTAATCATAATCTCTCTCTGTTTGATTTATGTAAAATCTGTGCACAACAGCTGGAGGTACAAATGGAAAACTACCTATGTGATTACTTTTTTCCTCCTCCCCAGCCCTCCAATCCATTTCTTCCCCATCTCTTTGTCTACACTACAAAATCACCTTTGCTGTCAGCAAACACAGGAGAAGAAAGCTGCAGTTGACTCTTTAAACAAGTAAGTTATAAATACCACCATTCAGGTGCCTCCAAGGTTATGGGTATTTCAAACCCCTTTGTAATCTCTTTTACAGTTTACTTTTTCACCAAAAGAAAGTTAAGTGAAGCTGCTGACAGATGGCTTCTCAAACAAACCACTGAGTCAGTAATGAGGTTAAGAGGGTACATTTCAAAACCAGGAAATATTTACACAAACTTTAAGCAGAATGTGTATATATACACACATGCCTTGAAAATCAGATACCTTAAAAATCTTCCCAAACATTTTGCTTGAATAAATTATCAGAATTCAGGGTAAATAAAAATAAATAAATTAATTAAATATAATTAACAAACAGTCTACGTTTATTTTGATGGATGCTTATATTGTGCATATTAATAATGCCAAAGTTTCAAAAGAATGATGTTTCAAAGAAAGCCGAAAGTACTGTAGGAAAAAAAAAAAAAAAAAGAAAAAAGCAAGGTGCAGTCCTTAATGCAGGCTCAAACACTTAGGGTACTTTTCTGTTATTCAATGAAAGTAAAAACGACTCATTTCCGGAGAATATCTAATATGCTTGCAGAAATACAACAAATCTAAAATAGCTCAGACTAAAATTTCCCAAAACAGTAATGGCAACACTGGACTCAGCCCTACTGCTTAGTGGAGGTTGTTTTCTTTTTAATAGCATGAGTATGTTTACTATTCAGTTAACAATTGCAAAAAAACACTTAACTTCAAAGACTTTCTGGGCTGAGACAGCAGGTAGAATTACATTCCTACAGATGATGTAAGCAGGGTTCACGTGTCTTTTGTATGGTATCTCTAATTGGATTAGAAACTTAACATCGTAGGTACCAAGCCGATGTCTGGTTCACTCACCTATCTCAACCTCTCCTCAATACCTTACTAAAGAATCCACAAAAACCATAACCCACACATAATGCAAGCAGAAAATCTGAAATAATAGATTTGAAAAATTTTCAAGCAAAGTAAGAATGTGTTTAATTTTAGAAAATCCCACATTTCCCATTACCATCTTAACACTCCCCATTGTATGTATTCTTTATTTTAAACTTCCAATTCACTCATGTAAATCTAGTTTTTCCAATATTTCCATTATCGCTGAGAATGACTAGGTTGTGATTGGTACCACAAATGACTCCTTTGAAAACCTCATCCTAACAAACACCCACTTATCAGTAGACCGGATGGAACTACACATAAATGTGAAAACAACTGTCTAAAGAGCTGATGTCTAGTGACTGCTATGTGCCTACAAAATATTTACACGTGCACAATTCCAAATTTAAAAAAAACAACAACAAAACATTGCCATTTTTAGTCCGAAAGTTCAGTGGACAAGCAGTTTATTATAGGATCGACACCTGGAGCTCTATGGTAGTCCAGCTGCTGGTGAGAGCAGTGCTCAAATGAGGCCTCTAAGAACATACTAAAAATAACCTGACCCTTGATCCATCACCACCTGTTGAAAACTCTGCTGAGTTCACCAACCTTTAGCAACTTGTCCACTTTCACTGGTATGATTCTGCAGAAATGACTAATGTTCACAGCTGGATCAGCAGTCCACAATTCCTGGTTACCTGTTTGTTTGGCTAAAAACCATAAAACAACAAAATAAAATGAAAATAATGCAAAAAAATCTTTTACTTGACAAACCATGTCAATTAAATTCACCCTCTCAACCCCAAATAAGTCTGAAATCTGACATTCCAACCATCCAGCTCCAAACATGTTCTAATTGCCTTCAGAAGCAATGCAGAGGTTACAGATTTTTGTTTTACTCATAATATTCCAATAAATCTTCATACATACAAACCTATAAAACAACTGCATCAGTAAGATTGTCTATTATGCATTTACTGTGTTTCCTCATTCATGCACTGAATTTTATGGTTACAAATGAAATGATGAAATTTGAAAATATATAGAGTTTATCTATACTTTATAAAACATTTGGTAACATTATAAACAAGCATTGTACAAGTTCTACTGTGATGACAGGCTCTAGAAAGATTTCTGATAGAGAGAGAAAAATAACCTAGATTTTAGTTTTTGTTCAGCCCAAAACACTTTTTATAATCTGAAATTTTACTTCTTTTTCTAACAAAATAAAACAATATAGCTGGCCATAAAAAACAAATAAGTGTATATTCTAAAGCCAGTTGCACTATTTTCTGTAGGGGTGCAACCTCTGCCTTACTGCTATTCTTAAGAAGCAACATCACCTCAGAAAACCTGCAAATAGTCGATGGTGGTTCAATCCTGAAAAAAAACAACAACAACAACACGCCTTTCTTTTCTTTGAAATTCTAATGAGTGAAAGTAAAAATAATCAATTTTTTAAAATTTTAGTTATGAGTGACAAAGAGCAAAAGATATGCACATAATTCTACTCAACTATGGTTCAGCCCTGACAAACAACTTTCTTTAAAACAAAACAGTCATGCTCAATATAAAGCACATCATTTGCATTGTTAACTTCAGTAACATTTCTTACATAGTACCTGTATCTATCTAGTTTCCAGCCCTTCAACATTAAACAATTTTAACTGTAGGGAGGCAACAAATTAACGTGCACACTTAGAAAAAGGTAGAATAGCAGATTTTACCTGAGTGTTTAGAGAAAAGAATGAGTACAGCTACCACCATCCGATAGAGCACCTTAACACCTTCTATGAGATAACAGTCTACAATCCTCACCTGAAAGAATTGTGTGTGTTAATGTCTTCACAATTAAAACATTAAAACTCAGCTATATAAATAAATTTCTTTTAAAAATTATATCTAACATGCAGAAGATTCAAGTAATAACAACATACATAACATGCCAGCAAAAATCTGAAATAACTGTCTAATAACATACTGCAATGTCTGAAATCGGCTCTGAAACATATGATACAAAAACAAAGAAAAACGTTTCATTATCATCGCTCACAGATTCCAAAAAGTATCTATTAAAAATAAAAGATTTCCTTTTGTTTATTTCAACAAAAGCAGTTATTGCAAAGGTCTGTCAAATGAGAAATTAGATTGTGACAATAAACAACTTAGAAAACGAGAAGAAAAAATAATCAGTTTCATGTGAAAAAAAAAAGATAAGTTAAAGGAAAATATTGATGACAGTTGACTGTAAAAAAAAAAAAGTGACGATCAATCAAAAACAGTTATAGTTGCGATCAACTGAATTTTGAAGTAGGAAAATGAAAAATGTTTGCTGCTGTTATACGGGAAGAGTTAGTTCACTCACACCCAGATGTTACAAGTTTTTAAGAAAAAAAAAAAGAATTCAAACATCGAAGATGCCATAAGTTCTCTAAAATTGTCCAAGGCTATTATCATTAAATATTTAGACTATTTAAGAAAAAAAATGCATTTAATCAGTCAAGTTCATAGACATAAAAAATAAAGAAAATTTCTAAGGTACAAGGGAGGCAACCCATGTGAGGGAGAGCAGAGTCACAATTCCAATCCTGTGCCACATGAAGCCTGGCACTTCCAACTTTGGCAGAAAATCCTTACTAAAGCACTTCATGTGTTTTTTTAAGTCTGAGAGGAAACCCACATATGCAGTGGTGAAGAAAAGCAAGACAACACCACACTAAGGAAGTCAATCCCTGCAGGAATCAAATTTGGGCTCTTAACCTTAGCAGTCCAATAGTCTACCACTGGACCACTGTGCCGCCCTAGAAGGAATCTTGTGTTGGACTTAAAGAGAAAAAAAAAAATTGTGTGTCTGTTATCAACCATCAAATTAAAAATGAAAGAAAAAACATAATTATCAGTTAAACAAGCAACCAGACTAAATATTACTGGTCCCTATACCCATATAGTGATTAGAAAGCGAAAGAATTTTTTTTAATTATTTATACAGATATCTAACAAAGATATAAGTTTTTGATGAAAATTATGTTAAAAAAGAAAAATATCAACTATTTAAAAACCTAAACTAGGTTTCAAAAGTGCAGTTTGGATATAAATGATTTCATTGCTAAGTAGTAAGTGATAAAAGTCAACTGTATGCTAACCCTTGACTACAGAAATATGAAGGGAATATATCTATAGTCCTTAACACAAAACACTGAAAATGCTTTGCTCATGGGGAATCTTTCAAGCTTCACCTAAAATGCTCTAAACAATAAAGTTCTTACCAGATATGGGAAAGGAAGGTCCCTGAATATCCACCACAGCCAGTCCTGAAACACTTCTTCAACATTGCACGAATTCCGTAAAATATATACATAAGTAGGTTTCTGAAATTATAAAAGAATTTTTTTTAAGTATTCTCACAAAAGAGATGGAAATTAATTTTGTCACGTAGAACTCATGTAACTGCAGTCTGTGTGCAATTTCACAAATCTACATGTTGATTTCCTCAACAAAAAAACTCCATTCTTTCAACCACTTATTCAATACAACTTTAATTGTACTGACTGTGTTACAATGAACAAATGCACCAAACAGGCTGCTTGCTCTATGTATTCATGTATTGCCAAAAACACTCTTATGGGGCTGACCAGCATACTTGCTACTTCTAAGGTTTTAAGTTATGATCCTTCATAACCCAAGACCCCATCCATTAGGTTTTTAAATTCACTTAATTGGATTTCAAACTCATTTTGGCAAAACAAATGCACTGCATCCCTTCCAAACTGCCACAAGTCAAGACTGAATACTAAGGCTAAAGCTTTAAATAAAGAAAAAACAAATGTCCATATTAGAATCTCCACCAATAAATCTATTTGTTTTTTTTGCATTTTTCATGGCTCAAGGTATCAAACCCTGACCTAAGTGATTTAATTATTAGATGAGAGACCAGTTTTTGTCATCTCTTATTTAAGATGTCCATGGCTCAAAATAAATGGAAAAAAAAGTTTTAATTTGACTGTAGATTAGCTCAGTTCATCAGCAAAAAGCAGCTGGCTGGACCAGTAATCTACCTGGGTTTTTTTCTCCCTTTATTTAAACAGAATCTGTACCAATGATTGGATGGAAGTCTACAATATACAGGTCCAGTCACCCAATTGATGTGTATCACCTAATACTATAAATTCTCACTAAGCTGCTAGCAATTTTTTTTAAATCTAAAATATAATATTCTAGAAAAACTTAGTAGTGTGACCACATCTTTGGAGCAGCCACTTATTAAAAAAACTGATAAAAATATAACACTTGTTTTTCTAATAGTTTTACCAGACATTAAATTTTAATATATTAACCCATTTCATTCCAGAATTCAAGAGGGCAAAGAAATTTGATTTACTTAGTGTATAATAGTTGATATAGGACCTATTAAGACTATGTATAAGTTTCATAAAAATTAAAAAATATTTACTGTGATTTTAGGACTAGTCCCATTTGGGGATCATGGAATGTAGGCGTATTACTTATAAATTGTTATATTCAAATTAGAAAACATTTATTCAAAACCTTATCATAATAATATCATTACAATTAGAAAATTACCACACAAAGTCACATATTTTAGTTAATTTTGGCTCCCTGATACACAAAAAACTTGTAGGTATAGCCAGATGTGCTGCACAGAGCCCATTCCTTGAAACCAAATCGCACTGGTTTTCCCCTGATGAACTGTTTTATGGGATGTCGACCATAGTATCCAACTATCTTCTCATCCACCGAGTATTTATCACTAAAATACCCAAATTTCAGGAAGTTCTCATTCATTTTCTCTAACAAAGGATGTATCTTGTAGCAACGGTCTTTACAATTTTCTGGAATTTCCATATTGTTGTTTAGATGAAAATATTTCTTCAATGCCATGAACCTGTTTTTTGACATGGCTTCCCTAATAATTGGACAGTCGAAGTTGGGATCTAAACTCCAATACAGCTCTTGCCTCGGATAAGGACGATGTCCAGAAAGCAACAGAATCCCAACAAATACCATGTAGTCTTCAATGGTGCAGTGAAAATTTGGATCATTCTTCTGGGCAGCATAAATTTGGCTTTGATTCTGCATGATTTGGAATATACCACCCATGACCAGCATGAACAATTCAAAAGGATTTTTGTCACTAAATTCATGAATTAGTTTTTCAATCACGGGTTTATCATAGTCGTCAAATGTGGGTACAATTGGCTTTGGTGCAGATTTCGTCCATTTGGGGATATCCTTTAGTACTACTTTTGCACGCTTAGATTTCCTTGTTGATGCTTCATCTTCACACAAATCTTCACTTTCATCATCTGTACCTACATAAACTTCAACATTTCCTGGCACATCCACAATTTGAGTTTCACCTATTTCTTCAACATCAAATTCTTCGGCATCACTCATTTCATCAACAGTTTCTGGTGGAAGTTCTATGATATCAACAGACTCATGTTGACAGTTTGTTGGTATTTCATCTTCCATGGTTTCTAAAAACTCTACAGCCTTGTCAATGTTCATAAACTTTCTAGGTTTACTCATCTGAAAAAAAGGTAAAAATATAGGCAAAATACCACAATCCCCAATTGGGACCTTTATTATTCAACATGCCCAAAAATGAATAAGGTAAGCTAGAGAGAATAAATACATACATTATGGTAAATATATACATTTACTTTATATTTGATAGGCATGTTGAAATTTACAAATAAAGCAAAGACAAAAAAATCTTACCTTGAAGTTATAAAGTCGAAAATTGGAAAATAGTACAAATTTGAGATGAAATTTAGAAGAAAAAAATGCAAAGTAAAAGCCTATCAATGCGCAATTAAAATATAATGTCTCTGCAGTGATTTAAATTAATTTATATTTCGTAAAATCTTCAAATAAAGTGTAAATTTCACTCTAAAGGGAGATCCCCAAATGGGGCTTATGGAATGAAATGGGTTAAAGATCATCATTAGCGAACAAGAAATAAGTAAAACCAATATCCCTGATATTTGATAGCTTTATTCCTCAAAATAACAATCTTAATGTGAAAATCTCATGTTTCATTCATCATCAAATTCAAAGTTTGTGCCTTCTATAACCCACACCATAATACCTTTAAAAATAGGATGGCATTCCTCTCTAAAGTCATCCCAATCAGTAAATTATGGAATTATACAGTAAGACAAATCTTAAATCTCTCTCTTGTATTTTTTTTTTAAAATTAAATTTTAAGTTTGTTATTCATTAAGTGTAGAGGTTAAAAATATTTTTTTTTTACATTTCCAGTTCAATAAGATTAATTTCCTGATTTCATTAACAGAAAGGAACCAGATAATACAGTAGCAGATTATGACCATCTGTCTGACTGAATTCTACACATACTTGCTGATGCTAGATGCCACTATCACAATTTTAGTTAATAAAATTACTAACATTTCTTCATCCAGAGGCAACATTTTCATTGAGGAAAATTAATTAAATTCCAGTTGCAAAAAAAATTATTTATTTAACTTATTTAATTTAGTACGCTTCATCATTTAAAAATTTTTGATAAACAACATCCTTATAAGCCACCTCTGATATTCATAGAAATGTACACTACAAAAATATTTTCAAGTGTAGGATACTATTACTGCCCTTTTATGGTGCTTCTTGCCTGTAGTACATCTTTTTTTTTTCATGGTCACTCTCAACAACAATTTCATTTGTTTTGTTGTTTCCTTACACTATGAAAGCTACAATAAATAGTCTTTTAAAAGTAATCTAACATTTACTGCCATTAGTTTACAAGGCATTCACACCCCATTTTGGTCACTGCTGCATCAGACACTTCCCCAATGTCAAAACTGACAAATCTTTCATCTACTCCATAAGCAGACTACTTGATTTTCTGTCCATCTTCCACTTAGGCTTCAACAACATGAGCCACATCTAAATCTATATTTACCCATCACTCAACACAATAGTAGCAGCATCATCACTAGTCCTTACGAAAAGCTTCTTTAGACTAGGATTTCATCAGTGTATATAAAAAAATTTCAACAGTTCTTCTGTACTTTGATCTCATCTTCAACAATCTAAAACTATTCCGTACACTGTACTTTTTCATTTCACTTTATTTACTAGTGAAGGGAGAGAACTCATTTAAACCAGAGGTCATAACAGAATTGTGCTGTTACATAAATGCACTTTAGCTACTCGTTCTTTACCTGGTCACAACTAATGAAAAATTTAAAAACTTAAATGTTTTATACAAATATAAAATTTCCATACTTTGCTAAAATTAATTCAAATTCTATGTACCAGAGGTGTTCAAACCAATGCCAGCCAGATACCATGAGCGAGATTTTTAGCCAGGTTTTATTTGAACATTCTTACTTTTATATTTTGATAACCAGAAGGGAAACTTAGTTAACAAAAAATATTACAATGCTATGGTGTGCTATATGCTATTCACATGGGTTCTGATGCCACCACTATTTATACTCTCTTCAAAATAAGTTTGTAAACACAAATTGGCAGTTCTTGTGCATTTGATGACGATTAATAATTTTAACCATGAAACTAAATTATCGGTGTATGTTAATATCTCCAGCCAGCCAAGTGGTGTTGAGAAAGTGTGGAAATTTAACTTATTTCAGCAATGAAAATGCTATTATAAAAAAATCCAACTTATTTATGATGTAATGCTAAATTAACATTTCTAAATCAGAAGCTAAGTCAAGAAAAAAAAGATTCAAAATAAGTTATCAAGAAGAGATCAACAACATGAAAGCCAAAACAGCAGATACTTCCAAAAAAAGAGAGAGGCATTAGGGGCAGACAGACAACTTTCCCACCATCCCCCTGATGGATGGATGGATGGGAAATGTTATGTTCTGTTCATTCAATTTTTGGTTGGTTAGTTTTTCCTCCTCCATCTGGTGAAGAGAAATTTTTTGTAGAAGTAGAACCATAACTGTATGTAGCCTTGCATTTTGTTTTCTAGAAGAGGAAAAAAGCGGTTACTTACTGCATACTTTTTGGCTAGGTCTCGCACCACAAGTCTAGAAGCATTGTAGCCAAGTTTTGTTAGCATCAAGTAGCTTTCCTTCTTGCTACGCAGCAGCCCATAAGCACAGTTGAAACACATTGCTGGATCCATGTAATGCAGCAGGAGACTGATCAGAGGCTGCAAGGCTGGACTATAGGTGATGTCTGGGTTGGTATGACCCATCACCATCAGGATTTTCTGCACCGTAATAACACCAGCATCATTGAGATAATAGTTCAGAGAAATGGTATAGTCCACTAAATCTGAGATACCAACCAACGGCTGTGCACCTTTAAAAAAAAAAGTTTTGGAATAATTTAAAATATTAATTATATATAACTATACTTTCCTCTTTAATAATCACCTCTCTCTCACTTACACATACTGTTTGTCCTGTTTAAGTTCACCAGTCAGTAGGCATAAATTTTATAAGCAGCAAGAGACTTATTTCTGGTGATATCAACTGTTTCCTTTTTTTAAATTATAACATTCTGATTTTTCCAAAGTAAAATTTTTTTTGCATAGTAAACATTTTAGATTATTTTTTCTATTTTTGGCTTAAAAAAAAACACAAACAAGCATAAAAGTGCAATGATGGTTTACATGACTATATTTAAAATATTTTCAGGTTATTCCCCCTAAAGACAAAACATCAGTTCAGACTAGATGAAGTAATCAAGAATATCCAAACTAAGGACTCAAAACTATAAAAAATACAGCAACTATATTATACAGCAAAGAGAGTCAAGCATATGGCACTTTTAAAACCTCCAGGACAGATCAAGGCAAATAGTTCATAAAACAGAAATGAAAATCACAATCAGGCTAAGTTAAATTAAAACACAAAACTCAGTTGTTTTTTTTTTTTTTTAAATTATTCATTTTCATTCATTCAATTTTCCTAATTTACATTTGGCAACCATTTTGATGAAAAGCAATTTTAGAAATGAATATAATGCAGAGGAGATTATTTTTTAAAAACAAATACAAAGTTTTACTGATTTAAATTTTCCTTGTTTTCTCAGATTTCCTCCTCTTACTGATGTGAAGAGTTTCAGGTGTGGGATTCCGTGCCAAGCATCTCTACAGGTATGCAGAAGTCAGTCACCAGGCTAATCACCAGGGAAATTCATCTCTCCATGTTTTTTCCACAGGAGATAGAAGGTAGGTCGTTCTGCTGCAAGGGATTAACTAGTAACCAACCAACCAACCAACCAACCATGTTTAATAAGGATGTTTTATTACACTAATGGGCAGTGCAGTAATCTACTGATAGACTACTGGAGCTAATAGCCAGAGTCTAAATCTTGGTCAAGACCAGCTCAGTTTGGAGTGATTCCCTGTCATGGTCTTTCTTCTCTTTTTCCACCAGCCAGCTGCATAAGTGATGATGATGGTGATGATGAATACACCTTCCCTTATTTCATTTTTCTAGCACAGGGAACATTGCTTCTTGAAAAAAGCTCCTAGTAATTCTGATTACTTAAACAAAAGGAATCCTAGAATGTGTTTGGAATAGTTTAAAAGGAAAACAAGCAAAGCAGCAATGTCAAAATAAAATATCCAGTTTATCAATTAATATTTCTAAAATGCGCTGTCTATCTGTCTCTCTATCTCCTGTGTCTGCTTTTTTTCTTTCTGGGGGGAGGGATTTTTTTTTAACTTCCTGGCCAAAAATTTAACCTAATTAAGAAATATCTAAAGCTATTTTAAAAATTACAATACTGGTCCTGCACTGTATTAATGGAAGGAACACCATTAGAATACATCCAATGTAGGTCCAGGCTGTGTAGGTTTAATGTTCATGAATTAGAATGGTTTTGGAAACAAAAAAAAATATATAGGTCTTAAAGTGAGAGACAAAGCCAAGCCATTTTAACCATCACAAAGAGTTTGATGTTGATAGATGAGGGGAAGGCAGTTTGAAAGTTCAGCAACAGGAATAAGTGCAGTAAAACACTCAGGGGTTAGGACTTTACATTGTAACAAAAATAAAACTTAGGAAAACCCGTGTATCTTTTTTTAATGTGAAAATTACAGGGTTTTTATTTGTTTTTTCAACCCTGATCTTAAAATTCCGATAATAAAATCTTTTTAATAGGTAATTAAAAAGATTTGTTACATTGGTATGCACAAATTAATTTTGCACTTACTTTCTCCATATAATTCTCTCTCAGTCTCATGGTAAATGTTGCTGTAGCTGGAGTGCACAATCTTACTTAAATGTAACCACAAGTTGCTACGTATGGCTTGGTCTAAAGGCCAATTGTTAGTGCGAACAAACTGCTTTAGGCTTTTTCTATCTCCTGATCTGATCAACACCAAAAGATGCTCTTCAGTGAGAACATCATCCTTCACAGCAGGAAAAGTTGTATCCATGGTTGTCCCCATAGCACTCACATCCACAAACTGCGTAAACAACGGAGCAATGGAGCTGTTGTTTCTTCCATTCTGGACCTTTTGATCCATGGTATCGTTGGCATGCTCCAAGGGTAGCATAATTCTGCTTGAGTTTGTTCAGCAAAACAGTAACAACATGGCTTGGTTCCTTGAGGGGTTCATCATAATCCAATCAAAAGCAGCTCACAAATCTGAAAGAAAGTATAAAATCAGTCTCCTTAAGTCAAACATTCATTATGTCAACAAATTCATTTTAAACATCCTTATTTACCCTGATAACACCACCACAATAGAATTTCAAATCTGTGGTGAACAATGGACAAAATGTTTACACATCTATATACGCATGTATACTTACATTGCATTTTAAATATGAAGTATCAGAAAATATTGCCATGGCCCTTTTAGTTTTATTGTTGCATCCATGTAACACAGTACAAAACATTCAACAAAATAGAGACAAACCAACTTTCATGAATAATACTGGGGTGTATGTACTATATATAAATTATAATGGAATAGCATTTTTATTATTTGTTGAAGCTAAGATTATAAACAGAGGGGACTCCTATCAACACTTATTTAGAAACTTTATTTAAACACACCCTACTCCCATAATTTTATTGAAAAAAATCTATTCATTTTCCACACATCAGCTTTTTGCTTTAACAAAATAAATCAACCAATAAATAAAATAAAATAAAATCTATAGAGATGAAAATAACTGATTATGGTTACAAACTCCACAGTTTTTAGAAAATAAAGCATATCTATTGAAATTTAATAAGATAAAATGTTTCAAATCACAAAAAATAAATGCATGGAAATTTATCTAATTGTTCAAAAGCAATTAACATTTTTCCATTGTATCTGCAAAAGAATGAAAACTGCCATTTTGGTTGATGGCCAAATCAAAACATACAATTCTAAAATGAATCTGAACTAGGTTATTAACTTGCCTGGGCTAATGAGAAATATATTAGTAATAAGCATCAAAATAATCAGGATTCCAAATCATACATCATTGTGGTCTCCCTAGTTGGGAATGTGTTGGATCCTCAGTCTCAAAGGAATCTACCCTACACTACTGAAATGGGAGGTGTCAAGAAAAAGAAAGGAAAATGATTCGAGAACTTTCAAAGTGGAGAAAAATTAAAATGCAAATGTGGTGAAATTTGACCAAAAAACAACAAAAAATTCCAGTTCCCTCAAACAGTACTGATTGATGTACATGTGGTCAGTCTACAAGAGACACACCCAAATAAGAAACTAGCCTTTGGAATTAGAATTATATATGTGCATGACAAGATGGACAAACAACAGACCAAAAGATGGGGGTTATGATCTTAAGATAGTACCCATGCCCCCCAGATCTAACTGAATCAAAGTGTCACCAAGGCAAAGGGTACTCCAAAAAGACACCAAACTAAAGTTGTACAATCTGTACTTGCCATCATGAGAAAATGCAAGAATTCTAGGAAATTTTAGTAGCCATTTCTCAAGGTAGGAGTATAGACGTGTAGACAGCAAAAAACTGAACAGATGACATGAGGGGGGGGTCATTCCTATTCTATAACCTATTGTTTTCAAACAAAACAAAGCCGACACTATAAAACATGTAGCAATGAGTTTTTCAGAAAATCAAAATTTGGAAAGAAAGAAAGTGGACATTTGCAATGATGCCAGATTTCAGATTAACACTGGATGCCAACAGCAGCAGCAAAAAAAAAAAAAAAAAAACAAAAAAACTGGACCAATGCATACTAAATGCATTGTAGTTCTGAAAGTTTTAAAAAAAACAAGAAACAGTGGGTCTCAGAACACCATGAAGTAAAAGGAAATGAGATTTTCTCAGATTGGCCAAGGCTCAAAGAATCCACCACAACTGGAGACTGCCTGTAATCAAGCATGCCATCTGTGAAGAACACTGCCAGCAATATTTTTGGTCAGTTTTCATCTGAAAGATATCTGATGCTCAGGTAACTACAAAATTGTAGCAGCCACGGATCTATGATCAACAACATGTAAATTCACCTTTAACCAGAGATAACATCCATAAAACATGAAAAGTTTTTACACAATAGTAATCAGGTTATGGCTTTTGAAAAATGGAAGAAAAATGGATTTGTCAAAATTTAAATTCTTGTCTCTCAGTAATAAACAAACAAGAGTTAGTAGCACTAATATGAATTCATTTTATAAATGTTTGTATAGCAATTAGCCAGTATGGCTAACTTAAAGATCACGTGTTTTTAGATGTGTCAATGAAAATGGAGCAAAGCAATCAGAGTTACAAGGTTACATGATTGGCTGAAAGAGCTATTTGATGAAGCACTTGATTCTGATTATTTTATGAGTCTGTTTGTTAACAGTTTTTTTTTTGTTTTTTAAAAGAAAATTAAAACAAATTTAAATTAAAATCTGACTAAAACTAGAAACAAACTACTGTTGTTATATTAAACAACTCTAGATGTCCTATATGCTGGACAAGTTGTTTTTCTTTTTCTTCATTTTTCCATGACATAATTACAGAATATTAAGACTGCATCTGCTGTATCTTGTCTCCTGAGCTGCCACAGTCTATAAGAGCAGCACAAAATTTGATCATTCTTATAAAAATTTTAGATTTTTTTCTAAAATTCAAATAGTTAATACATTTTTTTTTTAACTGACTTATGTACACAGTCAATAGGGGGAATGGTGGTGCAAAAGTATCCTGAGAGTTCAACTATTTATTGAAATCTCTCAGACTGACTACGTAAAACTACTGCCAAACCAATCTGGGGTACTCTTGCTAACTGACTAGTTGCTGTCACACCTGCAAGGGCAAGCAGAGCAACTAGATATATCTATTACCCCATCAAGCAGTGACAAGGAACCAACAGGCAAAGCAGGTAGGAAGGATGATGAATACCAGAGAGAAAGTTGATAAAACCTGAGCTTCTTCTGCAGGAAAGAGAATCCAGTAAAATAAGTGTGCCAATTTGCATCTAAAAGTAACATTGGTACAATTCTAGATTTGTTTACTCATGAGCCTCGACTAAACAAAACTGAAAACATTTTGAAATACTGGCATCAGCAAAGAAACAGTCAACCTGGTCTGTACAAACTGGCTAAAGTCTCGCTAGTTGCTCCATCAACACAAATTATGGCTGAATACGTCTTTTCTGGTCTCAAGTTCGTGCTGTCACCACAAAGAGAAAACATGGCAGAGATGATCCTGGAGGACATTACGGTGATCCATTGCAACAATATTTTCAAAGGACAAGAGTGTAACACTGTGGAATAAAACTTTGTATTGTGCCAAACAATACACATTATTAACAATATGTCAAACAAACTAATACTGTAATAAAATGGTCACGGTCATAGACCAGATTTTTAAACCAGTTCACATGCACATTTTTTTTTTTTTTTGTGAACTGAAAGTAAATGAGAGCACAACATATCTGAACCAGAACTGAATTGAAGTGAAGTAGAACAAATGATCATATAACACCGTTTGACTTCCTGATATTCATGTAAATCCATTTGTTAAGATTTATTTGCTGTACACAAATCTACATTAAATGTTCTTCTCTATTTATTACAATACTCCCACTGCACCAAAAAGTTATTAATTATTCAATCAAATAGCAATTAATTACTCACTCATACACAGCGTTACCATCACAGATTTGATTCTTAATTTGCAGGCCAGGAAACTGCCATATTAGCAGAAGTGTTGCTCAGGCAATCTTGTAATAACTTTATATGGTTACTTCTAATGACATTTCAAGTCAAACCAGCTGTTATCAATCCATACTATTAGTCAGATTTTTCTATTGTCTGGGATTGTTGTTGATATTAAACAATCTGGGAAAGTAAAAATGACACAAGCACCAACCCCACAAGCAAACTACAGTAGGGTAGAATCAAATACTTGACCTGAAAAAATTGCAAAAATACTCTGTATAGGAAAAGTCATGTAGCATAAGTTATATAATGAAAGTAGCATCAAGCACTTTACCCAGGAAAAAGAAAACACAAGAATTGTAATTTTTATGCAAAAAATACTATAATATTTTCAAGTTTACAGGAAGAAAGAAGCAAAAAAATAACTAATTGATTGGCAAAAAGGTAAAGATCTAACTCTTAGAACTTCAGAAATTACCATGGGCTTTTACATGAATTATAACTTTTATTTTATATAATTAATTTTTTGTATATCAAAAAAGGCACTAAAACATGAGGATTACCAGAACCTATAATCAGGTAACTGCATAAGTTGCATATATATATATATAAAAAAAAGCCAGGTAAAATAAGTGGCACAGACACCACACCACCAAGGGCAGTTAGTATTATCAAAAGCTAAAATGAGGTGAAGCAGGAATTACAGCAGTGTGCAAAAGTCTTGCATAAAAATGACTAGACTTAGAAAATGGGTTCTTGTTTTGTAGAAATTAGTAACTATTGTATGTTTTCTGTTTTAATTGAAAGGTATCAGTGTCTTTAAATGATTTATAACACTAAGATCCATTTTGTAATTGCACAGTCAAAATTTAAATATTAATAAAATAATTTGCATGAAATTGGCATGTGCAAAAGTGTTGCATAAACTACAAAAAAATTAGAATATATATTTAGTGCTATAATAGTTTAAGATAGTAGAATATAAATATGAAAAAAACTGTCATTTTCCACTATTCTGATTCATTTTTGTTCAATATAGTGATGCCGAGAGCCCAATATTTGACCCCCGAACAGCGGGCCACAATTGTTCGCATGCAAGGTGGTGGTGAAACTGAGTGGGTCATTGCAGATCATATCGGTTGCAATCAGTCGACGATATCTCGCACCCTGATATGTTGGAAAGCCGATGGGAGCTTAATTTCAAAACGCAGAGCCGGCAGACCACGGAAAACAACGGCTCGACAGGATCATCTGATCGTCCACATGTTGAACTCGGACAGATTCCGCACTTCCACTGACATCCAGACTGCCTTGTCAAGGCAACATGGGATCCAGTTGGCCTCATACACCATCAGACGGTGTTTGATCCACATGGGACTGTTTGGGCGATCGGCACAGAAGCCATCATTCAGCAGTCTGGACAATCATCGAAAGCGACTGCAGTGGGCTTGCGACCATCTCCACTGGACCGTGGCCCAGTGGTCCCGAGTGCTGTTTTCCGATGAAAGCAAATTCGTGAGGGTCCACTCAATGGGTTGAGTGTATGTTCAGCAAGCGGTGTCCGAAAAATGCCATCCTATTTGCACTCGACCAACTCTGCAGGCAGGGGGAGATTTGGCCATGGTTTGGGGCTGTTTTCAATCGTCCGGTGTCAGTCCATTGCATCACGTGGAGGAGGGTCAAATGAATGCTCATGACTATGCTAAGGTTGTCTCGGACATTGTTGAACCATATGTGTGAGACCACATGCCCCTGACGGCCATCTATCAGCAGGACAACGCCCCCATCCACACAGCTAGGTGTGTCAAGGCCTTGGTGGCAGAGTTGCGAATCCCCCTCCTCAACTTGCTGGCTCAAAGCCTGGATCTCAATCCCATCGAAAACATTTGGCACTTGATTAAACTCAGCGTTAGTGCCAAAAAACCGAAAAATAAAACAGATTTGAAACGGAAAATCGAGGAAGCCTGGTCGGAGTTCAGTGGTGACAATTGTCAGCATTTGGTAGCCAGAATGCCTCATCGTTGTGAACAAGTTATCAAGAATTTCGGATATTCTACTCATTATTGATAGATCTGATCACTTTCTGCATAATTGAAATTGATTAGATAGCTGTCTAGATTTTATGCAACACTTTGCACACATTGATTTGATGCAAATGATTTTCTAAAAAATATAACTTTTCTTACAATGAAACAATATGCTTGATATTATTGGAATAGATGCACAAAAGTAATATAGAAATACTTTAATGAACAAGATTTGATAACAATTGTTTTCGACAAAATGCGAGCTAATTTACAGGAAAAATTATTTTTATGCAAGACTTTTGCACACCGCTGTAACTTCAGCCTGCTATTTATCACTAAAAACTACACTATCCCCTTTATCTTCTGAATGGAACTAATTTGTTAGTCATGGTGCATGTTCTGTTGGTTTTTTATTGAACTTACTTGCTGCAACATGCAAGAAATTACCATATCTGCTTTGTGTTACACTGGTCCAATGTTTTGTAATGACAATGCAGATTAAGTTAAGCATATGAAAAAGTAGTCATAATTTGTCTCATTCTGCTCATTTGTGATATGGTGCATCGTGACAGGATGTGGCAAATAAAAACAGTTCCCAGCTAAACATTATTCACATTTTATCCAATGAATGTATGAACCTGTTTTGGGTTCTAATATGTATATTGATATAGTTCTATATTATTAAAACTTGTTTTAAACAACTACATACATTTTGTGTTTATTTTAGCACTTTTAATAAAAATATGATTTTAAAAAATTTTTTTTAGCTTGCTGTAGACTCAAGTTCACTCCAAATGTGTAGTGAATCATCTGTCTCGTTGTGCCCTATCATAACCCTCATTAAATTCTGGGGTATAAATCCTGAGCCCAGTACTTTCTTTAGGACATTTGTACATGCACTATTTGAAAAATCTTTAGGTTTATCATGTGCACCATCTGTTAATAGCTTGAACTTTAATAAAAGTCCAAAAAAATTAACTTATGAACAGAAAACTCCACACTTGAAAATTCCTTGTTTTCAATATATCAGCCACAAATAAAGTAGGTTGTCATGTACTTGGTAGGTTTCAGTGTCCCACTCTCCTCTACCCTCAGGCATGACAAATCTGTACAAATCAGGAAAATGTAAACTGGGTTCAAAAGTTCAACCATAAATAAAAATAAGTGAAAATAACTAAATGTAGCCAGGAAAAAAAAAGTGTCAAACATCTATAAAACAAAGGGTAAAGCAAACTTTGTACTGATACTTGGTGCTCTCCAACCATATATTATAATTGTGCAAAAAAACATGAGCAAGAAAAAAAAACGAAGCAGTCGTCATCAAACTAAAGATTCCTATATGGAAAACTACATACAAGAGATGGAAAGCTAAGATTATGGTTCAGGTAATAATTTTAACACTGAAGCTAATCATCTGATTTTCTGGGTGTATTAGCTGTTTAGTGTTTGCTACACTAATTCAATAATCTTATACAATACTAATCCACTGGCACACTGTTCTAGATAATTGTAAAAGAACAGATTGTCAAAAGTGTGTAGAGTGGTAGTGACAACATTTGATAACTTGTGTGAATTGACATCACAGCTGCACAAAGCCTATTGCATTCATATTAACCTTTACAAGACAAACATTTTTCACATTAAATATCAACTCAAACTTACAACACCAAATATTTAATCACAACAAACTTATGCAAGATGTAGCATAAAAAAGCATTTTCTATTTTTTAAAAAGTTTTACCATCTTATGCTAATTTCACAATGTTTTTGGCATTAATTTTATCAAATTCTACTCGTTACCAAAACTATGGTGACTTTAATTTACTTACCTAATTTTAACATCAAAAAATGATGTCCCCCCCATATCAGATCATCCAAACTTTAGTATCCTCATCTTATTACCTTTTTAAATTAAAACTAATTTCCTCCATATACTTCAGTGTTATTGTTGTTTGCTAGCGATGTTTTTTTTATTTGTATGTGGTGAGTATGTAATGTTTCAAACTCACTATCCAAAAGCAATTTTAAAATCTGACCAGTCATCCTACAAAACCACCAGTAAGACCGCTTTCCTGAAGGAGCCAGTGTAGGATAATTAGTCTCTCCTGAACTTGGATTCTTAGCCTAGTTATCACCATTTCTATCACAGTCATGTGCCAAATTATGTGCATGTAAAAGAAAATGAAATGAAGTAAATATGATTTAATTCTTGAAAATCTGTTGGATACTATCAATAAAAAAGCAATAATTTGTAGCTATTTTAAATATATATAAACATGAAATCAAAACTAATGAAAAAGTAGAAACTTAAATACTAGTTGACTTTTTGATTAGACAAACAGATCAAAACTCATGATTAAACTAAACTAGAAGAAACTGCCACCACTCAAGATACTGACATACCCAATTTGTGCACAGAACTTTGTCCCTAATTTCTATTCATTTTTAAGTATTGAGTTTTAGTCAATTATTTAAAACATTACTTGTAAGATGTAGAGGTTTCTTTACTGCTTATTAAATTTTTAAAGTCATCTCTCACCTAGCAAGTATCCGGGTTTCAATTAGCTTCAAGAATGAGCCACATTATAATAGGTATATGTGGCACTGTCACCTCCAGGCATTTCCAAGTGACTCCTACATGACAATCAAGCACCACACCACCAAAAGAAAAGCAGGAAAATTCTGCTAGAACCTTCTTTTGGAACTGCACTTCACTATTCTATTTTCTATAACCCATAGATGCAAGGGGTCAGAAAAAAAAATGTCCAGTAAGAAAGTCATCATGGAAATGATCTTGCAAGCATCATCCAGCAACTTTTTGAACGTAAACTTATTTTCTAAATTATAAGTATTTTTAGTATTATTTTAATATCAGGTTATGTGCATTGTTGTTGTTATCCTTATTCCAAAAAATGTTAACATGGTGTAAGAAAGGGATTTTAGTAGATTGTATTAAGACTCAGTCTGATATAGGATTTTTATCATTGCATTCAACAGTTCTAAATGCTTCTCATTTAAAAAAAATTTTTCTCATCACAATGTATCAATATAAGCATGCATTCAGATTTCATAAACAAGTTTACTTTAATTTTGTTAAATTTATAATATGAATATTAAATTTCAAAAGTTATGTTTAATAAATGCAAAAAGTATTATACAAAAGAGAATGATAAAACATGTTGTAAAGTGCCATTCTATCTCAACTCTCCTTCCATAAAAAAAAAGGATGATACGCTGGCTGACTACTTTATTAGAATCTATACCTAATAACTGATTGAGCCACCTTTTGCACACGTAACAGCCATGACACTAAACAACAGAATCCATAAGGTGCTGGAATGTTTCCACATTCATTCATTATACATTGCATGCAATATTTAGAGCAAGATAAGAAAAATGATCATGATAGAAAATTGATATTTCAAGTTTAATCCACAGATGCTCAGTTGGACCAAGATCCAAAGACTATGCCGGAATGCCTGAACTCTTCATCATGCTCTTCAAACCGTGAATGCACAATGTGCACATGATTGATGGAAGCATTGTCATCTTGGAAGTAGCTGTACTCATCAGTGTACATGAAGCATTGCTGGATGCACTTAATTGAAAACATTGCTAAAGCTAGCTCTGACACTTATTCTGCCTTCCAAAGAGGGCAAGGAGCCTGGGATGTGCCAGCAAAACATGCCTCAAATCATGACTCCACCACCAGAGGCCTAGGCAGTTAGGGCCACAAGGGTCTAGTAATGTGTGTGGCACTTTCTCTAAACCTGTCTTTCTCCATCTGTGCAAAAAGAAAAACATAGGGTGCAAGGCATGACTTAATTTTTCTTTTGTCAGTCCTCTTTAGTCCAATGTCTGCATTCCTCATACCACAGAAGGTATTTTTTCACTGTTGGTAACTATGATCAGTGGTTTACACAATGGTCTCCTACTTCATAGTCCATTTGTTGAAATGTTCTTTACAAGGTACAGCTGGAGATGGGTGTGGATTGCTTTAGTGAATGTCTCTATAAGTTGGTTTATTGTCTGATCATCACTTGACTTTACTATCCAGTCTAACTGCCTTTCTGTCACTACATTTGTCACCACAATTTCCCTTCACAGCTGACACATTTTTTACTTTATGAAATTCAGGATAAACTCAACTCAAATGATTGATGTCTTGGAGCAGCCTACCAACAAAACTTGACCACTGTGGCTCCTCCTAGAGGTGCACCCATTATGACTCTTCCAAATGCTGTAATGTTTTTGCCTTTCCCTGTATCCCTTAGACAAGCACAAATGTAGTCAGTCAAAGTCACATATGGTATTAGTGGAATCAACTATCACATGTGCTCAACCTAACCTAATTTGCTTCTTCAGCTCAGATAAACCCTAGTCTAAAAGGATGTAAAGGTCATAAAGTGGCCAACCAATGTATGAGAGGGTTGAAAAAGTTTGTGGTAACTTTATTTGGATGTGTGTAGAAAGTATTATACAAGTGGGTTTTAAATTTTACATAATATAAGATGAGATGCCAACAACCTATAACAAAAATAATTTTATTAAATATCAAGCATTTTCTAATTTAGATTGTATTTCCATTAGCATAAGACATTCCAACATACCACTACATAGTTTGTGGTAACATCATTTTCCAACTTCTACATACACTTCTTTTAAATTTTTATGCAGAGAAATTAATTGATCCATTATACTGTAGAGATAAAGTACCAATAGTGCCAGTCTAACATTTTCTTTTGTATATTATTAGTATTTCATGGGCCTTTAAAACAATTTTTTTAGTAAATACAAATGGTATCCATGAAACTGAATACATAAAAAAGCAAAAACTTTATTCCATGAAACCTGTGTGCTTTTTAGTTCAGCTGAAATGAATAAGTAGACCTAAATCTATATTTACTCTAAGAACAAAACAAATACAAAATATTTTTAAACAGGAAATTCTCTCTCTCTCAAAAAAATTATATGGAGGCTGGCTGTTTGTTGGTCATTTCCTTTATTATTAGAAACCTCCCAACTATTTCAACAGTCATGAAGAGACTAGAAAATTACCACTGACAGTAGTTTCAAAAGCTTTCCTTTTCTATTGTACTGACAATTAAATTTACAACAAATTCATCAAATGTTTGTCTAACCCGTATCCTAAAATTTCCCCCTTAGCAGAGCATATGTAAAAAAGCTCACAAAATCATGGCCAAAATGTCAGACCGTGTTTTGTTTTATATCACCAAAGAAAATTGAAATTAGGGAGGAAACAAACACAGAGGGCAAGCTGAAGAACAAATAAAAACATCTCATGTGGAGATTTGTTGGTGATGAGCTTTTAACAAAACAAAAAAGCTAAATTACTTCATGAAGCAACATATGTGAAAGTGCAGACACTCTTCCTTTACATGGTTATTATACCAGTCTTATCACTGAAGGGTTCTAACCATTAACCATCTCTGAAACTATAGATAATCTCAAAATCTCCATTAGGTTTATAAAAAAACAAAAAAACAAAAGGATTTAACTTCCTAATTGATAACTGCTTTATCAGAATGTAATAAATTTTCCTCAGCAGAACCTTCATTATGTCAACCTGCACTATATGAATGCTAGTAACAAATGAAATTTACACACAAAAACAAAGATTTTAAGGGATTTTCACAAAAGGAAAATGTAAATTTTTTTAAACAATAAAAAGTAAATAAACCTAAAATTGTTTACTTTTGACAATTACCATTTAGTTGTTGTTTATTCTCTTCTTTTAAACTATGTTATTGTTTATGAGCAGCACTCTAAACAATTTTGCTGATTTAACTAAATAAAAATTATAGTGGAAAGTTGTCTGTCTTTTTTAAGTAGTAATGGCCAATATGGCTATTACAAGAGAGCAAGACCATCACAATTATACAGCAAGATACCAGCTAACATAAACGAACACTAACAATTATAAAATAGAATTTACTATCTAAAAAAAAAAAAAAAAAACAAAAAAAAAACTACTTTTGCAAATTCAAGCTATGGATGCTTTTCAAACAAGTACAGTTAACACCATAGCATTTCTGTCAAGATAAAATCAGCTTGAATTGTAGCTGTGCACAATTTGGTATACATTGCACTGAATGGCATTTATTTTGGTTCTGAAATTTTCTCATACTGCCTCAGAAGAGTAGAAAAACAGGAAATGGTCACTGAAGTATTGATATCAATATTTAATTATTTCTTGTATGCATTTAAAGATTTTAACAATGAAAATAAATTAGTAGATACAGTACATAGATATGTAGATAAAGAGTAAATCTGCCTAGCAGAGTCTTTAAAAGATGTAATTAAGCCCTAGTAGCTCAGCAGGTTGAACAGTTGGTCGGAAGTCTTCATACTAACTTAGCAACCAAAAATTTGAAGGTTCAAAACCAGCTTGTGTCACTGTATTAAAAAGTATACATATTAAAACTACTACTAACTAAATTGTTGCTGATAAATTGAACAATATTTGCGCACCAAAAATGTTCTCTCTCAAAACTAATTCAAATGGTGGTAATAGGAAATAACCACTAAAAACGTTTGTTTATCAGTAAGTACTAATAAGATGAAAATCCAAACTCATTTCTGTTACCCCACAAAAAATAAAACACATCCAGTCTATTCTAGTTATAACTATGAACTTAAATGTTCTCTAGATAAGGATTTACCAATTACTAGGATTAACAGCAAGAAAACCACCTTTTTTTGTTTTAAACCCCAAAAGCATTCATTGTGCTAGTTTCTTTTTCAAGTGGAGTATTTCCTTTCCACCATAACAAATGGGTAGGGGTAGTAAGAGATAGTTAAGATATTCCCCCATTTCTTTCTCTCTGACATTTTTGTTGGTTTTTTTTTGTTGCTATTTCTTCATAACAGTCCCAAAGTCCAGGAACTGTCACTATTGATTCATCAGTTGAAGTTTGTGGCATGTACGGAGGATCATCAAGACTTGTATCACAGTCATCGATTAGTCAATTATGGACACATTATCAGCAAACTCAGTGTGAGGATATGCCTTATGATGGCTGTCCAAGAACTAAGTCCTGATGGAAAACTAAACTGACCCATGACCCTGTGCAAGTGTGTGATTGAGAGTTAAATGCATCAGAGCTACAATGACTGTTGAGATGCTAGTGTCTCAGGTAGGTCTATTTGTAGTTGGAATAGCCATATGGTGTGGTGACATCAAATTGCATGATACAACATAGCTACTGCTACTACTCCACAACACAGACAGGGGAGATCAGTCATAGTGATACTGCCCCCACCCATAACTTTTCAGACTAAACTACGTCTAAGAAGTATGTCAGGTGCCTATTACTTTAACACCACCACCAAAACTTGTTGAGTCTTCTGCTAGATGACATGGCACTGGTATGATATTCTATGACAACAATGCTCAGGCTCACCACATAACAATCATCAATAATTTCAGAAACAGAAAAAAACTTTTAATGGCTAGCCACATCACCTAACCTTTCAAAAAAAAAACAACAACAAAAAATACAAGATTTCCAGAACAGACCCATCAGACAACATGCATGTATGCTGCACAAACTCCAAAAAAATTAAATAGGATATTCCAGGAGTGAACCAGGATCTCCTAGATTTTTCTGGGTAACTCATCAGGAGCACAAGACATTCATGTGTGGCCTGTACTGATGCGATGGTGGCACAACATTTTACTGATGGACACAAATAGTGGCACTGTATCAAGCAATCCTACCATTTACAGAGATTATGATTCTAACGTCATATGTACATGTACAATACATCAACAGTTTACTCAAGATAAACAAATGATTTAATAATTATTAAATATCTTATCTTTTAATCAATATCCAAAACTTTCTCTTTTTTCTAGTAGTTAAGTTGCTACAAAGTAGCAGGAAACCATCATACAAGGCCCACAGAAAAAAATGCTTATCAATTTACATTTTTAATTGATTTACAAAAACACTATCAACAACAACAGGGAGTTTCAGATAAAATACTGATTTTACACATTTACTACTAATGAAATACCAATGACACAAACTTAAAACTGATACCACTACACAGAGTAAACTTTAAAGTTGTGTCATGTTAGTTTGTTTTCTACAGGTGGTGTGTTTAGATGAGACACATGGCAGACCACAGACTGACTATGCAGCAGAAAACCAAACTTGTTGAGTGGTTCATTGAGACAAAGTCAGTCATGATAGTACAAAGAAAATTCAAAGCATTTCATTACCCAATGGGCACCAACTTTAAGACCATTTAGTTTGTTCAGCAATTTCAGAACATAGTCCACATACACACCCAACCTAACTAAACAATTGTCGTCAGCCTAATGTGTGCACTATTGAAAGTCTGCAGGATACTTGCTGTTGCATCATCTTGTCAACAGAGGCAGGTATGTCAAAAACCTGGAGAATTCTTAGGAAAGAAACATTTTTCTGTAGAAAATTCCTGACTCAGTAGCAAGATCATCTCAAACTGTTTCCTGTATATTTTGATGAAGGCCTCCTCTAGGCAACAAGCAGGACCTTAATTTATGCATTCTTCTTATGGGGAGGGGTACCTTAAGAAGCAAGTATGCAAGAAGGCTCCTAGCCAGAACAATCAACATTGTGAGAAAAGCAATCTGGAATTCACAACCTATATTAGCTGAGACACTTTGGGAAAAGTTATGGATAACACGTACTATGCTTAATCAGAATGGTGGTCATATTGAACATATCCTTACACGAAACATAACTTTAAACTTTCTTTTGTATAATGGTACCAGTTTTGTTTGTTTTTAATAAGTGTGCAAAATCATAGCATTTTATCTGGAACATCCAGTAGTTGTAATTTATTGCATTAATTTCCAATTCTATTGTTGAAATTTTTTTCTATTATAAAGTAGTACTGATACTTAAACCAATTTAAAGTTACAATCCCTAGTATCTTTAAGTGTAAAAAGTCAGGAGAATTCCGTTCACATGCTCAAAACCCTTGGTTACTTTGAAATAATGTATCAGAGCTCCTCCCCCCCCCCCCCAACTCCACCTTCAGCATCTAATTCTCAAACTAGACAAATTTAATATCTATAATTGCTCGGCATTTTCAAAAGTCTTTAAAAAGAGGGAAACGTAGTAAAATTACGACAAAATCTTTCTGATGTTTCAATATCCCTTAAATGTGTACTTCATGCCCGCACAACATATTCAAGGTGTGGAAAACCGAAAAACTAAAAATTTATTCGGATTTGGTTAATCATTTCCAGGAGTTAGCAGCTGAAATCCATTGGTAGGGCCAACAGCCAGCTTTTGATTCAGTGACTACAATACAGAACTCTCCTAGCAGTAATTAGAGCCATACATAATCCTTAGGTAGATTCTTTTTTTTTGTATGCTTAGGCTAGAGTCTTGGTATCCTGAGTTCTGGATACATAACTTTACCATCTCGCTGTTTCTGCGGTCGCACGTGTTCGCAAGAGTCACGGTGATGGTGCTATACCTCAAATACAGGTAGAAATCAACTAGTAGTACGAAAACAAAAGTCCATATAAGAAAATTAATTAATTAATTAAATAAAAACAGACTTTACAATTTTAGCAAATAAGCTGCTTACCAAGCCAACCACCCAACACATTATGTAGTCATTCGGTTAAAAAGATTTTTTACAATCCTTAGTTTTTATTAATTCAGCTTTATATTTATAATAACCTGGTGCTATACTCGGTAAAATTTGAAAATTTTAAAAACTTGGTTTGAAAAAAAAAGAAAAGAAGGAACATTCCCTGGTATCAATAATATTTGATACTGCATCGGAATAAATTTTTCACCTCACCCCACCCCCGGAAACTAGCGTATACATTGTAATAATTACATAATTTCAATTTGTCTTTTAAAAGAATTCGATGTGGAATAAACCAAAAAGAAAAAACTGTATTACTTACTTCTTACTTCTCTCCTCTCTCTCTCTCTCGCAAGGTCAGAGCAGACTACGTATTCGCCATTTTGTTTTTTTTTTATTATCTAGGCAAGACTCTCGCCCCATGCACGGTGACACACCGGCAAAGTCACGTCCAGAATTCATTACCCCTTATTCGATGTCAGGGCCGCACCAATAATAATAATAAAGTCTATGGAAAGAAAGTGGTGCTGGTTTTGTTTCTAGCATATTAATTTTATCTTAAATTTTTGTTCAATTCAAAGTCACATGGAGTTGTGTACCAGATTCTAGCATCCAAAGAATGGTTTTCGGTGGATGTTTCTCGTGAACAGATATACTGAGAGAGGAGGCCTTGTCTCCGGAATCTTGTGTTGTTTGCCTAAAAAGAATTTCTTTTTTAATGCTACCATTATGTTACGTTTGTTTGTCGCTAATCCAATTTAATCTAGTTGAAGTAAACAGTATGAAACAGCGGTATATCGATAAATGTATTATTATTTTCGTGTTTACAACTCCTTTCTCACTCTTAATGGTGCCTTGTAATCTAACACGTCGTAGTGCTGAGAACGTCGTCTCGTTTTTCACCGGCCAGAGATCCCCCCTCCCCGACTCTCTCTCTTTCTCTCTCCCGTAGATTTAAATATGAGAAGTTCTAGTAGGGTTTTCCGGTACGTGCAGCGGAAGTTCCTTGGGTAAATCTAGACTGGCTTGCGGCTTGATCACTGCTCAGAAGACCACCCCCAACCGTACCCGGGTAACTCGCTTGGTCACCAAGGCTCTCGTTGCTCTCTTCCAGCTCACCGCTGTGGGACGTCCAGAGTCAGGACAGCGTTTACAAGAAAATTGAAAAAAAATATATACTCTATCCATTATTCTGCCGCTCAGAGAGCGTGGATATTAATTATACTCTATATTTCAACTATTACAGTAAGCATTCTAACAAACATCACATTAGAACTGGCTTTGATACTTTATTCTTACTAATTGTAGCAATCTTTCCAACAAGATTTCTTACATTTAAGGGAGATAATTCAAGACAAGCAAGACTGAATTATCTCTATTTAGCTATCAGTTTTCCCCTAATATTTATCATTTAAAAAATATTTCATATTTATATATACTTAAATTATTGTTCGATTAGCAATCGTAAGTTTCTTTTTTTTTAAAAGTATATCATTGTTTAAAACAATTTTGTTTAAAATACAGAAGTATAATACAGAATAACTTTGTTTATACAGCTACTAAAGATGCTAATGAAGTTGTTGAAAATAAATTATCATTAAACTCAAATTTCTAAATTCAAAAAGAGAAAAAATTATTTACAAAATCAAAGTTTAAAATATTAAAATATTTGGTGTCAAAAAAGGTTATTATTATTATTGTTGTTGCTGTTAATTCAGTTTGAAATAAATTCTGCAGAGGTATCAGACCTTTTGGTGATTATATCCTTTCAAATAATCGCTCAAGTATAATGAAAAATAGAAGGAAAATTCTTTATTGCCTAATATTAGCCATAAATATCTTCCTGCCGCCTTGTAATATTACATTAACTAAATTATACCAGAAGAATTAAAACTCTCTCTTTGGTCTGAAATAATAAAAGTTCAATCAGAATAAAATCTATCAAACAAAGTTGTGTGTGTGTAACATATTTCAAATGATCTAGTTTTTTACATTGTATGATGCTTTACTATTAACATTAATATTTTTAATTTTGAGTAGCTGATTTACCATGCCTTATGGATTTGCGTAACTCGACAAAGATTTGTTAACGTCTTAATACATTCTAGAGGCACCTTCTGCAGTTCTTTGGGACAAATATGTGTAGTAAAACTTAAGTCCAAAGAACAAGTTGCATTTGTTAGTTATGCTTAGCAGGAATCAAAAAGAAGAGATAACATCAATAATATGAGAAAAGAAACAAAGCTTCCCTCGTTCAACTTCTGTATTTTTGTCATTAATTGTAGTGCAATATTGTTGTTAATATCAATAAAACAAGGAACTATTTATTTATTTATTAAGTTACAAATCAGAACCTCCCCTCAAGGAAATGAGATTTTTAAAAAATATATATATACATAACAAGTTTATTTTTTTTTGATTTTTGCAAAACAAACCATAAATATTAAAATATTGTTTGGTACGTAGACTGTGGGGTTGAAGTTTATTTAGCCCCGAAGCATCTCTATTTACATATTGATAACCCCTATTAAGTTATTTTGTTTTTGTTGAAAAAGACTTTTAATCAGAATGTTTACATTAATTAGTATTATGGTGATTCCACTGAAAAAGTTAATTAGTGTGTGTCTGACACTTGATTCATACATAAAACAAAGAGCTTGACAATAGATGCCGAGTAAACATTTTTTCTGATATATATATTTTTTTTAGTAGATGCTACAAGTAGTGTTATACAAAACCCCAGACTATCAAGATATACCTCTGACAGTTTTTTTTTTCCCCATTCATTTACAATTCTGTTGATTTTCAAAAGAAATTTTTTTTAAATAGCCATGCAGAGCCAATTTATAGTTTTTTTTACCTCTACCATCCCTAACTATAGCCATCCATTCTGTCAACATATTCTGGTACTGTTCAGCTTTAAGCTGATTAATACCAGTAAAAACTTTACTGGAAACGATTGTCCTTTTTTTTTTTTAATGTATCAATTTAAATACATTCAAATGCAGATCTGAGCTAGGTGGTTAGAAACCATTTAAAATTCAAGCCAAATTAATGCGATCTTTCAGTTACTGGGTAGATTTTCCTTATGGGGGTGGTGCTTGCACGTTGAATGACAAAGCTCTTTCAAACTGCAGTTGTGTCGTAAAGATTATGAACTTTATAATGAGATTTTTTTCTCGATGTTCCACGTAAGATAACTGAAAGAGAAATGAATATGTAGTATCTATGTTAACAAACAGCCTTGTCTGATACATTCAGGTTTAAATTATATATGTAAACTGTAATGCTATTTGACAATAGATGAATGCACAAAATACTTGTGTCCAGATCTGATCACTCCTAAAAATTAGGAGAAGTAGGAATGTTACTGTTTACCATAACATGTAATACCTTGGAGCTGTGTTAAAAAATAAAATAATGCTCCTTCAAGGCGTCAGAACCAAAGCAAACAACTTGACTATGAAATTATAATTAATATATGACAATCAAATGCAAACAGAAGTGAAAATAAAAACTTTTTTTTATAATAAAAGCAACAAAAACAATAGACTATAAAGTAATGAAATAGCTTTTGTTTGTTAGATTACTTATATGTAGTGAAAATAACTGACTGAAAATCGTGTGTATGTGTATTGGGAGTGTAAGGAGCTTAAATTATTATCCATCGCTATGATGATTCAGTACCGTGATGGAAACAAAAGATGAAAGTTCTTTTCCAAAATAATAAAAAATACCCTAATACTGATCAATGTAACAAACCTAAAATAATATCAGACATTATCATACAATGATAAACATTTTCTAATAACTATAAGCTGGGTTTTTTTTGGTTTTTTTGTACACTGATACCTACAGGGAGACAACCCTGGTGAGGAAATGCAGTGCCGCCATTGTCTGTTAAAAAGCATTGCCAATCCTGCACTACCTCTGAATTTGGCAAGAAAATTCCTACTAAAACTCTCCTCTCTACTTACATGTGTTATTCCCTGGAAAAATTCCATGTGGACAACTGGTGAAGAAAAGCGAAAAAAACCATGCCAAGGCAGTGCATATCAAACTGAGTTGGTCCCATTAATTGCCAATTTTGTTTGTTTGTTTGTTTTTAATAAAAATAACCTGCAAAAGAAATGGTTTGAAATTATTGTTGATAACATGAAAACATAGACCAAAAAGTAATAAATTAAGAGCAAACATTGATCCTAAGCCAATATGAGAAAACGTGGCTATCTCTTTAAAAACCCATATTTTATTATGAATAAAAACTCAGTAGTTGCTTCTTTGAGAGTTATTTTATATGTATATCTCACCTACCTGAGACAATTTGGATGAGTCATTTGACAGCTAAAGGGAGATAACCTGTTAAAATATTTTTGTTGTTGTTAACATGTGATATAATTTGATGATGAAATCCGACTTGTTACTAACATCATCAAAAAACGAATTTTCTTATGGGTTTATCTCCCTTTTCCCGCACTTCAACTGTTAAGGTGTCAAATGGTTGTGTGAACCAGAGCTCAAAATGATATCTTAAGGATGTGTGCATTTTTGTGACAGGCATTAATTTATCTGTATATTTATTTATATATTAATAAATTAGAAAATGTAGAATTTTAGAAATTATTTCCCTCTAAAATCACGGTAACAATTTAAAACATTCTAGCATATATAAACATTTTTCAATGCCAAAACATTTGGGAAATTAATATTTTATCATTTTTCTTAAAAAATCAAACCAAGTTAAAAGATGTTACTAGATTTATACGTTAAAGTAAAACACAATGAATAGGTTCAGAACAAGGTGGTTTCAACTTTAACATATTTATTTTATTTTTTTAAAATTATGTTTAGCACTCATGACTTAACCCGAGAAGATACAGATGAATAATTTTAAATATTTTCCTGTATTATACGTTGATAGCAATGGTTTTAAACAAAATTAAAGGGGTTTTAGCTTTAATAAAATGAATAAGGCTTGTATTTGAAAATAGATTTTACTGCTGGTATTTTGGAAACAATATTAAGGATTCCGCATCTGGACTGTTGATTGCCAGTAAAAAAAAATGCTTACAGAAAAAATGTTAAGATAGGTCAAGGATACGCAAGACACAAACAAGCATCGCCAAAGCGCCATACATCAATAATAAACCACCTTAGCGTCTGAGATCCCCGAGAAGGCGGAAACAGGACACAGCGTATGCATAGCTGCGAGATGCTCGCAGTTCACCGGGTACGATTTATGTCAGAACTCTCGTCGCCCACACACGTGACTAGAAAAAGAAAAAACAAAAAAACAACAACAACAACAAAAGCAAGCTTGGTCTGTTAGAACATTCCGGGCGGCTGGTGTGCGTCCCCCTGGATGATCGAGCCGCCGGTTTAATTATTATTGACGTAGGGAGGGAATTATATACGGGCTAAGGTAGTTTTCGCGTTGGCACAGTCAGTACGCAAACATGCATTAATTACAAGCGGTTACTCACGCGGTTTTATGGAGATGATGAGTGGAGGAATTCGCGAAATGGGTCGGGATGTATATGGCGGTAGCGGACTTTCTTTAAGCGGGGCTGTATTTATTCTCCGTGGTGGCGGGATGTTTGTTTGGGCGGTACCGGTTTCCGACAGTGCTGATGGGTGCTAAGTCACGTCGCTTACGTAGGTGTGTGCGTGTGGCAAGATAATAATATTAAACGACAGGTAATAATGCAACAACAACAACAACAACAGCAAAAAAACAAAATTAAATTAGGAAATTTATTTCGATTTGCGGATCGAGTGGAAATAAGCAATTAATTTGTTTAGGAGATGATTATTTTGTAAACATTAACCTAAAGAAACGTTCTAATCTCTGTGGAGCTCTCCTATTTGAAGTTATTTTCTTCTTATTATTATTTGCTGTAAAAGATTAAATAAAAGAAATACCTCTGTACCCTCTCCTCAAGGCGCGCACACAACCAAAAATAGGTAAGTTTTACAACGTAAGGGGATGAATTAGAACAACAATTTTGCTTATTAGTTAATGTAATGTAATAACATTTGAAACAACCAGATTCAAAACGGCTTTACCTACCACATCATCAATATAATCTCTCTGATTATTTTTTAATTAAGTAAATTTTTCTAAAAGATTAAATCATAGATTTATGCAAAATTCATAATTTCCTAATTTTATTATTATTTTGTGGATTCCTTCATTAAAGGGCAATCTAATGCCTTTTATCTATGCCCCATCCCCACCACAAAAAGGCCTGTTAATCTGGGATAATCTTCTCACATTAATAATGCGCTCGTTTGTCAAAAATCACATAAATAGAAAAAAAATTACTTAAAGCAAACATGTATTTTGCTCTGTAAAAGTAGTAAAAATTTGTGCATTTTAAACATTTTACAACGATATAAAACCGTTTTTGCGGTGTAGAATGCATCTATTAATAACACAAGGTAACTTGTTTGATATTCTCCCCCTATTGCATGCAGATCAATCTTGAACACTACTACATGTAACTGTTTTTAAAAATATTCTTATCTTCAATGTTTTTAGTGGTTGTCGGATATCATCCAGCTATTTGATGGAATATTTGGGGATTATTTTCCAAATTCTATCGGCGGAACCAACCAAAGAAACGTTCTGTTTCCAGTTAAATGTAATTTATTTATGTGACAATTTCTCGCATGCAGCTTGAATTTGATAAAGTGGGGGAAGCAAAATATTTTTTAAATGTGGCAGTCGTAACTAATTCCTGAACATTTTGGTGAAGTTTCAAAACGAATCGTTCCGGACCCCCGCAAGCGGAGATATCAATTTTACTTGAATTTAAGTTAACGAACCGTGCGTGTGAGACTGACTTTCTATATCACATATGGTTGCGGAGTTAAAATGCATGCACAAGAATAGATTATGTTTTTTCCCGGAAAAGAATACGAGCATCAGCCACAGGGGAAAAGGAAACAAAGAGTTCGTTTCTGTTGTCCAAAACTATGAGTAGTAACAAGCTGACCTGTCAAAAATCTTTTGGGGGACTTCTGGCCGTCATATTCGTTGAGGCATTCTGGGTGAGTTAACTACTACCACTGCCACACTGAAACAACCAGAAAAATTTGTCTGGTGAAAAGGTTACAGCATGAAGTCTGCACCTGAAATAGGTTAATAAATGTATCTCCTATTTAATTTGTCCTTTGTTTCGCCATTTTTATTTTAAAAGATCATTAATGTTTGCTATCAATAACAAAATATATAATCAGTAACATTACTTATTATTATATATTATTGTTTTGCTTTTTTCATAGTGCCCTTTTCTTCTTTTATTCGAACAGTAAATGTTGCCATGTTGGTTGCTTCTCCGTTCTGGCGGAGAATCAGCATGAGTCACGCCGGTTCAATTGACATCGAACAATTTCTTTTCCAGTTGTATCTCAATGGCGAACTTGGTTTCCACCCTTACGCCTGACGCCCCGTTATTCCAAAAATAATTTCCCAATCTCAAAACGACGAGATAAAAACAGGTCATTTCACAGGTTTATTTTTGTGTGATGATGTCCCCGTGTCCGCGTGCTGCTGCAAGGCCTCCCCCCCCTCAAAACTAGATATACACTAAAGTAAATGTTAAGTATGTTTGCTTAACCCGAGCATGGGCCAGCCTACAAAAAAAAAAAAAAAACAAAAAAAAACAAGCCATTGAAATTCTGGCATTGTGACTGAAATGCATCGCGATATTGTCCATACTATTTCTTTAGAGACTAATTCGTTGTTCCCTTATGTTTTTATTTTCTTATTTTAAGAAAATTGCTTTGACTAAACAAGTGATTAAAATGTATCAGTTTTCGAATTGCCAAGAAGTATCAAAGCGACTTATCGTTAAATCAATAATAATAATAATAATAATAAAATAATAATAATAAGCTTATTACTAATTTACACAAACTGGAAAATATTCAGGTTGTATATCCTTCTAAAGACTTAAAAAAAAAAAAAAATAAATAAATACATTAATTAATAAAGAGGAATATATTCAAGTAATTTTTAAAATAATATTAAATGATTTTCGCCAATGTTCTTTCTAATTAAAGCAGCTGGGCATGCAATCGAAATCTGGTTTCTATCTACTGATAACACTGGACAACAGAAAATAACTTTTCGTCTGCTACTGAGCTTTATGTAGGTGTCCTTTATCAAATCAAGCAGCTGATTCCAAATCTGCTGTCAGAACTGACCTGGCACCTCAGGATTTGTCATTTTCAGTCCTTGTTTATTAATTAATCAAGCATAATACAAAATTTCAAAAATTCATTTCACAATATAAACACATTGTATATTGTACAGTAACTGTCATCCATAAGCTCAAACACATTGATTGAACAACATAAACACATTGTATAAAGTATACATTAATGGTTTAGAAATGCTTTAGGTACTTGATTTTAAACCAATAACAGTCTCACATCATGTCGGAGTTGAATCTCCCCTGATAGCCTGTCTCCATTGCTCATTGCCCACAGCACCAAGGTTGGCTGGGAAGATACCCAAGTGTGAACGAAGAAAATGCAACTTCAGTGACATACATTTCTTCGAAGGCTTTTATCAGGTCTTAAACCAACTCAGCATAGTTGTCTGCTTTGTGGTTCCCAAGGAAACTGTGGACGACCGGTTTGAAAGCCTCCCATGCAGCCAGCTCCAGTGGGTGAAGCCTTGACCAGAAGGCTGGATCAGAAAATAAATCATGAATTTGTGGTCCGACAAATATCCCAGCCTTCAACTTGGCATCAGTTAAATTCGCTCCAAATTTTTCTTTCAGATAAAGAAATCTCACACTTCGACATTCATTGCCTTTACAAAGCTCTTCATTAGGCCCAGCTCCATATGCAGTGGTGGAAGAAATATTCTTTGCAGGCATACCAGAGGCACATGTTGCACATTGAATTTTCCTGGAGTACGATCTGTTCTTGATGGCCATTCTTTGGTCTTATAGTGATTTGCATCATGTCAGTTACTCCACAGCACAAGGGGTCCCGGTTCTCCCGCGTAGCCTGCTGTGTGTACACAGTATTAAAAAGAACACTCAAAATATATAACATTAGATTTCCATTTATTTCTGTAACTAAAAATCCGTACGTATTGGGTTAATTCTGATTTCAGATTTGAAAACAGCATACTCGAATTAGTCTAAAAGACATACTTTTACCTCAGTAGCAAATTGGCTGTTGTCCAGTGTAATTTTTAAAAAAATTCCCCACAATGCAACGCTAAAAGATTTATGATTGCTTTGCAAATAGAAGTCAGTCGCATGTCTGCCAATCTTCAAAAGCAGATCTCAGGCGAATCGTGTTTAAATAGTAATCAAAATATTTTAATTCCTGTATTTAAAGAAAAAGATAAATAAATAATAATACAGAACATTTCCTGATCCCTTTCCAATATGAAAATATCCTTTTTACAAAGGCAAGTCCTGCCAGCTTTAATTAGCAGCCAAAAGTACACGGCTTTCTTTGTATTTCATATTTTCATTGGTAAATTATCTTTAGACGTTTTAGTTGTTTTCATTTTCTCTTGGAAGCAGTATTTTTTTAACTTTTTCTTTGTCTTCTTCTCGTATAGAGATGAATTCTATCTTTTATAAGTTTGGTCGGTCTGGAATAACAGATCCCGTGCAAGCCACACAGAAGAAAAAAAGATATTTAAGCTTTAGTGAGACATTCACTGTAAAGACTAAAATCTATTTCAAATTTTCAAATTTAACAGGGAAAATAACGACGACGGCAACAAAAACAACAACAAATCCTTTGAGTTAAATAAATGTTTCAATTCAATGGGAATTTGCTGCATAACGTCCGGGTTACATTTCAACTAAGCTCTAATGAAATTTAAAGAACTAAGTTTGTAAAAATAGGAATGGGGAAAATTAACGGAATTTACTTGAACTTTAATTTCGAGTCACTTCATCTACACATTTAAAGCTTTAAAAATAATGATATCGCATAAAATTGTGAATGTCAAATTTAATTAAAGCGAAACCATATAAAATCTGAAAAAGGGGTGTTTATGCGAACGTGGTAGTACTTAGTTCACGGCCGACGCCAGTACCAACTGTGACGAACCCGTTGATCAACCATGCGATTTCTTCCCCCTTCGGTATATATTTCACCCAGACGCCTGCTGTTAATTTACTCTAAGATGAGACATCACGAGGTTTTCCACTATCCAGTCTTCATCGGCGTTCAGAGGAGTTTACACCGGACGGATTTAGGAAACCTAATTTCCAAGCTAACGACCTTGAGCCCCGACTATTTTTGCGTGTATGATTCCTTTAGCCTAAGTCTCTTTACCCCTGGCCGGTAGTAAACGTGGGGCGAAGGCTGATCCACACAAAAAAACCCTGTAAAGCTCAACCAGGTTTATCGAAACCCGGTGGCCACTCGTAGCTAATTTAAATACGTACGTACTTTTCTTGTGATATTATCTAAACGTTCCCCTATCCGTTATCAAGCCAGATAACTTGGCTAGCAGCCATGCTACAAAAAAAAAAAAAACCGGAATTTTCGAAATTTGCTGAACCCACGGTTCGCCAGAAAGCTTAGCTTTAATTACTTTAGTGTAATGTCTCTTCACTAATGACTAACCATCACGCCACATCCAAACAGAAGGGGGGGGTTCTCAGACACTTCTTTTATAATGCACAAAACGGTACACATGCAAATTATGGGAAATATAAATTTAATGACAATTCGGAAAGAATTAAAATATATGATAATAACAACGCGCAGCTTTAATAAATCGCACAATTACTATAATAGCGTGAATGTTTACTAATTTATGAAATAAACGTTTGAACAGCTTATTTTGTTATTATAATATGTTAATTTGTTGCAGAAAATGGCAAATAAAGCCAAGTAATAAAGTGAAATTCTTCATTCCTATTAGACAGAAGGCTCAGCAGGAGTCTTTGTTTGACCTTTGCCGAAATAAAATAAGGGAGTGGGGAGGAGATCCACCGCAACTACAAGAAGGGTCTAGAGTCGGAAACCCATTGATACTGTGATTTTCTTTGTATTGCGCACAAAGAGCTAGGAGCTCAGGGGTGTAATTAGAGCAGCTCCGCTCAAGCGCGATTCTTCTTAACTTTGGGTCAGAGACTCAGCTCGGAAATTCCCTAGTACGAATAGCGCCAAAAGGTCATGGTCATCCGAAATAAAACCAAGGTCGGGGAGAGAAAGAGGAGTGATAATAGCCAGTCAGTCGTATGTGTTTATGCGCCTTGTTTACAGTAGTCGCCCTTTCCGACCCTTATTTAAAATCCTTCCATTTAAAGGTGTATAATGAAAAAAAAAAAGAAAAGAAAAAAACGGTTCCGGAATTTAAAAGACTAATGAAATAAAGTAAAATAATTGTAAAAAAAAAATTAAAGACGTGGGAGCTGACTTTAAAATTATACATTTTGTGTATGTGTTTGAATTGTTTTTCTAAAATCTTAAATTTGTGTGTTTGTTATTAACATTGCCTTTAAGATATGTCATGTCGTCTCGGGCGCAAAGATGTTACGGGTACTTCTTCGGTTAAGAGACTGTTGAAGCTTGGTTAGGGAACAAAAAAATTGCTGCGATTGTTTTACTCCCCTCCCTCCCTTTTTTTTTTTAAAAAAGGGAATTTAAAACAGCTTAATACAAAATTTTCGATGATACAACTTTAAATTAAGATCAGAATTTTTTGTTTGTTTACCAAACTGCAGGCGCTCCGCTCGCTTTATGACCACTCTCGGGCCATATTTATGTATTAATAGCAGCACTCTTGCCCCCACCCCCCGTGTCGTCTGCTTCGTAACACCGGTCGGGCCAGCTGCCTCCGAAGACATATTCATAAAGGCAGCTGGGTGGGGTGGGGGGGGCAAGCCGCTTAATGGCGCGGATTGCACGCGGTACACCGTCAGAGTTATTTTTGCAATGTCGTTTATAATATGCCTTCTTCTTTTTAACCAATCAAGTTCCCAACACAGGGCACAAAGTCTAGCTGCGAAGTAAGTCCGTCCCCCATTTCCTCTAAAGATGTGTGTGTGTGGCGTCGGGATCGAGACTCTTTTACTGCCTTCGCTGACCTAAAATAGCAGCCTGACCCGCGGGTCAGTTCAGCGAGGTCGGGTTACAGCCCAGACCTTCCAACCAGGCAAACTTACAGGCGCGTGGGTCACGTGATATTTGTTTGCCTGTATCCGAGTTCAGCGTACGCAAGTTGAAAACCACACGCATGGGACTCGTTGAATGAGGCTAAATCCGGCAGAGAGAAAGCCAGCCGTATTCACACACACATACACACATACACCCCCTCCCCCCCCTTTACCCGGCCTTGCGCAAAACTTGCCTCGGTCTGACCTAGTTTCGGGGGGGGGTCAGCCTCATGTACGTACTTTTCGTTCACGGTAAACGGGGGTTTCGCTGCGCTTAATCAGTTAAGCTCCTCCGGAGGGCGACAGAACCTGTTGGGGGGAGGGGGAGGGGTTAAAAAAACAGTAACCCATCCGAATAGCACCAGTCTGACTCCACGTAATTTCTCTGTTGCCGGAGAGCAAAATGGGCGCGCATTAATACATTTAACGGTGTTTTTGGTAAAAAAATACACAACAACCACACACACACACTGTTCACTTAGTTTCCTTCAATTACCGTTATCTTCATTAAAGCGTCGTTTTAAAATCTTTTTTTTTTGTAGATAATACTAATAAGGAGGAGGCACTGCTCGCAGATCAGCTGAATGCGCTGGTTCGGACACCGGAACCCCCCACCCCCTAGTTCGCTGGGAGGCGAGGCGACGCGTGCATTCAGTGATGGGAAATCATCTCGGGGTGCCACCTACCGTAGAGGGAGACGTTCTTCAAATCTACTGGCAGAACAGCGTCTTCTGAAGCCTCTAAAGAATACAAAAATAATCAAAAGGACGAAGAAGCTGCCCAACGGGAGAGCGGAGTGTATAAAGCTAGAGAATTATGAACCGATAAACTTCAAGTATTACATTGATGCGTGTCATTTATAACCACATTTCACTTGAGGGGGCTAGAATTCACAAATTTGCATTTTAATATTATTTCATGGCCTTCAAATGAACACATTCTGAAAAGTTTTCATAGTAGAAGATTGAAAGTATTAAAACTGATAAAGTAAACTATAGACTTTAAAATTTGGTAAAGTCAAGAATCTAGAGTATATACTTTGTTTTAGATGCTTTCAAGTAAGTATGCATATCACGATATTCCGTATCTGTCTAAATGAACCAGCATATCTCTAATTCCCTTCATCCCAGCCATTTAAGCATCGCAAATTTGATGTTAAATAACACAACATACCTGGAAATGAAGGAAATATGGACTTCCCAGCACTACTAGTTGCTGAGGTTGAGTTGGGTTTTTGTAAATATGTGATCTTTGACCTTGGCGGCCATTTTTGGAACACAACCTTTCAAAAAAAGGGGGGGTCAAAATCCGTGCTACAAATAGGTCCATATATGTGGCAGATAAAAAGCCTAAATGGCCAAAAGGGGTATTTTAGCTATTGAAGTCTGTTTCTAAAGAAATAGACACACCCATGTTCTCTCTTCTGTACATCCGTGTCCACTTTCAGATTACAACTGCATTAAAATTACCAAGAAGTGTGTGTGTGTTTTTGATTTTAAAATCTAAAATTCCATTTCAAATTTTAATTTTACTTTGGACGATATATATATATAATTACCAGTGGATGTTTCTGTTGTGCTTTTTCGATATTGCTTGAAAATCGAAGACCGACTGCTTTTATTTTCTGGCCATTTATCTTTGTTTGTATAATATTTTAAATGGCTGCTGCTGCGTTTGTGTTTTATTTTCTTTAAAGATGGTCTGTTTTTCCTAAAGATATGGGATAGATTGGCGTTTGCCCTAGCTAATTGCGAAACGTTCTTCTCTCGTTATGCTGTTATTTCCGGTTTATTCATAGGATGTACTGTGTTACTGTCCTCCTACATGAATTATTCGTGTAAGAAAATAATTAATCTAAAAAAAAAAAAATTTCAGTAATAAATAAAAGGTTATGGAGGATTTCCTTGCTCGTTTACTCAACAAGCAAAAAGAAAGAGGAAATACTTGTTCTCCCATTGAACAGGTTAAGCTTCATTCTCTATCCGGCTAAATCTCTATGGGGTATTGACAGAATAATTTTTAGAAAGGTCACCGCGATTTTGTAAAGCGGCTCAGTAAATGGCGGATTGTTATCCGCGGGGTTGGAACTCGCCTGGAAACCTGTTTGTAATAAAGGAAGCCGTTTCAAAAGAAACACGGCGTCTACTAACATTTAAGACAGGGTACCTTAAAATGTGGCCCGCGAGGTCATACTAAATTTTAAAAATTTTTTCCTTCTTTAAAATAAATTTTTACACATTATAACAAAATTATATTTATATGAATTATTTTCGCATATATAGTAATTAATTTCCGTTAATTTTGAAGGTTTTTCGCAAACATTTTTCGTATTCATAAATCTCATTTTAATTTGAATTAGTATCAGTTTTCGTGTCATGGCGTCTAATGTATCAAAAAAGCGAAAAATTGACTCTGAACATCGTAAGTTTAATGCAGACTGGACATATAAATATTTATGCATTGAGGAAAATGGTATTATTAAATGCCTTGATTGTCATCAAACTATCAGCTGCTCGAAAGAATATAATGTGAGTCGTCATTATAAAACGCATGCTAAAAATATGACAATGTGATAGGAAAAGCTTCTAGACTGGTGCTTGTGCAACGATTAACTGATAAACTTACAGCACAGAAGAATATTTTTGAGAATTTGAAAATCATAACTCCTACTGCTAGTGCTCAGTATTTGGATGCCTCCTATCGTGTATCTTTATTATTGGCTAAAAAGGGTAAATCCTTTTGTACAGCAGAGATTGTTAAAGAATGTGCTATAGAAATGGCAAAATCACTTGGAGAAATGGAAGTTGCTGATAAATTTAAAAACGTTTGTCTATCACACCAGACTGTTTCTACCAGAGTTCAAGATATTGACTTACAACTGGAAAAAACTCTGAAAGACAAAATAGCTAATTGTGCATATTGGTCAGCTGCTCTTGAGGGAAGTACAGACAACTGTGACATATGTCAACTATCTATTTTTATTAAAATTATTGAATACAATTTTAATGTGACAACTGAACTCTTGGATCTGAAATCAATGTCTGGAAGAACTACAGGAAAAGATATATTTGAATCATTTGACATGGTAGTTGGAAATTTTATAAATGAAGATTTTAAATATGGAAAACTTTCTTCAGTCTGTACTGATGGAGCACCTGCTATGTGTGGCCAGAAAACTGTATTTGTGGATGAACTGAGAAAAAACAATATCTTAGTTCCAGTACACCACTGTATAATTCATCAAGAAGCTCTTTGTGCCAAGTCTGCCGGACTGCATCCTGTAATGAAGTCTATCACTAAAATGGTTAATTTTATTCGTGGTGGTGCTCAAGCTTTAACTCACAGAAAATTCAGAAATTTCTTAGAAGAGGTAAATGCTGCTTATCCAGATTTGTCACTTTTCTGTGATGTAAGATGGCTAAGTGCTGGAGATTGTTTGAAGAGGTTCTTTGCATTGAGAAATGAAATTCTTGTTTTCTTTGAAAGTGAAATATCTGCTAACACTACTCAATTTGAGAATGACCTGAAAAATCCAGATTTCATATCTGCATTAGCTGTTTTTACTGACATTACCTCACACCTGAATGTTCTGAACAAACAAATTCAAGGAAGAAATCATGATATCTGTTATCTTGCGGGTAAAATTGATGCATTCAAATTGAAGTTGAACAAACTATTCATTCCACAATTAAAGGAAAACAATTTGACACACTTTCCAAGCTGCAAGGAAGTATTTGCTGATAAAGAAACTGACTTTTCAGATTACGTTTCCATACTTAGTGATATTTCTACTGAATTTGAAAAGAGATTTCAGGACTTCCAAATAATTCAGGATGACCTTAAGATACTGAGCAATCCCTTTACTATAGAAGTGGATAAGGCACCTGCTCAACTGCAGTTAGAATTATGTGAGCTGAAAGAAGATCATTTTCTTCTTTCTCAAAACCTTGACAATCCATTAGAATTTTGGAAACTGGTAAATGCAGAATCATATCCTGAACTAAATAACTTTGCACTTCACATGCTTTCAATGTTTTCTTCAACCTATGTTTGTGAAAGCAGCTTCTCTCTTATGAACCAAATAAAGTCAAAAGAGAGAAATCAGCTAGATGATGAAACACTAGCTTCATGTGTCAGAGTTGCACTAACTGACTTAGAAATTGATTTTGTAGAATTAGTTAAAAACAAAAAACCTCAAATTTCGCACTAGCTACTGTAGTAAATACATTTTTCTATTAGTATAAGTATTAATAAATATCTTTTTTAATCAAACTTTTTTGGAGAGTGGTCCTCACTTGCATAAACCTGATCAATAATGGCCCTTTGCTTATTTGAGTTCGACCACCCTGATTTAAGATGTATCACTAATATTTGTTTTGGTTTCCACAATAAAATGTCTAATCAAAAATTATCAGATGCTCATCAGAAACAATCGATCAAATATTACAATATCAAAACTTCACAACAATTCGCAATTTGGTATTTTTAGCCCTTTTGAAATGATTTCTTTTTAAAGCTGTAACGTCAAAACTTATACGAACACAATACTGCACAGCTCTGACGCACTCGAAGTACTTTCTAGTCTTCTTGACAGAAGAGCTAAAGAAGGAATTCCGTTTAAATTAATGATAAAAGGGTATACTATTGCAAACATTCTTTATTGAAAGTTACCGAGTAAATTAAATCTGTTCATTATATTAACAGACTTTGGTGTCCCTGAGAATTCGACAAAAAAAAATAAATAAAGGTGGGCAAAAGGTTGTATTATACCATCTCTACGACTGATCAGGTAAAGCCTGCGATTAGTTATGGAATTGCTTCATACTTCATCCCCATTTCAAATAAATCTGGACTAATGATTAGCAATTCTCAACTGTTAGGATGCTGTGTAGTGAGTGGAGAGCCAGAGAAACAAGTACAAATATGGAGTGGTGGGTTAAGCTTTCGGTTGTCTCTTTAGTAAAACAAAAAAACAAGTCAAAGCCAGCAGATTGACGCTATTACTGCCATTTTACTGACTATATATAAAAAAGTGAATAAATATTTTCGGTGCATTTAAAGTTTTGTTTATCAAAATATAATTAATTGTTGCTAATAATTATATTTATAAAATTTCCTGTTAAAAACAGCTGACAATTTATTGCATGTCGTTCCATTGAAAAGGGTGTTTTCTTTCCTAACTGCCTGTATTAAGATAATAATTTCTGATAATAGCTCGATCTTTACACAATAATGCGGCGGGGATAGCCCACTGATTCATTATTAGACGTTAATATAGGGGAGGTTCTTAAGGACAGCTGGTAGAAAAGAAAATAGGCTGCCTATTTAGATTACCTACCTTTATACCTATTGTAGAGTAAAGTGGTAAGGGTAGAAAAGTCAGAGGCTTTATACAAACCCTTAGCCAGGCAATGTGGCTCAGTAGTGAATGTGCTGGCTTCAGAATCTAAGGGTCCTGGGTTCAATTCCCACTACTGGTACATTGTTGTGACCCTTGAGCAAGGTACTTTACTGGCATTGCTTCAGTTGCTGCTGGAGACTGGCCTGTGTAGGCACTCAGACAGAGGAACCAAGGACAGGGGGGGGACGTGCTCTATAGCCATGACAGAGGCAAGTCTCCTATGACAAGGAAATGTCTGAAGAATAAGCCACTGCTGAAGACGGATGCAGTGGGCCAGAGTGCGCATGACCACGGTGCAACACATCCCACTCTTATGAAAGGAGTGATCGAAGAAGATACAAACCCTTTGGGATCATTTATTCCGTGGGCAATACAGATATTACTAACAAAGCCTCCTAGCGACCATTTCAGATGCCGTCGCTACCGACTCTCGGTCCGAACCAGCAGTAGCTATGGAAACACTCTGATACTTTCCATCTGCCTTACAAAAGGGGCTAACTTTAAAGTCAAGTGCTCACACATAAATCGCTCTTTTCCGGTTATCAAGCAGTCTCTCTTTTTTCGATATAGCTTTGATAACTTTCTCGGAAGAGTTTAATCTAATATTCTCAGTACGTCTGTTGTTAAACCGACCTTGTTGTGTTGCCCGATAATGCCGAGTACGTGACATTTCTCGCACTTTCTCAGTCGCTCGTTGAAACGCGGGTCTTGAGCAAATTGACTCAGCGGGCACACCCTCGACACTATTTGCCGGTTTTTGTTTGCTTTGTTTTCTTGTTGTTGTTTTTTTTTAAAAAAAAAAACAAAAAAAAAATCAACAAAAACAGCTGGCCTCGTTTTCCGGAAACCCGCGGCAATATCGTACTGACGAGAACGGAACCGGAAGTGGAATTCAAGAAACGCCGGTTTATCTCGAACGACCAGACTGCACTCGCTGTAACAGATGTCACAACTGGTTTCTTTTCTGTTTGTTTATTGTTTCTTTTTAGCATAGTGTGTTTACACTACTTAAAAAAAATAATTAATCAGTTATATATATATAGAAAGCGTCAGTACAGAGAGAGGAAGAGAGATGCAAAGACTTTCCAAAACTAGTTCAGTCAAAATTCAGTAAATTAACCTTCTTTTAAAGGACCATCAACTCTGAGCTAACAAGTCACGAGTTATTGAGCTATGTATCAGCTTTAAAACAAAGGGTGGATTAGTGTGGAAAATGTGAACAGGTACACAAAATAAACTAATAATATTAGTTATTTATTTTATTTTTTAAAACATGCTTTTTTCTTTAAAATCTTTTTGTGTTGCGTGCCTGAGGGTGCGTGTGAAAGTTCTTGTATGCGTGTGTATCTCCGTTTAATTATGATCAGAAAGTTTATTTTTAGCACGAACCTAAGTACAATGATCTTTTTTAAAACTCATGATAATAAAAAAAAACAACAACAACACATTTAGGTTATCAAGCTATGCGCATCAGCTTTAAAACAAAAGGCTGACAGATAGATGCCAACTGATACATTAAACAAGTTAATAAATTACCATTTAGATTATATTTTTTTCATGCTTAGATCTGAATTAAGTGTTTGATGACACGTGTGAGAAAATTAATTTTCTTCTTTTGACGAAGGGATCAGGGACAGAAAAAAATTTATTTTCTTCAATTAAGAGCCCAAGAGTTGGCTGAGTCACAAATCTGCGGGACGCAGTCGAATTACTTTGCACTGGAGGATAATGTATCGATCGTTAATGTCAGTCGACGAGCTGGAGAATGAGTGGAGGCGATCATTGGCTGGTTTCAAGGTTGAATCGATGCGAAATGGCGAATGTGTTTTATGCACGACTGGTGATGACATATTCAGGTCAGCAGTATCGGCTCTCGCCTCGCAGAAAGAAGTGTGCAGACATCATCAGCTCGCGGTTGACGCGCACCCACTAAACAGCAGCTAGATACCGTATTTCACCAGTCAGAAGAGAGTTATAAATAAACAGGGCTTCGGTCAGGGTGAGGGAAGTTATCAAGTTCGTAAACACAGACTTCGGGAAGAGGGATCTTGGAATATCAACGTATGAAGTACATAAATAAGTAAACAACGTAAATAAAAATGGTTATAGAAGGGCGGCTAGTTTACGAAAACGCGAGTAGAGCAAAGAAGAGATGCTAACATAAAACCGGAAAAGAAATCTCTCTCTCACAACACGAGCGGACATCTATGGTTTGTTAAGAAAAGTCCATTTGAATTCATCAGCATTAGAAGGAGGGCAAGGAATAAATAGCACGTTTACTTTCAAATTTAAGCCCATCTGTAAGCGATACCACTGTTAATCCGTGTAATGAAGTTACACAACAAAGAAATCGACCTTCATAACCGGGAGGTGTTAGTCTCCCCTCGATAGTTTTGCTAAAAGATGTGTTCGTTCAATGATAATGTTCGTTAAATATTGGCTCCTATGCTTTTGATGTCTGTTGACTACTACTAGAAATGTTAACATGTTATATTGGGGCCCCTTTAAACTACTGAGTTGAATAAGTCTAATTTACACTTGTTTTATTCTGAATTACGAGTCATTTAAAACGTATTCATTAATACATAACAGATATCTGAAACAATGGAACATATTCATTTATGGCTTTATATTACATCTGTTACAAAATTTCCACTTTTCAACATAAATTTATCGATCTATAATTTGGAGTAAACATATATAATTATGTAAGAATTGTTAGTTTTCTATTTATTCACTCTGTACATATATATGCGCACGCACACACAGTATACAGTTGGCATGTTGACCCAAATTCATCTAGCGTTTGTTTTTGTTTTATCTGGGGGGCTTTCCTTAACCCTTTATGTACTGATAATTTACAAATGGTACTTAGCTGTGCTGGCATGGGCCTTTAATGCAATAAATGTAAACGTTTAAACTTTGTTTATTATTATTTTTTATATGAATAATGTGTATTTTGAGATCCCCTTAGCATTAACTATGTCGGGCCTCATTGGACTGCAGTTTATGAGCCAACTTTGGACAATTTTTACCCCAAAGTTATTTGATATAATCTTCATTCTTCACTACTATAAGAGGGCCCCAAAGAATAGTAATATCAGGATATGCGAGGCGACACTAAATTTAATATTTTCTAGTTAGGGCAAGGAAAATAAATTTGTGGGTCAGGGTGTTTTATAAAATGTGTTTTTATCTGTGCATTTATATTGAAATACTTTTTAAAGGTATCTTTCAAAACTGTGAATTTTTATTATTATCAATTATAAGTCGACTATGGATTTATATTATTATGTAGGCATGATATCTTCTAATGTAAAGCAGTCATAAATAGTGTTATTTGCATAATGATATACATACATTGTAATTTGTAAATTTAAATGTCTGCTGGAGGATTTTACCTACATCTGGTGCTGTAGAGAGAGAGAGATTGAGAGAGAGATTGAGAGAGAGAGAGAGAGAGATTGAGATAGAGATTGAGAGAGAGATAGAGAGATTGAGAGAGAGATTGAGAGAGAGATAGAGATTGAGAGAGAGAGATTGAGAGAGAGAGATAGAGAGAGAAGCGAGAGACAGAGAGAGATAGAGAGATTGCGAGAGACAGAGATAGAGAGAGATGAGAGAGAGCGAGATGACAGATAGAGAGATTGAGAGAGAGAGAGACAGATAGAGAGATTGAGAGAGAGATTGAGAGAGAGATAGAGAGATAGAGATTTAACAGAGAGAGAGAGATTGAGAGAGAGATAGAAAGATTGAGAGAGAGATAGAGAGATAGAGATTTAATAGAGAGAGAGATTGAGAAAGCGATAGAAAGATTGAGAGATAGAGAATTGAGATAGAGAGATAGAGAGATAGAGATTTAATAGAGAGAGATTGAGAGATTGAGATTAGAGAGAGAGATAGAGAGATTGAGAGAGAGAGAGATTGAGAGAGAGAGATTGATTGAGAGAGAGAGATAGAGAGATTGAGAGAGAGATTGGAGAGAGAGAGAGAGCGCGATGGAGAGAGCGAGACCAGAGAGAGAGATAGAGATTGAGAGAGAGAGATATGACATTTGTAGAGAGATTGAGAGAGAGATAGAGAGAGAGCGAGAGACAGAGAGAGATAGAGAGATTGCAATAGAGAGAGATAGAGAGATAGAGAGAGAGAGATTGAAGAGAGATAGAGAGAGAGCGAGAGACAGAGAGAGATAGAGAGATATAGCGAGAGAGAGATGAAGAGATAGAGAGAGCGAGATAGAGAGAGAGCGGAGAGACAGAGAGAGATAGAGAGAGAGAGAGAGCGAGACAGAGAGAGATAGAGAGAGATTGAGAGATAGAGCGAGAGTACAGAGAGAGGTAGAGAGAGAGCGAGAGAGATTGGGAGAGAGATTGAGAGAGAGAGAGCAAGAGACGAGAGAGGTAGAGAGATAGAGAGAGAGCGAGAGAGATTGGGAGAGAGATTGAGAGAGCGAGAGATAGAGAGATTGAGAGATAGAGAGAGAGCGAGAGACAGAGATAGAGATTGAGAGAGAGATAGAAAGATTGAGAGATAGAGAAATTGAGAGAGAGAGAGACAGATAGAGAGATTGAGATAGATAGATTGAGAGAGATTGAGATAGATAGATTGAGAGAGATTGAGATAGATAGATTGAGAGAGAGATTGAGATAGATTGAGAGAGATAGAGAGATTGAGATAGAGAGATTGAGAGAGAGAGAGATTGAGAGATAGAGAGATTGAGAGATAGAGAGATTGAGAGAGAGAGAGAGATAGAGAGATTGAGAGAGATAGAGAGATTGAGATAGAGAGATAGAGAGATTGAGAGAGAGAGAGATTGAGAGAGAGATTGAGAGAGAGAGAGAGAGCAGATAAGAGCGAGCGAGAGATAGAGAGAGAGAGAGAGAGAGAGAAAAGCAAAGGATTTGGCCACCCTAGTAGGCTCCACGAATAAGTTTCAATAAATCTGACGAACTGGTGAACCATGATTCCTGGAACCGAATCTGACAGATGACCAGAAATCATATCTAAGAACACTTAGACCGTGTCAGCCGCACACATTTAAAGCTTCTTTTTAAAAGTTTCCATTGTTTATTTTGGTAATTGTTTTTGTCTGTCACATTTTGACGAGTGCAGGAGTATCAATAGTAGTATTGATATTATATAATGGTCAATTTTAAAAGTTTTTTATGAGAAAATGTCAAAAGTATCAGCATTTTATTTCTGGGTGAAAAGCCTAAATCTACTTTTGGCCATGTTTTATTTATCTATAACATGTTGTTATGTTGTATTGTATATAATTTTACATGTAGTTTTAGAACAATAATTTGTAAAAATACATTCAGACAGGTTAATGTCATGTGATATTTACTTTTGTTTTATATCGATTATTATTATGATCCAGAAAAATAGATCGAAATTAATTTTCTGCTTATATTATTCAATATCATACTAAAACCTTTTCAAAACTTCTTTTTACATATGTAGGCGCCCATAAATCTGCCCTTCGAAAACGTTCTACCCACAGCCTTAAGGGATTGACGATTTTTCCCACAATTCCCCTCTGGGTCAGGGTTTATCGTACTGCAGATACGATGTGTCCATGCAGCTTCGTTCCAGAACAGATAAATAAATAAACTACGTATGCTAAGTAAAACTTCTGCTTGATATCCCCCAGCAGTTTTGTCAGTTTTTTTTTTTTTTTTTCCGTTTAGCTTCATGAATTTTTAGTTTACCCCTTTTCCAAATAAAATGCTGGAGAAATATAGCGAAAGGTACTATGCAGCACCATTCTCCCTCTTGGATTGATTCTTCGGTTTTTCTCTCTGAAATTACCAGGAAGAGATATTTATGCATTCTCTGGTCAAGCTATCAGTTAAAAACGCGTGCAAGATGCTTTATTAAATTATTACTTATACCACTTCTGAATGCGAATAGGCTGGTAAACCATTAGCATAGTATAGTGTCTTAAAAGGGGGCATTCATTGACTATATGGCGTCAAGAAGCCCTGAATGTTTGTAATTCGCGTTCCTGGCTTACAACATCATCACCGTTTATCTTCGCTGTGTGGGTGAGACTTCATCATCAACATTCGATACCTTAGAAATGAATTTATAAAAAGAGGAATGGCGAGACCTATATAACACGATTGGTAAGATTACTTAATTCATTTCTATCCGCAAATCGTTCTTTAGCCACGGGATAAGATGCGTGAATAATAATAATAATGATAATAATAATAATGATAATAATAATAATAATAATAAACCAAATGTGAATTATATTCTTTGCAAATAGAAAAAAAAAATATCCAGAATCAGAATTGTCCGCATTTTAGAGCTACTTTTATTATATTTTGTAATATTTAGGTGAAATGATTCACTTAAAAGCTCTTTTATTTATTCATCGAGAGAATAAATTAGTTCATAAGCAGCAAAGTTTAAATTTAAGCCTTGCCAATTTAAAAAATTTTAATTACCATCCCGTCTCTCTCTCTCTCAAACACGTCCACACTCACCCACCCCCTGCTATTTCTTTATTACGAGATAATATTTTTAATAACGCAACATAAATTTCCAAGGGTCCTAATCTAGAAAACGCGTTCTAGTAGTTCAGAATTGTTACATATTCATGATTGAAACAGCTTAGATTTTCTCTTAAAGATAATTTATACGGGGAGGGGGAGAAATCGTTCCCATAATGCAACGCAAAGAAAGGCCGAGACATTTTATGTTACTTTACTTGATTTCCTTTCACTTGGACGGTTTTGCTCAGGTTTTTTTTCTTTATTAAATATTCGTTTTTTGTTGTTGTTTTTTTTTTTTTTTTTTTACCATTTACATCGCTTCTTCGGTCTCCGTGGTCATTCGTGTTCTTTCGGAGGTAGTGGGCAATTACCGGCCCCTGTCGATTATAGGCGGCGCTTGTGCAGCTGGGGTGTGGTGGACTTTGCCATTTAAACACGTTTTCCAGTCACCTTTGGCGGAACAACGAATGTAGGTCGCAACGACTGTTTTAATCTGGTAGTGCGCGCGCGCTTTCTTTCCACAATAGCAGGGCCTTGTTGTCTGACACTTCGTGGAAGCAGACGACGGGAGAAGTATTTATTTGATTATCTGCTTTCTGCTTTGGAGCTTGTGTTGTTGTTGTTGTTTTTACTATCAATAAAGGAAGAGCCCAATATAATCACCCGTCTTTAATGTTGAATATTAAATAGGAAAGAAATTACCTACATCTACATACAGCTGGTCTGAACTCCCACATCCTTTAATCGACAGGATGCGAAGATTCGAAGTGCTGCTAATCCATTAGTTAATCAGAGTTCGTGTAAAAGACGACATTTAATCAGTACATGTGGAAAGTTGAGGGTCTCGATATATCGCGATACAATGAACAAACGGTATTTTAAAAAGTGAGCCTAACCTTGAGATTAACTAAGCTGCAAACAGTTGTATATGTGTCAGGGTTGCGCTGGCCAGGCGACCAATGTTCCAAATTGTTGTATTAAATCACAAGGTTGCTTATGACAACGAGGTATATGAGAGAGAAGGGAGAAGTGGGAAATGATTAATCTATCAGTACAGAGAGTCCCCGACTTACGTAAGGGTTCGGGTCGTCAATCCTATACGTAAGTCAGGGTTGATGTAAAATCATGTAAATAGGCATTGTTGGTGTTTGTATGATGGCTGATTAATTACTGCGTTGCTTCTCGGCCATGATTACAAAAGTAAAACCTGCAAGAATACGACACGAAATGCACAGCAACAGATGCTGCACACATAAACAAGAGTAGGAATACACTGGCTCATGAGAAAGGAGCGACCGACCGCAATACCCATCACGCAACAGCCACAACCCTCCTACGCGCTGGCAAGTAGTTCCCTCATTAAAATTGTATTTTTCGGCATGGAAATCGTTTTTAAAATTAATTTTAGATCTTACGTAAAGTCGGGCTAAAAAGGAGAAAAAATGATGCTATTCATTTCAATGAGATCTGACGGTTTATTTGTAGAATTTGTCGACGAAGATTCTAAAAGTTTTTTTTTTGCAATATTCTTTCCCAAAATAAATTTCTTGAAATAAAATTCAGTTATATGCACTTTAAAAAAAATCTATTTAGCAAAATGGCTGTTTTAGACGTTCTCTATTGAATGATACCTCATTACTGCTTATAAATCGAGCTGCATACTTTCTCTCGATTAAAACCGGTTTCCAGTTGGTCTGTTGCAATTTCAAGTATTTAACAACTTGACACACACACACACCTACCTACCTACCTACCTACCTACCACCTTTTTAACCAGCAAAAAGATTATTCAATTTTTCAGAGTTCAGAAAAATATAAATAAATCAAGATTTAAAAATACATTACGTTTTAAATCTCATTTACTTATGTTAATTGTGTAGCCAGGTTAGCGTGACATCACAGAAGCAATGGCATCGCACTTTTTATGCCATTTAGCGTACTATGTCTTTTCCTTAATGCAGTGTACAATACCTCAGGCCAGTCCTGGCGGCATGGGCAGGCATTGTGGGTCTGGGCCCGCTCACTGAGTCAGCTCTCAATCTAACAACTCCCTCATTTTATGCAAAGTGGTTCGGCCCGGCCCGCCCTCATAAATCCCTCATTGGGCCTATAGCCCCCTGCACCAATTTGTTGGTGCCCAAGTTGCCCTAAAGCCGAGCTGGCTAGTGTGCGTCCGGCCGAAGTCACTGCCCAGTCCTTGTGGTGGGCTACCACAGGGGTCCTGGTCCGAGTCTTTTAGTTGCAGGCCCCGTTGGCATTAGCCAATGGGAGCGCAGCTCTAGATTGCGTCAGACCAACTGTGGTAACAGTTCGAGTTATGGCCCCTGTCTTTCTATTATGATTTTTCTTATGTTGCGTTAGAAAAATTTAATGCCCGTCCAGGAATTTGTTTCTCCCGCCGGGTCTGCCCCAGGCATTCTTTGCTTAAAACACTCTTCTTGCAAACTATACCTAAAGGAACTAAAACGGGAAAGCAGAACAAAGAATTAGTTGCAAGTGAACGAGCAATAAAATATGTGTTAGCTACAGACAAGCAACGTTGTCAAGTATTTCAGAAAAACTAATAAATAATAAATACTTCTTCGAGTAAAAAGCGAACAAAGTTATTGCTAACGGAATAATCTGCAAACCGTGTGGAAACTGATGAAGTGGTTGTCTGAAAACAGGAAACTGAACTTAATTGGCACGCAACCAATTAGACTAACGAGACTAGAGGACAAGGGGAGGAGCGTCGCAGAAACAGAGAACGCACTCTATGAGGACGATATCTGTTTCAAGTAGCCGCTGTAATCGTCAACAAACGATAAGAAATAGATATTCAAAAAACTGTTTGGCAAACCTCGCTTTAGGTTTCGGCGAATAACGGCATCCATCTCTATAAGTATCTCGGGTAGGCTTGCGTCGAGGAGGAATTTTTGAAAAAAGGCTTCAGAACTCGGGAACAGCCCCGTAAAGTCGTTCCTGTGTCTGCATGATTTGAAAGCGGGGAGAAAAAATAACAAATATTTTGGTTTCGCAAGAATAAGAGAGTCAAAGGTAGACTGCCGTTAAGCAGACTTAATCTCCACAATATTACAAACAAGCAACTATTGAAAGGCATTTTAGAACATTTAAACTTTCAATACTTTTAAACACACCTAGGCGGCGGCGACAACTTATCGGTCGAGAAACCTTGTATGCGTCATACTTGTGCATAGTGCTGTCATGATTGTGCCAGCAACTTTCAGCGCTCGTATAAGTTTTGACGTCATTAATTTCCTCTACTCTTACTTGAAAGGCAAATAAGAAATTACAAACAAACACACAAGATTGTGGTCTCCAGAGAAACGATATGAAAACATGTAATTATTTCTTATGTGCATCTGCTAATTTGTGATTAGTAGTCTTGGCCTGGAAAGGGTTTTCTCTGAATAAACCTCTAAGAAGAATCTCTAAGTTATATTAGGTGGTTACAAAAGTTTTGTCGGTTTTTATATCATGTTAATTTGGGGTTCATTTTTTGCAGGCTTGTGAAGGTGTATGCAGATAGGCTATATATCGTTTTGTGGCCTCTACTCTGGCACACATTATGTAGAACCTACCTTTTTAAAATTCATAAAATGGATATTGGTTTCAGGGTTCTGAGTGAAGCGCGGATAGAAAAGTTTTTTGCGCCATTTTACTTCACGATTCAAACTGGGACACAAAGCGAGCGAGGCAAATCGTAACATTAAGCAGGGATGGGGCGAGGACACAGCAAATTGGCGCGCAGTACAACGATGGTTTGCAAAGTTTCGATCAGGAGATGTGAGCCTCGAAGATAAGGAACGTAGCCGACGTCCTTCCAGCTGTGATGACAACCATATGAAAGCCTCAGTTGAAACTGATCCAAGAAAAACAGGGCGAGAAATTGCTGGAGAGCTCGACGTAAGCGCTGCAACTGTTTCCCGGCATCTTGACGCAATCGGCGAGGTGAAAAGGCTCGACACGTGGGTGCCTCATGAGTTGAATGAACAACAACAAAACCGTCGTTTGGAGATCTGCTCTTCACTTGTCATAAGAAACGAAAACGACCCGTTTCTTGACCGAATCATTACATTTGATGAAAAATGGATCCTTTACGACAATCGCAAAGGATCAGCACGGTGGCTCGACAGAGACAAGGCGCCTAAACACATTCCAAAACCCAGCCTCCACCCAAAGGAGGTCGTGGTCACTGTCTGGTGGACTGCAACTGATGTCATCCACTATAACTTCTTGCAACCTGGCAAAACCATCACAGCTGAAAGGTACTGTCGTGAATTAAACGTTGTTCATCGGAAACTCTCTCAACGACAGCTGGCATTGGTGAATCTAAGAGGCCCAATCCTGCTCCATGACAATGCTCGTCCTCATGTTGCAAAAGTGACTCTTCAGAAACTGAATACATTGGGGTACGAAGTTCTCCCTCACCCAGCCTATTCACCAAACCTTTCTCCCACAGACTGCCACCTTTTCAAACACCTCGACAGCTTCCTCCATATGAAATCCTTCTCCAACCAAGCAGCAATTGAAACTACTTTCCAACAGTTTATCGACTCCAGAAATCCAGATTTTTTTTAAAGATGGTATAAATGCACTTGTAACTCGTTGGCAGAAGTGTATCGATTGTAATGGAACTTTCTTTGATTAATAAACTTCACGTTCAGCAACGATATGAAGTCTCATTGTTGCAGTAAAAAGCCGACAAAACTTTTGTAACAACCTAATAAGTATGCATAAAATGCGAAAAGCAGCATTTCGGCAACGAACGGGTTGATAGAAATGATCAACAATACCACCCTCAAGATATAGAACTAAATATAAATTGTATATATTCCAACGACAACATAAATTGGCCATTAACAAACGGAGCCGTCAGTAACATTCTTAACGGAAACAGTATTAACTAGTTAAAAAAAATCACAGCAGTAACTTTTACTTAGGGACCATATTGCAGCCATAATGGCAGCCCACCTAATGATATAAAATATGCTGTAAATAACAGATGAAAGATGATGAAAACGACGGATTGTGTTCTTCTTAATGGTTCGAGTTATGTGAACAGTTCTTCTTCATTCCAAACGCTTTAGGGGCGCCACTTGCTATCTTCGAGTAGTCAACCTAGCGGATGTCGCACACCCACAGCCCTCATCAACTAGCGAAAATGCTGGCCCCCCCCCTCCTATCATTGCGACATATTATTCCAGACACTATACGCGCATCATGAGAGAAATCTCCCTGTTCACTTTCTGCAACGCTTACACAGAGATTTTCAAATTCGGGATTATTTGACAGTTTCGAAAAATGGAGGGAGTTCTGTGTCGTCTGGTGAGGATGAACGTGGCCGCAGCACGGGAAGGGAGATAAATCTAAATCGATACTAAGGGAAATTAAATACATTACAGAAATCGTTACGGTAAATAAGAAAGGGAAAAAAATGAGAGAAACAAATAAAATAATCAAATACACATATCAAGGAACATACAAATTATTCAGAATGTGCATAAAAGACTTAGAACGTACAGTTTGCTTTTTGGTCTGCAGCAGTCAAATGAACTGACTGACTCATAAGGTGCATGTACAAGATTAAAGTCTACAGATATGACGAACCAACTGGGGGGGGGGGGAGAGAAAAAGGGAACGTAATTAATTTAATAAAAACATGATGAAAAGGAAATAAAATCCAAGATAAATCTAACGGAATGTGCAAAATACAGAGACTCCTTCAATTTGTCTGAATATCTAGGGGGGGGGACGAGAAGATATACAGATGGTTTATTTATAGTAAGTGGAAGGTTTCTGTATAAGTTCACATGTAGTGCAGTCTCTCTTCTGCGAAGGCTGTCTACGAGCGAGCTGACCGGCGTAAACCTGCCGAGAAAGTAATGAGAAAGATGGAGCGATCCGGAATGTCTAATAACGTCACAAAACCGAAAGTAAACGGTCTTTAACAAAAATTTAAAAAAAAAAAAAAATAAATAAATTAAAAAAAAAAAAAAATTTGTTTTCCGCTGCACTGAAGTAAAAAAAAAAAAAAAAAAAAAGGAGGAGGGCATTTATTGTCGGCTTGGTGGTTGGGCTTCTCAAGATGTCGCACCAGCTTCCCCACAATATTTACAATCGCAGACGGCGCCAAATATTCTCGTCTGCCTTGCTCGGCGTTTCACTTCGATCGTTTGACCTAGGACTGACCTTGACCCGGCAAACGGAACGAAGATTGAGTAAAGAAGAATCCGGGCTACTCGTGACTGTCGCGAGTGAGTGATCGCGGCTAATGGCCCTGTTGCGTGTGCATCTGTGCGAGAGCGAGCGTTTTTTTTTTTTTTTCCGCTACAGAGAGTTTAATAACCATTTTGAGAGGCGACTTCCCAGTTTGAAGCGGAGGCGAGCGATACACGCACGCGCACTTCTTGCCCCAGCGCTCATACATAAGGCGAGAAGCGGCTCTCCGTCCGTCCGCCTGGATGGATCACATTTCGCTGCGGTGGTAGACCGGGGGGGGGGGCATCTAGCAATCGCTGGAAAGAGAAGGCGAAACTAGCGCCGGCGCATGCTTCGTTGGCCTGTATACGGATTCATGACTTATTATATGTATTTCCAAGAGCGGCTTTGCGATGTGAATTAAGGCAACAATCCGCGGCCGTCGATCGATCTCCGAAAAACGGCGTGTATAACACGCACACCACAACCCGCGTTATTTGATGTTGTATTAACCATTTACCGTCAGATATATACTGTACAACAACTTACTTCTTTCGCGTTGTTGTTATTTTGAAAGCTAAACTGATAAACAAAATAGCCTTTTTTCTTCACTTTTACCTAATTTGATAACCTTTTTTGGTTGCTTTTCTTAGTTAACGAGAAAGATTGAAATGTAAGTTTCCTTTCTATGGTTAATAAGTAAGACACTGCAGCATTTGGATTGTTATTAGTAACCCGTGTAAATACCTGCATTAAAACTAAATCCTCAAAGTTATCTATAGGTTTACGACAACCGATTTCGTTCACAATCGTACAATTTAATCGCATGATTTCCATCGTCACCATTAAAAAAGCTAAGCCTACCATAAGAAAACAGTTATCTGTTTTTTCAACCCTTTACTGTCAATAAAAATGTTTTATCCCATCAAAAAAGGAAGAAAATCAAAAGATCCATGTATCAGAATATATAAACCATTAATCGTGGCCATTATCACTCCAAGGTTTTTGCATAATTATGGACCAGCAAGTTATTTGTACGACTGTTAAATTTAGTTCATACCGAAAGTAGTATTGCTTTTCACCTATCCTTTCTTATTGCTAATTCGAACGATTGTTAGCTTATACTATGCTTCTGTATAGATGTTAGGGGGCCTGACTACAATTACCTTATTTGGCAGATGAAAATGACACCTAAAAGCAAAATTTCACGTGAAACGAGGTTGTCGATTACTGTCCTTTATAAAGCTGGCTACTACTCCCAGTAGCAAGTAAATTGTGGAAGAAGTTGGGAGTCAGACTGAGTGATGTGAGCAAAGTCAACTGGCTCAGCCGTGAACGGAAAGGAGCGAGGAAGAAAGAGAAAACCACGGAACAGGAGGACGGATTGCTGGCTGGCTTTCGACAGGTTGACAATTAACTTCTGTCCACAATTCCTTTGCAAAAGGCCGGCACCTCAACCAATACCACAGTTAAAAACAGCACAAATAATCACACAGTGAACCGTGGTTAGAAGGAATTTCAACGTTTCAAATAAAGCTGCCAACGAGCAATGCTGACATCATTAAAATCTCCTCCTCTTCCCAAGCTGCTCTGATAGAATTCTACTTAGATTGCTTGTTCAACTTTGTTTCAGTTTCTAAAAGCAACGAGTGGTTATAAATAAATACTTAATACATCACTGGACTGCAAGTGGTGATAGGAATTCCATCAATGACTGACAAGGATGAGAACACAAATTTACCACATTTAAACTTTTACATTTGGAAATAACAACGACAAGTGTTAAATGTTCACCCCGGATATTTTGCTGTATTATTGTTATTATTTTAAAAAAAGTGTTAAAGCGATTTTAGATACATTTTAGGTCCCCCCCTGCCTATTTGTACAAGGTCGTCCAGTGAAGGAACTCTGTTGGCCCGTTTCTGATTTGAATAAATTAGAAATGGAGTTTATTTAAATGAACCGTTCTATTCTTGCTGTAACTTTCGCGGAATAGAAATCTCTCACGACCACCGCTGGTAGAAATGTATGCTTAAACGCAATGCATTAAGTAAACAGAAGTGGGGAGGAGAGTCAGTCAGTATATATATATATATATATTTTTTTTTTTTAAAAAGCGCACCAAGAACAACATATTTAAAAAAAAAAAAAACAGCTGCAAGTAAACAAACTAATTTAATATAAATACTAACAAATTGTATTTGGATCTTTTGAAATGACCCCTATTCACACTGACGTGGCAAGCCCAGCCTTCACGTGTACATTTCTTTCCTCAACAAACAGAGGCATACCTGAGTCGGGAAGGCCAATGACCTGTGGTGTTGTTTGATAGCAGTTTGGTTATTGTATTATTTATACCCGACTCCGCACTGTCAAAATCGATACTCACTTTCATTCCCGACTCCTTCAGTCTCTTTTTTCCCCCGCAATTCTTTCTCTAGATGTCGGAGACACGTAACAAATGCGCGCTCGGAGCAAGGCCTACACGTACTTATGACCGAGCGTTTATACGTCCGATGCGTCACGCGCACATGTGCGCGTGTTGCATCTTCCCTTTCTCTTTCCTCTTCACACCATCATTTCGTACGTTGTCCAGAAATAAACACAGCCGAGTAATTAGTAGATGTTTTTTTTTTTTTCTTCAGGCCTGAAGGTCAAGGCGACTAAAGCATGTGAAAAATAGAAGCGAAGCCAGTGCGTTCCGTGTGGATTTTCCCATTATAAAGGTCTGTTTGAATGAACATTTCGTTGTTGGGAAGAGAAGCCCCGAGTAATTTTATTATGAGCAAATAATGCATTTCGCGTCTTATAAAGTAAGTAACCCTCTCGCCATACATTGAAGATGATTTTATAAAATGGAATGAATTGTAAACGGCGGAGTACGGTAATACGGGCTGATATCTTAAAACAAAAACAATTTTTTTTGCTTTAAAATTGAAAACTCTTCATTATTTAAGTAGATTAAAAAAAAAAAAAACACCCAGAATTTTCTACCCCGATCGAAACCATCTTGAAAATGGGTTCCAAGCATTCACGATAATAAAATACGAACATAATGAAGAGCTCACCATTCTAAATGCACCGTGACTGGCAGTTTGTTTGCACGTCGACTACTTAGCGGTGACACCGGTTTTCACACCTACCGCCTCTTGTTGAAGGTTCATGAAAGGTTAACCTGATTCCTGAGATAGCAATACGTGCATTGTTCCCTGCCTACAACAGGCTTCTTGAAAGAAAGAGGAATGTGTTTATTTGTTTATTATTTTGTTCAGGGTTCAAGGATGTTTCGTTTTATTGGGCTCTTTTGTACTGTAGGTAAACCCTAGAAGTTGTTACATTTGTTTTCGCTGGATTGAAGCAAGGCAGGATTAGTCAAACATTTAAATAATAATAATAATAATAATAATAATAATAATAATAATACCTTAAGGCGGCTGTACTAATGGAGAAGCATATACTAGGAACGTTCAAATGAAACTCGACCGGATACCGTTACGGAGATGCTATATCACTCGGGTTTTATTTGAACATCACTGGTACTTACAACTCATTACTAGCTTTAAATATACATTTATTATATTCATCACTTACTTTCGTCAGGATCTGGAAATCACCAATGTTACGCAATCAGGAGTAAAGAAACAACATTGTAGGCCCAGAATTTTTCTGCCCACCCTATAGTCCACTAAGAAAAGATATTGGAAAGACAAAGGCGGGGGGAAGTGGTTATTTTATTTTGTCAAACGCAAGAATATTAATTAGTAGCAGACGATTGTAAACACATGTTATTTATTTACTTTTCGTTGCCCCGCGTCCCCATAGTGCAGAAGCATGTATCATCTATACGCCTGGATCGAAATGGTGTCAGCGATCGATCTCTGTCGTCTATTACAACCAATCGTTCCTTTTGCTTTGGTTTATTATTATTTTTTGTTTTTTGTCAGGGTCTTGTTAACGTACCCAAATTGTAAATAGGCGACACATGATTGGAATCTACTTAGCTCTCTTCAGATATTACACAAAACCCCGCAATAGGTAGTTTTTAATATCCGAATTACACATTTACACGCGTGTGTGTGTGTGTGTGTCTTAGCTTTAGTATTCTAGTGGTGGCTAAATTTGAGGCCGCATAAACACGTCAGGGGTAGGGAGGCGATATAACAATGCCCCAATTACCTTATTTGTTTCTGTTCGTTCTCTCTTTAAATTCTTTATCTATTTATTGCTTATTTTTGTAATTTCTTCGAATTAATAAGAATAATTACAATCAAAAATGCTAAAATAATCTCGACAGAGATCACAACGTTATTTATGTATTTTACCCAGAATATTTATTTCATTAATCTATTATATTTTGTCACTTCTTTTTCCTAAATGGTATAAACCCGGACAAAATATACACATTGTAGCGTGAATAGAAAACGTCTTTAGCAAGTTAAGGTTTCTACTCTGGGTTATGAATTAACAAATAATTAAATATAGCATCCTAGTTTGATTACTATCCGATCGTCTTTTTATATACTTACAAAGCATTAAATAAAATATAGGTCGTGACCTTTTAAACCTGTGAACCCTTGTCTGAGGGGGGGAGCTTCTGAATGGTTTAAATGACGTCACGGGCATGTGTGGGTAAAGTACGTGATTTACTTGTATCCCTGCGCCTAACTTCGCGGATATTTCAGGGAACATGCGAGCCACCTTTAAATATGCGGAAAATTCCATGAAATTTACGTATAGATTTGGATTTAATTCAGTCATTCTTTCATGATTTTCATTGAACTTTAAGCATTTCGTCGATATGGAAAACGTTGTCTACTTGAGGAGAAAATAGTGCCACGGCTTCCGCCATTGTGCGACTGCGAACCGGCGGTGTGGGAGAGGTAACCGATTTTTTTTTTTTTTTGGATGCTGTGTTGTGCTCGTTAGACGTGCCCTGCCATCGATACGCCGATACCTGCCGGTATATGGAATTAATAAGGCTTGGTGATGCTCGCTAAATGGATGTAGACGAGTTCTTCTCCAAAATTTGCAGCGTAATCCGAAATGATAGCGTAACCGGCGCCGTGGCGGCATTCGTCCAAGAAATGGTGTTTCAGCAGTGAGCGCGGCGCGGTTCAAATAATCCGGCGACACAGAAGCTTTTTCCTACACACAGATGAGCCGAAATCCCGCGGTGCCTTCGCCGATCATCTCGGAAGGAGATTATCCCGATTCTGGATAATGTTGAGATTGCCTACCAGCGGTTCTGCAACAGCGTGTATGAAACAGTACTACGATTCCTTGCCGGTGGTGGAGGACTGTCTTGCTGTTGGTCTTTTTATACAGTCGTCGAGCGAGACGTGAAGAGGATTTCTTCACATTATTATTGTTGGTTGTTGTTGTTTTTAACCTTTCCGAGGCTTGTCTTGCCATTCCGTATCAGGTACGGTATATTGGACTTGTTTGTATTAGTCGGTAAAAACCTGCGACTGTAAATCTTAGTAGTAATAGTAGTAGCATGGCCGGTCATCCCGCGACGAAGATAACGATCATGGGGTTTCTTATATAATCCTCGTGCACCCTCTCCAGACGTTGGCAGAGATTCATTCCACGGACAGGTATTTTAATGTTGCTGCTCATGTCGATCGAAAGCCTGTGTTGATAATAATACTACTACTACTACTATTACTACTACTACTACTACTAATAATAATAATAATAGTATCCACCTCTGGAGTATGTACGTATGCCTCTTACATCATCAAATATGGCTAAACAGGGAGTCTCCCCCTCTTAAAAAAAATCTTAAACCTGCCTCTTGGTTTGTAATTTTGGCGTTTATCAAAAAAGGATGATGAAATAAAATTCAAGGAAAAATCATCCAACAACTTAGTGGTGCTAAGTAAAGAGTAAGCGAAATATAAACTACACAGAAATATTGATAAAATGGAGATTTTTTGGATTGGGTGAAGCACAACCAGTGATGCTAAGTAAGGTTTTTGGGTCGTGTGTGCTTTAGAAAAACGGGGAGAGAAACACGCTGAAGCATAGAACGCAGTAATAGCTTGTCTTTTGTTTGAATATTGGTGGAAAAAAACCCCCTTTTAAATTAGTAGCACCAATAAATGAACCTTGCTCTTCGTAATCTCCGGGAGCACTTTGAACCTGTCTCCCTCTTTGACCCCTAACGGCTTTATTAGGCGCTGCGCCATAATTCTATATATTGAAATAAGTAATGTGAAAGTAACCATACGGTGTAATTCCTGTCCAACCGACTAACTACACTTCACCGGAGTTACCCGCCCTAGTATTTCCGAAACCTTTGTTGTATCGCAGTAAATGCAAGCTAATTCGATTTTTTTCTTATTATCTGACTTCTGGCTTCGTATTCTCCTCACCAAATAACCGCACGTTAGATTTTCCACACCTCATTACTTAGTCGAAGGCGTTCGCTCTGCGGAGGGAGAAACAAGGGGACTAACTGTTGCTGTGCAAAAACAATACTGCCTACCAAATAAAACAGACGTGTAATGAAATATAACTCGGCCTGACATTAATTTATTTCCCCCTGACAATCTGCATATAAATGAGGAAACGCAGAAGCGAGTTTATAGAATATTTCCGTTTTTACTCGAGTGACATCAGGCGATGATCAGTTCGTATAGTCGAAAGTTAGTTCTAAAGCTGCGTGTTATATTGTTATGCCTAATTAAGTGAGGTTATTTTATATATATATATTTTTTCCCCCCCGAGGCTACATCAAAAGAGATGCGTGTAGTTGTGGGGGGGGTTTCTTTCTTTCTAATAAGCGCGTTGTTAAACCGTGGTATAGCGGTTGAGAGAAACCAATATGGAGGGAGACTAAAGGCCAGTATGGTAGATAACGAGTCTAAATATCTGGTTAGAATTGTTCAGCCTAGTCGGAACCGTCCTTGTGGTTCGCTCGCTGTCACAGATCTGGTATGGCGATTTATGTCCACAATCGCTACAACAGACGGACAAAGCTGCTCACACGGATGAAGAAATTCTGCTAAAATTGACGAATAATAGTCTACATGCTATTTAGATATTTGGTTAAAAAAGAATTTCATGTATTTAATGTTGATTTCCTTTTCAGTTTTAAATTATCCAGAAAATGCAAACACTTTTTGTATCATTTATTTATTTATTTCAGGTAAATTGCACGCACAAGATGCTAGATATGGACAGAAAGTTCAGCTAGATTTTATTTAATACTAATTATAACAGAAGAACGCGGAACGCTGCAGTAATATTTAAATTTATTTATTTAAGAAAAAACTGTTAATTCCATCCAGCCCTGGCGTACACGTCACTTCTTCAGTCATTGGTTCAGGTTTTGGACAGTTGTTTCAGTTTTATTACGAATTTCACGTGTAAACGTAAGAAAACAAACAAATTATTCTGTCTTATAACCGTCATAACCGCGTTGCAGTACAGCCATTAAAGAAGTGACTTTTTATCTGCTCTTTTAACAGATAGGATAGAAGGATAAATAAAAAAAAAATTGTCATCCAAAATCTGAAAATACTGAGAGCAGACCATTTTGAGAACGAAATTTAAAGGTGAGGATTTCTGCTTATAATTATGATTAACTAATGTAACAGACCCCCCCCCTGAATTTCAAAAACAGATCACAAGTGAAATCTGCATCTGAAGTTTTTGGAAGTAATTTAGTTATACATTTAGCAACAACAGATTATTCCAACATTTAAAATTTTTTTAGATAGGGAAGTTTTTGCACAAAATATGTAAATGTTTTCACTTTGTTTATAGATCATTTGTTGGGAAATTTTCCAGGTTGCATTTGGGGATTAGTAGCGAAAATCCATACAGATTAGACTTCATCGAGTTAAAAGCCTTAAATAGTTAAATATACACCATGACAGTATTCTTTAGTTATGGCTTTTGTATCTTTTTGGAATATTGATTAAAAAAAAGCAATTTTGATGTTTTTGTCACCTTATAGTTTCTGTAAGATTTTATATTTACATGCAACATGAGAGTCTGAATAGTTTAATTGAAAATTCTAATGTGTTGAAAATACAGCAGATTATAGTGTTAATGTTAAAATGCAAACTTGTAGATTAGTTTGTGATCTATGCCTGTAGATAAAAGATGCTCAAAGATTTAGAAAATTAAAGTTTGTTAAACTTTATTTTAAAGGCCATACTTTTTTCACAAGTATGTGATATTCATGAATTATGTCTGCAATACAAAAATGACCGTTTCAGGGTACTCAGAAAATAAATATTTTTAGAAAAATTCCAAAACTGAAATGTTTTTGACTTCTCACAAATAAAACAGTTATTTTTGGTTTATTCTCCCAACCAAAAGCTTTTAGATGAATTAAATTAACATTTTGTATGCTTGAAACTGTGTAAACTTTGTGTAGCAGTATTACTAATATAGAGATCACAAATATGGCTTTGGGAATGTAGCTAGATGATGGTTGGCCAAAAAGTGGCTTATAAACCACCTTGTCCATATACATTTTTTTTATTGCATTTCCTTCCTGTTAAAGTATTTTTCAACAAACCATATAAAGGATGTATTGGAAATGTATTTCACAGAAGCTGAAACTCACTATGCCTAGAAATATATGTAGAACTGGTAAAATGATTCTCTTGTGATCATGGCAAATTTGATGAAAAGGGAAGTAGTGTCTTGGTAATTAATGTTTGTCACAATAAATAAAAGAGTAATGTTTTTGAGAAAAATAACGGTTTGTCAGAACTGTGTAGTTAATATATATATATATGGATACTTGTAATCCTATTTCATGGATGTTCATATTGATTTGCATTAAATCTATGTTTGATATTTTGGCCAAAATGTAGAGCTGCAATAGCATATTGTGTGTGTGGGTGCATGTTTTTTTATTAACAAAGTACACAAATTCTTCTTGATTCTGATATTATTGGGATTTATGTTTTATATTTCAATATTTTATTGTTTTTAGATTAATTAATAACTTACAAAAATAGATGGTTTCAAATTAACAGGGAGAAGTTGATGTCTTTTTTTGACATTTTTCTTTAAAACTAGAAGCCTATTTTTGAGAATCTTTAAATAGATATTTTGTGATGATGCAAAATGTGAACCAGGAAAAATAAAACTTGAGACTACAAATTGTTTAATATGTCACAGTTAATAAAAGATATTTTGTATTATTAAAATAAAAATGACAAATTGCATTAGTATGCAGATTTTGTTCCTGCGTGATACTGATTACCTACTTAGACAAATTTTAAAACAAAACACATTTCCAAAATTTTTTCTTTGTTTGCAAGTTTTTTAAATTTGTATTCATCTGTATGAAAAATAAACAAAAAACCCAAAGTTTTTAGAAAGCCCTAACTGAACATATGCATTGAGTTTTCTTTAATGATTAGAATTGAGGAATAATTGGTATGAATACTGTTTACTTAAAAATGTAAAACGAGAGACAGACTACTGGTTTGCACACACTGAACAAGTTCTGTAAATATAATGTGCTATGTGTGCGCTAGAAATTCTGTAATAAATTGCTGCTGTTAAAATATTTTAAGATCTTAGAGATTAGGCACAGTTTATTAACTTGGCTTACAAATCTGTTGTTCTAGGAGCTGATATAAAAAGAAGTAGCTCAAATGATAGATTTTAATCAGTTCATAATTCTTTATTTCAATAAATTGTTGTTACAGAAGACAAATGCTTTTAGTAAACGAAAAGAAAAAAAGTTTAACTTACTGTTGAAATCAGTAAATATACACAGGCCACTGCTTAATTAACAGCAGAAGACATTCTAATATAATTTTTAGGCTTTTTGCATATTTAATCCTTTAATTAAAAAATGTAATGTAAAGGATTGTTAGCTTGCACATTGTTTAAAAATATCTTTTGTTTTGACTATGTTATTTTCTTAAGAATCCAAAGGATAGTTTTAAAGATGGTCACTTAGAAATGTTTTTTTTTTTTGGTAATATGTCAGGCAAAAAACAACATTCTAATTACTTGGCCAGATATCTTCAATTACAGACATTAAGACTTGCTTACTGAGTGGTGATCTTCAGTGATAGTGTGTGATTGTTAGATAAAACTGTTTTTGAAGATCAGACAAAATAACAAAAGCTGAGAAATACAGGAAACTGACTTTATTTTACACAACATGTCAATTGATCTAGTTAGGAATGTGTTGTTATACATATAATAACTTCTGTTAGGTTAAGTGTGTCATTTTGTCTTTAGTGAAAAGGAAACATTTGATTGATAGTTTTTAGGTCAGTCGTGGATTTCTTTCTGAAAAAACAACTATAACTTTGTGTAATATTTACTACTAATTTCTGTAATATATATAATATTTTCTTAAAAACCTTAAATTGGAATATTGTTTGAATATATTAGCAATAAGTTTCATTTTCTAAATAAATAAGTAAAATATTTTATTTAGGCCAAAAGATCTGAATCTTATTAATTTGCATTTTCTAACTTTATAATTTAATTTTGGTATGGTTCACATTTTCTGTACATAAAATTCTGTTGTAAACATGTAAAAATGATTTTTAAAAAAAGAGACTCAAGGATATATGCATTTTCTGACACTTTCTTCTTTTATATCGTTACTTTGGAGTTAAAGAAATATTTTTTTAACAGTAAGCATTTGTTATAAAATGGCTCCATTTTTATTGCTAATTTTGCTTAGACAAAGACAATTTTTATTTTTGTAAGTAGCAAATAATTTAGGATGTACATATATATGTGGTTAACACCCTTTATAAATGTTTGCTTCTAATACCATCATGATTTTTCATAATACTTTTTGTTTTGGTCAGAAAAGTAGCCATCTTACTGTATATCTTACTGTATTTTGGCTACTGATTTGGCACAAAATTGAGAATGTAACATAACATAAGAAAATCCCAGTCCATTATGTTTAAAATGGTGTTATGGTCATGTACTTGTACCATGTCATGCAATACACTGGACCCTCACACATATCTGAATAAAGAGATTCTAGATCTGGTGACCTGGGCACCCGAAATTTGATTCCAGAAATTCACTTTCTTAATCTGATGTGCCCAGACAGGCATATTAGATTTTTCAAGTAATAATTGCCCTAAAAAGTCATCCATGAGTTGTGCAAAATAAATTCAAGATGAAACTGGTCATGTGGTTAAATATGGATTTTTGTTTGCTTTGCATGAAATGAAAACACCAGAATAGGAGAGATTGCATTTTTATATTTTTTGCTTGCCTGTTCCAGCAATTTTGTGGTTTTCTAGACAGAAAAAATAAACTCAATCTGAAGATATGGGGATGGTGAGAGAGCTGATGGTAATAGGGCAAGGTTTATAAAAGAATCAAAACTACTAAAACTGAAATTATAAGAAAACAAAAAGATCTGAAAGAAGCAATGAATTGTTAGACAAAATTAAATTCATCAAATTTTAAAAGCAATTTGTTCATATGTAAAAAAAATATGTCATATGTACCATACAGTCTAGAATAGATTAAATGCAATGCTCTCTCTGTGATATGTCAAGACCTAGTAATATGGCAAGAGGTAAATCTATTATGAAAGCAAAATAAATAACCAGAATTTTGCAGTGGTTACAGGGAAAATAAAAGTACAGCAACTGGTATTATATGCCTTTGAATAAAGTTACTGACTAATAAAATACATTTTGTTCATTCTATATCAGATTGTATCTTTTTTGAGATTAGTTGCTTGTGAGCGGTATCTGATTTTTAAGAATCTGTCATAATAGTGGTGCACTGGCAACTGATGTACCATCTAACTGCAATGGTGATACTGACCAACATTTGAGAACTATTGTTTCTCAAATGTTCTTGGAATGACTGTTTTTAGAAAACAGAACACTGGCAAATTGCATGTGGATCTCAATGGATCAAAACTTGTGCATTTTTTATATTGAAAAATAGCAGGCATACCACAGTGATCCAAATAAAAATCTTCAGCTTTGGACAAGTTGTTATTTCTATGATTGGGCGACTACATGTATGTTTTCTGCCCAAGCTAATCATTTTATAATTTTGTTGCTGCTCAGTATAATTTTTCTAATTGATAATACTGTATCTAATGTTATTGAGATGTACTAATGAATAACATTTATTTGTGTTGCTGTGTTGTATAGTTCAATCCAGGAAAGGCTTTCAGTTTTTACAGATTGAGAAGTATATGGACAATAGGCTTTTGTAATGTGCTTTGCCATAATGACATATATAGTTTGGGTCTGTTGGGTCTAGACTGTGTTTAATCTCTATCCATTGATATGATTTCTCTTGCTTCCCTTTACTAGCTTGTTTTATGTAGTTCTTATTTTATTGTCTAAAATGATCTTTGATAAGATGTTATGGTCAATTATTCTACAGTGCAAACATTTTTAGAAACTGAACTGTTATTGCTAAACTTCCCAAAGCCTCAAAGATGGCAAGAATTGATTTGGCATATATATGCATATATCTCTTTTCAAATGACTGTTGTAGATGTTTATATAGTTGAACTACTGTGCAAGTGGCACAACAAAAAACCTGTGAAAAGCAAGCAAATGTAACCAAGACAAATGAGAGTCTAGTTCTAAGTTTTAGAATGACAGGCCACTTAATAAACAACCAGCGCTCTGTAGTAGCATTTAATTTTTAAAATGATGTTTGATAGTAATGGAATAGGCTTTTGTTAATAGTATTATTCATACAATTTAAGTAATTTTGTATGTTTTAAGACATGGATTTGTTTAGTAAAAGTTGACACAGGAATTTAAACAATTTTCAGTACTTCAAATATCACTACTGGGATGAATGTCCAGTGTTTTTAAATTGGTAATGCTTAGAAAAATGAACTTTTTGCTTCTAGGAACCTGACCAGCTCTGATTTTAAAGAGAAGTACATTATTAAAAAAATACAAACTGTAAATAGCCATTCAGTGCTAATCAGCAATGCTTGCTTTTGAAGAAACCATATTTGTTTTAACTGATGCTTTTGATGCACTGGTTGATAGCAAACAACAATATAGACATATTCACCCAATATGATTCAGCTGCAAATAGATACGTGGTCCTAAGAAATGAAGCTGTAGTAGTCATCTCAGCAAATATAAATTAAAAAAATTTTTAGAACAACTGTTCTAAAGGGACTTCATATTAATTATTTATTTGAAATCCTTATCAAAAACACAATTTAATTCCCATTACTTCTGTGTTTTGTAAAAATATTCAATTAAAAAAAATATAATTACTTACTGTACTGACCTAATTGAAAAAGTTTAAAAAAATGCTTTTGGTGTATGGGGAGAGGGTTAGGGATGAGGGTTGTACTTTTTGTTGAGGGTCTCTTGAATTAAGGAAGCAGCAGCAATTTTATGCTTTGCAGTTGTGTAAATAAAACTCTAAACTATCAGTTACTTATGTATTTGCTAGACAGACGTATGCCTTAAGCTGCGGTGTATGTAAAGATATGCAGTGTTTCTGTCGCCATTATTTGAGTTTGCTGCAAGGGGAGCGTCATTTGGTGGAGTTGGCTGGCAGAGTGGAGCAAAAGCACACGTCTGCACATTTTTCAAAAAAACTTCTTTTTATGCATACAGTTGATGTCTGGGATTACAATCACCACAGCTTATGACAGAGTTTTGTATTGGAAAGAGATTCTTTTCTTTGTTTTGCAGCTAAAAAACTTTTGGTAAATGATGCTTTGATACTGATGGGTGTGTCACTAGAAGTGTATGGTTTGTTCTGAGAATGATGATAGGTCTGTCTGTCTGTCTCATTAGATGCTAGATAAGGTGTAATTCTTTAATGTGGATATGCATAGATATAACATTTAATTCTGTATCTGGCGTTTTATTATACTCTTCAGCTTGGTAGATTAATTTTAGTTTTTTCTGTCAACAGACTTTTGCTTTAGTTTACCAAGGTTTTCCCTGAATTCTTCACCTTTTCCCATTTAGAAACTGCAATATTTTATGGGCACACATTCAGAAAATTTCAAAGATGGCTGCACAAAATGCACTACCTAATTAAAATTATTAACATGTAGTTTTTTGAGACAGCCCATTAAATATAGTTCCACTTTGTTTAGACAAATTTTGAGTGATGGCTTGGGCATATCTTTGACTCTAATATAGCACAAATCGATACTTTACAACAAAAGTCTCTCATTTTTACCTTTAATAGTTTTTGTTTTTTTTAAAAAGAAGTTATGATTCATATATTTGAATGGTGCATATTGATCTTGGTAGAAATAGCATGTTACTGGGTTAAATCAATCACATATACATCCTTAAGTGTTTTCATGGAGGAGTCCAAAGGATATGGATCACTATTTTCAGTTTGGGATGTGTCATTTGGTTGAGAACATTGTTCCTTGAAGATTTGTAAAGCATTTGCTGGTGTAATTTCGCCATTGTACTCAACAAAAATGTTATTGAGATGTTGAAAATAAGATGCTTGGATGCCTCTGGTAGATGGCGTTGACGACCTGCTTTTGTGTTGTTTCTGTAGCAAAGTAGATATAACTTGTTGCATCTCATTTTTTGCCCAAATATCTGTGCAATAGGGATGTATTAACTATTTATGTGTTCTAGCTGGTCCCATTTTTTTTTTGCATCATCATTCAGCATGATCTTGAAACAATTGAGTTATTTTCTCTCTGAATGGATTAATATACTTTGAACTATAGTAGGATCCATGTGTGGGTAGAACCACAGTATTTCAATATATATTTATACTTTTTCTACACTTCTCATGAATGAAAATGATGAAATTAAAAACAAGTCTAAATAATTTTCGCTGGATGGCACAATTATAGTTGTTTACCACTACAGACCACCAAGGAGGAGATGAAAGTATCTGTGTAGGTGTTGTCAAATCTGCCTGCCTGCCTCTTGGTTTATGTGATATAGCAGTTAGACGTCTCAGCCATGTGGGAAGAAATCCTCTGTAGACAATAACACAGCTAGATGATGCAAGTCAGTCATGTTTGTGGGAAAATGAAGTGATCTGAATAGCCAGAAGAAGTGATACTGAGGACCAGCATTCTCCTACACATACTGTCTATAGTGTAGGTGAAAGTGGTCATTAAATGACTTGTCAATGCTTGGCCATTTTCAGTTGACTTGAATGCGAAAGGATTAAAAGCATCACACTTTAATAATACATTTTTAAATAATATGAATTTTAGAAATATTTCTGGGTTCTTTTGGGATATAGGGAAATAAAACAAAACATATTCATTGAAAATACATTTTTAATTATCTAATTTGAAATTATGGACAAGTAACATGTTTGAAGAAATACAGATTTTCATCAAACATTTCTTTTTGTTATTAAATCTTTATTTTCAGATTAAAATGGATTTACTGAATGATTCATTAAGTGGATAAATGTTAAGATGTCTAAATAAGTTATAGAAAAAGCAATAGTTTTTTTTTAAATAATTTTTTAACAGTAAAATTGGAGTGGACATGCATAGGTGTGAGCTGTGATATACCTGCTACTAATTGCTTTGTATACACCTATAAAGTTTTGATTCAATACTCTCATTTCAGACATGACTGCTTGAACTGATGTCAGCAAAGCCGATGATACATGCTGTGTGAATACCAGAATGAGCTTCAGCAGTGACGAAGTTAATTTTCTTGTATATAGATACTTACAAGAGTCTGGTAGGATACTTTTGTTAATATTTGAATGTCTTCGTAGCATCATCATATAAAAAAAATTTTGTTTTGGTCAGTATCATTTGGAGCTTCTTAAGAACAGTATATATAGCTTTGATCAGTAGATGAGGGAAAGTTGATACAAACCTTTACTTGTTTACATTTACAGCGTTGGCCAAAATTATTGCATTATATTTTTTTAAAAACCAAAACATTGTTACACTAAAATTTCAAATAACTATTAAAAACAATTAAGAATCATTTTCGTATTCATAGGGTCTTTACTAAAAGTTTATAATGTGGCAATTACTCTTAGAGAATCATCTATAGAGTAGTAAAGCAACAAAGAAAATATTTCAGGTATGCAATTATTTCAGCCATCACTATGCATATGAAAATGTATGATTACCATATATTCAGCTCAATTGGAAAATTGTGTGATTATGTTGAAATAATGTAGAAATGAAAGTATATTACATTTATGGCAATAAGGCTTTTGGGAGAAAATGAATATTTATTCATAAAAACGTGTGGCAAAAATGACAAAAATAATTAGATATGTAAAGAAGAAGTAATACAGGGACAGTAGTAAGACCTTGCTAGATACATTTTACGATATAATAAATAAAATTAAATACATATGATTTATTATAAAAATAAACATTCAGAACAGTTCTTATATACATTTCTGTAGTCTAGTTCCTGCCTTTTTTGCTCACTCATACAGATTCTGGCTTTCTAGTAATATCTTTACATTTACAAAACACTTATATTACAGTCAGTACATTCCTTACACAAACTATAACAACTTTGGAAAGGATTTACTACTACAGATGTTTTTCTAACTTTTGTAATTTATATTCTTGTTGACAAGGATCGTGTCTTAATGCTAATAATATTACAAAAGCCACTACCACGAAGCCATATACCAAACTATTCTGTTGTCTTACATTCATAACTTTGATGGTTATTTTCTGTTTTGAGGTTTGTTGTTCCTGTGCTATCAATTGTCTTGTGTCATCACCTGCTTGCTTGCTTGTTGAACGGTTGTCCTGCCCAATGTTGCTAATGGTAACGCAATAGTTTTGGTTGGCATGTAAGGTTGAATGAAATTATTTCCCTCATTTGACTTTTTCCATACAAGATTTTGTTACAGCAAAACATTTTGAAAGCTATTAATGTGCAGATTCAAACAATCCAGCAGCATGTTTGCACTATTCATGTATTCATTATTTAGTCATTGTGTCAGGAGTTAAATGCTGCATTATGTTTGTCTCATTTGAGAGAGTGTCAGTTTCATATTTACTGCATGTGCTTCCTTGTTAGTGATTAATGCATTTCAGATCCTGTTTCCAAAAATATGGAATGTAGTTTTATAACCACTTGTGAATCTGCACAGTTTCTTTGTAAATGCATTTTGTGGATTATGTCTTTGGCTCTAAACTTTTCATTTACATTTCCTTTATCAAAGCATGTAGAAAAACAGTTTGAAATTAACCTGCCACTGACTTTGAGAATTTTGTACAGAAACATGTTTAAGTTCTTCCTAAAAATTCTCCAGGTGGTTCTTGACATACCCACTTCCATTGACAGGAACAAAGAAATGGACTTAGTTTAGGAACCATTGGGTAATGAGTTTCTTTCTGAATTTCCTCTACTGCCATGATTGACTTTGTCTCAATGAACTACTCGCTAAGTTTGGTTTTCTGCTGCAGTCAGCCTATGATCCACCATGTTTTCCATTTAAATGTGCCACCTGTGGAACAAATGGAATGTGGCATATAACTTGAGACTTTTCTCTGTATAGTGGTACCAATTTAATGTTTGTGGTGTTAACTGTTCATAAATAATTAGTCTGTAAAATCATGGTTGTTTATCTGGAACACCCTGTATAATGTTTGTTTACTTTCCCCACTATAACCACTTTTCTTTAGTCTAGAGATAATTCATTTGCAGTTCTGAAACTGGTTTTTTTGCACCAAAATTTGAAGTTTGCATCATACTTTTCTTTTGATGGGATTAATGAAGCTTTCAAATTCAACAATGATGTCATAGGGTCATTGTTTATAAAGTACCTAATACCTTGCTTCATAATTGTGTGATCATGTGAGACCACGCAGCACAATTATGTCATAATTTCCCGATTATGAGATCACAATATTTAATTGTACAGTGCAATTTCAAAATGCAACTGACTGTGAAATTGTGCCCTAAAGCTCCTAATGTGTTTGTCTGATTTCAAAATGGCCACAACTTTCACAATTATGAGTTTGTGCAGCATGATTTTGAAATTGCCCAGATTGTGAGATTGCACTTAACATATGGTCTTCATGAAAAATGTTAATTTTATAAATACTGTGCTATTTGGTTTAATCAGTCATGAAAATATTGTATGATGTACACTGGACAATTTAAAAGAAAAGTGTAGTATGATGAATTTCATGTGCAAAGCTTAGAGTTTAAACAAAATGCAATGAAACATACAGCTGAGACTTATTAGCAAATCATGTCTTATGGTATGACATCATGTGTAGGTATGAAAATTAAAAGTTTTCAGCTCTGTCTCATCAGTGGATTTAATATGAACTAACCAAGGTTATGTGGATTAATGCAACATGTTGATTGTAGGCAGTAATTATAATGCAAAGGGTTTCCATACATCTGAGTTAGCAGAATCAACATATGCAACTTATGGTCACAAGGCATTAACAGGATTCCCTTATAAATAAAGACAAAATACTATAGCATCAAATATCATCTGTGTGGTCATCAGTGATATTTTGCAATAAAAAGGAACTGTAGAAAACTATTTGGTCACTTTATAAATGTTTTTTATGATAAGGCAACATCACCTTTAAACTTTAGTGCAAATTTTTTTTATCATCCCCAATCTCACTGAAGTAGTAAAAATACATACAGTAAAACCTCAATTTAACGGACCCCCATTCAATGGACATTGGAAGCAACAGACTGTCAGGTCTTCCAACAAAAGTCTCTGTTGAGCTGTGCGAAAATGTTTTTGCTTGGGCGCCTTTTGTGCATATGTACGTAAACAGTATATGTAAATGTCAGGATTTAACGGACTTCCAGCATTAATGGACACCACTCCCCACTATTAGTCTGTTAAATCAAGGTTTTACTGTATGTATATTAACATTAGACCTTACAAATAATTGAAACCTATCAGAATCTATTTCAAAATTTTATTTTTATTTTGTCTTTCCATCAAAATTTTTGGCCTAACAAATGTTTTTAAGTCAAATTCTTACTCAGACCAGATTTCATGATATTCATATGATATGGTGATAAAAACATCTTCATTGGAAATTCTCTCAGAAATCCTTATGTTTTAAGAATTCCATTGTATATTTACATTTTGTTTTGAAAGTCTCCATTGATCATTTTAATTAAAAAAAATTGGACTTATACAATTGTTGCAAGTGATGGAGTTTTAATATATTGTTTTGTTCAGTTTAGTGTTGACAGGAATTCATAGCAATTTGACAGTTAGCTTAGTGGTTAATGTGTAATGGGGTTTACTATACATAAATGCTGCAGTATCTTTTGATTCAGAGTTTGGTTTTTAAAAAGTTTAAAATATTTTTTTTTGATAATTATGCCTTACTATATGCAGAACAATTTTGAGGAATTTTGTGTCAGCTGACCCTCACCCCTTCTAATGCAGAATTTAACTGTCTAAAAGAATTTTGGTCATTGGCCTTACACTTTTTTTTTTTTTGCTCATAATTCTGTTTTTTGAGCACATGATCTGATTGACTGATTCCTGGTCAGAATGAATGTTAATTGCTGAAAGCTAAATGACCTTGACTTGGTGAAATTTGTATGGTGGCCATTTTGTTCACAGCAAACTGTACATCATTGCAACATTAGATTCATCGAGTTAAATGCAGGAATCTTCTGACAACCATCTGTACTTGAAGACTATTTATTATTAGAGACTTATGAAGATGGTTTTTGATTCTTTTCCTGGAGTCCAAGAATTTTTACTTTTTCAATTGGGATTAGATTTTGTAAAACTGAAGGATAGTAATGATGCCATATAGCTGCTTCAACTCAGTATACTGCCAGATGTGATATAACTTTCTTGGACATTGATCTTGGGCATGTAACTGGGTGAACAGTATGACTATAGATTAATGATACAAGGCCAGAAGATTGGAAATTGACTTTTATTATGCTATAGAACAACAAAAAATGCTTATCTGGTGATTTTGTCAAATTACTGAAAAGTAAACAACTGAGTGGGAAGAAAAATTGTTCACTGATTTACTTTTTTGTTGCAAAATCAATACATGATATAATCTTGAAGTAGGGAACATGATATGTGATTTTCATCAGCAATATGTGACGTACCCCCAGTTTTATGTGATGTAAAACACTGCTAATCAGGTTATCTGATCACCAGATCTTCCATTGCTACAGCTCTGTGGAGTAAGATTGATTACAATGTTGTTGTCTTCAGCATTTGGCTCACCATGCATTTTAGGTTTGGGAATTGGTTGCTTTCATAATGTTGATGGTGCATAGCAGGTAATACTTACTGCTTGCTGGGCCCATTGCTTGTTGGAGCTGTTGGTTTTATTGGACCACACTGCCTTTCTGGCATCTTTGTACAAGGGGCTTCCCTGAAAATTGTGTTTTGCTTTCCTGTTTTGCATGGGCATCAGCTTCAGTTTGTGCAGTTGTGAGTAGTCTGCCCAGCCTTAATCTGAATATAATCACTTGTTTCCTATTTAGATGCTTGAGTTCTTGGTTTTGATAGTTTGTATGTGTTTCCCTAGACTTTTGTATTTATTTTGGATGATGGATTTTTGCTTCTTTGTAGGAGACTGGGTGATTTATTTGGGGCTGTTTGGTTCCTGATTTTGAAAGGTTGTCTGCCTGTTCATTTCCCCTTATGCCACAGTGTGCTTGGATCCACTATAGAATTATGTTATTGATGGAGAGGGTGTTTAGTACCTCTGTTAGTTCTTTAATATTCCTGTTAGTTTTTCTTTTTTAAATGGTTTTCATGGTGGCTTTGCAGTTTGCCAGATGATGTTACTGTCTTTTGTGCCTTTTATCCAGAAAGGCCATGATGTTTTAATGAGAGGACATTGCTTTGCTCTGTAGTTTGATGACAGTACTCTGGTTGCTGATTCTTTCTTGTGTGTACCATCTGTCATTTGCCCTTTCATTCACAGATGAGCCATTTGTGCTTTTAAGTCTCCAGTTTATTTTGTTGTATTTTTCATACAATAATTTCACCATTCTTGTTTTTAACTTAATCCTTGATTTTTTTTTTTTTTTAAATGTAGATTCCATGGATTTCTGTTTGATTGTCAAAGAGTAGTTCATTGGTGAAGTCATCAGTCAGTGCATGATAAGGGCTCCTCCGATTTCTTTTTTTTTTTTTTGATAATGATTGGGTACTTTTAACTGCTAAGTTTTTGAGCAACGGGTTAAAAACTTAATCTTTTGAGATGGATTTTGGTGAGTCTCAGATCTTGTTTATTGGATGTTGACTGAGTCTTTTGGGTTTTCTTGAATGTTTAAGGATTGATTTTTTCTTGACATCACTTATTTAGGCTGTGAAGTCCAGCATGGGTTTCCATGGCACTTATTGATGTAGATCTTATGCATCCAGTAATTCTTAGGGACAGGACACCTTTTGGATCTTGATAAATCTCAGGCTGGCTTTCCATATTCACCTATTGGTTGGATGCTTTCTGCGTACGCCAGTTTCAGGATGTTATCGCCCCTGTCATGTTCCAACGAGTGAGTGGATTTCTTTATTTATCTTTTACTGCCCCTTTTTTCCAACTTTCCATTTAACTTTTTTTGTCAACTCTGATTCCATGTATGTATCATCTTTCAAAAAACTACTGACATCTAACTTGAAAATAGTGTGGTGACAGTTTTGGTTTGTTGATACTTCCCAATCTTTGGCTCAGCTTGCTACTAGGTTTATTGCTTGTTCTATTCTGCAGGTTGCTGTTGAAACATGTCTATCTGCTGTCCAGATACCTAGATCAGCAGCATGTAATACTTTGGACATGTGTTTAGCAAGAGCTTTTGGGAGGTTGTTGATATATATGGAGGCGAGGGTTGTGTAGATGAGATTAGTGTTTAACATTGTCATTATGATTTCCAAACATTGCAGCAGATAGCAGATGAAAAAAAAAAACTCTGCAACTTCCACATTGGGTAGTTATGACTTTGTTATATATCCACCTAACTGTAAAAATATAAAATCAAATAATTCTCTCAATACAAGACAAGCAGCATTTCTTTTTCTCTTGAATTGTTTGTTTCCTTGGACAGTAACTTATAATAATCACTCACTGATTACTTTTTTGGGGGAGGGAAGAGGACAGAAGCTATGAGCAATACAAACAAGCAAGCTCTCTTTAGCATCAAGAATATTGTACATGCAAAACATTCTGCAGTGGTTACCTATGGTATGAAGAAAATCCCATATAAAAGATTACCAGTTTTAATAGATTTTTATCAGGAGAAACGAACAAAATTTGATAAATTTTAACATTACATTTTTTTATAAAGTATAAGAATGTATCTGTTTTGTAATCTTTTTATATCCTTTATACTTTAGTATTATAATGCAGTGAAAGTATAAGAATATCTTTACATGACATTAGTATGGATGGATAATTGAATTCATGTACCACCAGGTCTGGTATGTTGTCTGTAAGATTTATTTTATATATTTAAAATTTGAAGGTTTTCAGCTGAATCACCTGAATTTAATTAAAATTGTTTACAAATGCTTGTTAACAAAAGAGGGAATTTTTATCTCTGGTATTTGTTTCTTTTTGAAAACAATTTTGGATTTTAGTAGAGAAATTTAAACCATTTGAATTATATATCAAATTAAATGTTCATTTCACATGTGAACAAATGCATTCTGTTATCATTAAAACAGCATTTTACTGATCAAAGTTCTTGAAAAATGATAATATGTAAAAAAAAAAAGAAAAAAAAAGTGTTACATCCATTGAATTTCTTGTTTGGCATCAATATAGTGTCCCCCTCAGTTTTTCATAAGAAATGCACACCACTGATGAGTCTGTGAATCATCTGAAGGAAGTCTGGTATTAGTGCTCACCGCTGGTGATAGACCGTCTCATGGTCCTGAATAGTGTAGACAAACCTTACCATAGGTGCCATATTTGAGGAAGGCGCTGGCCATGACTTAATAATTTTCTGTTCTTGAAGGAACTGCAAGAAGATTCTCACGACTTAAACACTAACATTGTTCTACTGCAGTAGTTTCAGGGTTGGGATTTGTCTAAATATAATGACACAACTTGACTTGAAAGAATGTCATTCCTGTAGGTAACTGCACGTACTGTGAAACATGTAGAAGTTGTGACTATCCCAACATGCCCCCGTCCTGTCCATCCAATCACACTTCCACCACCCTGACAATTTTTTTCATTTGCACAACATTTTGATGTTCATCTCTGAGTGCCATGCCTTTGCTCTCCCATTGGCACGAGAGACACTGAACCGGCTTCATTGAGACAACCAAGCCACAAGACCTGCTACCTTGTTGAAAGAATGGGTTTAATATGTGGTGGTGCTGCAGGCAACCATATGTCACTTTCTCAAGTAGAGTACTCTAATGTTGTAAGCTGCTTTCTCGAATGACTTGAGCGGCACTTGCAAATTGTAGAAAAAATCGCAAAACCAACACTTGTAACTTGTATGTGTGGATTGATTGATTTTTTTCCTCCTCCAGGCGTGCTGTGGAGCACAGTGCTTGTCATGTCATGCATAAGCTTCAATGAGAATGTCCAAGCATCCCACTGTCTCACTCTATACATGTTTTTTCATGGCCCAGTCATTGTGGCTACCTACAGGAATGACATTCTTCAAAATCAAGATGTGCCAGCTTTTCAGGCAAACCCCAGCCTGAACCTCTTGCTCAAACTGTGAGGATCTCTCTCATTCTTTCAAGATCAGTGAATCAGTGTAAAATCATGCCAGCACTTTCTTTGGGTATGGCACCTAAAGAACGTGTAAGATGTGTTGGAGTGAGAATTTTATTCCTGTCCATAAACTCGAGACAACTCTCATTTGCTAGATATGGAAAACTTAATTTTTTTTTTTGTTAGTGTCATTTTTAAGAAGCTTTTATCAATAAAATGCTGTTTTAATAATTACAGAATGCATTTTTTACATGCAAACTGAGTTATGTTTAAATTGAAATATAATTCAGATGGTTTAGATCAGTTATTGAAATTTTACACGATTAGAAGTTGATGCATTTTAGAACCTGTTTAATATATATTCTATTCAAATTTATGATTTGTTTAAAGATTTTTCCTTTGACTACACAATTTTAAATGGGCACTGTCCTAAAAAACAACAACACAATTTCAATACATTTATTTTTTGTAAACAGTAAGAAAGAAACTAAATAAATATTACCAATATATTTCACATGCATACCCTTGGGTTAGGGAGAAGCCGTATATATAATCGAGAGATTTAATTCATATGTATTTAGGTGGGAAATGTTTAGGAGATGGTTGGTCATAATATCCTGAGAACTTTGAGCTAATCAACTGGAACACTACATCACCAAAGACCTAAGTCATATGTTATTTACACCGCCATCTGTTTATTCCAATATCAACATTCTTTTCTTGTAAGCATGAAGATTTGTATTAAAGTTTATGCAGATTAATGTCATCCCAGCAGGGTATTGTCATCATTTCAAATATTTTCTACATGGATACTCTTCTTCTTAGTTTTCATATAGTTTAAAGTAGTATATTTTTTCTAGGAAAAAAAATGAAAATGATATCACAAATAACAACAAAAACTGGCTTTATTGCTGTTTCTCAGTGTAGGGGTTCTGGGTGTTGGAATACTAAAAGAAGAAAAAATGTTGACTGACACATTATAAACCTTTTTTGGTCTCTTGCATTTTAGTGATATAAGGCTAGAGAAATTTTAAAAAGAGGATAAAATTGGGATCAACAGCTTAGATAGGGTGATTCTGAGCTGTTTTGTTTAGGAAATACCATAAAAAAATAGTCTCTAATCATTCTTTAGTTATTCACACACACAAACCTATTTCATATGGTGTAAAATTACTTTTTTTTACTTTCAGCTCTACTTGGTACCTACTTATATATAGGCAGAATATTTACTTAACACTTGACTTGTATTAAAAGAAAGTTTGAAACTTAGCAACTTTAATACATGTTTGCCGAGGGCACAAAAATGGGTCCAGGTAAAAAAAAAATTACTAAAATTTCTGTTTTCTATCCCATGATTGACCCCATGGCAGGTATGTAGAAGATTCAAATTTATACAGTCTAAGCTTACACACACAAACAAATTTTGTACCAAATTTAATTTTTGGTTTTCAATTTTTTGGTAAAATGGATTTTTGAAAATGGCATAAGTTAACATCTTGACCAATGAAAGCACATGCTGATAGCTTTGTTTACCATGTTACAGTTCTTTATTCATTTATGTGACATAATAAATAACACTGGACAACAAAATGAAACTTTTTATCTGCCACTGAGCAAAATGTAGGTGATCTTAGCTAAATTTTGGGTGCTGATTTCAAATCTGAAGTCTGAATTTGACTAGGACGTCAGGTTTTTCAGATATGCATAAGGAGGAATTTCATCATTGACGCTATATTATGACTTATGTTATATGAACTAATAAAGCTTGAATAACAATATTTAGTATTCAAATGTTTAATGTGGAACATATTTGCCATGATCAGACAACAGATGCATGAGAAAGACTGATAAAAGTAGTATGGAAGATATGGAACGCATTTAACTCGCATAGTATATACATTCCAAATCTTCAAAAATGTTTCAGGCACTTGTTCTTGCGCTCATGTGAGGTATCAGTCTCCCTTTGGAGGAACCAACAGTAATCACCCATCACGTTGGGTTTGAATTTGCCATGATATCTACTTTGCATCACCTTTGTTTTGGTGGAACCTTTCATCATGCTCATCAATGACAACCCCTAGATTGGTTGGAAAATAATCAAGATGCGAATGCAGAAAATGCATCTTTAGAGACATCCTGGCCCCCATTTGCTGATATGCCATTAGCATGTTTTCCACATATTCAGATTAGTGCTCTGCTCTATATTTACCAAGAAAGTTCTGTACAACTAAAATAAATGCTTCCTATGCTGCAGACTCCAGTGGGTTCAGCTTATTTTTGGAACCAGTCATCACGCATGAGTTCTCGAATTTCGGGCCCCACAAAAATTTCTCCTTTGAGTTCAGCTTCACTTTTGTCAGCACTAAACTGCTCTCTTAGATACTTGAAGCCACCACCATCTTTATTCATGGCTTTGACAAAGTTTTTCATGAGGCAGAGTTTGATATGAAGTGGCGGAAGGTAGACATTCTGAGGGTCTACCAATGGCATATGTTGCACATCATACCTGCCAACTATAGGTTCCTGTCACATAGGCCAGTCTTTTTGAGTGTAGTGGTTGGCATCATCACGGCTGTTCCAATAGCTGCAGTCAGAGGAAGAGAGAATAACTTTGAGATCACCACAAATTTTCCATTGATGATCCAAATAACTCGTCACTTTCAAAAGGAGTTCCATCGACTTGTAAGTCTCTTTCAAGCCAACTGCATGAGCTATAGGAACCGAAGGTTTTTGGTTACATTGATGTAACAGCACAGCTTTAAGGCTTAGTTTGCTACAGTCTATGAATAACCCCCCATTCATCAGTCACCTTCCACAACAAAAAAATGTGACGTCCTAGAGCAAAACGGTTTACAGATTTGAAATCAGTGTGCGAAATACGACAAAGTAAACATGATAGTGTTCCAGTGGCAAAATCATTGTTGTCCAGTGTTATTACAAATTTGGATTGGGAATCCTTGCCTTTTAGGAAAAAGGATGGATTTTTATACATCTTGAATTTCTGTAATTTCTATTTATTGCTGATCCCTAAAGAAACTTAGCTGATTTAAACAAACAAAACATTCAGAATGTCATGCACAAGTAACATTACAATAGTCTGGTTATGTATGATGGAGTAGGAACACTTGTGTGATTCAAATCTGCTGAAGGTAGTTTATAATGATAGCCACCATGGCCTTGAATGTCCAGAGCATCAGCGAGTCAGATGACATGTTGGAATGGCACCCAACATTGATTCCTTGCATTGTCTGATGGTCATGAAAGAGTTGTATGATTTTTTTTTGTGAACCTGATGCACATCCTGATTCTTATCTGACTGATTACGATTGTTAGCCACAAACAATTTTCAATCAAATCTACTAGCAATGCACTTGCTTGCTTGATATTTAATTGTATCAATAGAAGAGCAACTAGAAGGTTCCTCAATCACATCTAGAAAAACAGAATTATTTTTCATTTGAAATTTAGTGCATTTTTAGTTTGTGATCAGAGATAGTTTTATACCTATGGTGAGATCCTGTCCCAGAAATTCTTTTGATCATAGTATAGTGTTAAGTGCAAAGTCAGTAAAGACCAAAACACACACAATTAGGTTAACTTAACTTAACTTAAACTAATTAATCAAGCAATACATAAACTGATAAATAGCAAAATAGTTTACAGAGACTGATCACAATAGTTCTATGGTATCTGGCTAGATGTCACCATCTTGTGCCAATGGATGATGCATGCAGACTGGAGAATCATGGCAACATTCTATTTCAGTAAAGGTCAGAAATTCGGGCTCAGATCAGTGAAGGGAATGCAGTAATCTTCAACTTCAATGATATTAGAGCTGCTGAATGACTGGAGAGTACTTATTTTTTTCCGCTGTCAGATCACTTTCTGGGCACAAACTGGTCTCTCATGAAGTAGAAATCTTCTGGGGACTTCTGATGTCTCTCCTGTTACCGTGTCTTTTTCAGAAGAATGTCCCAAGATATTCCTTAGCACAGTCATTGGCCACTCATGCTGAAACTTACTAGGAAACTGTTCTGTGGCTGCTGATAGTCTTTTCACCTGCAGCGTAGACAAGTTGACGGGTAGAAAGCTGCAATTTCCTTGTTTGCTTGGCACAGGCCTACCAGATTTGAAGTGGTCTTGCATTTCTTGCTAATGGCACCATACAGTTTTCTTTATGAAATAGAAGAACTTAAGTCCCTTAGTTCTATCTTGTGCCCATTCATATAACATCAGAGGATTTGTTTGATTATTGTCATGTTGTTGCAGATAATTTTTTATATTTGGTGCTTAAGAAATTCCAGTCATCCTGGAGCCCAAGTTCCTGGTTGACAAGTAGTTTTTACTGTTCTTATACCAAGATGCTTCCTCATCCTTAAAGTACTGAATTTGGCCGATAGATGGGGAAACTTACTACTTCTGAAATGTATATACCATCACTGTCATGCTTTAAGCAATCAATTATCTCTCTCTCTCTCAGACAGAGAACTCTAGAACTGCTGTTGCTCTTTGTAACGTGCTACAAACAGAAGAATTGTAGCTTACAAATTATCCAAATAGAAGCCTTGGCATCTTGTATGACAAAAGAATAATTCTCTGCAAAGTCTAATATCAGTATAACAGTTCTGGCATCAACATCTTTGATTGAATTGATATGTGCACACTGTGCCTTTGCTATGTGGTGGTGACTAGTCAGCTGGTAAAACGTTGGCCAGGTCTTTAGCAGAGTCTTCTACAGACACTTCTGTTAATAAGCTCAGTTTGATCTTTGTGTCCACTGTCTGAATTTAATTATCTCATCATTATCATGTTTTTCACTCAGTATTTACTGAAGCCTTGACACAAGCCTAGTTTTCTTGCATGTTGGACACCTGTGAAGCAATGTAGTCTCTGCCAAGATCGCAAACTAAAAGTTCCATTGCTGCTATGTAATCAAACTGAGCACACAGACTTAGCATCAGCTTCACATTCTGGTGCCTTACATAAACACAGATATTATGTGTGTGTCTTAATTTTATTTGTTACATGCCATGGGGGCCTGAGGTCACAAAATTTGCTGAAACCAATTTAGCTGTGATGTTTTTCTTTGTAAAGAACACAAATCTCATGTAACATTGTTAGTCCTATGCTTTTGTGCATGCTTACCATTGATCTGTAAAGGGATAAAGTCTTTTCCAGGACATACCCAGGTGCACATTGACATTTTCATAGGTTACAATTTCCACTATATCAACAGGCAGTGGTTTGCCAAAGTTTTTTCTGAAAAGTTAGAATTTCCTTGTCAGATTTTAACTGGCCTGTTTAACCACAATCTGTAACACCAAACTTCTCTTGATGCTCCAGCTTCCTGATGCCAGTGTAAGAAGCTGCATTTTTATTTTGATGGAACATTTTTCTTTCAGTGAAGTGATAAAGTCATCCATATCTGCACATTTGGTGCACTGTTTTGATGATTCTGTTTTAGACTTTAGTTTAGCAGGAATTGCTTTTATTAGTTTTGCTACTCAATGCTTTACGGTTGAGGCAGATACGGTGACTTGTCTTTTTCCATAAGATGATTTATCTCTTTCACCTAACCTTACGGCTTTGACAGGGGAACAACCTAAACTTGTCAAATTGTTATTGACAGTTTGCTGCTGCTTTTACTGCTGGATCTGTGTTCAAAGAATTAGCACTGAGCACATCTTTCTGAGATTCTATTTTCAAGCTAGGTATTCTCTCTCCGAGTTGATTTAAATAGAGTGTTTGCCATAGTAATAGATATTATAGTGTTACCTGCTTTCTTTCTCAATCTTTTATGTTCATAAAATGGATTGCAATAGTACTTCTGATCCTTTGGAAATTTTTGTAATTGGTATTTATCATGGTGATGGAGCACACCACATCTCTAACAGCAACTGCACAACCTTTGCATGATGGGATGACACCAGATGTTGCCTGTAACAAGTGTTGCCTGCATTACTATATTTAGACCAGTTTTTAAGGCTAATTCAACTATTTGTCTATCAGACATTTAGGCAAAACAGCCATAGTAACTATAGCTTTTACTCTTGAAGCTAAAGTGGTGCACTCACTAACAGTTCCTCAGCACAAACTGAGTGATTGGAAGTCTTTTGCTTCTGTTTATAGCAAGGAAAACTGATGATATTGAGGCACTTTGATTGTGATTGCATCAGCTCATAAACTAGATAAGAATGTCTGATGCAAATAATGCAATATTCTTTAGTCATGAAAGCACAGGTGAAGGAGCCAGATTTTAAAAGTGAGAAGTGTTGTAGAAAATACAGTGGTGATACAATATTTTCCCCACTAAGTGCTGTATATTGTATCTACCACATATGTACATTTTCCCCAATAGCTAAGGACATCATTCTGAAAACTTTAACTATATAGCATTTTTAAGGAAAATATTGAAATAATTAAAAAATTGTGGAAAACTGTGCCCCTTTCAGCCAAATATATATCAGTTATGGAAGTTTAATTGGCTTATTTCTGCATTTTCCTGTCATCCCAACAGGTCTAGGCCCATTGCACCTGGTATTTTGCCTGCTGGACTGTTGTCTCCCCCCCACCTTGTCTTTTGTCCCCTGGAATGTTTCCCCCCTATAAATTTTGAATTAAAGCAACACCTTGTTATTTTATTTCTTTTATTATCCATAAATTATACATAGTTAATTAATATATGTCAAGTAAGATAAAAATTGTTTTAGGTAATATGCCTACACCAAAAAACAAAAAGAAAAAAAAGAAACAGCTGCCAGCATGTTAGTTACTGGTTTTCGATTAATTTTCTAGCAGTCACAACTTTAGAATGAGATCTTGTGGACAATACCATTCCATCAATTGTTCTGATGGATTGCCTATTTGTCTGGTGACCAGCAATCATCTGGTTAATTCAAACATTGTTAAGGCCGGTTCTCTTCATAACACATCAAAGAATCTCCACATGTTTGGATGGTGAACAGCAACATTTGTTTGGAATCTCCGATGCCAGCCCTCAACATGATTCATGCATGGAAAATTTTTCTCATTTCTGTCATGATGTTCCAGAAGAGAGATTGAAAACCTTGGCTATTGTTGATGGTGATGAAGACCATGACCACATTCATGGCCTTTTCTGGTAGCTCTTCCTGCAACATCTCAAAAGCATCAATGACCTCTTCCTCTGGAATGAAGGCACGTGCCAGTAACACGCGAACTGATAGAAAAAAGTCATCTGTGTACAACCGTGTAGACCAGCTTCCTGGACTTTGTGGTCCACACACTGGGAGAGGTGATAGAAAAATCCTTTCTTGGTTGCATCTGGGGAGACTGTGTATGTAGCATTGACAGCAGCAGATTCAAAGTCAGTCATTATTGAACTGGGATTGAGTTGTGGTTTTATGTTGAGCAGTTTTTGCAGAACACTGTTGTGTGTGTGGCTTGCTTGTTGGGGAGTAATGCATAAACGCATGGGATTATGTAGTGTTCATTCAAGGTATGGATGGTGAATAACTGATAAAAAAAAGCTCTGGGACAACCTTAAAAGTACCACCAGCAAACCAATCATGAGAGTTTTGGAGCAGAGTCAAGGAAGTATCAGATGCAAATAATAGAACACTGTGGTTTGTGTTGCTGTCATATTGAAGAAAGCTATCACCTCGTAGAGTAACCTGTGAAAATGAAAATTATATTTCTTTGTCATTGTTATCATTATTGTTGTATTTCCAGCAGTGTATGATACATAAGAGACCAGCTAATCCAATAAGATAGCAGGAAAGAAAGAAACAGTGAAATTAATCACTAAGACAACTTCTGAAGTTATTAGATAAGTCAGTTCTGACCTGGGTAACTTACATATGCAAGCAACAACCAATATGTTTACCTAAATACTATTGTAAGTTTGGGTTCGCATAATTAATGTTATGATATCATTAAAATAATAAAAGAGAATCGTTACCTTGTATTGTTCAGTATGATTAGTTCCGCAAGGTTGGGTGGAATAGGATGAGAGTTCCCAGAAGCTTGTCTTTGCTTACGGATGGTACGACGGATTGAACGGATAGATGAAAGTTGTACAGAGTCAGCTTCAGATACGGATTGTGAAATGATCTGCTGTGCTGTTTCCTTGCCATCTATCGCTTTGCACTTTATAGCATTACAAACATGCAGCATTTCTGCTCTTGGTGCGTCTGGAGCACGAGTATGCTCATGAACTCTGCCAACAGCTTGACCATCACGAACCGTCACCTTAGTCTTGCACATTCATATGATATCACACCATTTACAAAGATCTTCTGCACAGTATAAATATATCCATCAAGAACTAGCTTATTTCCTCCACGAGCAGATTCAACATGCTCCATGATGTAGACAGTTAAGTTATGAAAATAACAACAGTCAAGTTCCTTATTTATTTGGTTTGTTCCATTAATCAATACTTTATTAAGCTATATTTGTAATTTCTTATCCTCTGATGTCACACTTCAATCTTTTTAGATCATTCAAAAGCATAATCAGCAGTACAAAAGAGGATTAACAGCCACACCTGGGCATTAATCACTGAAAATTGTCTTTGATGTCGCTTGTGGATGTGTATAAAATCTCAACAAAGAGAAATGTGCTTCGTCTTTGATATAGTGATTTTACACTATGTGGAGAAAAAAAAAAAAAAAAACATTTGCATTCAAGTAGAGGCTCAATTTGTATTGGGGGAGGGGGGGGGGCAGCAGTCCTAGAGGGACAAAAGGTCAGGGAGTCAAAAGTCCAGGGGGCAAAATACTGAGGGAAAGGGAGCCTGCCTGATCCCACCCCAACATTGGCTATTTCACTGTCACAGTTGTACTTGGCATCTGACCTCAACTTTAGGTGCCCCTACTTTGCTCAGTATTTCTCCAAGATGCTTTCAATTATTTTTATTTGTAAATCTATGTTAGTACAATGTTAGAAAACGGATCTCAAGTGAATTGATGCAATACCCTGGACAGGAAAAATGTTTGAAATCACCACCCCGCCCCCTTGACTTGTGAAAGAAGAAAATATGATTCTCCTTGACACACTCACTATAAGAGTCTTCTCAGAAAAGCAAAAAAAATGTCAGGAGCATAGCTTCATTAGTTTCTGCAATATATCAGTATGAAAATTCAGCCAAAACATTTGTAGATTTAGATGATTGTTTCCACTCCACTTGTGTTTTAAGTGGTGGTTCTGACTGAAATAATTGGCATATAAAACTTAAAAGTTGCGTACGGCTTAGTTCTGATGTACTTAAGCTTGGTACAAAAGGAGAAAAAACAGTTGAGATAGTGATGCTGGAGTTGGTTGGTCAACTGATATGGAATGACCCATTAATTTTCGGCATAGTCCAAGAGTACAATAACAGAATCAGAGAGTAGGTTCTCTTTTAATGAACAAAAATAGGTTGGTTGAGCCTTCGTAATGAAATGGAATTGGCAAACTCCATCAGATGCAGATTCTGCTCCCTCTATGGAACCTGCAATGTCACCATTATGGTTCTGACAGTGTGAAACCATTGTTTGTATCTCACTACATCTGGGACCATTGTCTGCAACCAATGAAGATAGGTACTACTAAAATGCATCTGCTCTTATAGAGTTTTTATTGTCAGTATTACAAACTAATTTTATGGATGGTTTAAGCAGTTTGATATTTTGTTACTGTTGACAAACACAAACAATGCATTCTTTTGCTGCCAACAGTAATGTACTATAGTAATTCACAGAATTCTGAAAAGCTAATTTGGTCCCTATTTGTTTTCAAATACTGAATATGGAGTTCTTTTAAATTGATCAACAACAACCATTTCTGAAATTTTTTTTTCTTTCTGGCTGTTAACTTTTACAGGTAAAATTTTCTTTCTTTCCAGTGCATGATCTAGATCAGAGGTGGGGAACCTTTTCATGTTGGAAGGCCGCATTAAGTTAGCTGTAATCTAATAAGGCTGCATTCAAGAAACTTCAATTAGATATACTTCAAAATGTACATTATTTTGTAAAAATCTAACTACTATGACTATGTACTAACTTCAAAAAATGAAAAAAATTTGTTAATTCTAAAGTTAACTGACTTTGTTGTGACTGATTTTTTGTAGGAAAGCACTTGAATATTTGGTTGCAACATGGAGGCCCGCAGTTTCAGCTGATCGTAGTGGCAGCAGTCATGTAGAGAAGTTAACGTACATTCTAGAGTCATATTAGAACTAACTCATGAGTGCAACAGGTGTCAAAATAACCCTTATGACTTACTAATGTTTTAATTGTGGTCGTCAGTCGGGTAGGACTATTTCGTTGAATCTTTAACTCTTTGGTATTTTAAATATGTTCATTTTAAGATTAAAATAAAAATAATAAAAGACAAACAAAAACATATTAATAAAAATAAAAGGATTTGTTCAGGAAAATTTGGATTCATTCAAAAGGCCGCAGGTTTCCCACCCTGTTCTAGAATATTCATCAGACTGATAGAAATTTATATGTATCTGATTTCATTTGAAAGTAATTTTCCTCTCTTGTTCAGTTTCTTTGCCCTTTCCATTACATATTGTGGTACATAGAATTCTTCTACTGCTTTCTTTTTACTCCAACTTGCAGGAACAAGAGTGTCTGGTAGCATTTTTACATTTCTTCTTTATCCCATCACACTTGCTACAGTTGCATTTTGCAACAGGAGGCTAAATGTAATAAGTTCTTCATCAAAAAGGGTGGCTTCAGGAGACTGGGCCTAGATGATGCAATGATATAAACATTGCCTTATATATCTAATCAGGGTTTTCATTTGTCAAAATTGTTACTTTGTGCCATTAAAAAAAAAAAAAAACTTCACCAAGAAGAAATTGAGATGAAATTTGATATAAAATATGTTTAAATATGTATACTTGGACTATAAATTTGAATATTCTACATTCTTTCCTTCAGGGTCAATCATGGGGTAGGAAATTGAGAAGTTTTGTTGATTTTTCACTTGGACCAAATTTTGTGCCAGCAGCAAATGTAGTAAAGTTGCTAAAAGTTTCAAAATGTTTTTAATACAAGTCAGGTGTTAAATAAATATTTAACCTATATATGTAGGTACCCGGTAGGGCTGAAAGTAATTATAAAATATTGTACACCATACAAAATCAGGTTTTTTAATGTGAATAACTGAAGAATGGTTAGAGGGAGACTATTTTTATGGTATTACTTAAATGAACAGGTCAGAATTACCGATGTACCAACTGTAAAGTCTTTTTGACTACAAAGCATCCAGGAAACTTGCATGTGCTAAAGGGGTAAATTTTAAAGGGGTCATAACTCCAAAAACCAATGAGAGTTAAGCTCTAAACTTCTGTGCACCTTAGTTCCTGGAAAGATAATTTTAGAAATTTTTTGGTCAAAATTGGAGGTGATCACCCAGGGACTTTCTAGAAAATTGGGTGATTTGACATGGAATGACCTATTTAATACTTATTTGACTGGAAATGACAAATGCTTAAACAACAATATGAAAAAAATTTTTTTGACTATATTCTTTGCACCCTTTTTTCTCTTTTGCATTTCGAAAAATGTACTTATAGATCTATAAGTGTTTTCTTTTACAATTTCAGGTTTTATTCATTCAGCTTACACATTTGGAATTGAAAGTCATATCAGTCAGTCTAATATTAATGGAGCTTTGGTTCCTCCTGGTGCTCTTCTAAATATCATTCAGAAAGGATTACAATATACAGAAGCAGAAATAAGTATTGGAGAGGTATGTAGTACTTCATTAATTTTTAATGTATATTTACAAAAAGTATATCTACATGAAAAATGAGGGTGTCTTACAATATGTATAGTAATTTAGTTTAAAACGGGGATTCAGTTAAGCACCGTTTTTCTGCGAATTAGAGTTAAAAAAAATGGTATATTCAGCATTGGACCAGGCAAACCCAAAATCTTGTGTTGGATCATATTTATTCAGAATATTATCAAGCCATATTTCTTGTTTTGAATAGTATCAGAACATCACATTTGGTCATGTAATTAATGGATGGTTCATCAGTTTATTTTGATTTGTCTTTTTTTTTAAATTTCTTTGCTTGCAAGCAGCAGTTTTTTTTAACTACGAAGTTCAGCACAGACCTTGTTCTGTGCTGCTGATGATGCACTGTTTTATGTATAGTTAGAGCATAGATTGTTGTACTTTTGGCCTGCATATTCAGTCAGTATTTAATTTTCATTAAGAACATTAGGAAGTAGCATTCACAAATCTTCGTTAAATTGGTCAATAACAAACATTGAATAGCAAACTTAAGCATTAGTATTCCCAGTATTTGAATACTAATCTATTCCTGATTATTAAGTTACAGGTAGAATTGGTTGACATGAAGTCTAAACTAATGGGTCAACTAAAAAAAACTGAAGGTGAATGTAATAAACAATAAAAAGAAAAGAACCCAAAAAACAACAGCAAGAAAAACATTACATATTCATTTTTAAAATTAAACTCTTACTGATTCTTTTGATGTATACATGACCGATAGTTGGAGCCTTTTCTGAATTATATGATTCTAACTCTTTCTCATCGAAAATTTCAGTTTATTTTTTTAAATTCCATTACATAGATACTCAAACTTAACTACACATGTTTGAAATGCTAAAAAGATTGCTTGTTATCGGGAAGGATTTTCTCAAATTTTCTGATGATATCATTTCGTTTGAATAAATTATTTTGTAATCCTTTTGTTGGACTAAAAATAAAGCTTCATAATTCAAAATTATAATTGTATTCCCTACAAATAGTAGTATTTTAATAGGAATAAATTATTATACTGTTGATCAATAAAAGTTTGATTTTTGAGTGAGTTTAAAAGCAACAATAATAAAGCTTAATATTATTTAAATAATGTAAAACTAACGTGGTGTGGTATGTGGGATGCTGCAATAGAGCTAATCCAAAAAAGTTCTTCTCTAATGAACAAATCAAAAAAGTATTATTGAAGAATGTATAACAACAATGGCCAAATATTTTGCATCATCCTAGAATTTTCTGGTTTTGCTTAGTCTGATTAAACCTGCTAGTGCATGCCACTTAGTAGTCTTCCACTTTCTTAATGTAAAAATGTGACAATTTGAAACTTAATACGCAGGTACATGATTTTGATAAAATCCTTATAAATCCCAACAGGTGGGACTCAATTAGAAATGTTGAAAAGCAGACATTTAGAAGTTGGGCATGCTTTGAAGATAATTTTTGTTGTTGTTGTTTCTTGGGTAGTGCAAAACTCTTGGCCATGACTATAAGTCTGGTGAAAAATTACATAAAATGTACTAAAAATACAAATAATTACATTTAACTCAACAAGCATGTATAAAATTAAAATTAAAATTAGTTTTTATTCTCTCTGTATAAACTTGATTAAAGTTTTTTTTTTTAATGGTGGCATAAAGAGGATGTTCTGTATTTGCTATTTGACTGCTGCTGATGGATAGTAGTGAAAAATATAACTTTGTAGCTAGATTAGTTATGTGGTGAGATAGAGTGAATACACAAGAAATTTAGGATGTCTATTCTATGGCAGTAGGCTGTTCAGAATTAATTTTCATAAATTTCCAAAAGAATGCGGACCAAAAAATTAGGTTCAAAATAAAATTAATGAATTTTGACATGTTTAGTTTTGCTATCATCATCACTTTGAAAGTAGTCCTTGATTACAGCTGCTTAGTGAATATTTTGTAACATTATTTAGATATGATTATTTGATGCAGTGTTTTTTCTTTTTTGTTGAATGGCAGCTTTAACGCTCTCTCTAACCTTCATATTTAATTTAAAGAAAAATATAAAATTTCTTGTTGGTCTTTGTACCTTTATCATTAGTAATGCAACTTCTATACATGACATCTATTGTTGGTTAATATTGTAGTTAAAATCTAGCAGAACATTTATTTGTAACTTTAGATATGAGTTGTACAGTTTGTCTGCATCAGTTCTCAATAACAACGTATATATTCTAAAGGAACATGTATCCCAAAAAAAGGATGGATGCACCTACCTTCTACTCTTTCCATTCATTATCTGATGCATCTTCACTTTTGTGTTGATGAAAGATATAAATATAATACTCTCTTTTCTGCTGGGGTTATTGCAGGAGCTCACTTGTTTATAATGGAAAACAACAAAGTGGCATGTAAGGTGCAGCAGCACCACAATTGTTAATTGCCACAAAACCTCAGAAGGATAAGGAATGAACAGATGTACATTCATCATAGTAAAAAGAAAAAAACAACAACAAACAAACGTAGTGATATACATCCATCTGTTAAGTGGACGAAGCAGAAGTGAGCAATTTGTTGAGTGCTTGTTTGAGGTATCTGTCTAGAAGTTATGTTCCTTTACAACCTACATAATTTGAAGAGCCCAATTTAATGCTTGTAGAAGTTTGATTTTAAGACGTATCTTCATTACTTGCTCATGTTTTTTTTCTGAACATTTAAAAAACAGATAACTTAAGTGTAACACAACAAATCAGATAGTAAACGTCAGCAGCATAGCAGTATCAGAGGTGGGAAGAGTTCCTAAAGTTTGCTTACACATTCATATTTATTTATTTATACGATTCTGGTTTATACAGAGATTTAGCATAAGTAAATAGAAATTTCAAGTTTGAAAGAATGTTTATTTTTTTGGGACCATGCATAACACTGGCAAAATAAACTTTGTAGTGCATGTCTTTTCCATCTACAAAGTAACAATGCGTTGGTACATTGTGTGGATGATAACTGCTATTCTGGTCTATGGAATTGTTGTCCATTTCTGGCATAGAATCTCTATTATGGAATGCCAGGAATTGGGTTTATGGGGACACTCTTGCAGAATAGCCACACATGCTCAGTGATGTTAATGTGCTGCTGCATTTGTTACTGATTGTCAGGTTTTGGTTTTCACACTTCTCTTTGCAGCAAAGTGCCCATTTTGGCTTTGGGCATCTGGGATGTTCATGAATGGCTGTCTTATGGCTTCTCTTGAACTGGATAATAATTCTGTTAACAGTTGACAGTGGAATATTCATTGAATTGCTGATTTTTTGCAGCTGCTACCAACCTATCCCATTATGCATCTGTGTGCTTTATTTTATCAAACTCCATTAGTTCTCTGAGCCTCCTGTTTGTAGACTGAGATTTCTTTTGACGTGTACATATTCTTATAACTTGCAATCAAATGCTTATCAAGTGATTGGAATGGTCTGTTTTAGTCTTGGAGGGAGGTGTCTATTTTATGTTGAGTATCTGTACTCTATTATTTTAATTTATAATTTTAAAAAATTACAAATTCTATCATTTCCCATAATTTTAAGATGACTAAGAAATGCTAACATCCTAGTAAAATGGCATCTCTCCAACAATTTTGTTACAAAAGTTACATATATTTAGAAACATTACAAAACACTAACTGTCTCAAGATTAATTTTTGAAGAAAAATAGGTGGTGATGAATTATTGCATTTTGTTGTATGGTTAAATGTTGGAACTGTAATATATAGTTGTCAACCTTTATTGGATCCTTTGTTTTTAAAGAGAAAGACTTCACACACAGCACTTCAGGATTCAAATAAGTGCACTCCAGTCAGATGGATATAATTTGGAATGTATAATTATGGCTGTGTAGTATATTATTATGTAAATAGCTTTTAGCTTTGAAATTTTATTGGGAAAATAAAAAAATGCAGCTATCTATACATGTTTTATCTTGCCACCAATTAGAATGTGCCATTTAAACCTTTATTAAAAGAAAACATTTTTTTGGGGAAAGGTGCTCTTGAAATACATTAAATATTTTAAAAAAGAGAGAAAGAGAGATTGTATCAGTTTGTAAATGTATTGCAAGTTGATGTTTTAAGATGTCATATTCAGCTCATTTGAATAATTAAAAAAGTCATTCAATTTTTCACTAAGCTTTATGTAAGATAAACAACTTTTTCTTTAGAATTTGATATGTAGACAATTTAAATTTGCAGATTAAAAAAAATTAATGCTGTTTTAAATTATTTAAATGCTATAATGTATTTGAATGTTTTTTTTTTTTCTGATGAGGTACACGCAATATGGGGCTTAGAACTTGCCTTTTACTACTGTGCTGATAATGAATGAAATCTCTTTCCTTGCTGATATCTTACATTATGGAAAATCTTTATTGATCCAAATAAGTGGCTAGTTGTTTAGATGAAAGTGACTTGTTCTCTTGCAGCTGTGATTTAGATGAAGAAAATGCAGTTGCAAGTCATTGAAACTGTGTGCAAAGGACAGTTATTATACTTAAATAATTAGTTTTATACAACTTGTGCAAATTCCTAGTGCCATAACACCTGTGGCTAAGGGTATCCATATTTTGTGAAGCTGGAGGTAGTATTGATAAAGTTTACAAATAGAGTTACGTTAAAAATCAAACATTTTATTTTTGCAATCTAATGTTTCAGTTCAAGAAGACAGTTAATGCCTACAAAGCTTTGTTATTAAATCTGCTGTATTTCTACTCTTCATTACAAATTCTGTAGCCACGCCACTAGAATTCCATTTTCTGTTTCACGTGCTAGCAAAAACTGACTGTAAAGTGAGACTATATATAGTCACCAAGAGAAAGGGCATTGCAATATACATGCAATCTTTTTAGAAAAAGTATCTTTAATAGATTTGGAGCAAAACATCTTTTTAAAGTACTTTATGGATAAGTATTTATTTTGAGAGGAACCATCTATCATTACTAGTTGTTTGACAGTTTATTTTTTTATTTTAGTGTTGAACCAAGTATATGAGAGCAGATTTTACATGCCCAGTAAACCAGAATAGACAAATTTTCTTTTCATAAGTAAACTGGTGAATTGTAGGCTTACAATACCGATTGATATCAATGTTTCCTGTTTTATCTCCAGACATTAAATGTTTAGAAAAGAGGGTTATAATCATTCTAAAAACCTTTATTATTATTATTATTATTATTATTATTATTATTATTATTATTATTATTATTATTATTATGTTCTTTTTCCTCTTTTTTAAAAAGATGATATTATAAAATGTTCTTAGTTAAATAGTGGTCGACCAAAGTATAATTTGTGCTTATTTGATTTATGAACAGTTTGTGAATAGCCATATTTTTTCTACAACTTTGCCCCAATAATAATGCAACTTGGGTGTCTGATGGCCCAGTAGTTAAACAAAATAAAGGGTTCCTGTAAGAATTTCCTTGCTGAAGCAAGCAGCGCTGTGCTGTCCAGGTACTAAGCTTCTCCTTGTAGAGACTGGTAAACTTTAAAAAAAAAAAAAAAAACTGCTCCAGGTGACATGCAATTAAAGGACAGGACCTTGGAATGCAATCAGTGTCTGGAATCAACACTAGCTCTAGCAAGGCCTACAGATGCTTTGTTATATAACATCATCACTTACTTGTCTGTCTACATAGCATAGCCAGAGATATCAGATGGGTCAACCTACTTTGTACCACTAAAAATAGCAAGGGCATTTGTTGTTGTTCTCTCCTAATTAGTTTCATTGAATCATGGTTATTTTCATGATTGTTGTATTCATATAATTATGAAATACCCAAAAGTATTTGTATATAAATTTAATAAATAAAAATATTTCATATATTTTAAATACTTTAATTTACCAAGGACTTATCAATTAACTGGGTATATATGTGATAATTTGGCGAATTTATGATTAAGATTTTTTTTTTTTAAAGTTCAACTTTAGATTATTATTATCTTTTTACCCCTCTGTATACCATGTCATTTTCAGCAATATTTATGATGAACTGGCTATGTATTTAAACAAGACGACATATTTGTGATAAAATGGGGTTTGGAGCAGTACACAGATGCCATCCCAAAGGGTTGGTTATACCAATGAGGAAGGCAGCATCTGTCAAGCCTGCCATGGCTCAAATGCGATGAGTGATACAGATTTGAAGGGTAGTGGAGTGCAAATGCACCCCCCCCTGAGCTCATCAATTTGTTTACTCAGAGAGATCAATCTGACTTGGCTAGACAAGCAATACAGTTTAATGATGCAAACTATTCTTCTTAATCTGAAAGTTGATAAGAAATACCATCGATTAGTTAATTATATGTAGTTATTCTAATTAAGTTAGGTTGAAGACTTGGTTTTATAACTCAAACTTCTCTGATTTTTTCTACCTCATCACAACCATAATCAAGTTTCACTAAAAGAAAAAAGAAATTAAATCACAAACAATTGTGACGATTGAACTTGGAAGCCAATCTAACCTCTATCCAAATACCACAAAGAATTTTTTTCTCAAAACCTACAGACAAGAGTTCATTGTTATTTCTCTTGGCAACACCACCATCATAGACTGCTAGAGCTCAGGGTGAAGAACCTGTCTATTTAAAATAATGTCACATTTGGAATATTTAGGTGGCTTATAAGTTTAATAATTTTTTGAATCTTTAATCATTCATCTTTCAAACTCTTCAACAAGAATGGTTTTGGAATAAAAGAGTTAACATACTTTTAGAATTATATACCATCAGACAGTAAGAAGTAGAATGGTACCACCATATTATATACTGTACAAATAGTACATCCAGCTTCATATTGGTTGGCTGCATGCAATTCCATTTAAATAACTATTCTTATTTTTGTTTGTTTTTTTTCCAACTATTTTAGGGATTTATTATTTTCTCTTACATAGGACGGTTCAGAGCGAGTTATTGAATCTCTTCCTCTGATTGATGCAGTCATGCCTGATGTTGTGGAATCACGAAAGCAAGCTGCTGCAAAAGCGCATCAGATCAAATCAGAAAATGCTAATACTAATGGGGAGGATGCGGCACATTCATTAAGTAAGTCCCATTTGTTTGTAACTTTAAATGTACCTTTGTCATCTTTTAAAAAGAGTTTTAAAATGTTTCATGTATGTTTATGCCCCATAATTTTATAAAATTGTGAATGGAAAACATGTTTTGTCATTTGCTTAGCTGGCCATAGCATGCTGAATTCTCTCTTTTGGCAGCTTGTCAGGTGTTGTTCTCATGAGTTTCTTTATACCTAGTTGTCATTTTCTCTCTGAAGAGTTTGGGTTATTTTCGGTAAATAAAATGTCAGTTGAATGCTCTCTATTATATTGGGTTGGTGGTGGAGAGATGCAGGTTAGTACATTTGGATGACTAAGCAAAGTGAAATAGATGGCTATCTTCTTTGACTCTGAAATCTTAAAGTGACATTTTGCCTTTTGCAATTAACCATGACTTTATTATCTCCTTTGAAATTGTTGGCTACTATGTTTGTCTGCAAAATAGATGAATTGGAAAAGCAAAACAAAATTGATTTTAGTATCCAGCTACTGTAATAAAAATGTTCTATTATGTATAATCTGAGGACTTGTGACCTAAATTTGCATGGCCTAAAGGGAAAAATAAAAGTGTCAGCATGTTGATCAAGTTAACAGCCAGGAAATTTGCTATTTTATGTAAACTGAAAAATGTGATCATTTTTGGTTTTACTAATAATTACTATAATTATAGGAAAAAAGAAAGTAATAAAAAATTGTTTTTTAATTATGTATTTAACACCATTGAAAAATTCAATAATTATCTTTTCCCTTAACTATTTCTATTAATAATATGATATACCATATAATTAGACTTTTTCATATGGTATATTTTATTTGTAGGTAAAATTGCCAACTGGCTTATTTTATAGGATATTATTTTGTCTCTTGGTTTTCTGTACCAGCCCATAGTCTGCATAGGTTTTCTTTGAGCTCTCCTATTTCCACTCACCACTAATCAGAAAAGTTTGCAGTCAACCAGGATACCAAGCATTTGTGTGAAAGACAAGAAGCTCTGTTATGAAGTCTGGGGGGACTTGCTCTGCTAGAAAAAATAAGCTACAGTAAACAATTTGTTAATCTGTTATCTGACCTCCAGATAACCGACTTGCCCAGTATAAGCCATGCTCAGTTCATTTTCGGCTATCCAGCCTTTGTAGTTCAGGAGCTGGTTACCAGGGGAGCTGTATCTGTTTGTGCATACTCAGATTGCTTGTCAGATGTATATTGTCTTTTACACTTCCTGCCTGTTGATTGGTCGTATTATCTTGTAGTTATTTTTATCAGTGATGATAATTGTAATCCTTGCATTATATTGTCTAATAACAGTTTGGCTAGTGCCTTGGCACAGCAATTCAAAGAAAAGAAATTGTTGGATAAACAGCAATGCTTATTTAAAAACAGTCCATCCAGGTATCCAACCATCTCCAGGTCCCATTAGTTGTGGGATAACAGGTTGTTTACTGCATTTTGATTCTGAAAAACTAATGTCAAAAGGTAAAATTTTTTCCTTAAAAATTCCAGCAACAGAAATGCCATTTGGCATAATCATGGACAGACATAAAGGAATTTCAAGAGAGTCCTGTCGGTTTACAAGTCATTTATTTAGTCTCTGAAGCAAGGCTATTTGATTTATGTTATGTGTTAAAAAAAAAAAAAAAACAAAACATTGAAAATCTTTTTGAGAACAATTTTTTTTTAAAGAATACAAATTTTCTAAATGATTTTCATCAATAGTTAAATATTTTAAAATTCGTTTTTTCTACGAAATGTGCTAAACCGTCTAAATTAATAATTTATAGTTTATTCAGTTTTTTTTTTTTAAATGGTTAAGGCTAATTTGGGTTTGTTCATTTATTTTGGTTAGATTTTGGTGAATACTGTGGCACTTTTTGTCTCTTCCATAGGCAGTGGTTTTGGAGGTGTGATAAGTGACAATTTTCTTGCAGCAAATGCATCTTGAACTGCTAAACTCCTTGTTGGAAAGGTGACTTAAGATGATTATTGATGTATATGCAATGGAATTCAGATGCCTCCTGAGGAACACCACTCAATCTTTCCAATCACTGCCCATACGTACCATCATACTAAAACCGCCATGTTGGACAATGTGATGCAAAAAGGTCTCCTGAAATGCCTGACTAGCCTTTTTTGATTCCCATTTTTGATACCCATGTGTATTCATTTAATGTAAATGGACAAAACGAGACTCATCAGAGAACAGAGCAAACATTAAAAAAAAAAAAGGCATACGCCTATGTATAATTTTTGGGGGCCAAAGCAAATCTGCGCCATCTCGGTTGATGGTTAGCTGCTGTTTAATTTGCTTGACAAAAATTAACAATGATTTTAAGCAGTATCCTACTTGTGAGTCCAAGATTCTGTGTTATTCGCCTCTCACTTTGACCATGACCTTATGTTGATGGTAATATATCACAAGTGTCATCTGTATGACACATCTTTAACATTCTGCCAGCTCTATTGTTTTGTGCCATGCTATTTATAGCTTGAGTGCATGCCCTCTTGGATTTCATTATTTCATGGGTACTCATTTTATTCCAGCAGGGGGGTCGGTCGGTTGGTCTCTCTCTCTCTCTCTCTCTCATATATATATATCCATATCCATTCTCTCGTGGTTGTGTGGTCCAATGTGCAAGTTTGTGAGCAGATACCATGTGGGAAAATGCAAGCTCCCAATGGCAGGTTGACATGCCATGACCCTCTTTACAGCAAGTTTTTCGTCTTTGATTTCTTGAAACTATCAGCCACCTTTGATAGTTGATCTCTACACAGGTCTTTCTTCGGCGGTGAAGATCAGTGTTGCAGGAGGAGAGGTTTTGCTTGAGGGTGCCTTTGTAACACTTCTGCTCGTCTCGTCTCCATGTTCTTGCCAAGTTTAAGATCACCACGAGGGACTTTTTTCCGGAGTCTTTTATTCCCCATTCTAATGGCATGACTTGTCCATCTGAGTTGAACTGATGATGATGACGATATTTTTTATGCTGCTCTTTTTGGGACTTCTGTGTTTATCTGTCTGTCTCACCATTGAACTTCAAGGACAGGTGGCATGAAGACTGCATGAGGAGTTTTTCAAATTGTTTGATATACTTGCTCTAAAATATCTAAGTTTGACAGCTGTATGGGAGGGATGCTAGCATCACAGCAGGGTAGATTGTCAGTTTTGTTGACATCTTGACATTTTTATTTTGTAGTGATGGCAGTTATTTCATCCTGTGTTTCCATGTGTGTGTGTATTTGCAGTCACCCTGATTTAAAATTTTTTTTTTTTTTTTTTACATTTGCTGATCTTGTTTTGCGGACTGTGACATTGAAACTACCTCTGTAAACATGTATTGTATGTGTTTGTTTACAAGGGGCGTAAATAACAGATTGTAGATTTGAAAGTTCCATCAATGTTTGAAAGAAATGATCTTACTTACCCCTTAGCTAAATTCCTTAACTGCCCCCAAATGAGATGATTTATTTATAAAATAGTTTATCCAGAATGTACCTATTATAAAAAGTTAATTACAGGATCTTTTTTCGAATTTTTGAGGTTCTTATAATTGGTTAAAAAAATGGTTTGTGGTAGCGCCCATTTAGAGCGTGAACCATCGGAACTTCTTAACACTTGAATCGTGTCCGTTTTCTATGTTTTTAAAAAAAGAAGTTGATTTTGAAAATTAATTAAAAGTAAAATGAAGTGAACCTGAACTGAGGTGATCTTGAAAGTTATTCAAGTAAAATATGTCAATATAAGTTATTTTGGCAAGAAACCAACATAAAATACAGATACAGTTGTCCCCCGGTATTCGCGAGGGTTACGTTCCTAGAGCACCTGCGAAGAGTGAAAAACCGCGAATATTGGACGTGGTCCATAAAAATGCCTATAAATGCCTATAAATGTCAAAATATAACGTAACATATAATAAAAAAAAATATACGTAAATATATAATAATAATTTAATACAAAATACAGTAAAATGTATGGGTACTCACCAATAATGAATAGTATTGATTGAAGATGATGATGATGATGAATAAGCTGTGCAGTACGATGAAGATAATGACTGCACAGCAAAGCAGAGGATATAAAGCTCCTTAGGTGGCACCTCTTCTTCAGGTGGTTCAGGAGGAGTTGTATCTTCGTGCAAGGCTTTTTTGGTGGGCTTGAGGAACATTGTGATGGGAAGTTGCTGTCGCTGTTTCTTCATGGTGGTGAGAGGAGGGTTTTATATCTGCATGGCAGCATCGATGTTTTTCTTCTTGCAGTCAATGATCCATAACGCCAAGGCAGATTCCATCCTGACGATGTGCTTATTTCTCACTGTCGTTACCCTTTTGGCACTTTCACAGAAACTTACTGCTACAGTACTCCTTACCTGATCACTGCCTCGTTCTTCTTTATGTAGCGTATGGTGCTTTCGTTGATGCCATAATGGCGACCTACTGCGGCATAACTTTTGCCTTCCCAGAGCATATCCAGCAGTTGTACCTTCTGGAACGTCATGACCTTTTTCTGGTGCTTAGGTTCATTGCCAGAAGCCTTAGAAGGTGCAGGGTGTTTGGGCGGCATCTTAGGACTTTAAGAAACACTCAGTGAAACACTCGAGATAGCTACACGCAGTAAACTGGGATGATGCGGGGCTGCATCTGCCTGAGACAGCGCCTCGTGGGCAGCAGCCAATCAGCAGCAAGGAGAAATGAATAACGCTCTTGGATTGGCAACTTTCAAACCTCCAGCCAATAGCGTTTATTTTATATTGATATTTTGCTGAATTTACATTAGTATTTATATTACAAAATTAGTAAATTATATTGTTATTAATAATTTAGCGTTAAAAAAAAATTTCTTGAGAAAAGGATTTTTTGTTTTCTATAGATTTTATAATTTTGTATTCCATTATGACAAGCTTTCAGATTCAAAATCAAACTAGCCATTTCCATTGTAACCGCACAGCTTTCGCCATCTGTTAGTGCAGGTATCTCAAGCACTTTGAGGAAGCTCTTGAACATGTTTAGCAGAGTGGTCCAGTGTCACATCTTGCAATATATGTAATTGGGGGGGGGGATGTGGTTCATGTGAAAAAATTTTTGAATATTTCTTCTTTTATCAATTTTTCCCTTTCACTGAAACATCAAAAATACATGGAATCAGATTTAGCTTTAAAATGAGCTAGTGAATAAATGACTGCTGCATAGTACCATGTAGTAATTATATCCTTGAATGGAAAAGGACGTTGTGTGCTGTGGATTTTGATTAAGCTGACATCAGTTTTAAATAGTTTTTAAATTTTGAGATACTTGTGCTTGTATCAGTGCATTATATATATGTTAAGGTTCACTATAAATTTGTAGAGGATTCCTGTTATAGTTATGAGCAATGATATCTGCTGAAAACGTCAAAACCTCACTAGAAATGTTTGCCTTACATTTCTCTATTCCTACATGAAGGTGTTAAGCATAAAAATGGTAGAGAATTTGTTGATGCAAAGAAGTTTCTTTGTTTTTCTTGGCATAAATGTTTGACAACATGGCAACAACAGGTGAAAAACCAGGTAAGGTTTTAGATACTTTCAGGTTTTGTATTGATGTAAATTATAAATTAAAGTTTTTCCTACCTCTCCTCCACTGGGTCACAAGCAGAGTTTAAAAAAACAATAACAGCAGTTGATTGAACATCAAATTTATAGTCATAGATCTTCTGATTGTGCTTGAGATGCTTTGATTATAGTTGGAGCTGTTGCAGTTTTGATGTGATTTATTAGCCTGTTGAGCGCAGTTCATTATGTATGAATATTCAGGTTGTATTCTACTATTCTTCCTGGAGTTGAAAGCAACCATTTCTCAGTTTTTATTTGATGAGCTTAGTAATACTGATGCATTTCTTTTTTCCTCAGCTAATCACACTGATGCAACAGAAATAGATGGAACATCAGAAATTCCAAGTAGTCAAGCAACTGTTCTTAGGGGCCATGAATCAGAAGTTTTTATTTGTGCATGGAATCCAACCAATGATTTATTAGCATCAGGGTAAGTATTTCAACTTTCTTGGTTATATATGTAATATTTGGTGGCTTTACACTATAGTTGAAGATAAAATTAACTTTGGTTTTGATTAAAAAAAATATTTATAAAGTTATTTCATTTAATTAATTTTTTTAAAAAAAACACCCACTTCATTCTTTATTGGAGACACTTATTTAGACATTTGGGAGAGAAGGGGCTTTTTTGTTGTTGCATCCCGTCTCTTTACTGTAGCATCTATTAAACTGTCTTTTGGTGGTTAAAATGCAGGTGTCTTTATAACAAAGAATCTGATTTTAGCTGTCAAACAAATGTTCTGTCAGCTTACTTTTTGCGTGCATCTATGTAGCTGATGATACATAAAGAAATATGTGAAACTAGCTTATTGTTGTTTTGCAAACTGGCATATATGGTTTCCCCTTGGCCAGATTTAACTTTGTTCTGGTGATATAGGGAGCCGCCAGTTTTAATCATCATTTTGCCTCCAGAAAACGTTGAAAGAAGGAAAAAAAATAATCAAAACCTTACTAGAAAAATATACCAAAAAAGGGGGATGGGTAACAGCTGATTTGTCTAACAAAATCAGAAACAAACAATAGATATCAGCTCACTTGCTTTTACCATAAAATATTTAAGCAAAAGATAAATGGGAACAAAAGACTAAATCTGTCCTATTAGCAATTACCACTATTGCATAAGAATTTATAGGGGAAGGGGAAATTAAACTGGTTGGGGGGGGGGAGAGAGAAGAGAAATGAAAAATCAGAATTTAAGGATTAAAATAATGACAGTAACGAAAACACTTACGGATAAACGCTACTGATAAAATGTCACGGATTTTTTGGGGAGGGTGTGGATTATTCCAAGTTTTAAACGTAAAATTCTACATTCCAGCTTGTCTGTGGGATGATGTTCTAAAAACAATCTTAGCAAAATATTAAAATAAAACCAACATTCTGTCTCATTCCACAAATACATCCATTAATGTTTAGTAATGAAATTTTTTTCTTTGGAAGTTATGTTTGGATAAAAAGTTTGTATTACCTACTTGGTTGAGATTAAATAATATTATTTTAGGAGAAATTCCTGGCTCTATCTACTAAAAGTAGAAAATTACTTTCATGTATTGCATTTTTCACCAGTAATAATGACAATTGTCATGTTGATGTCTACTGTATATAAATGCTAATGGATGAGGCTGCATTTGGGGTTTTGTCATAAATTAGTATATGCATCTGGAAGTGAAAGGAAAGAGATACATTTGGAAACCAGTGGTGTATTATTGCTGTTATTGTTTCAATTGAAAAATTACTGAATTTCGAATTAAATACAATTCAAGATAACAAAATTTTATTAATTCATATTTTATATTTTTGCTAGAATTTTTTCTCTAAAATTTAAACTGTCGAATCTTTTCAAAATGATTTTGTTCTATTTTTATGGCCAACCTTTAGTTGTACAAAATTAGAATAATGAATAATGCTATATTTAGTTTATTTTTATTTTAAATTTATTTTTAACTTTAGAATGCCCAAGATTACTTGATTTTACTTCTTGTTTGAGTTTACAGAATTTTCCTGTAGGATTTATGATTTTTACTATTGCTTAAAAATTCACAATTGTCCTTGCTGTCAAAAAAATAACCCAATTAAAATAGTTTTTGTTTTAAAATAATTGGCTGACAATTTAGTTTAAAACCTAATATACCTTTTAAAAGGTTTTTCAAATGTGAGGATTTACATTGTCAATCCACTTTGGTAACTGCAGTTATTTTTGTAGAAATTGTTGCCATGTCCGCTTGAGATTGTGACATAGCCCTGCTTTCCTCCAGTCTGTTCGACCAGGAGCCAGTTGTAGCAGATCAGCGACTTGAGGAGAACCACAAAACCTAATGGAGGATAACTTACACAAACATTGAAGTGTTTACTAGTTTTTTATGAAAAGAAACTAATCAATCTTAAGGAAGCTCTTTGGTTTAGTGGCTGCTGCTTGAACCTAGATGTTTTGTATCATTCTCCAGTGTAAAGAAAAAGAATTAATTGTGAGAAATGCAGCCAGAAATAGATTTATCTGGTATGCGGCTTCAGCTACCACCACTAAACAGCAGCAGGTCACTCAGTTTGAATACACTGACTATGGAATAACAGCTAATGGCTTGCTGCTGGCATACTTGGTGTGCTTTTCATTCATGGTAATAATTTAAAAAAAGAGAAAAACTGTAAATACTGACTGGAATCTTTCATTGGAGAATTTAGCAGTGGATTAAAAATTTTGTAGTTTAGTTGTGATATATATATATCTATCATGTGAGTAACAACAAAAACAAAATTTATTTATTATGTGTTGTATACACATACTGATTGACCTACATTGCTATCTTTGTTGTAGAGTCCATTAACTGGGATGCTGTTATTTTTTTATCTTATTTAGAACTAAAAAAAAAAAACAAAAAACTCTTTATTCATAAAAATTCATCCGATTATTTAAAATTAAGACATTAGTTATGAGCTCGCTTTTAAGACAACTGGTTAAAACTTCAAAGCAAACAACTGCCCCCAAATTAGAAATAAAAGAACCCTGTTAAATATTTGAAGTTGCTTTATCTTTTAACACACCTTACAACAAGTCTGAGCATAAACTAAGTTGGTTAATTTGTTTGTTTGTTTAGGGTTTTCCCCAACCCTTAAAGCTGTCGGTTTGAAGGGTTTAAAGTTGAATTCAAAATGTGGCGACACAAAGGTGACCGGCCTGTTTAAAGGTGTGGAAACACGCTAGCTGTAAGCTGTGTTTGGTGGTAGAAATCTTTTAGTAAGATTTTACAGAGAAAAATCTGCAGTGCGATTGTTTAAATTCTAGGATTTCCCATTTGTTTCTTTTAATTGTGTATAAATTTGGTGGAGTAGCTGCACACAGTAATTAAAGAAAAAAAGAAAAACATTCCCTGTGATGTTATGTAGTGAAACAAATCTATTGTGTAAAGAAATGTTTTTCTTTGATGCTTTAAAAAATGAACAAAAATTGTACAGTAAAAGATTAACAAATGAGTGCTCATGTGTCATTATATATATTTATAGAATATTCTTTGTTAAATGGTGTGTATGCATATGTATCCCACCATTTAGAAATTGCTCTTGATGCCAAATTAGAGTTAAGGGAGACAACTATAATAGAACCTAGCATGATTATTTGCCACTAGTCACCCATCAACTTTATGTATGTTCAAGGGGAGACAAGTGAGATATTTCTAACTTATTGGAATGGTATATCCAATATCTACATGCACGTTGTTGCATTAAATGGTTAATGAAATAGCCCATTACTAATTAATAGCTATAATTACATACTTAAATATTATTGTCCCCCCCTTTCTATATTGGTTAAAATAAATGGTGGACTAGCTTCTAACAAACTCAAAAGTTTATTTAGGAAAATATTAGTAAAAACACCTGATTTTATTTATTTATTTATGTATTTATTTTTTTGATTCCAGGATTGCAGGATGGACTTGTTGGTATTATATTTTTCCCCAGTACAAAGTTCTATTGAAGTTATTTTTTTTTTGTCTGTCTTTCACAGTTCAGGTGACTCAACTGCCAGAATATGGAATATGAATGATAATAGTAACAGTGCAAATCAACTAGTGTTACGACATTGTATACAGAAAGGTGGCACAGAGGTTCCGAGTAATAAAGATGTTACTTCACTTGATTGGAATGTAAGTGGGTTTTGTTAGAGTTTTTATTGAACTTATTTTCTTTGGAAGGGAGAACAACAAAAAACAGGTAAACAGTTAAAATTGGTTCTCCAGCTGTAATTTAGTTGGTCATGTGTTAAAAATCATCAAATTTTACTTGTTAGTAGTTTTGAAGCTTCTCTTGTTTGAATACCATTTTATCTTGTTCATTTTTTAAAATTCTAAAATAAACTTCAAATTATGCATGTTTTTGTTTTTTTGTATCAAGTGAAAGATGCATTAAAATAGAAAGAAGAAGAATGTACAGACATTTTGCAGACTTGCTGTACTAGTTCTAATTGCCGTTCAAGCACTTATTGGAATTCACCAGAATCTGAAAGTTGGCAGTGAAAAACATTTTGGACTAAAATGTAAATATTTCTGAAAATAAAAGCTAAACATACCTACAATGGACAATAGTCAATACATCATTCACTCTGTAGGAACTTAAACTATGTGAGAATGTCCCTAAATAACAGTACAAATATATAAATCAACATATGGGGTGTTTCAGAAAAGAACAGGACTGTGGTCACAAATAATTTGTCAAACCCAAACTACAAGTTTTCCCCTTTGAAATAACCCCCCCCCCCTCGAGTCTAATGCATTTTCTCATCCTTCTCCGCCATGCCTCCATGCACTCCTGGAAGGATTCTCCCGGGATTCTCCGCAGCTCTGTCGTCACGGCCCTCTTGATGGCTTCCACGTCCGGAAAACGGGTCCCCTTGATGACCCCCTTGAGCTTGGGGAAAAGGAAAAAAATCACTCGGAGCCAGGTCGGGTGAGTAGGGAGGTTGCTCCAGCATGGCGATGTTCTTCTCGGCAAGGAACTGCTGGATGGATGCTCAGAGCATTGTGAGCCAGCGCGTTGTCGTGGTAAAGCAGCCATGAGTTGTCCTGCCACAACTCTCGCCTCTTCTCGTGCACTGAACGAAGCAAACGCCGCAGGATCTCTTTGTAGACATGCTGGTTGATCGTCTGGCCCTGTGGCATCGCGCAGATCTTACGCATGCCCAAATTTTCATTGATAATCTTCCAGACGCTGCCGCGGTTCATGCCCAGCTCACTTGCGATCAGTCAAACAGTCAGCCGACGATCGCCATGCACCACCTGCCTCGCGCGCTCAACATTGGCCTCAGTCCTCCTCGTTGAAGGGCTTCCACTCCTGGGGTCGTCTTCCATGTCCTCGCGTTCCTCTTTGAACCTCGTGCAACTCGAAAACTAGTGAGCGCGACATCGTCTCATCCCCATACACTTGCTGCAGTAGTCCAAGTGCTTCTGACGGACTTTTCTCCAGCCAGACCAGAAACTTCAGGTTGGTTCGTTGCTCTGTGCCCATTGCCTGACGGCCTAAAATTGAGGAGCTGTTAACAAAAACACGTGAAAAAACATGCAATGGCTGCAGAGAGCTGAGATCGCAGTTATCTACCCCCCCCCCCGATATTACATCACACGGTGACACAACCCGCTAATCCCCACCCCACTCATAGCTCACACAGCACACTAAGTCCTGTTACTTTTCTGACACACCTCGTATAACCTTATTTAGAATGACCCAACTAAATCAGTAAAAACTATAGCTTCTAAAAAAGTTTATGTTATGCATAACTTATTTCCCTTTGAATAGTAGTATAAATCTCTCCTCTTTTTCTCACTTGCTAACATAAACAAGTATGTAAAATTCTGTTATGAAACAGGAGATTTAAATGCTGTTTGCTTTGTTTCTAAATCTTGATTTTAATAGATTTGGAAATTACCCTGAATTTTAATGCAGCTACATAAATGAAAACCGACTTTAATCTATGTAGCTGTGTTAAAATTGAAAGTTTTCATAATAGATTAGTTAAAATATTTATATTGAACTGTTTCAAATATTAACCTTTGGACACAAATGTTGTGAAATTTTAGAAAGGTTTTTGTCAAGTGGGATACAATATTAGTTTATTACTTGATCTCATATTTTAGTCCTTAAATGGTCTTTGACTTAACGTAAACACAACTGGAATAACATACATTCCATTCTTGCCAGACGGTTATTTATTGTATTCATTTTACCTTTGAAAGAGAGCCAAGCTAATTGGAACATGATATTGAAACCACATGTCAGTAATACTAGCTTATTTTTTGACACCAGGGTTTCCAAAACTTTTAACCTCCATCTTCAGCTTTCCTGGTGGTGTTTTGGGTGGATGATTAACTGCTGGCAGCTGTGGTTCACCTTACAGGCTACAACCTCACTCACTCTAAGCTTGCTTTTATTGGCACTGCAAACATATGGCAAACATTATTAAACAAGACAGGAAGCTTCAATCAGAGGTTAGAATGAACATTGTTCATCCATGTGTATGCAGATTTTTTCTTTTTCTATGGAGGAAAATCAACAAACTTGATTTATAAAAGCTATAAAAACAAACTTATGTATTCAGGTGCTCATATACACACGTAACAATACAGTGGTGAACATTAAGTCCAATTTAATTGCAAATTTTTATTTTGAAGCTGAGAATTAAAAGAATCTTATGAGCAATCTAACAGTGTGGAGCTTAGTTTGATCCAAAATAACCTTTCATTTTAATATTTTACATGTGATATTTGAATTAAAATTTTTTCATTTATAATTCAGATATAAAATGGCTTACGTAAATCTAGATTACGATGATTGATGGTGTAAACTAAGCTTCACAATTTTTTCAATATCTCATGTTTAACAAGGAATGATTTGCTCCAGCTCTCTCATATTTATCCACTACACATCCACCCTCCCAAAATTAGTGTCTTCCAATCAGGGAAATTCTATAAACAATAATAAAAAATCATTTCTTTTTTCAAAAAAGTTAGAGAGGTAATTTATGCAATATCTGGATTGTATCTATGAAACTTTGCAGATATACATCAAGATTTGTATTTTCTTTATTTTAAAAAAAAGTCCCCTAAAATTCTAACAAAATGGAAGAGACTGGAAGTTATTTGTAAATTAGGGGGTAGTCAATAACTCTCTGAATGTGGTTGCTACTAGAAAAAAACCAAAAAAAAAAAAAAAACACTTTTCTCTGCCTTCTGTTTTATGCTAGTTAGGCATTTTTAAGGTGCAAGCTATTAACATTTGGACATTATTGAAAATAGAACAAACTTTCTGAATATATTTGTATACATTTTCTGTCACGTTTTAAAGTTTACATAAAATGTTTACTGAAATATATTGGTATGATTTCCTTAACTGAGAGCTAAAATACAACATACATGCTTCTCATTCCTATGATTAGGTTCAATTTCCAAAAGTGGTGGTGGTTCCCAGGTCAACTAAGTCTGTGTTACAAATGAGTGCCTGGTGCAAACTACGGACTACAGGCAGGGAAAAAGCATTTGACCATCCATCTTCATTATACAGCCTAAAAAATTTTTTTTATTACTTTCTTTGTCAAACCCCTTTCACCAGAAAAAGACAATAAAAAAAATAAACTTATTTTAATGGGCTATTTTTTGTGATGGAGTTTCCTCCTCATGATAACCATTATCTTTTATTTATGCAATATACAGTGAGAGATTTTAAATTTAGCTGGTTTTGACACATAATTATCTACAATTTTTGCAATTTTTACTTTTGTGTTTTGTATATTATGAAATGTTGTGCATTTCAACATAGCTAGTTTTTATTCTTTTTGTTTCTTTTTAATGTACAGGCATACATCGGAGATACTGTAGGTTTGGTTCCAGACCACTGCAATAAAGCGAGTCACACCCATTTTTTTGGCTTCCCAATGCATATAAAAGCCTAAAATAATGTTTACACTATAGTCTATTAAGTGCACAATAGCACTAGGTCTAAAAAAACAATGTACTGTAAAATTAAAAATACTTTATTGCTAAAAACTGCTAATCTTCATCATCTGAGCCTTCAGCGAATCGTAATCTTTTTGCTGGTGGAGAGTCTTGCCTCGATGTTGATGGCTGTTGACTGATTGGGGAGCTGGTTGCTGAAAGTTGGGATGGCTGTGGCAATAAGAAGACAATGAAGTTTGCCACATTGAGGCTTCCTTTCGTGAAATGTTTCTCTGTAGCATGCAATATTGTTTGATAGCATTTTACCCACAGTAGAACTTCTTTTGAAATTTGGGTCAATCCTCTCAAAACCTGCCGCTACTGTATCAACTAAGCCTATGTAATATTCTAAATCCTTTGTTGTCATTTCAACAATGTTCACACGATTTTCGCCAGGAGTAGATTCCATCTCAAGAAATGATTTTCTTTGCTCATCCATAAGAAGCAACTCCTCATCCGTTAAAGTTTTATCATGAGATACCAGTAGTTCAGTCACATCTTCAGGCTCCACTTCTAGTTCCAGTTCTCTTGCTATTTCCAACACATTTGCAGTTACTTTCTCCACTGAAGTCTCGAACCCTTCAAAGTCAACCATGAGGGTCAGAATCAACTTCTTCTAAACTCCTGTTAATGTTGATATTTTGACCACCTTCCATGAATCACGAATGTTCTTAATGGCATCTTGAATGGTGAATCCTTTCCAGGTTTACAATTTACTTTGCCGAGACCCATCAGAGGAATCACTATCTATGGCAGCTATAGCCTTATGAAATGTCTCTCTTAAATAATAAGACTTGAAACTTGAAATGACTCCTTGATCCATTGGCTGCAGAATGGATGTTGTGTTAGCAGGCAGGAAAACAACATTAATCTTGTCGTACATCTCCATCAGAGCTCTTGGGTGACCAGGTGCATTGTCAATAGTCAGTAATATCTTGAAAGGAGTCTCTTTTTCCGAGCAGTAGGCTTTGACAGTGGACTTAAAATATTTGCTAAACCATATTGTAAACAGATGTGCTGTCATCCAGGCTTTGTTGTTTCATTTATAGAACACAGCAGAGTAGATTTAGCATGATTCTTGAGAACTCTAGGATTTTCAGAATGGTAAATGAGCATTGGCTTCAACTTGAAGTCACCAGCTGCATTAGCCCCTAACAAGAGAGTCAGCCTATCCTTTGTAGCTTTGAAGCCAGGCATTGACCTCTCTATAGCTGTGAAAGTCCTAGATGGCATCATCTTCAAATATAGGCCCTTTTCGTCCACATTGAAAATCTGCTGCCTGGTGTAGCCACCTTCATCAATTATCTTCTGGATAGCTTGCTGCATCTTCTACATCAGCACTAGCTGCTTCACCTTGCATTTTTATGTTGTGGAGACGGCTTCTTTCCTTAAACCTCATGAACCAACCTCTGCTAGCTTCAAACTTCTTCTGCAGCTTCCTCACCTCTCTTAGCCTTCATAGAATTGAAGAGAGTTAGGGCCTTGCTCTGGATTAGGCCTTGGCTTAAAGAAATATTGTGGCTGGTTTGATCTATCCAGAACACAAACTTTCTCCATATCAACAATAAGGCTGTCTCGCTTTCTTATCACTCTTGTGTTTACTGGAGTAGCACTTTTAATTTCTTTCAAGAACTTGTCCTTTGCGTTCACAACTTGGCTAACTGTTTGGTGCATGAGGCCTATCTCGGCGTTCGACATGCCTTCTCACTAAGCTTAATCATTTCTAGCTTTAGATTTAAAGTGAGAGGCATGCGACTCTTCCTTTCACTGTACGGTTATTAATAGGCCTAATTTCAATATAACAACAATGAACAAGTTTGAAATATTGCGAGAATTGCCAGAATGTGACACGGAGACACGAAACGTGCAAATGTGGTAAGCAAAATGGCACCGATTGGCTCACTTGATGCGAAGTTTTTGGCAGTAACAATCGAAAGAAGGCACGTTCTGAAAATAATAAATGTGAATAATTTGAAAAATAGCGCAATATCTGCGAAGCACAATTAAGCGAGGTATGCCTGTATTTAATTTCAGCAGTTCTAACATCATTTCTAGAGGTAGTTTGGCCACTATTGTATAGTCACCAAATAAAAATTCTTTAACCTGGAATGTGTATTTTTTAAATATCTGAAGGTTAAGAAAACAAAAGCAGTAAAAAAACTTATTAGTAGCTGTCTGAACTTGGGATGTAATGATCACAGGTACTTAAATTTTGGCAAAGTTGTCTGCATTCCAAAAGAATTTGGTTTTAAGTAATTGATGTTGCTAATAATGACTCAGCATCTGACACTTCATGTATGTGCAGTTTCAGAATAAGAGAAACATACAAATTTAAAATAAGAGGAAATACCATCACCACCAAAAAAAAAAACAAAAAAAAATTATTATGAAACTCAATATGTAACTGGTAGGAGGAACATGAAACAAAGTTGTAATGCTGTGCATTTTCTATCAAAATATTTTTTTATTTTTTTTGGACATGTCAAGTGGTTCATGTAAAAAAAATTCTATAGTCAACTTGTTACAAGGGAAATCCTGTCAATGAATGTGTTTTGAGGAGAGGGGAAGTGTCACCAATTTGCTGCATTCTGGTAGAAAAGAAATCTTTTTGTATTGAGGAAACTCAACTGCTTTTATGTGTAGCTCTGCCAAGTTGATTAGATTGCACATCATCAGCAGAATTTGCATTAACACTGTTATCCATCTTTCACATTTTGTTTTATTTGGCACTGATGCACGGCCTTAATGAAGATAATTACAGTTGTTGAATGGAATTATATGAGATTTGGTTTGCTAAAATTTCTGCACTAACTCCATATTGCTTGATAACATTTTGTGGGATGAAAGCTTGTTTAAGCTAAATGGGCATCTCAGCAGATAAAATTGCATTATATGGTATCATCATGATTCTTGTGTTGTACAAAAGACACCACTGAACTGCTCTGGAATCATAGGCTTTAGCAGGAATCTAGAGTGGTATTGTTGGCCAAATTTTTCCTGAGGACAAGGTCATGGGTGAATCATACTTGCAGATATTCCAAGACACTGTTTAGCAAATGGCCAATTATAAAGTCTAGAAATGGCAGGATGAAAAGTTTCCTGAGTGATGGTTGGGCAGACATGGTTTTATTGAATGGTCTTTGAGATCTTGTGATTTAACACCTTGGGATTTTTTCTTGAGGCATAATTAAGCAAGGTATATGTTGAGAAACCACACACTGTTACTAAACTCAAAGAAAATATAGTTGGAGTTATCTTTGGAATTATCCTGAACTGTGCAAAGAAATGTGTTCTTAGACCTGTATCAATCCACAAGTGCATCAGTAAATTATTATGCACCTTGGCACAATATGCAAATTGTATTGTGAGCAAGATATTGCGATATTGGCAATGCATAGATCTTATTAACAAAGTGTGAGTTTGGGAAAAGTAACCTGCATGTGTGACCTGAAGTTTGGTTGTATGGAAAATCTAGTGATCCATACAAGTAACTACAGACACCGGTTGGTTGCTCAGCCAATCAGAATGTGTGTGCGTGGCAATTAGCTAATCCAGCCAAATAATCATTCACAAACATACTTTTGATTAGTGTTTGCTCTCTCAGTGCTTCTTGTCCCTTTATTTATGATGATTTAAGGGACAAACAGGTTTGTACAAGTTCACAGTTTGGAAATACTGGATTTAAAGTAATCTCTAATAAGGTGGGTGTTAAACAAGTATTGTGCTACATAGGAAATGCTTCATGAAGCTGTCATACAGGGGGCACAAACAATATGAATGTTCATCTACAATGCCGGGCTAAGAAACTAGAGGTTGACTCTCTTCATGCACAAGAAATAACTAAAAAAAAATCATTTTAATTTTTGTAAAAAAAAAGAACTTTAACTCACTTAGGTGTAAGTAACAGAAAAAAACTCAATGGAATTCCATTGTGCTGTTTACTTTCAGGTTCATTTTTGTTTAAACTTCAGAAATAATAATTTTTTCTTCAATGGATGTATCATATTGACAAGTGTATCATTACAGGTCTAGTCCTGTAAACTGGACAAGTTTAAATGCCTTATGATTCTCTTACAGATTTCTGCATTGTATGTTATGATGTTAAATAAATGTAGATTGAAATAATATGAAATAAACTTCCTGTGGTTATTTCATTATGGAGGAACATCCTGTGTTTAACCTTATAAGATTGGTTATCCACGCTCTTTAGTTTTCCTTACATTCAGACAGAAAACAACTTTTACTAAATATTCATACTATCAGTAGTTTAGTCTATCCATTAACATTAGACCAATTCCTTTGCACTTTAGAAAGTGGTAATCAGTAGGTTTGTAGTTGAATTACTTTTACGTAAGCATACTGCACACAGCTTTGTTTAATCCTTATTAGATAGTCGCCTCTAAAATCTTCCCTTTAAAACGTTTGTTTAGATATTTAGGTACATCCCTGTCTAGGTCACACTTATACCACTTAATGGAATAAAAGAGTAAGCATGCTGTAAGCCTGTAATGACAGTAGTAGTTGTGTATCATGAAGTTCTTGAAATTGTGAAGAGTAAACAATTTTGTTTGCATGTGCCTTACTAGTGGTTGTCATGATTACAATTTCAAATGAATCAAATAACAGAACTGCTTGTGCAATTTGTTTATTTTTTTGCACTAAAATAATTTGCTGATGAAACTTGATGCATTGCATCTTTAGGTTAAATTGAAATGACTAGACATCTAGCTAAATACAAATGATTTTATTTTGATAAAGAAGAAAACAAAAAAAAAAGATTTTTAAAGTTTGCCCATTTCTATTAGGTGTATTTTTTGGCTCAAACTGTTGGAGTTGTCCCGGCAGACTTAAAAAGCTGCTAACATTGTTGGAGCTGTTTAATAAATCACCTTATGAGATGACACGTTTTACCAAGTTACTCACAATCAACAGCTTTCACAGACTGTCTTTGATTAGATTCAGAAACTCTCTTGTGCCTTTAGCGTTTTTAAGTAAAGAAATAAATAAATGCACATCATTCAGTCACTATATTAAAAATTTTATTGTTTGAAAATGGCTATCAGAACATGAATGCATTTTTATAAAATCATTAATGAGAATCATATTATGATGAGTTTATAATACTTTAATAAAATTGTATTTTAGAAGTAGATCAATGGGAGAGTTTACACTTTTTCATAGGTTTTAGATTTGAAATATTTTATAGTGCTTTCAGTAGAACAAACATTTGCTATTTATGAATTCTGTTCACTGTTCCTTTGTTTTTTTCAGTGTGATGGTAAACTTTTAGCGACAGGTTCTTATGATGGTTTTGCAAGAATATGGAATACAGAGGGTAAGTACTTAAGTAGACTTCTCATCATTTTGATGGAAAAGGACATCACCATGTTTACTATGAATGAAGCATTCAGTGCTTTTATACTAATACTAATATAACCTTCATACAACTGGTTCTTTGTGAACCATCTTCATTATTGATAATATATATAAAAAAAATAGGCTTGTGGAGTTTAGTATAAAATATTTGATGAATTTGGCTTGTACAAGCCATAATGTTTGTGAGGTTGGCTGTATTTGGGCTATTTGATTAGTTATAACTGTACAATACTAGATATAATATTATAAAGGTATTTGTTTTTTTCAGTAGCTTTGGTTCGTAAAGGGTTTATAAAAATTTCTATTAACAGTCATGTGTTATATTACTCTTTGCTTAGATTAAGATTTGATAGTACTGTTTTTTAGTTCTGTTGTTGTTTATTTTTTGAAAATAAGTTATTGAGGTACTATGGATTTATATATATATAAGTATTTTAAAAAATGTGCATGATTATACTGGTGATGTTTTCTGAAATTATGCAGAATATTGTATCCTATATTTTGGTACAATAAAGCAGAGTTTAAAAAAAAGGGTTCAAAATGTACTGATGGTATGAAGTCTAACCTCTTGACTGTGTGCGTATGTGTACGAGGTTTGTTTTTTTCAACTACAATAATAATCTGGTTTCTGTTTTAAAAGGTGCTAGAGTTAGGTGTCACTTCCCAGACCTAGCAGAAGTCCACTTGGGTAAACTATTCTCTGAAATTATTTGGAGAGCAATTGACTTTTTTTGATGATAAAACTCTGGGACATTTTTTTTTTTTTTTTTTTCATGTGATGATCACTGCTTATTAGCAGTACTATTTAAAAAAGATTTTAACAATAAACTTTGTTATCATTCTATTTTCTTCTCGTCTCCAGTTTATTTAAGAGGACCAGCAGCCACTGTATCACATTATTAGATGCCAACTGTAAATTACAAAAATTTACATAGATTATAGTAGGCTGTCAGAGATGAAGTGTGGAGAAAAAAAAATGCCACGTGTATTGTCTTGCTGCTTCTCGTGTTGATCGTATTTTAGAGTTTTCGCTGCAAAATACACGTATTACCAGACTTTGTGACAAGTTAGGCATTATGTTTTAGATAACTGGGACAAATTCTTTGGACAAAAGGAACTTTATGGAGATGGTGTACTCGACAAGCATCAGGGGGCTACGATTCTAGGTAAGTCCTTTGCAAGCAATGAAACCAACTCAGTGATAGTGTTTGTGCAGTGCGAGTCCGAGACAGCAAGGGCCAGAACCCTGGGAGATGGCAACTACTGGCTTTGCTGGATGTACAAAATCTTTTACTAATGGGATGCTTATGTACAATACCAAATTTTAGAATATTTCTGACAGCTAAAAACTGCACTCACCTTATACCATCAGCATTTATTTTGGGTAATTCTGGTTAGGGTAAATTCCAACTGAAACCATTTTAAAATATACCTTGTGATCGCACATGGTAAGCAATGTAATACGAAATGAAGACCTGACAATTTTAAATTATTTATACAAATGTTTATTAAGTGCACAAAATGTATTTTAATATATTGCTTTCAGCTGCAAATATAATAAACATTCAGAATTATTTTTATATATATATATTTATAAGTGATAGAGGTATTACAACAAATGGTTAAGAATTTTATGCTGATTTTAGATCAAAAGTTGCATTGTAATTATAACCAATGAGATTTTGAGGGGCAAAAGAGTTAAGACGATTTATATTTTTGGGATGAAAATTAAATTTGACATCTGCTAGTTATTAGCCCAAATAATGTTGCCTTGCTGCTGACTACAGTCAACAGGGAATGTAATATTTTTCTTATATCTTAGCTTTTTATGAATACAAACTATCTCAACATCTGCTGGCTTTCTGTTTTGATACTTATTTTCTCTGGATAATTTATCGATGCTTTATTTTATACTATTTTATTATGAACAAATAATTTTTTAAAAATTACTCAGATTTTAACTTGTAAAATATTTCTAGCTAGTGATTTTTTTAGTTTGATGTGTATTAGTTTAGATGTAAAAATAAATTTTGATATTGAAATAGAAATTCTCTACATTTAAACTGGGCTAATCACACGTTCAGTGAGCTAGGTTTGATTGGTGAATTGCAAGTGTACAAGGTTTGCAAGAGAATTTATTACATGGTTCTCATAACCTGGGCCACCTTCCTTCCTTTTTGCTATTTGGCAGTCTCATTCATGGGAAGGAAAAATAGTGAGCTTTTGTTGGGGGGTGGTTCAGGAATCTAAAATATTTTCAAATAATCTGTCTAGAATTCAGCTTTCACAAATCTTTGTACTGTTGCTCACTTAAAAGAATTTCAGCACTAATGATAAAATTCTGCTTTCACCAGGAAATAGCTTACATTTCTATTGTTGATACTGTTTAATGAACATCTGTTTCCATTTTGTTTTTCTTTTTCTTTAATGATTTAATAGTTTTGTGTTGCTGTTTTTGTATTATAAGATAATTATAGGCATTACCTTGCACTTCCGCAATTCTCATGATATGCTGGTAGCAAAATGAGCTAATATTTCACAAATATTCAGTCTTAGTATTGGTACTACATTGCTGTTTGGTGTTTGAAAAAGTAAATTGTTACCTGAATTGAGTTATAATTTTTTTCTTCCGTTTTACTTTATTGGCTCAGTGTTTTAACAAATAGAGTTGTTACCATTTCTTCATGGAATCTCATTGAATAAGTTTGAAAAGATAAAGGTAGAGAATGTTTAAAAAAGAAATTAGTCTTTATGCAGACTTAGTATAGTACTAATGCTCGGGACATAGAAAACACCTTGATATAACAAACTATTTTCTATCAGTTTCTCAAGCAAACATTTTTTTGGTATGCATAAAAAGACTGAAAGCCACATCTTCATCTAGCATAAATGTTGCTTCTTTTGTTCCTGCACTCTTATCAGATGACAAAACGATTGCTTTGCTTGGTAACAGGTGTAAAACAGTCTTGTTATATCAATATTGTGCACACCTCTCAGGTTGCAATTTTGTATCAGCATGAGAAAGACAGCCTTGAGCCAGTTGGATGTCACTTTGTGATTGAAACTTTTTTTTTCCTTCCTACTATGGTCTTGAATCTCAGCCTATATTGGTTTTTAAATTGTTTGATCCAGCTATTACATCACTTGAAAATTTCTCTATCAAAGACCTTGCAAACTGTTGAGTCTTTGACTTGAGTAAATCACTAGATACTTTCCCTTGCTGCCTCAAACCACTGATGTAAGCCTTTATCAACGTCTCCATGCTCTGGTGCATGGAACCCATTTTTTTTTAGCTGTCAGTGTTCCTTTGTTCACAAAAACAACTCTGATTTTTTCAGCATCTGACTGCACAGTTGAAACTGCTTTTTAATAGATCAAGTTCTTTGTAGATTTTGCCTGATATTTTAAAAATGATTTCCAGCTTCTTTTAACTCATTTGGTCCTGATCCGGCATGAATCTGTGATATCTTTATTTATTCTCCTAATGGCTGATCCTGCATACATCCATGGCAAACAAAGTGTTTGTAATTGCCAACCACACACAACACATGACCGACACCCTTAAAAATGAATTGATTAGTTGAATATGTAAATTTCCGAGGAAATTCTTTTGCAAACATCCAATGAGAAACATTCTTTTAAGTCCCTTTGTGAAAATATTTCACTGATAAAAACAAAAAGTTCAAAAACAAAGGGTATTTTCTGACCATGTTTCAATCATGAAACTTGTAAACCTAATATGGTAGGTGTGTTTTTCAGTAGCGACAAAGATGAGCTTGAGGGCTTTGAATTGCATGATATTGAAGATGATGAAAGAAAATCTTTAGCTAGATTACAAGTTATAATTGATGGGCATTCAGATTTAGATTTCTCCAACATTTCTGACAAGGAGGAAAGTGAGACTATCAACCAGATCAGTCTGATAGTGACGGTGATGTTGTCTTGATTGATATGAATTGTTGGACAGACAATTTGCTGAGTATTCATGTCCAAAATTTTAAAGGACCAACTCAAGGGCCTTTATCAAGTATGGAAAAAGAAAAACAGGAGAGTGATTTTTTTCTTCTAATATTTCCCTTAACATTGTACAAAGACATAGTGGATCAGACAAATGCGCATGCGCAGAAATGCATTGCTTGAACAACAAACAAATCTTGGTACCCAACAAATGCAGAAATCAAGGCTTTTTTGAGGGCTGTGATTCTTATGGAAATTCTGCTGGGGCTTAGCCTTATGAGTATAACTGGGGCTGAATGAGTTAAGGCAGCAAGCTCTTACTTGCTGTCACCATTTCACCTGGTATAACATGATGTATTGATATTCAAAGGCTAACCCAGCCAACAGTGGGAGGTTTGGCAACTAGTTCATCCCCTGAAGATTAGCAAATGACTCAGTTTGGCTTTTAGTGTGATGTTGTAGCCATTTTTATTCTATTAACCTTAAAATCATGCTGACAATCATTATATCAGTAATATGCTTTTTAAACAATGCCTTTATCGGGATGTAAACAATGGGACAACTCATTCTCATTGTCATTTGTTTAAACTGGGAGGGGATGGTTATATTAGGTTTAGACTGTGTATACTTTTCCTTGGCATTAAAAGAAGTATCTATACCTTAGAGAATGATGGTAAAGGGCCCACACTGGACAGTGTCTTATGGAATTTGTTGCTTTAGCATAACATTCTGGTGATAGTCTTTTTTTTTTTTTGCTGACCTGTCATCACTGAGCATGTCTGTGATGAATTGGGTTAATGCCTCTAGCATCATTAACCCTTAGAACCCTAACCCCACAGACTAAGTATTTATGAATAACCATTATAACACTTCTCTGATACTAACTCTGCACATAATTGTAAAATGAATGCTGATTGACTACTTTGTTGCCTAAGGGTAAAACAAAGGCCACATGGAGACTGTAAATCTGGTCTGTAGGGTTATTTAATCTCTTGCTGAGACTGGAAAACTAGTCCATAGGGTTCTAAAGGTTAACCATCTTAAACATACGACTGTGGTTCAGACATGTAGCATATCTTGCTGAAATTCTTGAAAATGTTAATTTGATGGTATGACTTGCCACTGGTTTAGGGCACTCACTGTATATATGGACTTTAAAAATGGTGTTGGACCTACTGTAACATTTGTTTAATCTATATCATAAGATGTGTATGTGATATGCACACAATGGGAGCTAACCATAATTGTGAATTCACTAATAAAATAATTGAAGCATAATGATATTTTGATGAAAAAAAGCTTTGTGACAAAAGTTTGAAAAAATCGTTTTACATGTATGGATATTCTAACATTTTACAAATATGATTACCTATATATATATATATAAACTTTGTACTAAGTTAATTTTTATTAAATGATTTAAATTTGTTTCTATATATACATATATATAAAATTAGCATACCTGATATTCATAATGTATCTGTTTTATGGTGTATCAAATACTTGAAGCTATAATTGTCAGTTAATCAATTCTGTTTTTTTTAAATAAATATCTGAACAAATTTTTATGCCAATATACTTAAGCACAAAAATATATGGATGTTGGAATGGGACAGCATATTTAATTTCACTTATGAAGACAAACACACAGCAGTTGAAAATTATAGAAAAATTTACTACTTAGCTTTAAATTAGCACTGGATTATGATTTATACAGGCTTATAGAGTAAAAAAAAAAAAAAATTACATGCCTGGCACATCATTGGCATATTCGTGCATAAGATTAGATGTCTTATCACCCCATCAATGCTGTACCAAGATCCTGAAGATTTCTTGCAGCTCAAATACTCAGTAGGTGTAAGATTACAGACAAGGCTGGCCCAAGGAATGCAGTGTAGACCCTAACCATATGTGGCCTGGTGGTGATACCTTGGAGCATCCTGTTGTGTTAAAGACACAGGATTAGCGACCTGACAGTTTCATCCAATCCAAAAAGAAACTTTGAACAATGACCAGGGGAATCTTGCCAACTATGATACCTTCTCACACCACTATGCTTCTCCTACCATAAAATTAATGTCAGAGTACTGTTTCTGATGCTGCCATGCATACTACCTGCCATTAGAGTAGTTCAAATTAAATAGACTTTCATTGCAAAATATCAATGTTGCCATATGACTTGGTTAAGTTATTGCATCTTGCTCAGGTTCTAGTTGAGTATGACGACTGCTCAAGGATACCTGATTCATACTTCTACAAAATAATGTCAGTTTGTTGATACTTAAATCCCTGACTGTTTGCAAGAATTGTCTGGAGTTGTGATTACCATTATTTGCAGAGCCATTTCTTCTCTTTCATGAGCATCTTTCAACGAGAATGCCCTTTGCCAGGTCTCTTATTTCTCTGGTCTAGAGATGGAGTCAGTTCATGACTAACTGTAATGCATTACTGTTAGCAGCAACTTCAACCTGCTTGAAATCATTTTAAAACTTATATGATAAAAGGATCTCTGGTCTCACGATGTATGTCTGCATTGTGGATTTTACTGCACTACTGATGTGGCTACTATTACTTCCACATTTTTTTACACCCATAAAAGAGGATGTAGGATGTATTTTGAAATAGACTTTTACTTGTTGTGTGTTTTTTTTTTTTTTAAAGACTGGTTTTGGGGGTTCATTGAGGTGTCACATGAAAGCATGTGCTGTTAGCTGTCACAAGTTGAAGTTTTAAATCTGTGTATCTACAACACGTGATGGTGGTTTACCTTTTGGTCACTTATTTCTTGGTTTATTAGTGGGTCACTGACATATACTGAAAGTTAACTGTGCATAATTTTTAACAAAATAAGTGAAAATTAATTTTTAAGTAGTGGTTGAAATGCAGTTTATAATAAACAAAAATACTATTTTTGTGACATGTTTGTTGCTGTTTTCATCTTGCCTACCCTGATGACTATAGATACGGCTCTGTCTACAAGAAACAGAGAATTGCTGAAACTAGCTTCAAGTTAAGACTAATAAGTAATGAGGTGGTAAGCAGGTTTCTTTGGCACTAGGAAATTCCTATTTATTGTCAGTTTTCTGTTGTTCGCCAAGTTTACTAAGTGTTACTTTATAAATCTATACTGTCTTGATAGAAATACAAAAAAAAATAGAATGTAGGTACTTTAAACAGGTAACATAAGTATAATTTTTGATATAGTATTGGCAGACTTTTTAAAAACAAATCTGTGAACAGATTTTATTTATATTTTATCTTTCAAGATTGTTTATTAGGCAGTAATTGTTTATGTAAATCTCTGTTGTTTCAGCCAGATTTCCTAATTTTTTTATTGAAAATGAAAACAAAGGTATAAAATACAAGCAGTTTTTATGAATTTTAATATTAAAGAAAGCTATATTGATTTGAATCTAAGACACCCTACATTTTACTTTCTTAATTAAAAAATACTATAAGATGTAACAAGATAACTTGGATAGATGCCCAGTAGTTTTTCCTTAAGTGCAAATAATTAAAAGATGCTGAAAGCTAATACTTTTATTAAATTTGGCTAGTTCTCACAAAGTTCTTATTTGGCATAGCAGAAAGCTTTCGTAGCCATCTACAAAATGCAGAGTTCATTTTGTTGCATTCTTTACATATACATTCTCAGTTTAGGATGGCTTCCGATTTTTGGCCACAAAACCTGTGGTGTGGATGAATAAATACACCTTTTCTTTCTTTTTTTCATTGCAGTTGACTATTTGCTTCCATGTATTTTGAGCTTGCAAGCTGCACCTTCTGTTTTTGAAAAAAAACATCAGTGGGTGTTTAGTTAAAATTTTAAGTGTAAACAATCTTTCCGTAATGAAAAGCTCAGAAAAGATTGATAGCAAGGGAGGGAGAGAGAGAGGTGTGTGTGTAAGCATGCAGGGTAGCCTGTTATCTCAGGCTGTCTTGTGGTACAAGTGTAGTTGCTTTGGTTAGAAAGGTGCTCTGTATACTGTTGCATTCTGAAAAACCACCACCACCCAAAAAACAACAACAAGTTTTGGAATAAAATAGAGTAGTAAAGAAATATTGAAGCAAACTAAAGTAACCTGGTTGATGAAGTGGTGTTTTTTGTTTTCTGTTTTTTAGTGGGAATAATGATGTTTACCAGAGATAAATAAGTTCTACAAACATCAAGCCAAATCACTCACCTGTTTTTCCATGGAGAAAGTATTACTGCAGATGAAAGTATAGAAGGTGGTCTCCTTAGTTATACAGATGGAGGGGTAGATTCTGCCATTTTCTACTGTTCTCTTTTCCACTTCCTTGGTGTCATCTTGAACCTTGGTGCAAGCCTGAGATGCTGTCTTGAATAAATGTCTGATATCAGCTTGCTTAGATGATGCTTGCCTTTTTTCAAAAAGTTGAAGTGCAAAATGCATAGCTGCATTACTACATAAAATGCAGAAGCAGAATTTGCCCATGTTATCTTAGCCTCTTCACTAAACTCCTCTGAGTATTTGTCACTTTCCTTTGGCTTTTTTGGATTCACTACACACTCAATTAGTAATTTGGAATCACTTATAACTCCTGTCTCTTCAACTTCTTTGTCTACTTCAACCCAATTTTCGCTGTCATCTTCACCCAGGTTTCACACTGCGTTTGTTCAGGGGACTGTGTACCATGTTGAGTATTTCTGCAATATGATCTTTTTTCTTTCCAACATTTAAACCTTCAAATTTCTCTTCATCAGAAGATACATCAACAAACATCTCAGACAGCCACTTTTGACTGAGTTCCATGTGCAAGCAACTGGAAATCTTGAATGGTGCCTTCGTGATTTATTGATTTCCTCAGGAAATCTTTTCTTAAAAATGTTTTGTGTTTTGGATGATACCCTGATCCATGAACTGGATTACAAATGATACATTAGCAGGCACAAATATATGGACGGACCCAATAAATATGTCCCTGTACATCCACGTGCTTGTTTGAGCTATGTACTCAACCGGAAAATGTTTTACACCTTTAAATGCTCTGAGAAATTGGAATTTCCCAATAACTACAAATTTCACTCGATGGGTGCCTGCTGCATTAGCACAGTCAGTTGGTCTTTCTTTTGTTTAAATCCAGAAGCACCCACTAAGCCGAAGTAGGGCAACAGCGCCAGAGTAGGCCAGTTTTGTCAACATTGTATGTTTGATCTGCAACTAAATTAGAGAAGAACTTGCAATACTTTTTGGCAGCTTTGTGATCAGCAGACTTCTGTTCACTCGATTCATCAAGGCATCTCATTCCGTGACGCATCTTAAGACAGGAGAGCCACCCATCGGAAAAGGCACATGGTTCAGTGAGTTTCATTTGCTTATAGAATTTTTTTGCCCTTTTAATGACCATAGGCCCAGAGATTGGGACACCACTCTCAGAATGGTTCAGTGCAAACCATTCATATAGAACAGTATCAAGCTGTTCAAGATTAGGTTTACAAAAAGTATGGTGCAGTTCCACAAATTTCTCAGTTTCTGAAGTTGCCCAAAAATCCATTAATGTATCTTTTTGCTCCTTAATGTCATAAATGGCAGAGGAACCAATGCTGAATTCTCTCATTAAATCAATCCTATTTTCACCTTTCGAGAGTCTCTTGCATATGTCTATCTTCTGATTTATTTATTGCTTGAATTACCCTCTTCCTCTTTTCACCTTTACTTGCTGATGGTTTATTTGACACCATGTTGACTGGGTGTGCTGACAATCCACGATAAATATGGAACAACTTTTACTGCAAACAGACACACTGGCAGCCACGGAGAAGGACAACTGGTAGCACCATTCTGTCGACAGCCAGCAGTGGTATTTGGCCCGCGAAGCTTTTGGCTTATGCCAGTTAGCATCGATCTGGGTGATGGTTATCAAAATAGTGATTTGCATTGTGATATTTTTTGAAATACTGGTTAACGGGGCTTTCCAGTTAATAAAATGCTGGATAAACAAGCTTTTAGCGTAATATTTTTCATCGAAGCTGTTAATTTAGGGAAATAAAACTATCTAGCAAAAAATGTTTCCTGCTTGTTGTGGTTCAGTCAGACTTTAAGGCTGGTATGTTTACAGAAGATGCATCCTCATCCTCCATCTGCTGGTTTCCCGTAATAAATGTTTGGATTTGCTTTTTGTTAACTGTTCAGGAAAGTATTGCAAAATTTTCAAACACTTTTCAATGTTTAAATAAATATAGGAAGGATGGAAATCTGGTACCTTGTGTGATAAATTTTGTCAGTAAATATTGCCTATAGATATTTGGAGAAAAAAAATGTAAAAAGAGAAAAAAAAAATCCAGGTATTAGCTTTCATCATAGTAAATCAAGGAAACTCTTAGTGCAAGGAACACTTGCTTTATCTTTGCAATAAGATATCTAATAAAATCAGCTTCTAAAATTTAAAAAAAGGTGTTTCTATTTACTTGAAAGGATATTCAGAACTTCATTTCTGATGTCTAGGGACATGAATTATGGTACAGTAGAATATAGATTTTGTTCCACTTTTCGAATATTGGTGCATTTGTGGAAGGGGAAGGATTTGTAACACGAATAGAGCTGAATAAGAAAGGAAAAAAAAAATGGTTTAGTAACTTGATCCTAAATGCAAACATTTAAGGAACCACTAATTTTTATTGGTGGTTTAGTAATGTGATGCTGCTTATAAACTTGTTCCTATGTGTAGTCTCATCATCATAACCAAACACTGTTAGCAATGCTTTGTATTTCGTCCAGAAGGCTTGGTTGGTTAATTTCTTTTGTCTTTTGTTTAATTTGTATTCATAATTGAGAAGAAAAAAAATATCTACAAAATATTAAGATGGGGGCTTTTATTAATAAAAAAAAAAAGAACTAGTGTGATATTTAAAAATATTAAAAAAATTTTTAAAACTTTGAATTAAAGTGTCACCGCCATAGATAGCAATACCACTGTGTTTGGTGCATTGACCCACTTTAATCTGTGAAGGATATTCTGCTTTAACTTCACACATAAAAATAAATAGCAACTATCAAGTGAACAAACTTTTTTTTTTTTTTTACTGCTAAGTATTTAAAAACATACATAGTTTATTTTTGAATAGTATAAATTGAACTGGGGACAGGTTGTAAAAGGGATGTGATCACATACACGCATGTGTGCGCACATTTTGTGTGCTAGTTAACGATATTGTTTTTTTTTAAGGATGACATGGTCTAGATTATAATGAACCTGTAAACTTTTGATGGACTTGCCTTTTTTTAAAATGTAGTTGAAAACTTTGCAGCTTATTATTATTTATATTATTCTAAAAATAAGACTTAAGGGGTACTAAAATTACCCCATATTAATGGTATACTATTATCATCATCAGACAATATTATGAGGGGAAGGTCAGCCTCACTTTTAATAGGAAAATAACAAGAATTTTCATTTACAGTTTTACATATCTGCAGGTTTTTTCCCAAATAAAATGCGACTTCTGACTAATACACAAAATAAAAAATATATTGCAAACAATTGGCTTTGTTTGTTTGTTTGTGTGTGTGTGTTTCATTGTATATAGTTAGAATAGAACTGACATTTTTAGATAGTGTAAAAAAAATCTAAAGCACACTTCTTAGTTATTGCAGGTACAGAAATTGAATCTTGAATTTTTATACACCTTAAATCATTTGGAAACATTTATCTTGCTTTAAGCATATTTGTTAGGCAGTAAATAGAACACAATGTATGCAGGTAAATTGCTGCTTTTTCTTGTCTCTGTTGGGTATCTAATTTTAGTTAAGGGTTTATATCCAAAGTAAAAGGAAAGTATGTACATTTAGTAGTCGTCAGCATGAATAAAATTACAGAATTCTTTATTAAATAGTAAGCTGTCAAGAGAAGAAGTAGGAAAAGTCTACAATCTACATTTATGTATTTACTGAATTATTTGTCTAAAGTGAAGAAATAAACTATTTTCAGATTTGTTTGAATGCATGGATTTTTTGAAATGTGGTTAAAAAAAGTATGGATATGTCAGCTTTTAAAATCTGTAGTAAACTGTTGGATAAATGCAATAATACATACTTCCAAAATACTTTCTAATGGGATACCCTACTCAGAAAATTTCTTCACATGTAGATTATTTTCCAGCAATTTTAAGAACATTTTTCTCTTCAAATTCCTAAATGAGAACTTGAGTATTTAAGGTTTGGTTTTAAATGAACTATCTGCAATGTCGTGCATATGTCTAAACCAAGAGAAAGGAATGGACAGATACTTTAGTTAGACCAGGCTCAGAGATGTTCATGTAGATGCATTATAGTCCTGACATTGCACCCTAGGCTAGTAAAACCATGAACTTTCACAATGTGTCTTTACATTTGAAATTGTATTGCAAGTTTGACGAATTTTTCTTTTCTTTTTCAGGTCATTTAGTGAATACATTAGGTCAGCATAAGGGGCCCATTTTTGCCTTGAAATGGAATAAAAGAGGGAATTATATCCTTAGTGCAGGTGTTGACAAAGTAAGTTTATTAAGCAGTTAATTTAACTTGTATTTTTTGTTTTTAAAACAATAAGTCGTACTTGTGACAGACAAAAGACTCTTCTTTTTCTTGAAAGTGTGTTCTCATTAATAATTTAGTGACAGAGTCACGATCTTCCAGATGTGTACCATGAAAGTGAAATTTTGGGGACCACTAAGCATGCAAGCAATTGTGATATTGTTGCGACTTCAAGCTTATTTAATCAGATTAGCTACTTTTTTTTTTTGCATAAATACTGTTCAGTAACTTTTCAAAATATTGCGTTGTAAGTAACCTCCCCTTCTCTTGCAACTAGTTCCATAACTGACTGACATTGGTTGGACCTTTTCCCCTCTTCTCTTCAATCTAGTTCATTCTGCATAAGTTAATTGGGGTTCAAATATAGAGATTGAAGGAGCCAGCCATAGTTCACAGAAGTTCTCTTGATTTTTTCAAGCAAAATATTGTGTATTGAAAGCTTTGCAGTGTACTTCAGATCAGTAAGTTGTTACAGTACAAACCCATCACCTATCAAATGAAGCCTGATTTTGATATCTCTCTTGTGAGAATCTCTTGTTTTATTAAGTTATCAGCCACATAAATAACAAAGCAACCACATGCTTTCATATTTCCCCCACCATGCTTAATTGAAGGACAAACACAACTCTTATATTTTTTTCCTGCCTGCCTTCTAATGTGCTGCCATTACTTAGAACCAGATATTTCAAACCTGCTCGCAGCTGACACTTGTATATTTGAAGATGTTTAGCCCAGTCAGATTGCTCTTTCTTATTGCCATGCCTGAGCATGGGCTTTCTATCTACTCAAGTGATTAATCAAATCTCTTAACCATCTTTTGGTGTGGCTTTTGCAGAAGAATTGTGGTTGGTAGATAAATGGATTGCTCTAGAACTTTTAAACTGGCAACCTTCCTTTCTGTTCCATGGTTTTTCTCTTTCTTCCCTGGCCCGCTTAGTTCATGGCTGAGCTAGTTGACTTTGTTTGCACACTACCACTTCTTCCTCAATTTTTTGTTGGTTGGGTGATGGATGCTTTGATTCATATGGAATTTCATTTAAGTGCCATTTTCATCTTTCAAACAAAGCAACAGTAGTCAACAATAATGAGTTTCATTAATATTTATACAAAAGCATAGTATGAGCTAATAATTATTCAGATTGGCAATAAGAAATGATAATTAAATGAGCTCAATAATGTAACTGTCATATTTAAAGCTTTATGCATTCTGATAAAGGTTTATCTAATTTTGTTTGGGTAATGTATTTTCATTAAGACTAAATTGTTGAAAAAAGCAGAGGGTGTGTGTGTGTGTAGTTATTTTTTAAAAATAGGCTATAAAATTTTATATAGAAAATACATGGTGTCATAACAGGAAGGAGGAGAATATTTGCATTTGCTGAAAGTTTTATCTCAAGATAGTAAATATTAGTCTGTCCAGGTATCACTGTTTGGAGTGGGCATGCACTCTTTGGCTCTCAAACTAACTGGATTGTAATTAGTTTCACTAGTTTTAAAATAAATGTAGTGTGCTAACATCTTATCAAGACTACTAGTAAACATACTGAAGTGTCACCATTTTTTGTTGTTGTTGGATTCATGATCTGCTGTGGAATTTTGGAAAACTTAAAAGAACTTAAGCTATAATACATTTTTTACGGTTTGTTTTTTGCCTGGTCTATGAAGCCACAAAAACTCCCCTGTTTAAGGCCGATGTTACATCACAGCGTTTCTGTGCTGAGCGCGGCTGTCACAGACCTGTCATTCCGTGAGCACTGCATAAAAAAAAACAATTTCCATTCTTGGTGGTGGTGAACTAAAAATGAGAAAAGAACCGAATATTTTAATAAAAAAAAAACAAAAAGCTTCAGTATTCACTCGTTATAAATGATGATTAATTGAATTCTAAACTTATTTATTTTGAATTAATAGTTTCTAGATTTTCTTTCTATATTGTTGAAACTATACACGACAGTACTTTATAGATTAACTCACTTTTTTCAGATTCTGCCTGGTTTTACATTTAAGTAGAAATTAGTTTTTGAGAGCTAAACAACACCAAAGAAAAAACATTGCATATATTTTATTCAAATACTCTGGCTTCAAGTCTTGTGACCTTAGATATAGGGTTGTTTTTTTTTTTTTTTAAAGGTAAAGTATATAAGTCCTTTTTTACATTGCTACAATAACTTGGATCAGATATTATAGGTGTCTACTTGTATTTGAAATGAAGTGTAAATCTGGACAGTGTTTCTGGAATTTTATGATGATGACAGGTCATTAATTCATTGCTTTTCTTGGCAACCAGCAAACTTTTAGACTGGAGATATAACCTATTTACTGAATACAAATTCTGGCTGCTAGAGTATTAGTGATCAATTAACCTTCAAAAGTATGATGGCAGTACCAGTAAGGAGTTTTAGGTTGCCTGCTATTATCATAAATGTTTGGAAAAGAAGAAATCATGTCAATCATGGATCTGTATTTAAGTTTTGTCAGACCTTTAATAAAACATTTTTCTTTCTGTAAATGGCTAAAGTGATATTAAATAGTTTTTCTTTTTTTTCCTAAAGAAAGTGAAAGTGAAATATTAGCAGCAGACTGTTTTGAATCTGTTGCTGCTATAGAAAGCTAATTATCACTATCATGGTGATGTGCTGTAATGCTGTGAATGTTATTTGCTTGAGTTTTGTGTCTGGCTGCACTTATTAATGGCACTGATCCAAATGATATTTTGAGGTTTATGGAGTCAATCCAGTACAAATATGTTTGGTAGGTCTTCCCATTTCACTTAAGTGTGTGGGATGTTGGTGGGGAGAAATTAGAAGATAACAATCAGATCCCAGACAAGGGAGACATTATTTTGGGGAGGAGCTAGCTGTAGGCAGCTGACTCACTCAAGACAACTTGGTTAATTGGCTGCCCAGGAAAGTTAGTGGACTGGGATTGTTTATCTTTGAGCTGAGGTGATTGTTCTAAATGGCTGTGCCCACCAGCTCTAGGTCAGCATGACTTGCGTTCAACACACAGGGTCTCATTAACTCATTAAGTTTTCCAGGAAGGCTGATTTCTCTAAACCTTTAAAAAGAAAAAAAAAGATATTTTGTGTTTTTGTATGTGCACATGTGCTTAAGAAAACAATAGAAATATTCTGTAACCATTTCCTTATGTAATATTACTTTCACTAAAAGATGAAATCTAGGTTTTATTGTGATACTTTTCATCTCTGACTCAGTCAGAGGCTCACAGTAAACTATCAGGTTGTTTGTTTTGTTTTGTTTTGTTTTTTAAATAAATGATCTTATTCTTGGAAGTCAGGGTCTTGTTTAAATGTTTTTTTTTTTTAATTATTCAAGCGAACTATTAACTGCTTGGTGAAGTTGAATAATGCTTTAAGTATTCTTAAAGAAATCAAACAAATGAAGGTTCAAGAATTATAGTTGCCCAAAATTAAATATAAAGCTAAGATTAACTGCAGCATTTTGTTTGACCTTGTTACTAATAACTTTTTCCCCCTTACTCTTACTTTATCAAAGCTGTGATCTTCTATGAGAGAGAGAAGTGATTGCATTTGTTAGATATAAAAACTGATAAGAATCATGAAGAACTTAATAATAATGCTGTTTAACTGAAATCAAACTGCCTTTATTGATTAATTTTTTTGAATAAATTCATAATTCATAATTTCTTTCATCTACATATTTAAGCTTACTCAGGCAGTAAAGCAAAGTACAGTATATAATAAACTAGCATTTCCTAATCCTTTTCTTTTTGACTCAATTAACGGGGGCAAATTCTTGCAGCCCCAACTGCCAGCGGGGGCAAGTTGCATATTTTGAAAAAGAAATGATTCAATTACTGTATTCTAGGCCATGGACTTTTATTTTGAGTCGTCGTCGTGAGGCTGGGAGGTTGGTGTCGGGTGGGCAGTGCACTAGTGTGTATTATGCCATGGAAAATAGGGTTTATACATGTCAACAACAGTAAAAAAATCAGGGACTTGCTGGATAAAATGTCTCTTTTTTAAAAAAAACGTTAGTCTGGCCAAAAAGTAATTTGCTCAATATTGTTATCATTGTTATTAAATTGTGCTCATAGTGGTGTCTAGCTCAATATGGTTTGCAGGGTTGGTGCTGGAGCATTAAAAGGAGGAAAAGAGGGCTGTAGCAAAGTAAGATCAGGGTTATATGTGATAGGGTTGGCATCTCTGTAGAGGACTAGTAGTATATAGGCAGAAACCAAACTAACGCAGCACTTTTTCAGAAAAATTGTTATATCACTAGATCATTAAGATATTTTCTTAAGATTGTTGAAACATTAATTTTCTTTGTAGATTTAGATTTCCAAAAAAAAAAAAAGTTAGTATTTGCAAGTCTCCCTCCAGATAATGTCATCACTGTATTATTCTAGTTCTCTCCCATAATTAAAAGATTCTGAATGTGAGAGGGTTAACTCTATAAGCTGGACAATAAGACTAACTAAATTCACTTCCTGCCCCCCTCTAATATCAAGTGCGTGTGCGCGCACAAACATACATAATACAGCATTAGTGGTGGCAGGGATGGATTGCATATTGAGGAATGCTCAGTGGGATTTTGCTGATCACCTGTTTACAGGTTAATGTTGAAAACCAGAGGTCTTGGGTTGGGGGGAAGTCTGGTTGTAAGCTTTCAAGTGATATTGTGTAAACAAACTCACAGCTATGTCTGGGTGAACTGTTCAAACTGGTTCCCTGGTAACCTTATCCAGGGTTAGGGGATATTCAAAACAACAACAACAACAACAAAAAGAAAACTGGCTGGTCAGAAAGTACAGGGCTGCTGCTGCTGCTGGGTGTTTTTTTCGTTATGTGATTTGTGCACAGGGAATAGATGAAGATTGTAAGAATTGGTTGGTTGGTTTAAAAAGCACACCAAGCGACATAGTGCCTGACAGATGTGTTTTAGCAATGTTAGAGAGGATATACTTAAAAAAGGGGGGGGGGCATCATGGGCGGTGTTCACAAAAGTGATGTGGTGTCTTGTTTACTTGTCTGCATGCATCGAAAGCATTTAGACATCAAATGATTTTAATAAGAAATTAAGGGTTTAAAGTGGGAGATAAACTTCTTCATACATACTCTGAATGAAATTTGTTACTTGTTTAATTTCTGTCACTATCCTTTTTATGAATGTTTTTTCTAGTATGTGAAGAAATCTGAGACAACAAATAGCTGGTTGACCTCTTATTTGAGATGCTTTGGGTATCTCTGATCAGTATAATAATAATAATAATAATAATAATAATAATAATAATAATAATAATAATCATCATCATTATCATCATCAGAGTCTAATGACAGCAGCTTGCTTGGTCTTTGCTATAATTCAGAGTGTATTTAGTTTTAAAATATATAACTTAAAATATGTATAATAGGAGTTAGTAGAAGTGTGTGGATGGGGTCATGTTTGAGTTCTAAAAGAATCACTAGTACAATATTTTTTTTTATAGAAAAATTTTAAGGCAGACTAGACCTTGTGCAAAAGATATCTTTAAAAATGTTTCAATGAGCATTTATACAAAATAATGATTGCACGTGTAAAATTATGGTGCAACATATATCCAGCTGGCTTCCGTCATACAATTTGTAATTAAAATCTATAAAACTTATCAATTCTTATAGAGAATACAAAACCCAGAGAACTTATACCACCAGTTGGTTTCATTTTGGTTTTTTTTTAAAATTATTATTATTATATTATTTCTGATTATGTACCTGTGAATTCCTTTTCTGTAGCTACCAGAGAATATTTCTGACTTGTGGGCCTTATTCAGCGGGCAGTAGTAGATATTTCTGGACCCTATTAAGTGGGCATGATGCATGCTTGAGGTTTGAGAGTGGTCATGCATTCATTCTGATGGGAAATGGGAGATTGTATTGGATAAAAATTCAAAATTTACAGGGGCTGGCTTTCTTGTTTCTATGCGAGAAATTTCATTGTTTTCAATTCATTTTTTAAGTTCGCAAATAATGAAAAATTTCCATTTTTATATCACTTTTCCAAAACAATTTTCCTCAGAAAAGCTCTAATTTTGTCTGCCATGACAAAAGTGTTTGTATTCATGCTTTGTAAGCTTCAGATATAATTCATTAATTTTGCAAAAAATGTGACAGATATGCAAACTTGCATAACCATTTACTATGTTCAAAGAAAGAAAGAAACTTGGAATTCCAATTCTTCAAAAACAAACACTTCATTTTTTAATTAAAAGAGTCTGGTGGAGCTGTGTGTCCTGGATCCATGTCACTACACACAATTTTAAATAATCTCATACCAAGAGGCCTTGCATTTATTACATTTACCACTTTCACTGGTTTATGCGAATCAACGCTTAAGTTCTTTGTGGCCATTGCCTGCCAATGAAAGAGACAGTGGCTACATTTATCACTAGGTGCTACTTTCATAATATGTTATGAACTCTCTGTTTTTGTCATTAATTGCAGCAACTCCATCAGTGCATAAACGTGTACACCAGGACCACCACCACCAAACCCATCTTAAGTTTGCACAAAATTGTCCAGTAATTTGAAAATGGGTTTGCCTAATGTGTAAGTAGGCAGCATCTTGCAGCCAGTGCTATGAGCCGGGCATTATTTTTGACATCAGCGTGCTGCAGTGATGATCTCTTGTGCCCGACCAGCAGCAGCAACATCTATTTTTTAACCATTTGTGATATTGCATGGTCAGATTTTGGAATAGTTTTATAATTATATCAACAGACTCTTTATTTAGCAAATTTGTAGTAATTTTGATTGTAGTGGGAATTACAAGATTTTCAATAACGATGTGGGCAGCCTTAGCTTTTTCAGTGAGGAGAGCCAATCTGTGAAATTTGTAAAACATTGTGTGTGGAATGGTGCAATGTGAATTTTTAAACAGAAGAATGACTACTGATTTCCTCTGGAAAAACTCTTACAGGTTTATCTTTTAAGTTGCTATATTTTATGGTTAAATGCTTTTGTAGGTAGGTAGGTTTTATCATTCTGTTCGATAAGATCTCATAACACATGACAAATAGAGCGCGTGGTGGGTTATCTCAATTTGAATCAAACCAATGAACAAGATATCTGGATGTACTTAAGAAATTTCATGCTTTCTCTGACTCTGCTACACTGTTTCTTGTTATGTGGCCCAAAGTCATTTTTAATTTTACTATCATTTTCCACAGGCTCTTTATCACTGTTGGAAGGAAAATTCCTTTGAATGCTAATTGAAACTTTATCCATATTGAACAATATTGAAATATCTGTACCACTCCCAGATATGGTTGCCTACTCACATAACCCAATTTCAAAAGTTTATAATATCTTAAATAAAATATGGAAAAATAAATAAGTATATAAATACTTTGTAATATGTATATTCAATCTTTTATTAGAACAATGGCCAGCCATTAAGCATCAGGTGACTAGAACTTGCTTGGGAAAGTTTATAAAATGGGTATTTTGACAGGTGTCTGCTGTGCTAGTGGAATATATTGGTAACTAGCCAAGACTGCTGTCCAATTTTGAGATGTGCAGTTAGTTTGTTTTTCAAATGTTTTCTTACTCACAGGGATGCATACACCACAGGTTAGGGTCCACTGTGTTAGGGACTTGTTCTGTTTAGAAACTCTTTCTTGCAAGACTAAATAGGAAGAGGTTTTATACATATATACAAGTGAATCCCGTTTTTTCTCTATTTTTTACTGTTTTGCTATCGAATAATTGTGCACCAAATTGTTTTGGAAATACAGTATCAGTTAGTTTTGTATTATATTATGTTAACCAAATGGCAGAGAAAAATATGTTTACACACTGAATTTATATTTAATAGTTACATCACTGAATGAAAAAACTTTTGTTATGAACACAAGTGAACATGCTAAAACAACATACAGTGGTCATCTTAAGACAAATGTTCGAAATATCCACCATTTACACGCAAACATGCACCACAACTCTCTGAAACAGATCCGCATACAATAGTGTGCATGTGAACTGAAATGTTGCATACTTCCTGCTCAATATTTTCCTCCAAGTCTTGTAATGTTCAAGGTTTAGCACCGTACCCTTTTTACATCAGAACAGCCTCCCTCCCTCCCTCTCTCTCTCTCTGTACTGATGTCATCTCTCTCTCTCTCTCCCCCCCCCACTCTTTCTCTCTCTGTACTGACCTCTCTATCTCTCTCTCTCTCACACACGCGCACGCACACATACACAAAAGAACATCTCTGCGATAATGTGGTGGTGCACCATCTTGCTGAAAGTCAACCTCAGAGCCTCCATACAGATGCCTTATGGCAGGTACACAGCATTGCATAGCAGTTCCAGATAATTTTCACCTATTATAGTATCATTAAAAAAGAACGGCCCAACAACGGCACCAGAAGAGAGCCAAACCCACGCTGCAACTCCTGATAGATTAACTTCTTTCTCCAAGTATGTTTTGGCTTTGAACTGCCCAAAACACGTGTGATGATTTATGTGCCCATTCAGTTTGGAGGATGCCTCATCAGACCAAACTATCCTGTCCTCAAAATCATTGTGCATGTTAATGAACCAATCACAGAACTGTAATCTTCCATCTGGCTAATCTTTGTTTAGCATAAGATGAAGTATGTTGTTTTCATATGTTCACTTGTATACATAACAAAATTTTGTTTTTTCACTGCAATAAATATTAAAAATACATATGCTCAAAGTATCTATTCATATTTCTGAATCACCCTGTATATTTTGTACTTTACATAGAAAATACTTTTTTTTTGAGGTTCAATTTTTGAAATATTCAAATTTATTTTATATTTTACATGATTTATTTGGATGATCTGTGCAGTGAAAGGTACTGTATGTACTATCTGTCTGTCTCTCTCGATTGATACTTTTCCTTGTGGTGTAATTTTTTCATTGTATGGCCTGTCCTTGCATTTTGTTTGGTGTTAGAGATGGTCTTTACTGGTGGTGATTAATGTAGTGAAAATAAAGAACATTACAGTTCAATACTTATTATAATGATCATTTTCAATTAAACTGTTCATTTTTTTTAGTGTTTCACATTTTAAAACTGCTAGAGTCTCTTGGAAAGTGTATGCATGTTATTTAGATTATTTTATTTTAAATTTGTATCTAGACTACAATTATATGGGATGCCAGCACAGGAAACTGCACACAACAGTTTGCATTTCATTCTGGTAAGTGTTTCTTTTGTAATTGGAAAACGTGAAATTTTCATGTAAATAACATGCAGCCTTTTCTATATTAATAGGGTGTCAAATGAAAAGAGGACAATCCTCAATTATTCTCTTTTAGAAAATAAAGTACAGCAGTACTTAGATCTTTAGAAACTTTGTAATTCATAAATCATAAATAATTGCAGTTTCTTCTCAAATTTCTAAGAAATCCTTTTCATTTTACAATTGCTGGCTTAATAAAATTGCTGGTTTATTTAACTGGAGGCCTGTTTTCCATCATTTCCTTGGTTGGATGTTCACCGGTGGCTGTGTTACGGATGATGTTGATATTAACCCCATTAGCCCCTCTTCATATTTTATTGATACTAACACTACTTATCAGTTATTTTTATGTTTATGATGTATTGTTCTTAGGAAAAGTTATCAATAAAATAATTAACTGTGATCTTCAAAGTAACAGAGAAAATGTCTTTATATATAATATCTACTTTTAAAGTTTAAAATTACCCCCCACCCAAAAAAAAAAAATTAAATGCATTTTTAAAAGCCACATCTAAGTAATTGAGTAGTGCTGGAGATTGTACAGTGATATTTAAGCACTTGAAAAAATATTTTTGTTTTTTAACATTTTAAATAGATTTACTTATGTTTACTCAACTAGATATTGAAAAAAAAATATTATTTTATTTTTAAAAATGCTTATTTTTGACATTGACAAATGGACTTTTTGAACTTGTTGCATTTCTCCATAGCTCCTGCGCTGGACGTAGACTGGCAGAGTAATACAAGTTTTGCATCATGTTCAACTGACCAGTGTATACACGTGTGTAAATTAGGTGTTGAAAAACCAATAAAAACATTCCAAGGACATACGGTTAGTATTTTTTCCTCATTTTCAGCAATGTTCTGTAGTTACAGATTGTAAGGTTACTTGTTTCTAATTTGTTTTTATTTTTAGTGTACAGTTAGAAGGAAGTGAAAGTAGAAGGTTAGCTTTGGGCATTCCCTATCACCTTGTTTGTAGCAACTGATGAACCTGTGTTTTGGTGATCTTTCCTTGTTGCCATCTTCAGGGTTTAGTCCTGTGAAATATTCTAGTGTTGTAATTTTGCTGTATATTTATTTATTTATTTTTAATTCTGTACAAGTGGCCAGAGGCTGGTCTTGAACACATGGCATATTTACTGCTTCATTTTTTATAGTTTTTTTTAAAACCAACTTAGTAGCCATCAGATTCTGCGTTCAAGCCCATCTCAGGCCTTTTGCACAATTAAAACAAAAGGGACATCATTTAATCGATTGCAAATTAACATCATTGCAGTAAAAAATCAGTTTTATTTTAAACTAAACCTTGATGATGTTGACTGGATAGAAAATGTTCTAACTTGCCTTCTTCATTCTATAAAGAGTACATTACCAGTAACTTTCTATTCTTAGCTGGGAGTGAAGTATCCAATACTGATTTTAAACAGCAGCTTGGGAATATAGTTTGGTTTGGCTATTAGTTGACTGTCTATGTAACATTCTTCTCATTCGCTCTGATAGTCTGCATTTTTCCCAGTTACTCTTTTCATTACTTATGATGATTTTTGGTGTGTATTCTGAGAATGACAATAATAATGATAGTCAGTACAAGATTGAATACATGATTAGGGTCTAGGATTCACTTAACGAACTCTGCTGTCTGGTTCCTATGTTGGTTTTGAGCTTGGAAATTTTTGCATCTGTTTCTCTCTCTCTCTCTCTCTCAAACGTATACTCTAAAAACAATTTTGTGGTGGATGTTTTCCCGTAAAATTTAATTCCCACAATTATTTTTATTACCAGTATATAATATGTCTATGGAAATCGGTCTTTATGAAAAAAAAGAAGAAAGTAAAATGAAACGATTTTACAGTAGTACTCAGAATGCAGTGCAAGTACACAACTTTATTCTCAGAGAACATCCTTATAGTCGGTGATAGCTAAGAATTAAGGAGTGTTTTGCTAGGACTTTTTGCTCATGGTGAAATTTCATTTATTGGCTTTGTGAATCATGTCTGCTATTGAGGCACTATGAAAATAGAATTGAAAAATGTCTATCACTGAAGTTAAAAGGTGGGGGATGCATATATAAACTGGTGTTCAAAGTAATGAGCACAAAACACTACAAAACGTTTAAAATCTGGTGAACCATCTATCAAACAAATCATTAATTGTGACATTGTTATCACTTCAAGCTTTTTGCATACTTATGCACTCAACAAATTATTTCTACAAATGTTGTATTTAGTTCACACCAAAAACATGATATCATTGTGTTTATCTAATTGTTGTTTCTTATTGCTAATTTGAATAATTGTTAGCTCATGCTATGCTTTTATATAGATGCTAATGGACCTCATTATTGTCGACTATTGGTTTGTTTGGCATATGAAAATGGCACCAATAAACAAAATTTCATATGAAATTGGGCTATCCATTATCTTTTATAAAGCTGGTTACTCCCAATGGGAAATTGTGGTGGAAGTTGGAGTTACACTGGGTGGTGTGTGAACAACCATTTATAGAATGAAGTCATCTGGCTCAGCCATGAACAAAGGGCCAAGGGAGAAAGAGAGAAACTACAGAATGGGAAGATAGGTTGCTGGTTTGAAAGTTTAGAGCAAACCCTTGACAGGTAAGCAACTAACTGCTGACCACAATTCTTCTGCAACAGTCAGCATCTCAACCTCTACCACTAAAAAAAAAAACCAATAACAAGAGATTGTGCTTAGATATGGTAACAATGAAAAACGACTGGGCTAAATAACATCAGAAATATACCTTGGAGCAATGATGCAATCAGGGTATTGTGGTCAGATGAGAGCAGGTTTGAAATATTTGATACTAAGCAGCGACAGATGGAAGGCTGGAGAAAAGTATAAGCAAAATTTCATTTGTGCATGGTGGTAGAAATGCGGAAGTATGGGGTGGTTTTGCTGGTTAATTGACTGGTGACTTCATAAAATTTGACGAGATTCTCATAAGAGGTATCACAATATATTACAACACCATGAAATTCCACCAGGGCTTCATTTGATAAGTGATGGATTTATACTACTAAAAAATAATGAACTGAGGCATACTGAAAAACTCAATACATAAAACCCTACAAGGAAAGATCTGGAAGGACTTCTGAAAACTATGGTTTGACCCCCCCCCCTCCTTACCTGAGTCTCCAGAATTGAACCCCTTTGAATGTGGTGGATGAACTAGATTGAAGAGTCCAGGGGAAAAAAAAAAAGTCCAACCACTGTCAGTTATCTATGGAACTGTTTGAAAGGAAATGGGGGTTACAAGGAAATATTTTTGACGAGTTACTGAACAGGATGTGCCTAAAAGGCTTGCAGCTGTTATTCACTTGAAAAGTAACTGGTTTGATGAAAAATAAAAAAAACAAACAAAAACTTGAAATGATAACTACATTACAATTAATGGTTTATGTTTTGACATATGGTTCATCTGAGTTTTAATGGTCTTTTGTTTGGTGGAATGATTCATTTTTTTTAACAATAGTGCTGAAAGCTAAGTGTTTTTGTATGGTGGGGTCAATTTTGAATTCCCATGTGTGCATGTCTAGAGTCAGTGACTGTAGGTCAGGGGTTAACTATTGACCCAGATTTATTGATACCAACACATCATCTTGTACTCTTCTTCAGTCCAGTTTGTTAACAGCTGTGTAACAGAGTATCAGCTGGGGGTGTTATTTACACCTGGCATCAGATGGCAAGAGGAAATGTGCATGGTCATTGTTGTTGTCTTAAAGTAGAGCAAACATGTTAAATGTATGTGTCTATTGTGCAGTTGCAAAGTCTGAAACTAGATTTGAACATGTTTAGCTCTTATTAGGTTATGGCAGCATTGTTACTTTGTGTAAGACAGGCACTGAAACCAGGCAGTTTATTTATTCATTCATTATAGTTTCTAATTGTTATTAGAATTTCTAATCTCATGAATGTCTTGTATTTCTTTCAGAATGAAGTTAATGCAATTAAATGGGATCCTCAGGGGCAGCTTTTAGCTTCATGTTCAGATGACATGACATTAAAAGTAAGTTCTACAACACTGCTTTTAAGAAAAGAAATCTTGTACTATCTAATAGTTAAAAAAAATAGAGACAACTACAGTGTTAAACATGCAGCACCTTTGTTGTTTTCTTTTTTCTAGTTGCACAAATTTTGATACGAATCTCTTGATTCTTGAAAAAAGTTCTAAACATAAATAGCCATTTTTCAAATGTGGGAACTAGTGTTAAATAATAAATTAAAAAAAAAAATTTTTCTTTGTTAAACTATCCTTAATGAAATAGAAATGTTAGAAATAATTGGCTAGTTTTATGGTAATTTGTATTAATCTTTAATATAAAGGAAATAAATTTAGAAACTTTTTTACTAGGTGACCCTGACTTGTTACCCCTCTTGCTCAAAAGGTTTCATCGCCTTCATAAAGCAGCTTAAAAACTAAATATTTCTGATCGTTATGTATGACATAAATAACAAAATATAATTTTAAATGAATATTTTTTTTAAAGAGGAAAACAAAACAAAACAAAGTTTACAGAGAAACAAGAAAAGTAACTCTTGGACATTATTAATTATTATTATTATTTATTTTTTAAACTTATGCCATGAAGAAGATAGAAAAGTTTTTCCACTTCTGTAAATGTTAACGTCGGCAAACAGGTATCATACGATGTTTCCAACACAAAAAAAAAAACAACAACAACAAAAAACATGCCGTTCTTTATTCTTACCTCTTGTAACAACATTTGGGTTCTTTCTTTGAAAACGTTTTCTGAATTCCCAATTCAAATTTGATTGGAATCAATTCTTATGAAGGGTTTCTTAAAATTTGATTGCATGTACAAGGGAATCTAACTATTGTCATAATAGTAAACTGAGCTGAATGACAGATCTTTCCTGCCTATGAATGAAATTTCTAATTGTATAAAAAATTTCCAGAGAATATTCACTGTAGTACAAGTTGCCCTTTTTTCTTCCTCTTTATCTTTTCCTTTAGATTTCTGACTACATGTATTTTGAATAATGGTATTTCACATAAATTTGTTCTGTTTGTTTGTGAAATTTACAAATTGAAGTTTACTGTCTTATGCAGTTTGGTTTTTGGGCTTTCTCATTGATTGGTATGTTGGCATCAAGAACTTTAGTTTTAGAAATTGTAGATGTATTTTATTTTTTTTAAATGAAAATTAGCTTTATTTTAAATTAATCTTCTATCGTTTAATCAATAAATGCTATTTAAAAACTTTCCCAACACATTAACCATTTTAACAGACTGTATTAAGGCATTGTGAGTTCATTGTTTATATATGAATTGATTTTGCATATTTTTTTGCTATTAGTTTATTAAAACCATCATAAAAGTCAAATAAAGGAACATTATAGGAAAAATAAAATTTCCCACTTTGTTAAACAAATTTGAGATTTTCTATTTGAGAATGGTCTCTATATGTATATATTTTTTTCAAATTGATTAGGTTTTTTAAGATTGTGGGTGTGTGTTAAATTTTTATTTTTGATTATGTGAATTTTGTTTTGTGTACCTTTTTTAGTAGATTTTCATGCAAAAACAGCAATAACAAAAGATGTATTGTTTTTGTTTTCAGATATGGAATATGCGGCAGGATTTGTGTGTGCATGATTTGCAAGCTCATAATAAAGAAATATATACCATTAAATGGAGCCCTACAGGGCCTGGCACAAATAACCCTAACGCACCATTAATATTAGCAAGGTTTGTCAATAAGTTGTTATCTAGATCTAGTACTGTTCAGATGGACCTTTTTTTTCTGAAAAAGGTTGTAATGCTCATTCAGAAATGATTAGAACAAAACAACTGAATTTGGACTAATTAAAAATAAATTAGCATTATTTTGATCTATGCAGCATGTAATTATGTTTTGGCAATAAGTTTACAATTGTAATGGATTGTATTAAAAATGCTGTGATTTTTTTTTTTTAACTTTAAGGTACTTGTGCTTAGTTGGGTTAATGAATCAGAATTGAATCAATTTTGGATGTTACTAATCTAAATAAAGTAATTAAAAAAAAAGATTCTTGCTCCTGAATTTCTTTGTGTTTTTGCTTGACTACTGTACGCATGTGAAAATTAACCAAGGGTCCAAAACTTTAAAGATATTTTTCTGAAGTAGGAAAAAATGTTAAAATACAACAAAACAATGCATTTTAACCCCCCTCTCTTTTTAAAAATATGGTTAGAATTTCTATCTCTGATACAGACATTTAGTGCATAATAAATTTTATTGTTGCTTAGTTTTTTCTTTTTTCAAAGTTAGCAGCCAATTTACTTTCTATTTTTTTTTTTTATTTAGTGCATCATTTGATTCAACAGTAAGACTATGGGACATAGATCAAGGAACTTGTATCCACACCCTGACGAAACACCAGGAGCCAGTGTATAGTGTTGCATTCAGTCCTGATGGGAAATACCTTGCTAGTGGCTCCTTCGACAAATGTGTTCACATTTGGAATGTACAAGTATGTTTCATCACAGTGCAGAACAGTAATATTTGCTGAAAGATTTGTTCGCAGTTAAAAACTTTAGCTAAGAATCAAGCAATGCAATGGTTTTATTTCATTATCATAGTAATCAGATACACAGATAGTGAAGATGGAGTATTGTCATTTACCACCCCCACCCCAAAAAAAAAAAAAAAAAAAAGAGAGAGAGAAAATATTGAGCTGGTCATCTAAATAGATGATGTCATTTGTGATTGATTTGTTTTTTTTTTTTTTAAAAATAGGACCCGCTATTATGAAATTCTGGATGCCATTGAATGTAATATGCTGGTATATTTGTCCCATCCCTTCAGTATCTTTGCCTGTATGCTGACTTTATACCTTGCACAGGGAGCGGTATTGAGAATGAACTAACTATTAAGGCTACTTGGTTCAAAATACTGTAAAACAAGCTTGGGGATTTGCTATATTAGATATATTTCATTAATTTTTAGTCGCTTTTGGAGATTCCTTTTTCTATGCATTAATCAGTGGACAACAGAATTCTGACAGCTTATCCAAATCTGATGTTTCAGTGTAATTTCTTTTCTTTTCTTTATTTTAGCTGATGTATTTTCTTTTATTTATTATTATGCTTTTCTATTTTAAATCTAGAGCGGTGCTTTGGTGCACAGTTACAAGGGAACAGGTGGTATATTTGAAGTTTGCTGGAATCATCGAGGTGACAAAGTTGGAGCAAGTGCATCAGACGGCTCGGTGAGTTGGGGGATTGTCTCGAGGAAATTTTGCTGCAGCAGCAGTATGACAATCTGTTGGAGAGCTATGAAAATGGATACCAAAATTCAGGTTGTTTTGTGGAAAAAAATTCCCTTGATGAATTGATAACAAAAAAAAAGAAAACAGTAAATAAATGACAATTGTCGTATATACTTATACTGAAAATAAATACAAATTTCCCTGACTCTTGCTCTTTCTGACAGTAGAACTCTGGGCACACGGTGTGTGGATTGTAACCAAAGAATGAATTAAAAAATATAGCAAGAAAAAACCACTTTTTTATGATTCTTTATCTTTTTAATCTTAAATCATTACCTGTAGAGAAGTACCAAATGAGTTTATGCTTATGAAAGCAGAGAAAACTACATATAACCAAAAATCTTGGTAGAATTATACTAAATAGAGGTAAGAGATCATTTACTGTGTTTGCATTATATTTCTATCAATTTGATTTTGTTAATAAAACATTTCTTTTTTTCATTTAAAAATTGTATTGTGTTATTTTGCATTTTCTTTAAAGCTAGGCACCAAGGTGCTTTGGTTATTATGCTTGAAAAATATATAAAATCTGCATATATTTTTATCATAACCCCCAAAAATATTTTACAAAATGACAAAGTTATACATTTTTTAAAAAAAACATTGTGTATTGTGCACTTAATTGACAATTTACTTTTCTTTAAAGAAAAAAATAATTGTGTTAATCAAATATTGTGAACTAAAAAGTTATTGATTTAAATAATTATGCTTTATTTGGATTTTCTGGACATTGATGTAATATTAACTGTGGTTTATTCTCATAGTCTGGATGCTGCAGAATTTCTAGAAATAAAATCTGATCACACTAATAGAGACTTTCATTTCTCATTTTAATATATAAAAGACATCTATGCCCTACATGAAAATCTAATAAGATTTAACAATGTTATAGAGAATAAGGAAGATCAGTATAAATAACAGTTTTAAGTGAAGCTTTGCCAAATGTATTTTAAACATTTATATAGTCTGATCTTCTAGAATTAAATTAAAAATAACAACAAAGTTTCTGCCCCTGTATTTTTTTTTCTTTATTATAAACAATAAGATACTTAAGAATATTAAAAAAAAAAACAAAACTTTATTAAAGTGTTAAAATTATTGTTTGTAAACAAACAATTGCAATTTTTTCAAGATTGACGAAACAGTACACATTCCTCTCACTGTTTAATTTGTGGGGGTTAGTTTTTCTTGCTCCTGTGTGTATTAATGACTGATATTTCCATCTGTTTTTTTTTTGTAGGTGTTTGTTTTGGACTTACGGAAGTGAACTTGACAAAGGATTGCTGCCATAGGTTGAGACATACCCAGGAGCAGAACTGGACTGGCAAAGGTGAGAAGGTCAACAGAAGACAGGCGGGGCTGCCCCAGATCTGTTCCACAATCCATCCTCTTCCATTTGACTCGGTGGTCAAGCTTGGAGCTACACACATCTGTTGCTGTATAAAGCTAACTGGAATGTGTTCTTAATGTTAGACCAACCAACATCTCTATTTGAAACTTAAAAAAAAAAAAGTAACAAGGGGGGGGGGCATAAAGATTGGCTATTGATTTCATCAGCACCAAGATTGTTTCTCAACAGACAGCTTAAGCTGCTTGACTTTGAGGAGAAAGGCAGTGTGGAGAGAGCCTGTGTTTATGCTGATTTATGGTTTGTACAGACAAAGAAATCAAAATGTACTGCAGTTATTGGGGGCGAGATGTTTGCCTGGCTGTCATCCTGTAAAATTGTTGGCTCATCAGAAGTCATTCGTCACACCTGGAACAAGGCTAACACAACAAAAAAGAAAGAAAAAAAAACTGGAGGAGGTAAAGGGAAATAAAAGTTAAGAAAAACAAAACAACAACAACAGCCACTTGTTTTAAGACAATCCTGACTATTGTCTGGAGATAGACGTAGAAACTGGCTGTAGATTTTTTGTCTGTTGTTCCTAGGTGAAAAGTGCACTGTCAGGTAATGCTGTAAATATGTTTCTTTGTTTGCTTCATTTTTTGTAAACTGTTGTAATATTAAATAAAACAACTGGAACAAGTGTTCACAATTACAAAGAGATCATTTGTGTCTTATCTGATATGGCAGGAGCATAGCTGCTTGGTTTTACTTGGAATTACTTCTTGTTGACTAAATAAATGCCAGATGTGTACAGCAAGATTTTGGGAGACAATGAGGGGCTTGGAAGGAACTAGAGTACTGTTTGTATGCAGGAGAAAAAAACCCCAGCAAAAATGCATGTGACAAGGAGGGAAAGTATGTTAGCCATTAAATCAAACTGAGCCGTATTAACGAGTTCATGAGCAAACTTACATCAAGATTTGTTAATTTTTTTTTTTGTTGAGAATCAAAACGAGGAGTATGTTTTTTTTATCTCAACCTTAGTCTCCAGACAAAACTGTTGTTCATCTTTGTTTACATCCGTGAAGCAATTAGACGTTTGTCTGATATTTAAAGGTGTGCTGTGATATTAGATTCTAAATTTGTTTTACTCCATTTTTGTCAAAGTGCCTTCAAGTGATTGGTGAGAGAAACAAAATTATTTAATTTATGTAACTAAGAACTGAGTGATTGTTGGAAGTCAGGGAAACGGTGATGAGACAGATTTGTTTCACCACGAGTCTGCAAACACCTGAATTTTTTTGTTTAGAAAAACTAGCAGGAAAATGATGAGTATCAGCATATATTTTTTTAAAAAAAAAAGTGTGGATGGTGGTGGCAGCAGCAACAGGATCACAATTTATTCAAAGTCTTAATAATGGTTTTATATTTATGTAAGATAATTTGTTTTCTAGAAACTGTACAAAAGTTTAAAAAAAAAAATTACATTTAGATTCATTATTTTGAAAGGAGATTTTGTAGATCAAAAAATCCAAATTATATTTAATTTTTTTTGGCATCAAATGTGTGCATGAGACGGAAAGAAAATTGGTTAACATTAAAAGGATTGCACTAATTAATTAATAAATAAAAATTTGTAATTTTCTAAAGGGAAGTAACAGATATTTACACTTATGCTACAAGGGGAGTAATTTTTAACAGGACTGAAATTGCTTTTTTTAAATGGATATTTATGCACCAATTTCCTGAACTGAGAAAGAAAGGTAAAAACACTTCCTTTCTACTGGTCTTTTACGTTGTGATGTTACCCCCTTATCTCTAATTATATTAAGTAAACACAATTGAACAAAATGCCTTGTGCTTATTATTTAGTTTTTGTGTATAAGCTGTCCATGTTTAAGTCTAAAGTCTCAAAATCATGTTTGTTTTTTTTAGATAATTTTATTAGTTAACCAAATAATGCTATTTCAAAAACTGAAATTCAGCATTCCTTTTACTGAGAATTAACATTATAATTTGATTATTCACTTATTTTAGTAAAATGGTGATTATGTTTTATATAGGTAATTAAAAATGTATTTATGTGTTTGTATTGAGAATAAACGTTTTTATTGTATGTGATATAATTCAGGGGAAATAATTCCTGGAACTGCAATCATGAAGAAAGCCAAATTTTGCAATATAATTAATGCTTGGCTTTCAATGAAATTATAATATTTTTTATCTTTTCAGGACTATTTTAACCATGGTTAGAATGCTTTTAGAGCAGCAGCTCTGCCTCAGTGACTTTTGTATTGGAATTTACTGGAATTCAGATTATGTTGGCATTTCTTTTAGAAAAAAGCAAATGGGAAGGCTTAGGAGGAGACTAATGAACCCATTCTTGGAAGCAAATGCAGATAAATAGATAAATGAAAAAAAAAGTTTTCTTTATTTAACCTAAGAAAAAAGAAACTGAAAGTAAAAAGTTGGATATTTACTTTATTTTCTGTCTGTGCTTTTAGTGAGTAAAATGATGGGGGTAGGAAATAATGCAGTTGGATGTCAAAGGGAGATAAGTAAAAAAAATTTTTTTTAAATCAAGTGTTATTTCATTAGAATCATATTGAAAAAAAGATTAAATCATTTTCAAATCATTTAGATAGTTTAGGTGATAATTTAATATTTTAAATCTATATTGTATAACGAGACTCAAATCACAGGTATTACTAAATATGCTTGATCAACTGTCTGAATGGAGAAGAGACTGGATGGGTACTTTAAATTGTAAGTCTCTTTTAATATGAATATTTTTATTGTTCACTGCAATATGTTGTACATTTGTTTCTTTAGAGATCTGCCTGTCTTTTGACAAACATGGTTAAATTAACAGATATGATTCTTAATTTACAAGAATAATTACTAATGATACATTGCATGTTATATACTGGAAATAATTGACTAAAGAAAGAGAGGATTCTATTTTTGGTATGATTGAAACAGTTTATGCTCTAGTTTGGGAGTATCTAACATGGTACATCTGTTATAGTGGCAGTGTTAGTGTCAGTTTTTTAAAAGGTCTTGAAACAAAAACAAAATCATGAGCTTGAATTTTATCACCACACCTGACATTGTAGAACTCAAAAGGGAAATGCAGAAGAAAAAAAAAGTGTTTCCGATCCTTAACAACTCTTATTTTTGTGTTTTCTTAACACAGTATAAAGGTATGAAAGCCCATTAAAAAAAAAAAAAAATACTAGTAATGTTTCTACCAAACCTTACAAAAAAGGTGCAGAATAACTTTTAATTTATTTATCAACATTCTGAAATATATTTCATTTTAGGTGGAGGATGAAGGCCAGCTCCAAAAAAGGTGAGTACTTGAATTCTTATTAGGCAATTACATATTTAAAAAAAAAAGCTATTCTTTCAAATCTCACTTAATACCTGCAAAGTAAATCCCTTTAATAAAAAAGGCACTTGTTTAAATTAAGAACGGAGTTCTATCTGGATGATGCGTTATTTTCTATTGATGATTTTACCCTTTTTTCTTGGTAATTACTAAGATAGCTGATTTTAAGTTTTTGCAATATTTAAATTAAAAATAAAATTTTATTTAAAAAGTAATTTTGAATGCATTTATTCCTGAATAGGTTCATTCAGAGTTTGAGATGCGAAATGAGAAGACAGCTAAAGACGTGAGAAACCATTAGACATCATGGTAAATATTAAGTGTTTTGTTAAATGTGTTCATTCTGAAAAAATATTTACCATCCAGTAAAATTAAAATTTTTTTTTTACTAATCTCTAAACAATTTGGATCCATGATTAATTAGGTAACGAGAATAGCTAGAGTCAGTAAAGGACTTTTTGTTGGATTACAGTCATTGGGTATGTAAAGAATAATTTAAAATGTAGTTTGGAAAATGTAGGCTGGTAATTTTTCTACTGCTGACTTGCGGTATGGCAGTGATGGTTGTCAATGATAGACATTCTATATGAAAAGAATAAAATATGGTAATAATATTATGTATTTGCTGAATATTTGGCAAGAACCTGTTATTTTAAATTATTATTTTATTATTCTTTTTTTAAAAAAAAAACTAATTACTAGTGATAGTTTTCTGTTTAATTAACTTCTCTTACGTAAATTTTAGATGCACATTTATATATTTGCTGTAGTTCTCTAACAGATTTATTCTTTAGATTTTCTTTTAAAAAAAAATCTTTTTATGCAGATCGTATCTCGGGTAAATTTGTATCCTTTGGGAAGTGGATAGGGCAGGCTGTGAATTTTAAAGTTCTGCAATTTATCTGGTATGAATCTTTTTGAAATACTCTGTATTGATGTTTTTACATTCTGTATTCTATAGTTAGAGGTTGACTTATAAAAAAATTCAGATTTTTTGAAGAAGAATGTCAACATATGCACTTATTCTGCAACCACACACATGCAAACTTTCACATTTTCAGTTGAAAGGTGATAATTCTGGCTTCCCTTGAATTTGAGTATGTGTTTGTTTTCTAAAATCTGATTTGTGATTATTAACTGGGTTAAGCCTTGATGGTTGATGTATATGGAATAGAGTTGCTGAAAGATGAACACATCTTTATGGGAACATGAATAATTTTCAGCTTTTAAATTTGTATTTTTTTAAGAAGAAAGTAAATTAAGGACTGCATAAATGGTAGCCACATTACTCATGTTTTCAATTTATAAATGTAGTATCTTGTTCTAATATACAGTATACAATGAGTTTACTTAATCTTAAAATATTCCATGAGTGAAACTTCTTAGTTAGCATAAGAATTCTACCACTGCTTTTAATAATAATTTAACAAAATGCCTTTGGTTAAATTGTGGGGAGGCGACTTTTCTTGGATTGCTTAGTCTTTGTAAACAAAAGTTATTGATTGCAAGTCCTCTTGTCTATCTGGAAGCAGTTATGGTATCTATAGAACAAATATTTGATAGATGTTGTCAGTTACATGACCTGAGAAAACTATCATTTGAAAAGTCAAAGCCTCTTCCATCATTGTCATGGTAGGAAAATAGTTGAAATTGATTAGGTACACTGAAGGAAAGTTTTGGCCTACAAAGTTGTCACTTGGTGTCTGACTAGTTTTAGAATTTTTAAATAGTTCTAGGACAGTGTCTGATGATTTCTGATAAAAAAAAACATTATTAAAAGATAAAAACTTGTTCTGTTTATATTTCATTGCTGTTTGGCAAGTTAATGTTTTTTTTTTTTTTTTTAAATAAATTTTGTGTGTGTGTGGTTGGTAAAAGAAGAGCTAGATGGCAGGTCATCTGTTTGCTGTTGCAAGCAAAGTCTCAGCTAGCCGGCTACCCAAGTGGTTGAAGGACAAGCTTATCTAAGTGCTTTTCCCGAACAGTGCGCACATTGGATTTTTGCCCAGTTTCATAGCTTAAAGAAAAACAAACAGACAGAACAATAACTAGCAGACAAACTCATTTCAGTTGTGGATACTGTCACTTCTTTTTGAAATTATCAGTTTTTTCTCCAGAAGAAGAAGAAAATTATTATCTTTTTTAAGACTAACACCAATATTCCCACCATACAAACCGAGCCTGCCACCACCTAATGAAATAAATTTCTGTAGCTTTTTAGTCTGCTTTGGACTGCAGTCAGAAAATACACGGCATTTGTAATTGTCTGGCTGGCTTGTCAGAATTTCCCTGGTGGGTAGATATAATGCTCTATTGAAAATGTAAGGTTTAACACTTCTTTAAATAGATAGCAATGGTAATGTAGAATACCTGGATTTGGGTGTTTCTCCGAGGCAATTAGCTTTATTAGAGTTAGTTTTTTACAGGATAGTTTAGACATCCTGCCATGGTGTTTCTGGAAAAATTTGATTAACTGTATTTAGTTGGATTTTATCACTAAGCATGGTTATTACTTGATGGTTCTGTTTACTGAGTGTGTTGATTGGTGAGAGCCTAATTGATTAAAAAAGAACAACATTAGTGATGGAGTTTCTTTTAGCTGTTGGGAAATTGAACTGGCATTTGTTAGTTTTGCCTATGCCATTTAGTTGTGTAAATAAATAATCTGTGCTTTTTGTTTGCTTTCTATACACAATGTTTATACCTTTTTGGTCCTGAGAAAGATGGACTTACCAAGTGTTGCTCACTGCGCTAAAAGTTGATTGGTTTGTATGACAACAGAGATTAACCATCTTTGTTTTCCTTCTGTACTGATGCTGGAGTTAGACTTCTTCACCTCATATATAGTTGATTATAGGTTTTCCACCTACTGTTTTAAATTGAACCAATTACCTTTGATAACTGACTGTTGAGTCCATATGTGTAATAAAATACAGTAGGCTTGCTGGCCACATTTTTTGTGATTTGAATTTACTTATGTGGATTTTTTAATTCATTGTGTAATCATGGTGCCAAATGTATAAGTGTCTACATTTTCATAAGTTCAATTCTAGAAAAAAAAACTGGCATCTCAACAAATTAAATGTCTACTTATTTCCTGCATGCATGTTTTGAACTGAGCAGGTTTAATCTGACTCATTACTTTTGTCAGTGGCCCAGTGGTTAGCCTACTGATCTGTCGAGGCTAAGGACTCTAGTCAGATTCCCAGTCAAGTCTGGTTTCTTCTTCTTTTTCTCCACCAGTCAGTTTTGTGGATTTCCTTCCTCCCACATCTACAAATTAGAGTTCTAGTAGGGCTTTCCCTGTTGAAGTTGGATGCTAGGCCCCTTGTAGTGCAGGATAGGCAAAGCTTTCTAGTGGATAGCTGTGACATTAAGCTCTTTCATCAGGGTAGTCTTCATTATAGAGACTAAGGAACAACATAACAACTTGTTACTTTTGTTAGGTGTTGATATTACTTTGTATTATAGTTGAGTAAGCTTACTAACTTCCAGTTATCTAGATTTGTGTGATTTTCTTTTATAAACAGCATAAAGTTTGCTTTTCACTAATTAAAGAATAGGTACATACCCTTGTCAGATTCTCAGGTATCAGAACTTTTTTTATTGTTGCTCAGCACAAAATGTTCTTTGAGACATTTTTCCTGGACTACCTACTGTATTCCTCAGTTAACAACGTCTTCTGTAGGATACTGTATGTACAAAACAAAACAAATTGTTTCTTTGCCATTTGATACCTACATTCAGGTCACAGAATTTATTATTGGAAGAAAACACAGATGCTATTTTAAAAGGCTACACACACACACAAGACAAATGACAAATAATAAATGTCATTACTGAGCTTTAGAATGATTAATTTTATTATTACTATTAGTTAATTGGCTTTTATGATTTTGAGTCATGAAACATTTCCAGGTTAAAGTATACAGTTACTAACTACATATTCATTGGTGTTTTAAAACAACACCTTCATGCCCAGCCTAATGACTCTATAGCTTTAGATTTTGAACCCTTGTAGTATGAAAGCCCAGAATATCACAAATAACAGAGCTCTTTCTATACTTTTAAACAATTTTACACACTTTCTATATGCAAGAAAAAGAAGTGAAATTTTGTTAAGATCTTTCATTCCAGAAACTGTTTTAGTAATGAGCTGTTACATCAGTTTTTGGAAGGTCAGCAACCTTGATGAGATAAGAACACTAATCTTGGTGAACATATTGCAGATGAGGTTTACTGAAGCTTTTAATGAAGGAACAAGAATGACTGTTGTCTCTATTCAATACTAGTTTGGTTAACCAAAATACACTGCTTATCACCTACCAGGTATTTAAACAGTATTTACCTGTTCCATTATCCATGAATAACAATTATTTTCTCTCTCTAGTCTCTTGGAATAACTGTCAGTGTTTTCTTTCTTTCTTCTATACCCAAAAATCAAAACCTGTTTGTAATTATATATATATATATATAAATGTCACTTTAATGTAAATTTTTGTATTTTTGATGCATTATTGTCACACACACACACACACACGTTGTTGGAATATTACAATTTTAGTTATATACAATTTCTAATGATACATGTGTTAATTTTATGCAAAATATCTGTCAACTGGGTATGGTTTTTCAAACAAACAAAATGTATTCCCATTAAGATTCTCTTCATAGTGAAGTTATCAGAAAATAATGCAAAAGAGAACTGAAAACAAGCCTGATAAAGGAAAGAGATAAGGTTTGTTACTTTTTGAATAACAACTACTGCACTGTAATTTAACTTTATACCAGTTGTTTACTTAGTGCAGAACCTGTTGCCATTTTCCTTTTGGGGAAAAAGCCACACTGTGTTCATTCCATCAGTAATATGAAATATATGAACTTGAACTAATCTACTCTGTAGTGATTAGCTTTTATATTCTGTCACTCTACCTACTCACAATACTTATGGTATAACAGTTAGGCGAAGCACAAAGATCTAGGAAGAAAGTCATCTTGGCTTATACAAAACGTCTAGATTTGAAAACCATGCTTAAAGCTATTACTACCAATAAGTCCTGTGGGTAATAACCATTCATGGGTAGCAGAGTGCACTGCTAGATTGATATCAGTATACTGAGTCATTAATGTCTGTGACTAAAAGCTATTATTTTTAGTACCTGGGCATAATGGTAGTTTAAAATCATGCTGTAGTGTTCATACTGTTTTTTCCCCCTTTTTTTGCTGATGTCAGTGCTAACATTGGTAAAAGATCAGTTTTAAGTATTTTTAAAAATTGATGTATACATTTTTTACGTACTAATTTTGTTAAATAAATTAGAACATTTATGAAAATGTAAAAAATGTGTTAATTTCTAAACCTTAAAATGATGTTTGGTTTATAACAATTTTATCAATGTTGGATATTATTCTACATAACTTTGTTTCTAAACACTAATCATTTTCCTTTATTATTATTATTATTTTTTTTTTAAAACAACTATTTATGATAGTGTCCAGATAAGACATTTGTTTTTAGATTAAATATTAATTTTTTGAAAGATTATTATTTTGTACAATTTTTCAGATCCTGTTAGTCTACAGATGGACAACAGATTATTCATAGCAAGAGAGTACAAACTAGAATGTAACATGGTGGCGAGCATTAATTGCATAGTTGAGTGTACACCACTCAAAAAGGCTGCTGCGCATTAAGACAAAAATTAAAACTGAAATCCAGATGTGCCACTTTTTGAGAAGTTCGATAATACAGTTATCGCTGAACAGTTTAAAAAGGGAGTCCTGGCAGCACATTTTCACCAAAAAGCATGCTTGCTGAAAGTCTCCTTCCCCATCTTTATAGAGGTGCAGGATTTTGATGCTAATATAAGCAGTGAGATTGCAATGGACAAGATATCATATGAGAACAAAAGTGCTGTTGTCAGGATTTGTACTGCTATTCATTGATTCACATGCAGTCTGAGATCATATCAATTGTTGATGGCATGTTGTTACATCATAAAGTCAGTGGTTACTGGATGAAATGCAGTTTGTGAAAGACGACACAAATCCTAATACTCATTGATGATTCTACATTGTTAGGATTTGTCATTTCTCACATGACCTGCCTTTTATTTTGTTCTAGCTGGATCTGCTTCTATAAAAACTTAAACATCTTTGCTGACCAAAGCTTGACTGGAAACAGATGAAGAACATTAAAGTTATTGATTGTCAACCAAGATATGAAGCTTCATCAGTCTGAAATTCAATGGTCTTCCAACAGTCTTTGTCTCCAAGAACCCTGGAGATTATTAAAGCACTGAAATAAGTGTAGGAGTTAATCTGTTGGAACTGAGGACAAACTGTGAGTAGCAGCATACTTGAGCAGTGACTCTAAGAAAATCTCTTCTGATGCAGTTTATTATTGTCTTTCAAAACATACCATTCCTACAACCTCAGCTTGATTGATTAAATGAGAAATTTCTGTGTCCATAATAAATTGAACTAGACTGTTATACACAAGCTGTATCAAAGCCACAAAATAGTTTTTAGAAATAGTGTTGCATAAATCAAAGAGAGAGAGAGAAAGAGCATTTATTGTTTGTAGAGAGACTACTCATGTTCACAATGTCTATTGCATTAATTCCTTTCATTTCTTTATCATTGACCACTGCAGTTTTTCAACATTAATCTTAATTTAAAAATTTAATGTCATTTGGTGTTTTTTTAAAAAAAAAACAACAAATGAAAATTTGTTAATTAAAGAATTGTGGTAATTGTGTTTATCACCTGTACAAATCTATTAAATATATTTAGTTTGAATGCCTTACTATTTTTTTTTTTTTTTGTTTCAGAGTTTCTCTCAGTAATGCCACTCTGCCATTTATACTGGTTACAGGTGAGGAGCAGAAACTAATTTAACTTCTGCAGCTCATCCAAGTCCCACCACCCTGACTGTGTTATTGAGCAGCCCACTAATCTCTATCAACAGAAGTGAGTACCAAGAAAATTGATCATCTTGTACAAAGAAATTGCTTAATCCATTTAGTCTCAATGATAAAAAAGGAACTTTGTTACCATGCTGCTAAACATTACAATAACTAGTAGTTTACCTTAATGAGGGATAGTTTTGATGATTTAGAAACAATGGATCAATGTTCAAATAAAAAAAAGTATATAAATATATGCATTAACATGCAGGAGAAAGAAAATGATTTGCCTAAGTTGTAATGCTTCATGAGAAAACTAAAACTAGTTATTATTGTTTGGTATACATTGAGAACTAATTACCTAAAAATATTAAAACCGAGCTAATTCAGAATTTTTAAAATTTAAAGTCTCAACTTTGTACTTAGTTCTAATGAAATTGTTTTTCAGCAGCATCTATACAAGATTTTTCCTTGAAATGGTCCCTTTACGTATAATAGTTGTAAGGCCTGTCAGAGAGTTTGAGAACCTCTTAAAATATCAATATTCAAGTCAAAGTTGCTGATAGCAAGTGCATAATCCAGAAATGTAAATATATATATGTACTATTCTAATTAGTGAAGCTAATTTTTTGTTGTAAAAACAAGAAGTTGATGAATGAATTTTATTTCACTCTTGACAACAATACATAAAAACAGCAGTAAAAACAAGTTTCCAATAGTTCTATTCACATATATTCTTCTCTCCATTAAAAACCAACAGTGGCAGTAGAATACTGCATACAGTAGTCCAGGATAAGAGGGGTGGGGTACAGTATATCTACTTTGGTTGAATTCTCTAGTTTTAGGACAAATTCAGTTTCCTTTTTTTTTTTTTTTAAATAATTAGTCTAGAACTAGAAAATTACTAATACCAATCGCGCTCTATGTAAAAGGAAAAAAAAAACAAACAAACAAACAATGGTAGTGTTGTATGTTATTGTGCTAATGAACATGGCATGATGCAGGCTATGTATGATGTGTGATCAGCAACAATAACAGAACCATCAATAATACAAATAAAGATAATGAGAATGCAGAAAATTTTTTTCTCTTCCAAATCTCTCAGCACCATCTGGAGGCCATTTTCTGCACTTAATGATATGACAATTTTATTTTCTTGTTTTTCTTTTTTTTTTTTTTTTAAATGAAAATGGATGGAGGGCAGCAAATTGATGAATCATTACATTGTTGACTCCCGCACAGTTTCTTCATTATCCCCGAGGTAGACTCCACTCTCACTACTTTGTAGCCAGGAGGCGCTGCGGTGCATATCTTTGACAGTACAGTTATGATGATCAGGCCATGGCGAAGATGAGCTCGTTGTTTGGTAGATCCTAAGAATAGGTATCTTGTTTTCATAAAATAAGTAGTAGTCCATGACCTGGGCAGCAGTGTGGCAAAGAAGCATTCCACAGAGAAAGAACAGAAGTAGGTAGATGGTGTGGAACACCAAGTGACGACTGGCAATCTCCACACTGGTTAGATTGTTCTGGAGCAACTGGACAGATAACTCCTGAATAATACCTGCAAGAAAGAGGGAAGAAGAATGGGTATGTGTTGTACATTGTATTTAACTGATGCTATATGTGAAGAGCAGAAATGTTAGAGAATTTACATTGATTCTGCTGCATAACCAAATTACAGAAACTGGTTCATCAGGTAGATAGAAATTGTCTCATTGTGTTTAGTGGCACTTTTGGTAAGAGTCTAAAAATGCTTGGAAACTGCTGCTGTTGCAGTGCCTGCAGTTCCTTATTATCATTGAGCAAATAGCTGTACAATCGGAGGCTAAATTATCTGTATTATCAGTCATAATGCTTGCCCACATTATGACAATGGTAAAGAGAGTCCATGATGCAGTTGATTTCTCAATTCATTAATCTCTCTCACACAAAAGTACATTTCTAGTTAACAATCCAAATAAAACCCTTAAGAATTTGCTTCTTTGTGTTTTTAAAATAGGGCAAAGTAGAAAGAATTATCCCATTGTCATGGCAGTTCATCATCATAAATAGCCTTTGACTTTGATTATATTCTTTTTTTACCATGAAGGTCAAAAATCATCAAAATGTTTTCTGTTTAACCTCACCAGTCCAAAAAAAAATGGAGGTACTGAGGAGGAGACTGGTGTGTGAAAAAGACACTCTCATGCTGTAATTCTAAGTCTGTGTGTGTGTACAAATGAGTTATTGTTGTGCACTTACTCTGGACAAATTCATTTAGCTTTAGAAATTGTAGTCATAATGTATTTAAAGATGAGCACCAGGGGCTTACTGTCTTAGGCCATTCTAGCTACAGAAAATAATTACCACATGTCCATTGGGCTGTTTGCTGATGTATGATTTAAGTTACATTAAGAACAGTTTGGGAAAAGAAAGGCTAATAAAGATGTTCTGGCAGGTAATACAAAAACTTTCCTGTAATGCTATGACACTAATTAAACATTCAACTATTGCCTGAGGCAAACTGTTACCATATATAGTGTAGCGTAGTTAATAAGACAGCAAAAAGTCATTGTGCTGAACAATGCCTCTAGGTCGAAGATTGTTTGGCTATCAGTTTTTAACCTGAATCATCAACCAAGACTTAGGGAGTGGAAGTAGATTCTAAACTTGAATTAATGCACATGCTACTGATGACCTTGGTGGGATATCTACTGTGTTGGAAATAATTATGAAAACTAGGTATAAAAAACAAATAAGATGTGATAGAATCACGTCTCATATAAAAATGAAATGCTCCGTTGTACAATCACATATTGATTGTCATACAATCAATCAGAAAATGCCACACCTGTATGGCTCCCGGGAAGGAAATATCATATGACAAGTGTAGAGAAATCAAAGTCTTAGCCAGTGAAGGCTACTCCATGGGGCAGATTGCAGTCAGACTTTGTTTCAGGAGGAGTTGTATGTAAGACTTCGAGGAGAATACACAAGAAGGAAAACCCAAACTCTAAAAGAGGTGAAAAGTACTCTGGGTATATTCTCTATGCAATAGATGAAGGGCCAGTAGAGATCTTGTGAATGACTAACTGCAAGTATGGATGTTAACATTCCTTCAAGATACACATTGTATAGCTGTTTGAGGCAACCAAACAGCTAGGCTGAAATGTATAGCGGAAATGAAATTGGGATGACCAAACTTGGAAGGAGGTGCTCTTTACAAATGAGTTTGATTGTTTGCTAATAATCAATGGCGGTTTGAGCAGCAGTATGGCGGTCAGTGTATGAAAGCTACAGAGAAGCATGCATCGGTCAATATAAGTGTGGAACCGAATATAAACCAAGGGTGTCAGAGATTTGCATAAAATCAAAGGTATGCTAACTGCTGACCAGGTAATCTCTCATCCATCATGCAATCCCTCAGAAAGATATTTAGTTGGGTGGGATTAATTTTCCAACATGACAATAACCCTAGGCATACAGCCATTGTAGTGAAAATCTATATATAATGTAAAGAGGCTACATGACTACTGAGAAAGTCAACCATTAACCAAACACCTGGGATGAATTGTGGAAAGTGCTCCAGGATATTTGCTTTATATAAAGCAAAGGGCTCACATACTAAATACTAATGCACTGTATTCATTTTGTTTTCGTATATTTTCTTTAATAATGCATTGTGCATTTCGTAATTATATATATATACTTTTTTAAAGGCATTTCATGTTAAGGTATTTCTTCTTGCATTTTCTCTTAAACCAAGTCAGTCTTACTGAAGTAATTTATTAAATGGTGTGTTTAAAGCAGTTTAATACCATTTTTTGAGGTGAGATGATTGAAACAGTCAAAGAAAGAAAAATAGATTTTATAATTGTTATTTTTCTTGATTTGAAAACTGAAGTGCTCTTATGTAAATTTCTAAATTATTTATTATATTGGAAATACAGTTTAAGCTGGAAGGATATATCATGTTATGGTTTTCCCGAGTTCAGAGAGTCCCCTTAATAAATTAGAAATACAAAGTCAATAAAATTCTTTACTTACCATCATAAAAGTGTGGCTGGATCGACATGAAGTTGCAGGAGGTAATAGTTGTGGTGGGGAGAGATGATGGAGAGCTACACAGCATTGGTAATGAGGATGAATAATTTCCTATGATGCTGCAAATATCTATTAACATTTGGTCTAGTAGCTGCCTCTGCCAAGAACAAAATGATAAAGCTTTATAATAGTTCCTTTAAAAAAAAATAATTCTTAACATGTCCTCAATTGTATACAGATGGAGTGGGGGATTTAATTTAGATAACACTGGATGGAAATATATTGGTGGTTTTAACAGTTGCATGAGTCACTGTTTTATTCTTTTGTTATAAAGTAGTTTAACTGTGATATGTTTTCAAAGTATGATTGCAGACAGACATATTCTTTGTTATATTTCATTTAAGTGGTAGTCTCTCTCAAAGGGTAACATTAATCAAGAATGACAAAAAGTGGCTATTTTTATATCTGTATTTTAGCACAATTGTAATAATCAAAAATATCTAAATAAATTATATTTTTCAGTAATCTTTTATATATACATTTCCTCTATTTTAAAAAGGGGAGATAATCAAAATTGTATGTAAATTAAGGAGCCCATACAATGAATTAAAAAAAAAAAATTCATAGTAATACTGTTTAAACTAAAATTTATAGATAGTAAACTTAGAGATTAGGTGGAATCGACTTAAACAACATTTTCTGACTTATTTTAATTTCAGACCCACTTTCGCATGACACACAAAAAAAAAAAAAAGTTTAAATATTTACAGCTGGTTGTATGTTTTTTATTTTCCTCACAGAGGCTTTGATAACTTTTCCTACCAAGATATTAATAAAAATAAACTAAAACCAACAAATTAAGTTAATTCTTTTACCAAAAAAATGTTTCCCTCTGTTTTATATCTTTAACTAACAAAGAAATTTCTGATTTACGTAATACTTTTCTTTAGCTACTTTAATTGTAATTCCAGCACAGATTCTGCTCTACATTATTTGGGATAATGAGAGAACGTGTTTCATTCTTGCTGAAGATTTTTTTTTCTCATATAATGGAAACCTTTTCAGTGGATAAATGCTGTTTCTACAATTTTCCCAAATCAACCAAGATAACAAGGATTTAAAAATCATTAGAAAGATCTCCTTTTTTTTTTTTTAAATAGTACTGTCTCTGTCATAAATCACTCTATCAAACACATATGTAATCAGTATTAAATTGAAGAATAGCAACTCTAAAGATATTTAGTATCCCTTTATCTTGAAGATTGCACACTTTTCTCTTTAGGCCATAGATGGATACATTGCCTCGCCTTGCCCCAAACTTTAGAGAATTCAAGTATAAATCAGAAATATTCTAGTCTGATCCATTAGACTTCACAAGGTAGTGGGTGGCCATGTAGTTGTAGTCAGCTGCTGCTTTAATGCAGTAACTTTATTAGCTAAAATTTGCCTAAAACCACCTCCAGCTGCAAGCACGTCATGGAAGCTACACTAGTACCAATTGCATTATAGACTGGAGATGAAATCAATCTTATTTCCAACAGATAACAAGATTTGAGTATAGCAGAGGTTTCATGAAGTGCTGAACTGATCTCTACATTAAGCTTATTTAAAGGGCCAGAAATTTCACAACTTAGAAAAAAGCAAGTGCCTAACTTTACATTCTTTTGCTCTAATAGGAAGTCTTACCTGGTTCTCTCGAATTCCTTCCAGAATAGCATTGAAATCAGCAATCTCCCAGTCCACAAACTTCTTGATGAAGTCTAAATGTTGGTTGAGATAAGCAGCGTAGTTTGTTAAAGATGTGTCAGACATGTGTAAGTGGTCTTCAAGCTGCGCCCCACCAAGGTGCCTGTCCAGAAAGAGTTGGATACTGTCTGCAGTAATAAGCCTGTCTGCGAGTGACAGAAAAATGCACAGGAAAAAAACAATAAGAGCAAATAGAGTGAACTTTAGAAATAATTTTGATCCTAGCACTCGCAAAATTGTCTTGCAAAATCGTATAAAATATTGAACGAAACAGAAATCTTTAAATCGCTCTCTTTTCAATTTTGATTTCTGCCGTCTCCTGTGACTCCAGATTTCTTTGAGAATATCCTCCTTTGATTTGGGCAGGTTTTGACAGAAACAAAGCTCATTGGATGACCAAATGTTATCCTTGTTTTCTTGGTAATAATTGTATGGATGTTCCAAGGGGCTGTATGCTCTTGGAGCATCTTTACCGGTACGAATTGCATAGACTTTACTGGCAATACTATCCATGGGCATCTTCTGCACATAGCCAGATTTTATCTGTGACAGCATCTTTTGCATCCATTTGAAGCGGTAAACCAACAAGAAAGAGTCCAACAAAACAAATAGGCCAACCAAAATGGACAGAAAAGTCTTTCCACCAAGTCCATTCTCCCAGGAATGATTGGGATGGATGTAAAGGTTTAGATGGTGAGAAACTTCATTTTCATGATCAAAGTCCTCTGACAGAAAGTACTTAAAAACATGCCTTGTTTGAGCCACAAACCAGTGGCTGTCATCCAACACTTTGTACAGTTTATTCCAAATTGATTTAGCACCTTTGTGTGAATCTGATGCAAGTATTGCACTGCCATAGAATACTGGTTTGCTCTTGTCCATCCTAGCAACAAATTAAAAAAAAACAACAAAACTTAGTTGAAGAAAATTAACATTTTCAATGCATACTTATTTATTTTTTTAAATGGTTGCCAAACACATTTCAGCTGGCAGAGAAAGGTTGATTGGTTTTATTGTCCAGGAACCAAATATCAATGTTTAGTATGCAAAAACCTTTCATCACCAGTACTTGCATTAGGTGGCCATCTGCTGACAGAACAGCACAAGTGGAACACACCTGCCATGAGTTTGTGCTGCAATGTGATGGAGAAATTCTTGAATCTGATTGAAACAAGTGATGAATATTGCTTGCAACTACTTGAGCCAGTAACCAAAACTGACAGCACAGTTTCGATTCTTTTTTGCTTATATATGTAATATAGAAAACAGTCAATTTTTTTTCAATATAAAATATTAGAAATCCATTACCTTTTACGAATGTATTCCACTCAGACATTCTTTATGCAAATCAGCCAACCATGTATTAATCAGCTTGTACAGGATGAGTACAGATCATCACTTGGAGGGGAAAGGGAACAGATATGTCTGACTTGTTTAGTTATCTAAATGCCCTAACAATAATGGAATTGACAGGGAAAAACCCCCAAAAGTATCTTGACTATTACAGCATGGATGAAATCACAGCAAACATATAAAATTTGCTCTTCATGTACTTGGTTCATTCAACTCAATACAAAATGTTCACACAACTAATAATGGTAAATGTCCCCCCACCCCTCCATATTTACAGATTTGTGTATGTATGTACAATACTTTTCTCCAAACTCATTATGGATACTGTTTTAAAAAGATTAGATATAGTGTCCCCACCATTTTAGGTACCAACCATACTTTAAAGTGACAATTAATTAAAGCCACCTTGAAGTCATTTCTGCATATCGTGTCTTAAACTAGTTCCTAACCCTCTCTACATCAGGGACAAGCATATGCCATAGTTAGCCACTAGAGAACATTGCATATCTTGTACCAATGAGGGATCCAGTACTTCTAACTTCAACAAGGAAATTCCAATTAGAACTCTTCATTTTTAGATGTAGGAGGAAACCCACACATCTGGCTGGTGAAGAAGACCAATAAGATAACATGCCAATGTGGTATGCCAAACCAAGCAGACCTCAACCAGAGATGGAACTCAGCCTTTGCAGTCCAGTAGACTGATCAATATCAAGTGCTAGATTAGGACATTTGTTTCCATTTAAAGACCCCACAGAAATCATGGGACTTATTTTTTGGAAAAACTATCCAGTGTATTTATGAGTGATTTTAATCCCATCTGTCAGGTGCGAGGATTCTGCCTTATTAAACCACATGGTTTGTTCAGGACATAGGTTTCACCTTGGTGTCAAGATTCTGGAATACCTTTATTTATTATCAAAGAACACACTTTAAATCAACAAAATTCTATTATTCATGTTTAAAAAGAAGTTTTTTTTCTTTTCATCTGGATTAGTTGTTTATTCACTCAGCTTATCACTAATATATACTAGTGATTTCAATTTAGAACTCTTGGTTCATCCTTTGTTGAATTTTTTTGATATTAAAAGATTTCTCATTTAAATTATGCCTTGACTGTTTTCATTTTCTTAGCTAGGTGCATCCAAAGAGTTAAATAAAATCAAATAATTTAAATTAAATTTGGCTACTCTTTGAGCTCCCTCCTTTATTAGCTACAATCCATCTTCCTTTTTTCACCATTGTAATTTTAGAAACATGATTGATGAAAGAATGTTATTATTTATAAAGTTTTGTTTTTTCTTAACTGGTGGGATTCCTGAAAATAATGAATATGCATTAATCAGTATTTTAAAATTCCTGTACAACTGATGCAGTTACATTTCTTTATCATTAAATGTGCTAACTATCATGATCCAAAAAGTGCATGAATCTATACACTGAATGGAGAGAGAAGATTAGTTAAAAAGGGGTAAATTTCATGTACCTTTCCAAAATAATTTCGTGCACTGAGCTGATCTGGTCAACTTTGTCTACTTCCATCCACTTCATGTACTCTAGCAGAGATTCCTCTGCTTCCATTACATTATGTATTGTGCCATGCTGTTCAAACAATTTTTTTGGAAATGCCAACCATTTGTTGCGTATCACATTTTTCAGAAAGTTTATGTACTTCGCATTAAAGCTGGACAGTTGCTGCTTCAGAGAGCTGTTGCTCTGAACAACAAAGTCATTGATCTTTTTTTTCAGTTTCAGCTGTTTGGAGAGGAACAGATTTCTGACTGTTTTCTGCAACAAGCCATTATCCTGATACACATTACTCAGCACTTGTCTCACAGATGTCTGGATCTCGCGGAGAATGTCAGCTACCTCCTTGTCCAGGTGAGTCCTGCAGGCATGTTGCCGTTGCTTGATAAGACTCAGCATGTAAGTCATCTCCCGGTTCTCATGATCTTTGATCTCAGTCAGGCATTTGTTCACATTCTGCTGTACATGTAGACTCAACATTGTTGCATTACGTAGTGTTGAAATAGAAGGACCGAGGATAACATAAAAGAGACCAAGTGTCACCGACAAGGTAAAGAAAAAGGAATAAAAAATGTAAATAAAAACAAAGAACATGATAATTCCTTTAGACGTCTGTCTTGGTGGCCGTGGGCTTTCTTGTGACCGCTCTTCTTGTTCCTGCTCCTGCCCACTCAAGAGTGAGGACCTTCGTTCATCCTGGACTGGAGCTGGTTCCATTCTTTTGCTAAGTTTAAATATTCTCAAGGCCATGAGTGTAATAACTATGATGACTGCAAGAATTCCAGTTGAAATCAAAATTGCTATCACCAGTTTCCATGGAGACTGCTTCTCAGTCCGCAACTTCAAAATGGAGTAAGAGCTAGATGCAGGACTGCTAAAGTTGGTGTCAAGTCTGTGGGTGGTGAGGTGCAGCTTGTGAGTATTTTCACTGTCACTCAACATGACAGTCAAGATAGATGGGTGTGGCAGGCCCCACTCAGCCAGCACAGCAGATATTTGAAAAGTAGGAGGGCAATTGATGAAGATATCATAATCTCCATAGCACACACGGCTTTGTGTGTCATAGATTTTCATTTTCAGGTAGCCAGGGCAAGAAGAAAGAACACCTGCAATAAAAAATTAAAAGGGGAATAATGGTAGAAAAAGGAAAGCAAGCAAGGAAATCTGTACGCATAACTCTGTTGAATCTTGTAATAAATATATTAACAACATATTTAGTGATTTTATGATTTTTAAAATTTTAAATCTGCCCGATATCACTAGTAAAAAATTTAAGCAAAATTAATTGCCTTGTTGGTAAGGAAAACTCAATAAATTCCACAAGACTTGGACTGAAGATAACTCTTTCTGTCCTGTCTGTTAGATGATGACAATAATTTTTTTCTACCTGCAGCACGATGTTCCTGATGCTGGAAAATTATTTGAGGCCTTGTGTATTTTCTTATAATCTTTAATCAGACAGCAATCAAAGACTGAGACTAAATTTTCTTAGTCAGATCCACTGCTGTTCATCATATCTCATGAGAAATTCTGAATCTATTAAATGGGCGTCCAGTATGCAAACAACAATCATTCACTTGTCTATTTCCTGTGAAGTTTGTCCTTTCTCCTCCTCTTTCTTTTTGAGTTAATTCATGGGTGAAAATTCATATTGTCCACCATGAAACAATGAAACACATCAGCAAATGTGCAGTTTAAAAGTAAGATTTTATTCCGACCTACCAACCTTTTATCAGGTAAAGAAAATCAAATGATGCAATTATAAATTAAAAATATTTGTAGAAAATTATGGTTGACTTGTCGAAAATGCATAATTTTGCTCAATCTTTCCATAATTTATAAAAAAAATTGTATCTCTGTTTGGAAAGGTGCCAAACACCTCAGAATAGGGAACCGGTCAATCACAAAAAGAAAAACAACTGATTTGAAAATGTTTGCTCTAAGTTCTGATGTTAATATATAGTATACATTGGCAGTGATTGCAAATGCAAGTTTGCCAAGGATCTTAAAGTATGGCAACAGTAAAAGACTCTATACTACCATCCTTGATCAACAAGTGCTCCAACTATACATAGTGTACCAGTTCATTTATCTCCTTTCTCTTTCCTCATCCAACAAAAATCAAGGCCAGGTAATGGTAAAGTAGGGTTCGTTAGCTCAAAGGGGGAGGAAGGGGGTGAGTGCTAGCAAATAAGCTATTAAAACCTTCCCATCTGCCTCCCATGCTCTCAGATTCTCAGGCTACCTTGATGCCATTATCACAAGATAACCAGCTTGACCTTTTATTTGAAATATGGAACAGCTTACAAGAGTCCTAAAATGAAGAAATGGAAGTCTTGAGCTGTTAGCTTTGATGAAAGGGAAAACATAGTTGCTAGATCAGTGAGACAGAGTAAAATTGAACAAAGATAAAGCCAGTCAGCAACATTTAACATTTTAAGGAAGCTCTTGATTGCCGTAGCACTGATATTAATATAACAATGACAACAAACATGTCTGACAGAACTGACTAGGTAGCCAATATGCCAGTAACTGTGATATGAGGAATTCATTAAGGAACTTCATGCATGGAATCTACAAATAAGTTTGCAGAACTACAGATATAACTTGTTAATAAGAGAGAATGTTATGTAAACAACTAAGTAAGAAAGTAATAGTTCTGCAGTATAAGTGAATTTATATATTATAATACTTGTCAGTCATTGGTTTCTATAGAAGTTTCATTTAAATATTCCCTCAGATCTAAGACAGGTTTGTGTGACAGAATTCTATGACTGGTGCAATCATATCTGTTTTGAGAGTTATACCTCACCAAATTTCAGCAACACTACTGTCACAATTAAGACGACAAAATTGATTTGATCACCAAAATGTTCAATTTTTTCACTACTTTCCAATAATTTTCTGCACCAGCTTCAGCTGATCCATGAAATCGATTCACATTACTCTAATATATTTGGGCCACAAATAGGGTTAAACTGTGATGGCTCAGAATGAGAGTATATATTATGCAAAAATTATATCCGACCTTTTGACCATCAGAGATAGTTAATTATTTTAGTTCATTAAAAAAATGTCATTTTATTCATTGATTTATTTACTCATTTTTGTAAATTACAGTATATTCTAATAAAAAATAAGCTAACCTTTCAAAATCATCATCCAGTGGCCCAGAACAGGTTCCCAATATAACTTTACACCCAAATTTCTTGCATTTAGTGTTGCATCTTGGAAATCCTTTTGGTATGAGGACAGGATGGATCTATTTGCTACAAAAGAATGAAAGACATTTTATGTTTTAAGATGTATAATACATATTTGTATATATGCACATAGGCATTCAAAATTATAAGCAATCCATATAAAAACACATCTGCTTTCTCACCACTTTATTTATTGTTAACCTTTTGAACCTATCAGACTGATATTTTAGTCTGTCGCAAATTTGTCTATATCCCACAAGATCAATATTTTGGTTTCTGAACACATGGCTTGTGTAAAAATCATTTTCCAAGATTTCCTTGAAACCTACCAGCTAATCAGTGCTCTCATTACTAAAGCACTTTGGCGACATTTATTTGCAAATGTCTGACCAGTTTTTGGTCAGACATTTATAACAGCACCATAGATTTTTGGGGCTAAACTTGAATGAGCAAGGCAACAATATGGTGCTCAGTGTGGGCATGATGTGAGGGTTTATGGCAGCTCAGGTACTTGATTTAATTGACTCTGAATACAATGAATGAAATGGGAGGAAAGTTTCAATGATGATTATCCACCTGATGGAATGACTTTGTCTTCATCAGAGGAAGCATGTAATGTCAATGGTCTAGTGATCAAGGAAGTGGAGGTGATGCATCAACATCTCAAGTGCAGTGTCAGCAGAGAAAAAAACATGATGTTCATGAACTTGATACAGATCGGTAAAAAATATTTCCCAAAATATGGATGCAAACAGTAAAGCTATAGAATTTCTTGACATGTTTCTGGATGAAGATTTTTGGAAACCATTGTGTTCACAGACTAACTGTCGTGCTGACTGAATCAGATAAAGGATACCAAATACATGCTATGCAAAATCCTTTACTCCTGTTGATTTTGATGAAATGAAAGCATTTATAGAACTTTGAATACATAGGGAAAATTCTATTGTAAAACCATGGTACGAAAATTACTGGAATGGAGTAGGTAAAAAATATTTCGTGTACACCTGGATTTTGTGATGTTATGGAACGTGATCATTTCTTAGCTCTCTGAACTTAGCTGCATTGATAAGAATGATAAGATTTATGAAGTAAAACCTATGCTTGAAATCCTGTTATCTAAATTTCATCACCACTTTGTTCCAAGGCAGCACCACAGTCTTGATGAGGGTATGATTCCAATGAAAAATGGGCTTGCAATAAAGCAAATAAAAAATAAACCCATCAGATGGGGAAGAAAGTCTTTCCCCACTATGTGAATCAACTACTGGATATATTATACGTGCTGAGATTGATACTGGTAAGCACAATCTTTATGGTAATGAATTTAGGGCTACTGGCAGAGTTGTCATCCAGCTCATCTTTGATGGTAATGTTGCAAACAAAATACATATATTGGTCATGGATAGATTGTATACTTCTGTCAAACTCTTCCTTCACCTCTATCGCACCATAGGAGTGTTATCTTTGGGCATTGTTTTGTGCAGCCATAAACATTGCTGTTGTCTGGATGGACATGAAACCTATCAACTTTTTTGTTTAATTGTGATCCAACTAAAACTGGAAACGGGGGAAATAAGGATAATTCTGTTGTGGAAATAAACATACCACAAGTGTAATTGATTACAACAAGTATGTGGGTGGATATGACAAGACTGAATAAATTACATGCTTACACAGAACAAGACCGGCATTATTCATATGGGCTTGTTACGACGCCTATGTACTCATGGATTATTACAAACCACATACTGCAGCAAATAAGAGGTTCAGCAACTTCTTGGATGAAGTGCCTCTTGAACTCATGGTGAGTTTAGATAAAAAGTGAAACATTGTCAATCTTGTGAAGCAGAATTCCCCATACATATGCAAGATGTGGATCTTCACCATCCTGAAAGATCCCCTGAGTGAGCAGGAAACAGTTTTGTGTTGTATGTAGGTATAGATATAATAAGTTTAAGAGGAAACAGCCTGATGTTGCATTCAAAGACCTGAAATTCAAAAAAATATAAAACCACATTCTGGTGTGCATTCTGCTGACAATATCTGTGTATCAAGGATGGATCCACCTGTTGGAATGATTAGCACCAAAAACAAGAATACTGGCATTAGATGGATGTAGAAACCATCTATTTTGCAATTTGTCTATTGAATGTATAAATATATGCATTACAACATCGTTTCAGCTTAATATATTCATTTCAAATTTTTGGTGATTTTGTCTCAGGAGCCCAGGGACATGGTGGGTCTATTCCAGCTCAAGGTTCAAAGGGTTAATGAACATGCATTATCCTAGCAAAAGGTAGCATCATAAATCAGATGATCAAAACATATAAGCCATTAATTGGGACACAGTTATCACTTTGAAATTTTTGCATATTACGAACCCAGCAATCTACTTCTTTAAGTGTTAAATTGAGTTCATACCAAAAGCATGATGTGTTGTGTTTATCTGCTATTGTTTCTTATTGTAAATTTGATTAGTATACTCATTATGCTTTGGTGTAAATGTTAATGGACCTCATTATTATTGATTGCTGTTGCTTTGTTTGCCACTTGAAAATGGCACCTAAAACTGAAATTCCATATGAAACAAGGTTATCAATTATTCCTTTTCATAAGCTGGTTACTCCCAACAGAAAATTGAGGAGGAAGTTGTTACATGGGGTAGTGTGTGAAAAAACATTTACAGAACATGAAGTTAACTGACTCAGCCATGAAGTCAAAGGGCAAAGTATCAAAGAGAAAAACTACAGAATGGAAATAGATTTTTGACAAGTATCTAATTAACTGCTGACCACAATTCCTCTGCAAAAATCAGCATCTCAGTCTTTACCACCAAAAGGTCAATTCACTATACCTTGCTAAGAGAAGAGTGGTTAGTTGATTAGCTGAGGAGCAGCTAGAAAGTCCTTGCTTAGGTGTGGTAACAAGAAAGAGCAATTTGACTGTGCTAAGCAACATCTGAAGCATACTTTGGAGCAGGTTCGAAATAATTAGTTCTTAGCAATGACAGTATGTTAGAAAAAATGCTGGAGAAAGTATTAGAGCTGTGCTTGCCCTACAATTAAGCATGGTGGTAGAAATGTGAAATTATGGGGGTTGCTTAGCTGGTTAGCTTGTAAATCCATAAAAGTTGATGGGATCCCCCCAAAAAAGATATTACGATATTCTGTAACCATGCAATTCCACAGGGCTTCGAGATTGATAGGTGATTTGTTTATATTGGAGCAAGATAATGATCTGAAACATTTTGCAAAGCTTAATATACAATACCTTGCCTAAAAAGAATCAGCAGGATAGCCCCATCAATTTATAGATCTGATCCTATTTAGCTTGTGCAGGATGAACTTGACTGAAGGCAAGGAAAGAAGTCCAACCAATGTCAATCAGTTATGGAACTATAAGGAATGTTCAAAATGAAACCTGGCCAGATATGACTATGGTGATTCTGTTTTATCCAGATTTTATTTGAATGCCTTTAGTATTTTCAAGATAAATGGGAATTACTTACAAGGCAATACTTTGAAAAGTTACTGAATAGGATGCCCAAAATGAGTGCATAAGTTTGAAAAACACTTAAAAATGATAACAGTGTCACAATTAATGGCATATAATTTGTTACACATAATCCATCTAATTTTTCGCTCTTTTTTGGAATAATGCATTTTCATTAACAAGAAAGTGTTAGAAATGCATTGTTTTCGTATGGTTTTCTCATAATTTTTAAATGTCTGTGTATATAGTTACTATTTTTTTGTATTGTGCAATCTACTTTGCTGTTTGAATATACAAAGTTTTAAAAATATTTTTGTTGCTAAATAACCTATATTTTGGGTGACATTAAGAAAGTGCTGAACCTAAACTGATGTAAGTTTTCATAAAGTTAGGATCTGATTGGTAAAATTCATTCTGTATTACATTTAAACCATTATATCTTGAATCATATTAATAAAACTTTCAAATAATCTTTCATTTGCTCTGTTAAAGAAATTAGCAATAAAAGAAAAAGTAATTGTTAGCAAACAATTTATTAGGTTGGCAATATATATTTTGATGTATAGTAATGAATTACATATCAATACTTTGTACTCTACTGAAATAAAAAGGGGAATCAAGTTTTCGCATTTAACATTGCTCATGTCTGCACGCATGTTCCTGCAGTGTTGTACAATCGTCTTTAGTAAGATAAACACGAATTTCTCATTTGCTTGCAAGTTTGTGCATGAATGTTTATCTTCAATGTCTTAGTTGTTTTAAAACATATCTGAGATGGAAAACTGAATGCATTGTTCCCAATCTACATTTGTAGCTACCTTATGTCACATTTTGCTTGTTAAATAAAATGATGCAGATTTTATATTTTCTGAGATATACTTGAAAACTAAAAGCAATGCAAAAACAATCCCAGCATATATTTACTTGTGAAGATTAAATCCTAAATCTAAATTAATTTTCTTTTATCAGGAAAAACAATAACAACAACAAAAAAGCATTGATAAGTTGTTCATCCTCTGCATTGTTGCTCTTTTCCTGAGTACCCAAGAAATAAATGGATGGTTTGCTATGATAACCAAATTGCTAAGTTGGGTATGGAGAGGGACTGCATGATATCAGATGTATTCTGACTCAGCCAATCTACATGAGCTCTTTGGATAAGTAGTGAGAGAAAGGTACGCTGCTGGCCTAACACTGCACACAGTCCAGACTCAGAGGAACCAAACTGCAGCTGCAAATGTAAGTACATATATTACTGTTCTGTGTATTGGTTGGGTTAGCATAAATAACACACTGATTTCAAGTTTAAAATGTGATTGGCCCAAGTTAAACTTCTTCACAATATATATTCTAGTAATCTACTTTTAAATAACAATCGATTGATTTTAAAAAAAATTTCTCTCTCCTTCCAAAATCTTTGTAAAGAAGTATTAAAAGGTGTTTTGTAACTATTAACAGAGGATTGATTTGTAGGTTAGTGTACTTGTGGTACTGGTGATTACTAGCATAACACTGCTTTAAATTAGAAAGGAAGGAAATCAGCAGCAAGAGACGTATGACTTACATTCGATCAATAATTTGATCTGAGGTGTCTCCTTGGCCTGTGAGATGTGGTAATGGAATTTTCCATCCAGAATGGTCTTGAGAGCATTCACTGGAGTGCCGTTGGGTCTGAAAACTGTCTGAGCAGGATAGATTTCAGGAGTGCCTTTGAAACAACCTTTATTGTGCCATGTCATGGCGCTGTATTCAAATGGCTTTGAGAACTGGATGTCACTTGAGAAAATGTTTTGCTTTGGGTTGGTGACGTCAAACTTTTTGTAAAAGTCTTGTTTGCCTTTCAGAGCATGCAATGAATAGCCTGTCTTCATGAGTTCCTTCACAAGGATTGTTTCTGAATTGACTGGCATCTGAGACAAGTGTTCAATGGCTATGAAATCCATCCACTCGATTCCATGCTCATGGAACTGTGTTGACTTAGCTGTAACAGTTTGATGACGCTTCTTGAACCTGTAGCCAACCCGTGGCAACTGGACATTGTAGTTGATGCTATACAGTTTTGCTGGTTTTTTGTAGTGGAGATGGCAGAAGAAGCGACTCGTAATGCTGTTGAACATTGGCCGCAGTGTGAACACATAGGCATCTCCTGCAACGCAAAACATAAACAAGATATGGGTTAGCCATGCTCAAAAATGAATAGAAAAGTATTGGATAATTTTACATACTCAGAGATTACATGATATCTTTTCATAGAACTTCCCATTAGTATATTACTCCTAAATGATTGGATGTGGAATCAACACAAAGAAATCAAAGTAAAAAGTTTTTATTCTGTGTCATTTCTATGCAAATTGCATAGCACTAATTACCTCTACTGCATTTTATCCCTAGTTTCGCATTATTGTAGAATAAAAAGTATGAGTCTTGAATCAAACATGAAAATACAGCTTTTACTACATTATTACCACTGATTCCAACTAAAGATGACTCTCACATCACATGTTGTGCACATGTTAACAATTATGGAAACACTAAAACTCCTTTTAACAGATTAAACTCTTTAATTATGGATGCCAATTGCTATATTTTGATTTGACTTTACTGGTGTCTTTAACTAACATCCATGTAATGTTGCACAACAGCTGAAAAATTTACAGCTTTAAAAACATGTACAACGACACCATAATTTACAGCAATCTTGTGTTTCCTACCTGAACATTTGTGCATGGATGGACAGTAGTCTTGAAGAGCTAATGTGTAAAACATCTAAAGTTTTAGCATAGATCATGGTTTGTACTATTGTTGTAATGATTTATCAAGTAATCTGAAAGAAACAATTTTGTCTTGTACACCATAATTTTTGTTCTTAATATTGCTTTGCTTTACTATTAAAATGAAAACTTAGTAGGCAGAGGATTTATATAAAAATAAAATAGAAACTGGATGTGGACAAGAATTATAGTATAGCAATATGTAAACTGTAAAGTAGAAACTATAATTTTAGAATGTTTTAGTGTATGTCACATTTAGTTTGCTGACAGAAACATTTTGTGTATGGGGATGTGTAATTACTAACAAATTCCAAAGATCTATTATAAGCACATTTTCTTTGGATTCTTATTTATGCAATGCTAAAAAGATGCTATGTTCTCAGCTTGGCATATTAGTGTTTTTTTTTATAGGTATCACCATCTTGCAGATGATAACAAACTAATGAATCAGAATTACCTGTTGCACATTCCACAGGACTAGGTGGACAGAGAGAGTCGGAAGATTTTTGGCATGAGTAAGACGTGTAGCATGGTATCTGGCAACAATGGAAGCGGACTCTGAATGGATCTGTAATGTGAATGAAACTTCTTTAATACTACAATGTGTTATTAAATTGTAAAAATTATGCAAGGTAGGTAATCAGGGTAACAATTACTTGTATGATTACTTTACCGTGTCAAAAACGTTAATCTAAAAGAAGGTACTATTTGAAAAACAAAAAATTCAGGAGTGGGGATACCTCCAATTTGAATTTGTAGATATTATCCACACCAGACTATTAAATATATATTGATTGTAATTTCATAAAAACATTAAAACATCTTATTAAAGATGATGATAAAGGTAAATGTGTTGAAACAACATTTTGACAATTTAAGGAAAAATTTGAATCCAGGTAGGGACTGGTGTGGTTTGGCATACTTCCTTGGCATGGTTTTTTTCTCACTTGTCTTCACCACTCCACCAGCTGTTTGAGTGGGTTTCCTCCCACATCTAAAAAAATGAAGTTCTTGAAGGGATTTTCTGTGATGTGTGTGTGGCTAACCTCTGCTTTGTTTAGCACACTAAGCACTGACTTGATGTTGGCATGCAGATTCAAAGGAGGAGAAGTTAAAATGAAAACAATAAGCTGAGGCATTTACTTACTGATGTTCCGACAGGCTTTCTGTATGCATGACTGGCAGCTTTTTGTGTAGTTGTTACATTCTTTTGAGCGAAACATCACCTCGGACACATTTGCTGTTTTCAGCCCAAATACAGCTGTCAAGATTGGGGATTCATCTAGGCATACAATACTGTTGGCAGCCTGGTGCAGTTTCATCAAACCTCTACCCTGAAAGACCCCATTGATGGTAAGCATTTAGATTTCTCTAGACCAGCCCAGGAGCATTACAATTCAAAACAAGTCCACTTTCCTTTCAAATTCTTAACTAGTTTTGATGTTTTATCTTAAACACATATATTTTTTTCATTTTAATGATAGGAAGAACACACATCAAAACCCAAATAGTATTGATTAAGTCTACTCTCATAAAACATCAGTTCCAAAACTTTGGAAGAGAAATATTTATAGTATAGTTTCAAATTCCTGAAATAAACATAAGTTTTAAAAATCATGACCGTGTATAGCTAGTAGAACTAACTAGATAACTCATGTTTTTTACAATCTTGCTTGTCACCATCATCAGGTCAGTAAAAACAATTACTTCACTTCCACCATGATAAGCTCTGAAAACTTTTTAATGATCCATGCTAGGTAACTTATTCAAAATGGCAATAGGTAATGGTAGATGGAATCACTTAAGTCAATACATACAGTATCTCTTTGTGAGATAATGATTCAACTGATCAGTGTGAATGCCAGACATGGAAATCATAATCCAAATTTCAAAGTAAATTAAACTACCAGTAGAGCTTACATCAGTAACATGTTCCTACCTGCATTTTGGGGCAAGCCTCATTCCAGGATCGCATCACGTACTTCTCTCCATCTGTATAGGTAATGGGGCACCTTGGGACAGATGAGTTAGTGGAGTCACACGTGACAACGATTGCACTAGTGCTTCTGTTTGGGTGGACTTCAAGGATCATATTGTAGTGGTCCGGTAGTGGATGCCTGTATAAATAGAATTATAGCATAAACAGGTATATAATTTAGACTGGTCTGGAATTTGATGATAAGGCTGTCATAGTGCAACATGATTTTTCTTTCTTCCTTGAGTCACATAGCCCACTATGAGCTGTTATGGACAACGAAGAGATGTTAATTGCCTAAGCGTTGTATCCTGGGCCAAGAATAGTAAGTACTTGGTGGGTGGCCAAGTCCTTAAGATGGTGATTTGGTTGATAAGTCCCACCATTGCTTGTTGCTACTGAATGAACTTAACAAAAGTCTCTTCTAGAGCTCTTTGTTTTTAGAACATAATTATAGGAGCAAAAATAAATTGATGTAAGAGCAGAACACAAAGTTTTGTTCTCTCTCTCTATAATTTATTTTTGTATTTTATCCACTGTTCAGTGACAGGAAAAAAATACTACTGTCCAGGAATGTCATTTAATTACACACATTTGTAGCAGCAATAAAAAAAAAAAGAATGTTCATTTACATGAACATTCTTTTTTTTTTTAAAGAAAACCTGGAATTTTTTAAAAGAAAAAGAACAGTGACATGCTGCTGAAATTGTTTCTCAGGCAAATTAGACAATAAATATAACATATCCAATTTTAATAATACCCGAGAAAGGTTAGTTAGTAGTTTATCATGGTCTGAGAAAGCACTTTCCATAGATAAAGAACTGGTTTGATGGATGATGGTTTTCATATTATAGTTCAAATGGAAAAAGTTTTCCTCGAAGATCAGATGCTTTCTATGTATCAGGATAGCAGATCAGTGGTTGAAGCTTTTTCTTTTTTACCATTTTATGAAGAATTTTCATGCTGTAATTATGTGTGCTGGGTTGATGGTAAATTGGTAAATTAGGGGTCAATGTCCATCTGTTCTATCCAGCAGCTCCTGCTGATTAGGGTTCCAAAGACTGGAGCAATGCTTCAGGTCTTCCTGAGCACACCTCTGACTTAAAGAGATTTACGACACCATAGACTTCTGAATACAAATACAGGGTTAACCCAAAGTATAAACTGATGGGCAAAAATCCATTAATATGCAGACCCCAACCAGGCTGTTAACTCTGCTCACATGGTCAGTTTGACCAGTCTACCAGAAAATCAATTAGCAGCAGCTATTAGCGCAAATCTGGATTTTAACTGCATTACTGCCGTGTGCCATGAACAAAATGCCATTTGTTATCCACATAATACAACCAACTCGGCATAGCAATGAAGGAAGCTGTCTGTCTGGGACTACCAATATCAGTGTTTCCATGGACAGTTCCTGATAAGCTTTCCTGATTGTGGGGTTTTTCCAATTCTGCTGTAAAAGACGGAAATCATTCACTTTTGGTTCTATTTTGCTAAATGTCTGCGTATGAATAAGATTCTGATAAGTGCACAAATCTCTCATTAATTGATGAAATGACAGTGACCAAAATATGAGAGTTAAATTCTTTCTAGATTACACAAAATTGGTCTACTGCTTAAAGATGTCCTCAGGAATTTTGTATATAGAAGTTCTATCTGGAAAAATTGTAATGTGAACTTAAATTGTTCTTGTATCCTTTTGAATCCAGTTCTCACAACTGGTAGCAAGGTAATATTTTCTACAATTTAAAAAAGAAAAGCAAAAAAATAACATAAATAATCAGTATGCAGTTGAAAAGATGAATTTGGAAAATTTATAATGTTGGTTGGATCTATAAATGCAGAATCATCATCATGTAATTCTATTTGTGTTTTTGGCAGGGTTAGTATTGGCACTGACAATGATCCAACCTCATGTAGGACTGCAGTGTTCAGGGATACAGGTTTGCAATACTTCCAGACTACAAACATTAAAAAAAAAAGAATGCTGCTTAAAATTTGAAAATCATCTTTTAGCTTTTAAATATCTTACAACTCCATCATTACAGCTTACTGTCCGCTGGAATTTCTCTATGTTTTGATCAATGACATACCTACAGTAGTTCTTCAAGATATTCCTGAAGGTTTGCTTGACCTCACTATGGGTGAAAGAGCTGCCCAGGAAGTACTGGTTATCATCCTGGTGGTCAATGTCGATGTACTCTGGAACCAGGTAGACATCAGTGACGCTGACCTTCACCTCGAGTCCTGATTCACGCTTCCAGATGAAGTCCATGGCTTGCTGGTTGTTCGTCACGTACATTGTCGTCTCCAGTTCTTTGACATTGTTAAGCCGCTCCACAAAGACATTGCCAGAAGGCATCAGCTGTATGCTATTGTTTCCTGAAAAATATCAAATGCAGGAAAGAGTCCAATGGTCAGTGTTGGTGTATATTCATTGTATTCATTGTAGTCACTTTCTGTATCCTTTCTCTCTGTGTATCTCTCAAGACTTTATCGTCAACACGCTGAATCCAGTCATTAGGGAAGGAACACAAAAACCAAACTGATTTTCTTTTTTAGTAAAGGAGCTGAAATCTATTGAATTATTTTATCATTCCTGTATTTTTTTTTTCCTCCTCCTTCCATTTGAAGAATGTAGTTTGGTAGTCAGTTTTGTTATTTTTTTCTGAACTTTTAAACAAAATCTCCCAACCCTAAAAAAATAATATGAAAGAAAAACAAGTTTCAAACGTTGAGCAGCACAACACTGTTATCTTGGTACTATGAGGAATGTTCAAATGTAACCTCGCTGGATACCATTATGACAATGGTATTTCAGCTGGGTTTCATCTGAACTTCCCTAGTACGCACATACATACCAGAGATGTTCAAATATAACCTAGCCAGATACCATTAAGATGATGGTATTTCAGCTGGGTTTCATCTGAACTTCCCTAGTATGTACACATGCATAAATGTATTTTAAGGATGTTCAAATGTAGCTCTGGCCAGATACCATTATGGCGATGGTATCTCAGCTGGGTTTCGTCTGAACTTCCCTAGTATGCACGCACACATGTATACATGCAAATGTACTCCAGGTGGTATATAAAGGATTTAAAAAATTGTTTTTCTTTTTTAAAAAGAGAAATTACCTTATAGCTTTCATTTAATGTATGAAAAAATAAATGAAATTATACTTTGTTGAAAGTGGCTACACTAGAAAAATGGTTGCCTGGACAAATTATTGAGTTGGCAGAAGTCAATTGTTCCATTAAGAATGGCACAACTTTGCAAATGAGGAACAATTTAGTTTCTTAGCCTTACTTTCTATAAAAATATTAAATATTCATTTACAAAACCAAGTGATTTTTCTATAAAAATGAACTTTTCGGTTCGAAATTCAAGAAGGAAAGAAATTTCTAAGAAAACCAGTTTAAAGCAATTAGCCAGGTAACATTTGAAAAACCAAATAACAACATTTAACTCATGTTTGCACAAGGATGAGTATTCACTGGAGTTTCACACTGAAAATTACCTGGCGATTAAAAAAATATTACTTCAGACTAAATTTTTAATTGTTACAAAATAAACAGTAGAATAATTCTGTGGAACAACGTCCACTTGCAAAAAAAGAACTGTACTCACTACAGAATTCTGCCATATAGATGTGTTTAAAAGAGTCTAAGATTTATTTAAAAAAGAATCTAAAAATCAAAAAAAAATTTCATGAAATCCTCTGATCAAATTGACTAAACTTCACATTAAATTAACTCTTCCAAGATGGACTTAATTTGCCTAGCAAACAGGATACATAAGTAACACTTAAAATTATATTTTCTTAGTTAAAACCTCAAATGATACTGCACCCTCATCCATCATTAGTTCATAAAGCTCATTTGCTTTAAAATTTCCTCCTCTTCCACAAATTGGAATATAACAAGGAAACAAAAAGTTCCACCAACTTATTTCCCTTAGCTGATTTAAAAAAAAAAAACCCTATTAAATCAAGTGCAAAAAAGGTGTTTTACAAATTAAAAAATAAACAAACACAATGAAAGTAATATTTTTAAATTAAGATTTACCAGCTAATCTTGTACATCTGGTTTCGCCATGCTTGATCTGTTGCATAGGAAATGTAACATCTAAGAAAAGAAAGAAAAAGAAATTATTGTAAGACATTTTTTTAATTTGTTGATAATTTACTGAATAGAAAGGACAAAAAACTGAACATCATGATGATTTGCTATGGTGCAATATACCTTAAAGAGCAGAATGATTTCTGAGTGATTTTGTACCTTGTAGCATCTTTATTGATTTTAAAATACCACCAGATTAAAACTCACTGAAAATACAGTGGAGATTTTTTTGGAAAACAGTTAATCTAGTCACTGAATCAACCTCAGGATTTTTCTGGCAATAGTTCTGAAAATGTAGTGAAGTGTGTTTTAAATAATTCTGGAATTCCTGCTTCAACAGCAGCAAAAATAAATGGATAAAATACTTTTTGTTGGAGTAAAATTGTTTTATTCTGTTGTTAAATTTGAAGATGCTTTGAGGCCATTAATGAACTATTTGCTATTTAAAAATAACAGGAAAAAACAAAATGCTATTAGCTCTTTTTCAATTGGAAATATCTGTGGGTGAGAGAGTATATTTTGAAAAATTGCAGTTATAAGGACACTGAATACTTAAAACAGAAGATCATGCATAACTAAACATTGTTTAGGGGTTATAAGATATCAGAAAATATATCTTTTTAACTAATATTATGCTAAGGAATAAATTACCACCAAATTATAGTAACATCTAACTAACATGTCCTAGAAAATAGCCAGTGAGGAGACTGCAAATTTTCCACATACCGACTTGTTTGCAAAGCAGAAATTTTAGACAGGGCTTTTTGATTCACTATGTAAACAGTGATTTCATAGTTTGCTTCCTGTATGGAATGAAGGAAAAACGAGCAGAAAGATCAAACCACTTACCAATACATTTTCTGTTCTGTGCAGCTCTGCATGGAGTGATCTCATATTCCTGGTCTTTGCAAACTGTACATGCTGTAATAATAATAATAATCAGGAAAAATTTTATGTGAGTTTATATGAAGCTAAGCCACAGCTGAGCAGAATAGGAGAGTGATTGTCTTGGTGAAAGGAAGAACTAGCCTTACCTGTGGGTCACATATGAGTCTGATAAATCATTTATTTGAGCATTTATCAGAGGAGAGATGCAGTGATCAATCTAAAGACATCAACACATGATTGGAACACTGCAAGTCTGTCACATGGGTTTGAAACTGGCTAAATATTCAACCTTGTGATAATGTTAATTTACATGGCTTAAATCTGGTTATCTACCACAAAAGGTAGATAGAGATATATGATCTTGGTACTCTATAAGACAACTTCCTATGCCATCAATGGTGCAGCAAGAGCAGCCTTGGGCTTAGACAATACAGAATTGGAAAATAAACATTTGCTTCACAACGACAGAAAGCAACCATAGACTGACCATTTGGTTCTCTTAGGTTTAGCAGACTTCACGAATGAAATTACCGTGCAAGTTTTATAACTAGATTACAATTTTAAAGATTAATTTCATAATGTTAGTCTTTTCCAAAACATTGGTACTTTTTTCACTTTCACGATGTTGGCCAAACAATATTATTACATTACATGCTTAAAAAGAATTTTTAATTAACATGGCGAACTTTCTATAGAGACTTGTTGATATTTATAATATAAGTTTTCTTACCACTACAGACCACATCTCTTGTTGTGGTACAGGGTTGTAACATATAATGCTCACTGGGACAAGATGTTCGACAAGCTGCACATAGAATAAAAACAAAATAGGATTTAATTGCAGAGACAAAGGTACAAGTAAGATATTATTGAAGAATAGCATTGTCGAGGGTAGTCGACCACTGGTAACAACAGCCTGATGGTGTGGTAAGGCATCAAAAACATTAGCTAGATAACCAGTGATCAGGCTAAATTAAAAAAAAAAAACCATGAAATTTTTAAAAAGAGAGAGAAATACCTTGTTTCACTGAGCTAATCCTCTAAATAAATCATGCAATGTCGTGACATTTTCAGAAGTTAGCAGGTTATTTCAGGCTTTCCCCATCACTTATAAGTATAAGATCTAACTAACAAATCTACATTTAGTGGATTTTTCCATCACTAGCGCCACCATAAATGGTTTGTAAAGTAGCTTGAACTAATCTGAAACCTGTGACCTGTTATAGAATATCTGATAATATGAGTAACTATTTATTTTTTTTATCTATTTTATCCAAATTGTGGTTACTCTATCATTAATTGTGCATAGATTGTGTTATTTAAAGTATGCTGAATCCAAAAATTTTACACACTGGTCTCATATTCCTTAATGAAAAGAATATTCAAAATATAACCTGAAATCAATTTAATAAAGACCATATAGTAACCAAGTGAACTTTGAATTAGATGACAATCTCACATTCCACTCTGCCAGTCTTTTCCATTTCTGTTGATCATCCCATAATCAGCTGACTGAGATAAAACTTTACAGGTGTGGAGTAAGTCAGCCGATTATGCTATTTTTGTTGCTTAAAGAATAAATGACAAAATATAAACTAGATCTCAACAAAAACAAGAATAAAAAAGTTGGTATCTCTATCTGATGCTTTTTTAGTAGAAAAGAATTGGAATCACTTTAATTATTCATTGTAAACTGGTACATCTTTATAAGCAAACAAATCTTTTATACTTTATTTGATTACATATGCATTTCTTTACTATTCCTCTTGCACAGGCACACACAAAGCAAAGATAGTTTTAAAAAAATATCTGTTCTACGCAGGTAAGTTTTGTCATTGTGCGCATCATGGGACAGCTGTGGTCACCGGCAGCAGCAAATAGAAATTAAAGAATTATAACTTTTACTTTGCTCTCTCTCTCTCTCTGACCTGTTTTATTTCATTTGTTGTAGGTGATTCTGTTAAACTGATAGGATAATAATCTTTTTTAGTTTGAAAATTTGTGGATTTCTGCCTCTTGAAAATGGCAGGCAGGTGTTCAGAATCTGAAACTGTTACCTGATATTATATTGCACAGATTAGTCAAAAGACCTACATGTTTTTCCATCCAGATGCTATGACAATAAACTAAAAAAACTAAGCATTTTAACCTTTTACCTCCATATAAACTAATCAATTTATCTGTAGTAATAAGAATTTAAGTAATAACAGACAACACCAACATAACACCATTTTAAAGAGTTAATATTATTTTTAAAAAATTAGGCTAGACTAATTTTTTTTGCACAGATGGACTAAATATCTTAAAACATTTTCCATTCTGAAAGGTAAAAAAGTACTTTTATTGTACATTTTTCTACTTTCTCATTTTTTTGTCAATATTTTTCTTGAAAAGTAGTACACATGTACACAGATATAAAATGAAAAAAATCTTGATTTTTGTTATTTAACAGTCATTACTTGTAAAGAAAATTTGATGCTACTTTGTCAAAACCAAACAAGACTCCTTCAATGGCTATGTTTTAGCCAGTTGTCTATACTATGAAAGACTATGCAGTCCAAATCAAACAAAAAATAATAACTACATCCGTTTAACAAGCATGGAAATAAAGACGAAAGTTTTTCTACTTCTAGTCCAATCTGCTCATCCCAATGAATGGACTAGGAGAGCAAGGCCTATGAGCAATCACTAGAGCTCTACTCATTGAGAAATCAACAATCTCTTGGGTGGTTGGTTTAATTATTATGAGGTGGCAGAAAGTCGTCATGGCGCAAAGACTCCAGATGCTAAACACAAGTTTTAAACTGACTTGCATTATTGTTATTAATCACCATTGTTAGCATCAGAAGTCTAACTGGAACTGTGAAACACTTATTGTTTTTTTTCAAACTGGAAATTAACTGAATTGAAAAAATTAATAATCCAATGGAGCCAAACTGATTAAAAACATGACTGGTTCACGGTTTAGTTGCTTTTGTTCAGAAGACCTTCTAACTTAATGGAAGACTGTGGCTTTAGAAAGATAACTGAATCAATTCCTGAAAGTTTATGTCCTAATGTTTGTGCTAGTTCTGATATTAGAAAGAAAGTATCACATGTCACCAGTTCATCAAAGAGGAAGTGAATAGTAGTTTTCTTTCTTTTAAAATTAACTGTGCACTACGATTGGATCAATCTGTTTTCGGTATTAACATCCAGCTTGTGAAAGATGATGAGATTGAAGTGCGTACCATAGCTATGAAAGTAATCAGAGAAACATATCAAGAACATGCTTCCTGAAGTACTTACACCCTATGATATCAATGTGCAGCAAATATACAGCATAACTACAGATAACAGTGTATATATGATAAAGTGTGTCCAACATGTGACTGATGACGATGACAAGGAAAGTGAAGAAAACTTGGATACTAGAGAAGAAACACTTGATTTTGATGCAGGAGAAGTTGGTCATGAAGAAACAGATTCAGATGAGATGCATGAACTGGAACAAGCAACACTGACTATCTGCTGCCTAGCCCACGCTCTTCAACTAGCAGTTGATGATGCACTTAAAGATCAAAGTATTGCTTAGATGTGTATGGCTATTCATAAGAAACTGAAACTTAACAGACCTATCTTACGCCACCCTATGAAGACTTAATTGTTTGCTTGAGTTGAAGGAATTCTGCCAGGATATGGCAGCATCAAATTCCCAGCTTCAGATGCAGAGTGGAACACCATTAAACAACAGCCAGTTTCCTCAAACCAGCAAAAAGAGCGACAAAACAGCTCCAGCTAACTATGGTGGACTTGTATGGCATATGGCTAAAACGTCAGCTTGTAACCTCAAAAGTGTCAACACTTTTCTCAGATAGTCTGCTGAACTCAATGAAAAGGAGAAATTTCTGCTTGAAAATAACACTTTTCCTGATCTAAGGTACCCACCAACTGTTATCATCTGAGGAATAAAAAAGCAAGGCTAATGATGGGTCGTTCCACGTCAGTTCACCCAATGGTTGTAACCAAACCTTCACTGATTGAGCTGAAATTTGGTACGAATAATGCTTTTGTATAGCAAAATTCAAATTAAAAATTTTAGCCAAATCCATTCAGTAGTATAGGAGATATGGCCATTTGAAATTTGAGGCTTTTCGACAAAAATCTGTGTTATGGCAAACTTCAAATGTGAATATCTTGGCAACCAGTCGATGGATTTTGATGTATTTGACATCGCTGTAAAGGAAATTTGACAAAGAAACCGATTCTGGCATAATTTTTGAAATCTAATGATGTTGGGGTTAATTACCTTTTGACTTAACCTTTGACCTTGATCTTGATGACCTTATGACCTTCAGTCAGAATGAAAGCTCATATTGTCTTCTACAACATACTCAATAACTGGAGGGGTTAGGGTTAGGAAATATTCGACATCAATGAATTGAGGGTCAGTAAATTCCAGAGGTTATCTCCCAGAAGCAGACATCAGTGGCAAGAGTGAAGAACACAAAGAGATTGATTAAACAATGATAAACAGGCTAATTCATAGAGATTATGTAAGATGTTCTACAAAATTGTGGCAAAACACTAGGACCAAACATTAATGAAATTCTACATGGGTACACACAGTATCAAGTGTCAAAAGCTTTGTAGTCGAATATCATACAGTTCAAAGTGGACCACTTCCTACATATACCAGCTATTTTATCACTGTCTTTGTCACTAATTTTGTATTGAATTCTTGATCCTGAAGTGGCAAATACTGGTGCATCGATAACGGATAAAATGTCCAAATCTTCAATTCAGCATTTGTCCGCATCTGTGGCCAGTAAAGAAATTTAGTGGGACCGTGTGGATGCATAAAATTGATAGGATAGTCTCCATAATCCTCCGATATATCTTCCACAAGTCCGATCCATGGTGGTTCGTTATAGACAACACAAACATAGCTCTGCTTGTTAACATCAAACATTACAGGTTCATTGACATCACCGTCCCCGTCGACACGAGTCACCTGTACAGATTTTGGTTGTTCTTGTTTACTCAGCTTGTAAACTTTCATTGTTGATTTTGAGGATGGGACAAACTGTTGAAATTTTTGCATTCCATCGATTGTTCCAGCAGTTTTCATCCTTTCTTTCAATTTCAGATTGTACTCTGCCACAACGTCAGGTTGTACCTTGATAAAGTGAATTCCTGGGATATTCTCTGTACAGAAATTTATTATGGCATCCGTAGTGAGTATTGCATTTTTGTATGGACGATGAAGACTCGCTATTGTCAACAATCTTTTGACCGTGCCGCCAATCCCATCACATGCTGACTTCACTTTTAATGTTCTCTGACAGAGCTTTGCCCTTATTTTGATCACACATTCCAAGAATACCTTTGTCTTTTTTCACCATGTAGTTTGTTGCACCAAATTCCTGCAATGTGCGTTGTATGGTGAAAGGTGAAAGTGTCAGAATTTGAACTCATTCCTGGTAAGATTTAGATAGCTCATATTTTCTCTTCAACTCTCCCATCATTTTCTCGTACAGATGTAAGTCCTTTGAGGTGCTTTCTGAATCAGAACTTGTTAATGACACATCATATGACAACTGGAGTTTCTTCTACAGTGATCCAGCTGCCACTGCAAACTTTTCTTTCCTGTAGATCGCTTGCCATGCGCTGGTAGCTGATGTAGTTTCACCAGTGTCGCATCCAGGTTAACCAAAGCAGAATTCACTTCAATCGATGTAGATTCTTTTTCAGATGAACTTAGCACCATTTCATGCTGATTTTCCTGTTGAATGTTTGATGAAGAATCGCTATCAATAGAATCAGCCTGTTCCTCTATGTCTAAATCCTCATCCTCTATTGGTCCCTGAGCACTTTGCTTTGTTTATGAAACAGTATGGACATAATTTTTCTCCAGGTACGATTTCCAGATAACTGAAAAGTTTTTATACTGGTACAAACTGATTGTCTTTAATGACTTTGTTCTGGGTTTGTTAGGATGTCTCCTCAAAGGAACACACACTTTTTCTTTAATGAAGAGAATCTCATGAGTAGTTCTCGTTGATGATGCGCACATATTGTTTTTATGTTCTGGGTTGAAATTTCTGTCTGCAGATGAAGTATTTCTATCTTTTTGTCTTTCAATTTTCGCAATGTGGCAGATTTCACAAGATTCCTTTGGTGACATTCACCAATGCAAGAAAAACTACAGTTATCCATGTCTGCAAATGTACACGACGAATGATCTAATACGAGGTCTGTCGAAAAAGTATCTGACCATAGGCTGGGAAAAAAAAATTACGTAATTGGTGGGGTTCAATTGCTAATCCCGTTCGAAGTAGGCCCCTTGTGCCTCCACACACTTAGCCCATCGATCCTTCCACTGTGCGACGCACGTCTGGAATGCTTCTTCTGGAATGGCTCTCAGCTCTGCCGTCGCATTCCGCATGATGTCCTCTTGGCTTTCAAAGCAGGAGCCTTTCAGTGGCATCTTCATTTTTGGGAACAACCAGAAGTCAGAAGGAGCCGTGTCTGGAGAGTAGGGAGCCTGGTGAATGAGCAAAATGCCTTTCTTTGCCAAGAAACCTTGGATCAGCTGCGACAAATGAGCCGAGGCATTGTCATGATGCAGCTGCCAATTTTGCGAGGCCCACAGATCCGGTCTCTTGTGCCGAACTGCATCACGAAGATGTCAGAGGACTTCCTGATAGTACTCCTTTGTAACTGTTTGTCCTTCTAGTGCGTATTCATGATGTACAATGCCTCGGTAGTCGAAGAAAACTGAGCATCACCTTGATTTTGCTCCAGACCTGACGTGTTTTTTTGGGCATTGGCGACGTTGGGTGCTTCCACTGTGATGACTGAGCTTTGGTTTCCAGGTTGTACCCGTACACACATGTCTCATCCCCAGTTATCACGGTATTCTGGAACTCAGGATCCCTGTTGGCAGTATCCAGCAGGTCCTGTGCAACCTCAAGACGAAGTTGTTGTTGTTCCTGAGAAAGCAGCTTGGGCACAGTGCAAGCCCAAATCCTCCTTTAAAATTGCATGTGCAGAATCTTTACTGATCCCAACCTCATCACCAATTTCCCACACCATCAAACGATGATCCTCCATTATCAAGGTCTGCACTTTCTCAATAACAACTGCATTGCTGCTTGTTGACAGCCTCCCGGAACGCTGGTCACTCTCCACTGATGTGCGACCATCTTTGAACCTGTTGTACCATTCTTTTATTTGGGTAACACCCATGGCATTGTCACCACAAGCCTGTTGAATTTTGCGAATTGTTTCCGCTTGGGTATCTCCAAGCTTTTGGCAAAACTTGATGCAAGATTGTTGCTCCAGACGTTCTGTCATCACAGGCGAAATGAAAATGCGACAAGTAAGTAGTACAGCACCTCACATTATGGCTGCCTGACAGCGACTGACGCATCCAGCAAGCCTGCCAAAAACCACGCATGTGCATGAAGGCATACGGCTCCACTATGCAAACTTTTGCCTCCCTAACGTCATTACTTCCCATGGGAAAAAATAAAGTCAGATACTTTTTCGACAGATCTCGTATACCTCGTCTTGGGCAGATATCTCGTGGTATGGCCACAAGTCATGGCAGGTTTTACAGCTACTCAAATTAAAACAATTACAGTGTTACAAGTAAGTCTGGGCAGAACTGAAAAAGGAACTATATATAGCTGAGAAAAAGAAGTGTAAATTGGTCAGAACTTTCTATGCCAACAAGTCCTAACAAGTCTGCCTATGATGGACAAGCTTGGGAAGGTGTGGTATCCCTTTTGCAGGTTGTTTAAATGTTTATTGTTAGTTTGGGCAATTAATTTTGTTGTCATAGGAAGGACTGTGTGGGGATGTCTGTTATTGTTTTTGTAGGCCTGGCTAAGTGGGCATTGTTGTTGTTGTGGGGCTCACCTTCTACTCTATAAAGTCAAAAATAGTTTGTTCCTTTTGGCTATCTACCCTTACAGTAAAAAAGGGTTTGTTCCTCCGATAACCACATGATCAGTGGTATGAAAGGAGCATCCTGCTACTTTTGTGTGCTTTTCCTAGTTTCCCATGTGGACAGAACAGTTATAACTCAAAAGCCAAAAGGCCTTGCCTTGCCACTACCGCAATTCCTGTTGGATGAGTGACTTGCACGTTAAATATCTCTGCAATAAAAAAACATTACCCCTCCAGTTATTGGATATGTTGTAGAAGACAATCTGAGCTTTCATTCTGACTGAAGGTCATGCGTAGGTCACGAGGTCATCAATGTCAAGGTCAAGCAATAAGTCAAAAGGTAATTAACTCCCAACATCATTAGATTTCAAAAATGATGCCAGAATCGGTTTCTTTGGCAATTTTCCTTTACAATAATGCCAAATACACCAAAATCAGTACACTGGTTGCCGAGATGCTCACATTTGAAGTTTTGTCATAATGCAGATTTTGTCGAAAAGCTCAAAATTTCAAATGGCCATATCTCCTAGACTACTGAACGGATTTGCCTAAAAATTTGCATACAATGTTCACTGGCCATGTGTATTAACCATGACAAGACAAGTTTCTTGAAAATCGAAGATGGTCGGGCTACAAAATATTTTTTTGGGGGGGCTGATTTGACGTGGAATGACCCTGTTCACCTACCAAACTGTGTACCAGCATCAAGATGTCTGCTGGAACAGCAGCAGCAACAAGCAATCAACAGGCAAAGCAGGTAGGAAGAGTAATGAATGCCAGGAAGGAAGATGATAAACCTGAGCTTCTTCTGCAGGAAAGAGAATCCAGTAAAATAAGTGTGTCATTTGGCATCTAAAAGTAACATTGGTACAGTTCTAGATCTGTTTACTCATGAGCCCCGACTATACAAAAATTAAAACATTTTGAAATACTGGCATCAGCAAAGAAATGCTCAACCTGATCTGTACAAACTGGCTAAAGTCTCACTAGCTGCTCCATTAACACAAATTATGGCTGAATACGTCTTTTATGGTCTCAAGTTCGTGCTGTCACCACAAAGAAAAAACATGGCAGAAGAGATCCTGGAGGACATTATGGTGATCCATTGAAACAATATTTTCAAGGGACCAGAGTATGATTTTGTTTCCTTAGTTGGTTATGTTCACTGTTTTGTAGAAAGTTAGTGATTTAAACTGTGGAATAAAACTTTGTATTGTTAGGCTGGATTTTTGTGTTTGTCGACATATTGCTTAACAGTGGTAAAACAATCGTGGTCACGGGCTGGAGGTGAACCAGTTCTAACCGCTTTAGAATTTCTTTTTCTGAACCAGAACTGAACTGAAGCATCTTGTATCTGAACCAGAGTGGATGGTCTCATAATTCCGTTGGTTGTCACGCTAGTAAAAGCTTTTTTCCTGATATCAAGCTGTGCTAAAACAAGTAATTTATAATTATGGCCTCTAGTACTGCTAAATTTAGTTAACCCAGAGAGTTTGGACTGTTCACATGCACTGAAGACACTTACTTATATTGATTATGTATTTTTTGTCATCAAGTGATCTGAATCATTCTTACTTTTGATTTTAAACTGTTATTAGCATTAGATTTTGTTAAAAAGAAAAGTAATGCCTATTGATATACATAAGTGAACTCAACAATGAAATATTCCTTATTTCAAACATAAATCAATTGTTAATGCATGTAGCTACACGTATATAACCATACAACTGTCAGAGAATCCATACATGTAAAGAGAAAACTTAATTTTTAACTTTTATCACACAAGACCAACATGTAACCTCCTGCCTACCACCATCCCCCAATAAATAGGCTGTGGGAAGAGAATCCACAAATTTTCCAAAGGCAGGCTCCCATCCATATTTTCTTTTGATCTGAGTGTGTGCTTTCAGAAATAAGGTGAAGAAAGCTATTGAAGCAAGATTCCAGCCCTTTTCATCACCCGACCAGCTGCATGTAGATAAAATCTCTTGGAACAAACATGAATTGGGACAAATTTCAAGCAGTTACAATTTGTAACTTCCACGTCAGAAGACTTCCTGCTCTATGGTAAGTAAATAAGCAAAGTGGTTAAAAAAAGATTACTAAGAAAAAATGAAAAGTTAAAAAAAGAGGAAAACCATTACAAGCCTGCCAGATACTACAAGTATATGTAGAACACAAGTTTCCACTCCATGTTATTTCTTTCACCAAATGAAAATCATATCTACTTGGTCTTTAATGACTACATTAAAGATCATTTTTCTTTTCATGACAGCAACTATTTTATATATAATGCCATCTAAATCCCATTTAAAAGTGATCTTTTGATTATTTAAGGCAGATTAAAAAACAAGTAAAGATCTATTTTTCATTTCATTTCTTGCCATTATTTTATTATGACGGGGCCCTAACCTAAGTACAAGTTGTAACTCTGGACTTACCTCTGCACTGCTTTCCATCCAGATAATATCCTCTCATGCACTTGCATATCATCTCACCTTGCTGATTATCACACACAGCATATGTTGAGCATTTGGTTGAGTCGGTCTCACAGTCAGTTGAATCTAAAAGAAAACCACAGCATTTTAAAACAAACATCAGAGATAACCTCATTACCTGTTTTTACCTGATAACATATAGTATTAGGTTGTTACAAAAATTTTGTTGGTTTTTTACTGCAACCATGAGATTTCATATCGTTGCTGAATATTGTTTTTTAATCAAAGTGAGTTCCATTACAATTGATATACTTCTGCCAACAAGTTACAAGCGCATTTATACCATTTTGAAAAAAAATCTGGATTTCTGGAGTCGATAAACTGTTGGAAGGCAGTTTCAATTGCTGCTTGGTTGAAGAAGGATTTCATACAGAGGAATCTGTCGAGGTGTTTGAAAAGGTGGCAGTCTGTGGGAGAAAGGTCTGGTGAATAGGCTGGGTGAGGGAGAACTTCGTACCCCAACGGGTTCAGTTTCTAAGAGTCACTTTTGCAACATGAGGACGGGCGCTGTCGTGGAGCAGGATTGGGCCTCTTTGATTCACCAATACCAGGTTTCATTGAGAGAGTTTCTGATGAACAATGTTTAATTCATGACAGTACCTTTCAGCTGTGATAGTTTTGCCAGGTTGCAACAAGTTATAGTGAATGACACCAGTTGCAGTCCACCAGACAGTGACCACGACCTCCTTTGGGTAGAGGCTGGGTTTTGGAATGTGTTTAGGTGCTTTGTCTGTCGAGCCACCGTGCTGATCGTTTGCGATTGTCATAAAGAATCCATTTTTTATCACATGTAATGATTCGGTCATGAAATTGGTTGTTTTTGTTTCTTACGACAAGTGAAGAGCAGATCTCCAACTGACAATTTGGTTGTTGTTCATTCAACTCATGAGATACTCACTTGTCAAGCCTTTTCACTTGGCTGATTGCGTCAAGATGCCAGGAAACAGTTGCAGTGCTTACGCAAAGCTCTCCAGCAATTTCTTGTCCTGTTTTTCTTGGATCAGCTTCAACTGAGGCTTTCAGACGGTCGTCATCGCACCTGGAAAGACATCTGCTACGTTCCTTATCTTCGAGGCTCACACATCCTGATTGAAACTTTGCAAACCATCGTTTACTGTGCACTCATTTGCTGTGTCCTTGTCCCATGCTTGTTTAATGTTACGAGTTGTCTCGTTTGCTTTTTGGCCTGGTTTGAACTTGTGAAGCAAAATGGCGCAAAAAACATTTCTATCCCTGCTTCACTCAGAACCCTGAAACCAATATCCATTTTATGACTTTTAAAAATGTAGGTTTTGCATTATGTGTGCCAAAGCACATGCTACAAAACAATATATAATTTATCTACATACACCTTCACAAGCAGGCAAGAAATAAACCCCCAAATTAATATGATATAAAAATTGACAAAACCTTTGTAACAACCTAATAAAAACAGGTAATATAGTGTGATATAAAATCACACAGAGAATGCCACAGTACACTATATTTAGAGCACAGTACCTTATTTAAAATATATACAACATTGTAAACCTATATATAGTGTATAATTTGAAAAAAAACAACAAACTATATATAAGCCACTTGTTTTTATTACAATATGTTATTCTGTTGAAGAAAATGGCATATGAAGAGAAATTATTTGTTACTACTTGAATTAGCTATCTTTTGTAGCATGAAAAGCTTGTCCTGTTTGGCATTGAATCAATGGGATTTTGTATTATGGTCTGTCCAGGTTTTCAAATATCTGAGGGTGGTGCTCAATTAAATTCATATCAGGGCTTTAGGATATCCAGGGAAGAAGCTGAATGTCCTAATTCCTTTTCCAGAGTGTGGTCACATGACAGGTGTGGGATGTAGCTCTATACTTCTGAAAAATATGGGCAATGAATCTCAGCATGCCATGTTGTTACAATTGTAGGGTTTGTCTGTAAAATGGCAATATACATCCTTCAAGAAACACAAATTTTATTTTCAGATGCCAGATTGCAGCCTATACCATGGCATACACTCCCACCATTCTTAACAATGAACTGAAGACATTGGGGTTGAAGCTCCTCATTATGTCTTCTATAAATCCAAGTGAAACCCTTTCTCCAAGTGTGAAATGCTATAACCTAGGTTCAGAAGTGATTTCTTACATGTTATACACTTTCCATAGCCAAATTTGTAGAGATTATGTTGGACTATTTATTAGTGCATTTCTGTTGTATGGGCCATGTCATCAAGAGAATCCTGATGAGTGTGAATGTGGTGAGTAATGGCACAATCTTACCATGGTACCATCATTGAAGGCCTACCAGATCACTTTTCCACAGCAGTGACATTTGTCTGTGAATTTCATAATATTGGCCACAGATCCACAAGAAATACAGATCTTTGGCAATGTGTCACTGACATCAGACACTAAATACCATATAACATGACTGCAGGTAAATGGAGAAACATTATAGGATATGCCTGTTTATGGCATGGTGCTAGCAAACAGTAGTTATCTGTCCATCCAGACATCCAATATATACATAATCATACCAAAAATATGTTTCAGTTAGATACATTCATTGATGGAGGTGACCAAATTAACTGAATTAACAGCTCCTTGATGATGAATCATTTCTGCAAAAGTTACAACTTCAATTTTCTTTGTATCACAACAACAAGTTAAGGTATTTTTCATATTTCCTCACAGACAGGCATGTGTTTAAAAATAGGTTTACAGCTTTGCTTTGATACTGATATTGAAGCTCTAAAAGTTTGAAGGTGATCATATGCCAAATTTGTTCTGTTCAACTCTGTGATAATATAAGTATTTTTACAGCACAGTTGATTGATGGAAATAGCAGCCAAATTAAGCTTAATGCTGAAAAATTTGCTCAATGAAATATCTTCATAAAAAAAAAATGTTGCAGCTGATCATTTTGAAGTTTTGAAAAGTTGGGGGCTATATATAAATAAAACAGATTTCTTATATACAGCAACTAAATACACTTGTGTATAGTGAGGGTTCAAAATAAAATTTCAACATTTAAAATAAGGGGAAAGATCCTAAAATTTAACAGGATACACATCATCAGAGATCTGGCTGATTATACTTAAGGAGCAGTTAATCTCCTTTTTAAAAAAAACTAATTTTATAATTCTTTTGTTAAAATTTAAATTTCGGACCAATACGGAGTAATTTAAGTCTCTGTATACCATATCAGATTTTACTTTTTACCTTACAACCTCCCATCTGTGTTTGAAGCACTTACTCTTTACATCTTATCTGTGAAATTTTAGTGGCCAGTCAATGAACTTGCTTTCTAAATATAGTTCTCTTTCAAATGGCAGGTACCTTTCATTATGTTTTATTTTACAAAAGATTTAAACAAAACAAAGCAGCTTATGTTTATGTTGATAATTTTTTGGTTGGGATCTGTTGTAAGAAGACTATAGGAAAGCAGCGGTCCAGTACTAACCAACTGGACTGCTAAGGTTGAAGGTCTAGGTCTCATTCCCACAGGAGGCTGGCTTGGTTTGGCGTACCTCTCTCACATGGTTTATTCTTATCCTTTTATTTCCTCCTACATCTAAAATATGAATAGTTTTAGTAAAGATTTCCCTGTCAATGTCAAAAGTTCTGGCCCCCACATGGTCCAAGATTGGCAACACTTCCTTGTGGACAAACGCAGGACTACCCTCCCTTGTAAACATTGGTGTATGAAAAAAAATAAACTGGTTTTCACTTACTTTGGCAATGGTGTACATGTGTTTGTGTATGTGAAGTCAACATTATCATACAAATAGAAAAATAAAAAAATTAGCATATCAGATAACATTTTCAACAGAATCAGGGTTTCAGTTTTCTAAATTCACACATCTCTAATTAAAAAAAATATAGTCGTCATCAAAAACAATAGAAAAACTTCATTTTTATCAATATTTTCATGTATGCAAGACAAGCTTTTGCAAGTTGTTATTTTTAAAACCCCGTCAGTCATTAATGCCTGGTCTCCAACTTCTATAAAACTCATCTGACTTATTCTTATTAAAGTGGGAGTATGCAGAATGCTGAATCACATTTCCATCCACTGGTAACTAAGAAAGCATCCCCACAATGCAATTCTACAGTACATAACACACTTCTTACTCCAGCAGAGTTTCGTAAAAAGCTGAGTGATGAAAAATGTGTCAAAGTTGATGATGAATTGAACATGAAATATAAGACAGAGAGAAAATTGTTTTCCATGTTTAATAAAAGAGAAAGATTGGGTTCCAATGTTGCATATGAGAGTAAAGTTGTATCCCATGTTTGCTACATGGAAAAGATTGTTTCCTGTATTTAATAAACTACCAAGATTGAGGCCTATGTTGAATACAATGGCCACATGGTACCTCTGTTTAATAGAAAGAAAAGCTTTCATAGTGTTGCACTGAGGAAATGCTTCCTTAATTATCAATGAACAAATACTTGTTTCAGATTCCATATTCCCATCCTAAGCTGTGAATAATTATTGTCTAGCATCTTATGTTTCCAATCACAGACCTTTGGATAACTCCTCAGGGTATGTATGGAATAGTACATATATTTAAAGATCTGGATTTAATTTTGTTTTGGATTATCTTGTAGCAACAAGAACAAAGTTGAACAACAAATAACCATATGTGTATCTTAATTTAACATCCACAGCAAAAGCAAAGCTGCCGGAGTTTAAGGAAGCAAAATGAAGGTGAAAAAAATAAGGGTTCACTAAACTAATTAATTATTTGTTTTTAATCAAATTTTGCTACGTAACTACTGATAAAACATTTAAAATGACTAGAAATTTGTAAAGTAGCCTCGTTACAGAAGAATACTATCCTGGAGTTAACCAGTCTGCATGGTTTTAAGAAAGATGTTACGAGATAAAAATGCATAATGAATTAATACAAATAAAAGAGACTCGTTATGAATGTATTAAGTTGACCAGGCATTTTCCCACTGTTTGCTGATGTAGTTTTTATTACTTCCCTGACATATGCACATCCAAAAAACAGGAGAAAAATGATATACTCATTTGTTCACTCTTCTTCAACATTCATTAAAAAAAAAAAAAAATTGGCTTAAAAGAAGATAGATCAACTTTGGAAACTTACAGAATAAATTTGCTTCCTGCACATTATTAGATAGTGCCAACCCAAAGTCCTGCATGAATGAGAATGGTCAAAGAGGAAAGAAGCCTGGCTATATATGCGTTTATGTATGTATACTTTTTGGGTTGTTTTACTTAAAAGATTAGATCAACTTTTGTATAAGCTGCACTACAGATATCAATGCTGCCTTTGCCAGTCTTAGTAAAAACTTCTCTCATGAGTATTGAGCAAAGACACCAGACCAGAAATGAAGTCCTCGTCTAGCTGGCAGAATCCCAATTTTGCATAGTTCCTGGATACATGCTTCAGTTGGTTTAAAAAGAAAAACAATCATGCAGCAGATTTTAATTGAACTGGTGTGGTAAATCTGATTTTACATCTTTGAAAGAAAAATCCCTTAAATAAGAATCAGTGCATGTAAAAATAACTAAGCATGCATGAGATTAATTACAAATTTAAAGACTAAATGTGTGTGTGCGTTTTCTTTTAAATATAAAATCCTTCTGTTACTCTTTGATTACATTTTTATCTGTCATTATCATCATATATTGCCCTGGAAGTTTATCCTTATCAACAAGTGGCATACACTTTTAACACCCGTGTTTATTCAGATACAGTAGCTTGGTTCAGCAAATGGTAGCTGTCTGTCACACAATAGCCGATGTCTAAAATCCATTACAGACTAATGCACATGTATATTATGAGTTAATCTAGATGTGCAATAGCTATTATTGCAAAACAGTTTCAAATGTGATGGTCTAATTTGCTGTGATATTTTAAGAAAAAAGACCCTGACACAAAGATGGAATTAGATCTAGAAGGTTGGCACAGTTAAAATGGCCAATTCTGTTGGGTACCTGCATGTATGAAGACCTGAGATTAAACAACAAAATGATTTTTTCCATGGCTATGTTTTTGTTTTTCTTGTGATACCACAGGAACTGAACTGGGGAACTCAGAAGTCCGTAATGACCAACATTAATCTGTGATAGGTTTTTAAAAGTGTCACCTGTGATGTGACAATCTTGTATGGGTCATTAGTTTTGTTTCTGTAGAGCTGATGCACACGTTCAAAACCTCGACATTTGTCACAAATATTTTTGCACCCCAATAAAACTGAAATTACTGAAGCCTTTTCTCATAAGTTTATTTTTATTTCTTTTTTATCAACAGATGTTTTTAAATGTAATGTCTATATCAAGCCTTTTGCTTAAAAAAAACCCAAACAAATATGACTATACATGGTAGTGGAGCCCGTAATAAAGTAACCACCCCTATACCATGCCAGTCGACCCTTAGCAACACATCAGTTCTTACACTATCAAGTTCATTTTCCATTAGAGACAAGTGATTTGTTGTATTTCAACTTTTGAACGTGCCCATTAGATATTTGAAAGTAAAGTATCGCTTCTATTAGAAAAATCAAAACAAGCAAAGAACATTTTTTTCCAGCAGTTACGTCTGATTAGTATTTTAAAATTAGTGGTCAAGACAATTGGTTGTGTACAGCGACAAAGGCAGGAAATATGCACCAATAAAAAATGAACTAAAGTCTTTGGCAAAACATCACTGACTGCAGATTTTCTATTCAAGTACACAAGATGTGATTTTGTTGCTGAGAAAGTTTGTCATCTGTGTTGTTGTGCTTTAAAGAAAATATCTTACCTTCCTATTTATAACTTATTCTACTTTGGAGAAAAGAAAAACAAACCAGTGGTGCTAATTACTTTGTGGGTGTTACTTACAATAAAAATAATCAGATTGTTGATGGATGATGGATTATCTAAATAGCCAAACTTCCTATCTATTACCTATTTCTTAAGAACACTGATAAAAACAACAAAAAATTGCTAAATAAGCCTCTGATATCGATAGTCTCATATTTATTATTGGTTGTTCCGATGACAGAGGTTCTAGTGAAAACACGCTTGTAAATCTATTTATATCATACTCAAAATACAAACAGGCCGCAGTGGAATGTTGTATTTTAAGGATAATTGTGTTTGATACATGATGATTTGTAAAATAGGAATAAATAAATTGTAGATGGGAAATTAGAGTTTTAAAAATGAAGAAAGCTGGAGAAAATAGATATTTATTGACACTAACACCATAATTTAAATAGAATAACTAAACCATTCAGGAAAATTATACTAGAACTCTTTCGATTAGAAATAAGAAAATGCCAGAGTGCCCCTCAAGAACCATGCCAGTGGCTAGATACCATTGGCTAAAATGCAGTTACCTTGAAGAGTAAATATACTACACACTAAACTGCCACAAGAACAAATTAATGTCTGAAGAGCATCTGATCATAAGGGCTTAGGTCAGAGGAGCAGGAAGGTTATTTAACTTAGGCCATAACGATGTCAGAAATTGCGTTTAAGCAAATTTAACAGAAACCAATGGACATGGAAAAGGGGTGTTTGTGTATTAGGTAGCACAGCTAGTTTCTGAGAACTTACTGACCTGTGTGTGGATATTAAAATGTGATTTGATTAAACTGGTGGAAAACTACAAAATAATACCTTTAATATACATTTCATAATTTGTGATCAGTTATTTAGATTTTGCATTTTTTAATACATTTTTTAAGTTTTTCATTTTTGCTCTAAAATTACATCCTTGCATTTAAGTCGCTCAAATGTGGTAAAAATAGCAATGAAAGGGTTAACCTCAGAAAAGATGAGAAAATGAAATACAAGACCTAGTCATGTATTTGAGTTAAAAATAGAACAAACATTTTCTTGCCTTCAATAAATTTTTCTTTTTGGATTGGTGTGACACATGAAATACTTGCTTATTATGTGTGTGCATGCATGCAGCTTGTGAAATAGAAATAAGATCCACACATTTGTGATGAAAAAGCAGATATTTAGATTCCCAGAGCATCTCATATTTGCCTTCCTGCATCAATCATGATGAGGCTGCTCTGATTTTGCTAATTGGAGGATTCCGACTGAAAATAATCATAATACAGGATCTGCCACAAACAGAGCTTGTACTTTGTTGAATGTGACAAAATGACAGGACCTTTGGCTTATTAGATCAGAGAAAGGGGGTGATGGTAGGAGCTGAGAAGGAAAATCCCAGTGGTATTTTCCAAAAGGCAATAGAAAAATTAGATAATGAAGTATGTTTATTCGTTTGTGAAGGTAGTTACTTTTTTGGTTGAATCCGGAAGGCTTGGTAGAAATGCTGCATGTTCATGGCTTCATGATTATTAATACTCTCTTGTTGATGGATTAACATTGCAAATGGAACCCCTTCCTTTGAGTGTATGTGGCTTTAAAGTTGTTGAAATAGACTTTATGGACCCTTAAACTTAACAATGTCTGAAAGTTGCACATTGGTTAATGTTGGAAGTTTCAACAAGTTTATATCCTTTTTTTTTGGCACTACATCTTTTATGGAAACTACAGTCTTGTCGCCAAAAGCCTTTGTCTTTTCTGTAAATAATCAAACCAGTTATTGATGGTCACAAAATTACTCCCATGCCATATATGGAATGCTGCATTAAACATATTTGTTTTCATATACTTCTCCAAACGGGTTTGCTGATGTCAAGGTTGGTTTTCAACACCTTTCTGTTCATTTTCACATTTATGCAGCTACCATTTATAGTTCATTTTAGTCTCTCTCCAATATTTTCTTCCTCCTCCTTGATGATTTTTGCCACTTTCTTCTTATGAAGATGCAGAGCCAGTTCAGCACATTCCACCTCTACTATCTATAGTTGCTGATTTAAACATTGTTCTTGATTGCTGTAATTCCCCATCTAAACTGGTTTCATCCACATCTTCCTACAAAAGTCAGTTTCCATACTAACTATGAAGGTAGTATTTAAGCCTCTTCTATACGTGGTAGTGGTAACTGCCCATAATAAAATAACCACCCATATACCATGTCAGTTTTCACTTATATAACCCCAGCCTAGCAGCACTAGTTAGTATTTGTAACTTTACCCTCTGTACACCATGCTAGTTTTAATCTAGCAGTATTGGTTGGTATTTTTGTTGAATTAACTGTATATTTAGTCAACATACCAATCATACAAAACACATGGGGCTGGAGCAATATACAGATTTGTCACCACAAGGGGTTATGTTAAGAGAAAAGTACTGTGTATCTTTGCCTCTATGGCTCAACCTTTGTCAAATAATACAGATTTGAAGGGTAGTGGGATGCACACATTTGGTATACAGAGAGTTAAGAGAGTGAATTAATACACAGCTGGCAATAATTATCATCCTTTTTCAGAGCAACTATGTTGAGAGATAAGATAAACCACCAAGTTCTGATAGGTTGAAGGCCTAAGTTCAAATCCCAGCAAGACCAACTTGGTTTGGTGTACCTCGCACAATTTTCCTTCTTCACCCACTGGCTGTGTGGATTTACTCCAGGCACTCTGGTTTCTTCCCACATCTAAATAATGAAAAGTTTAAGAAGAGACTTTCTGTGGTAGATGCACAGCTAACCCCCCCTCCTCCTTACATTGTACTTTGTTAACCTCCACTTGGTTTAGGAAACTGACACCAAGGGGTTTCCTCTGGTAGATGATGTTTCATGTGCCAACAGCAGAAAGAAGAATAGTTCTGAAAAGTATATAACATGCTTCATCTGAACTCCAAAATAGGAAGATGTCAGGAAATTATAATTATAACAATAAAGACTTTCTTGTTTTCCTTCACAGAATTCAAAGGAAAATAACTACTGTGTTGCTAAAGTTTTAAGTTTTCACCAGTTGATGAGGAGACTTGTCTCCTGAATGGGCAACATTTGAATACTGAAAGCCTGAAGATGCGAAGGAATTACAATAAAGCTGCCACCCACATCAGACTATGTGACGATGTCTCTCAACCATGAAAAACCACAAATTTAGGATGACAGCAGTAACAAACATCTAGAAGATCTAATACCAAGTAATTTAAGAGGTTAATCAGCTCCATGTGGCCTCAAAACTAATAATAATAATACTGTTCTTATCAAAAAATGAAAAAAGAAAACTATTTTTACTATTATCTTTTTTCAACTGTCTCCTTAAGTTTTAAATAAACAAATATTTTTCTTCTTATTTTTTTTCAAAATTTTAATTCAAACTCCAGCAACATAACATCCTGGCGCTTCTGTATAAGACTGCAGTTGTTGGCTCAGTTCATAGTTATCTTTCTTTTTATTCTGGAAAATGTTTGATTTCCAGTTAATATCTCTCCTTTATGCTACTAAAAGTGAAATTATGACTATCAGAAACCATGAGCATCTTGCACTCTGCGAATATTTAAGCAAAAAAAAATACAAAAAGAGTGAAAATTGGTTAAACAACAGTGAAACCAGTTCCTGCTCAAAATCTCAACAGACCACCGTGAAAGGGTTAACATACCACTGTATCCGAACTGGAAGCAAAAGTTAAAGTAAACATTTGTTTTAGAGTTGTTTTTGTTTTTTAATCCATCCCATCTACAATAGACACTTTTAATCCTACTTTGTTAGAAAGATTAATTCTCTCTAAAGCTTTTCTTTGAACAAAAGGAAAAGAAGAAAATCTACTGTAAAAATTTATGTAACATTGATTAATGTGTCTGTAGAGGAAGAAAAAACTAACAAAAACAAATCTGGTCGCTTTTATGATAATGTGTTTTTTTCTCTTAAAATAAAAGAAAGAATTTTTATCTTTATCTCTTCTTACCGATAATTATTTTTATCTTGTTTATGGGAAAAATATAAATTTTTTTAATGACAGACAATTAACAGCATGCTGCCATTTTGAAGAAAAACAACCATTTACTACCTCATACCACCCACTAGGTGCTGTCACCCTCCCTCTCTGTCTCCCCTAATTTCTCCTTCCCTCTCAGTCCCCCTACTTTGTCACTCATTAACCCTGTATGTCTCTTTTACTTATTCACATTCTCTCTCAGCCCCACATGTCTTTCCCTCACATCTCTCTCTTGGCCTCTTTCTCTGTCCTTAATCTCCCCATCTGTTGTTTGTTAAAACTTTGTAGTTCTTCACTGTAGTTTAGTGAGAGAAAAGAAAAGTGTCCACACCATCTAATGATGATGCTGATATTTTACTGTCAAGGCAACATCCAGATCAAGGAAGAAATTAAATAAGAGCTCTTGATAAAAAAAAGAGGAAAACAATAAATTTAAAAGAGATAACAGTAGGTTGGTTTGCATTTGAAGAGGGACACCAAAATTATTTGGAGAGAGAGAGAGAGAGAGGAAATTTTCCTGAGTCTCCCTCATGCATTATTCCTCCTGTAAATTTTATATTGATAGCATGGAGAATGAAAGAGAAAGGGAGAAGAAAATACAAGAAAGAACAAAAACAAAAACTATTGCTGCAGTCTCACACATCAAACTAATGAGATACAGATGCAGACATTGATTAGTGGTGTCTGAGAATTTATCAACAGGTTTTCTCTTAAAATGAGATGCTCCAGTTACATTGTTAGGTGTTGTATGTTTATCGTTTGTTGGAAGTAATGAATACAAATTTGTAACTGTTCTACTTTCACCAGGTGTAATATTACTTTATTTTATTTTTGCATATACTGTATATGTATGTATATATTTTTTCTTATTCTACTAGCTTTTGTTTTATTTACTGCGAGAAAACCAATAGTCCTAATTGGTGTTCTAATCCAAATGTCATGCATTAAAGCTTTAACATATGCCCCAACTATTTATGGGTGAAGAATGGCCAGCCAAATGCATATAGCAAGCTGGCCTGCTAGGGCTGAGGATCCAGGTTTGATTCCTGCTCTAATCTGACTCAGCTTGGAGATCCCCTTCACAACATGATTTACTCCTGCTCTTCTGTGTGATGCATGAGTTTCCTCTAGTTTCCTCCCACAGCTGAGTAGAAAAGTTCTAGCTTGGTTTCTCTTGGTTGGAATTTCAGTGCCATACCAAACACCTGGCCCCTACAAAATGGTGGCTGGTTTCTTCCCCTGGAAGGGGTTACTACATTGAAAAAGTAGTAAAGATTTATTTTTGACACTAAATTCACTAATGAAAAACTATTAAATTCATATATAAATAAATTAATTAATTATGGTACTATATAAACACTTCCTAGACCACCATCTTGTGGAGTGAGTACAGAAAATCAAAGCTTGTATGAACGCCTGGGTGCACCATCTTGATATGACACAATGAAGGAAGTTGTTCAGAAATTCAATGGATACAGCTGAATTTCAAGCAATGAATCATGGGAAATTGGAAAAGTTTTAAGAATCAACATTAAATAATGAGTTATATTTTGAAGACCCAGTGGTGAAGACAATGTACATGCAGACTGAAGTGATAGGCATTGTGCATTATTTTGTAACTACAAAATTTCTGCTAGAGGGCACATTATGACTTTTCTTTTATTTTTATCAGCTTATTATGACCTTAATATATATATAAGTAATCTTTCATATCTTCTTTGTTTTTTCATTTTATTCTGCTCTTACAAATTGTGTTAGCCAGATCTATCTCCACATCTATAACCATTAAATTTACAAATGTGGGTAATTTCACTGAATCTTTGCCTTATATTGTCAAAACACTTATTTATTAAAATGTTAGACCTTTTCCTATTCCTGTAGTGTGTCCCATTATTATCTAATGTGTGTACAATTATGTAGAAAGCATAGATACAGAGGAGCACTATCAAATGGCAATACAAATAAGACAATTAATAATCATCAAAATAATCTTGCAGCTGTAATTTTATAACAAACAAACATTTTTGTAGATATACATATATTAAAACTATGGTTAAATCTTCCTTGTTATTCCAATTATAGCATTGTTGCTGCCAGTCACTGTTAGTTCACTAAACAACTGATATCCTCATTATACTAGCAACCACATTTTCATATTTAATTTAGATACTTACAACTGTTTTTCTTCTTTCTTAATATATCTCTTTTTTTTTTATTCAATAGCAGTATCATTTGTACGAAATGCAGTACATTCCTCAACTGAAGTCAGACCATTAATGACAGAGTCATGTATTCTCCAATAGTAACAATGCCACAATAGACCCATCTTGCTGGACCAACCACCACCGACTTGCATTTGCTGGTGCAACAATAAGAAAACTAAAAATGTTAACAGCATGCAGCCCTTTACACTGCTGATATTATTAGCATCAGCAACCACATACCAGTAGTGTTATAATTGTTCCATTATAACACCAAAACTGAAAGTGGTAAACATCACATAGTAGAGTGATGGCACCAAATGATTGTTCTTGAGATCTGTGGGTCAGAAATACCAATAAATCGTAAACAAGATTTTGTGAAGAATAAATCAAGAATTAAACAAATATTTACCAAAATGACATTTCCCACTTAGAAAGCACCTTAGCCACATGTAAATTCCATGTCTATAGCTGCTACATAACCTGCAGTGTATCTTGCATGTTCTTTTAGTAAGAACTGATCCCTATTTATGAACTAATTAAAGAGATAAAGTGGGATGTTCTGCTGCAACTTCAACTTGTGGGCAAAAATTATGACCACCCCCTCCAATGGAAACCATGAGAGCTTGCAGATATATCTAAAATGGTTATTCTCTAACCTTTTCTCTCCTCAAAACCTAAAGCTGACATTAAACAATACAATGTGAGTCTGGTTATCCCTATCAAAGAATGTGTCTGACCAAAATTGACCTATTTCAGGTGTGATTATGTATATATTGGACATCTAAGTGGACAGATAACCAGTAGTCACACTATGATTTGAAGACGACTAATAAAGGCCTTAAACTCTGTCTTCATCCCATGGTCAAGTGTTAGGGTCAGCATATCCCGGTATGGGCTTCCATCTGATATAATGAAAAGACAGAATTGGTGCCTGTCAAAGGACATCTCAGTTGTGGCAGGTACATTGCCATTTTAAAAACTTATTTTCCATTGTGCTGACAAAGCATACTGAGATTTGGCACTCATATTCCTCAGGTAGATAGTGCTCTAGTTAGCCTTGATATGAATTAATTTGAGCACCTGTGGGAACATCTGGATTGTTGGCTAAAAGCAACCAAACCATATCCCACTGAGATGATAGAATTAAAGGGAGTTCTCACATTAATATAGAGGAACCAGGACCAGACCACGATACAAGATCTCATTGATTCAATGCCGAACAGGGTAGAGATTCTTTGCATGCAGAAGAATTTTTATATTAAAATAATCTTCCCTCTTTTAAAAACTGTTCATATTTAGATTCTAATAGCATTTGAGGATTCTGAGAAAATCAGAATTATTTACAAGGTTTCTTTTATCATTTCAAAGGAATAAACTTAGCTTATATTAAAATAAAAGATGTTGCTATGATGCAGGTTTCTATTTAGGCAATACAATATGTCAGCAATATCACAACATTCACTGTATTAATAACTAGAAGTTTCACATTGGCAAATATCTCCTTATCTTTGTTTTTTTTTTAAATACATGAAACACATCAAGTAAAAAAAGGACTATATAAGTATTTCTGAGATATCTGAAGGGTTAAATCAAAATGAACAAGTTGGCATGGATATAATACCTTTTAAAAAAATAAAATTCTTTTATATAAAAATAAAATGGTGCTCATCAATAAGAATATCTGATAAAAAGATTTCTGTATAAACTAATGTTCATGCCATAAAGAAATATCTGCTGTTCCCATCACTAGAGCCTGACTTCAACTAAAACAATTTTGTCAAAACTGTAAAAATCTAGCCTCAAACTTATAAAAGAAAAACAAATTATAAAGGAACGTTATGAAGTTAATAATAAAAGCTAATCTTAATATTTTGTAGAAAATTTAAATGTTTCAAAAGTGACAGTAGAATGGAGTTTATAATATCCCTACACAACTGTATAACAGAAAAATAGTTCCAAGAAAACAGTAATGCTCTGGATGAAAATATGTTCCCAGTACATTGTGTGTATTCTAATATGAAGGTAATTTATGAAAACATCTTACAAGACAAGTGTAATTTGCTATTTTCATTGTTAAAGTATAACTTACTTGGAAGAAGCTGTAAGTGTTAATATAGAATAGTAGCAGCTATGTACCTTGCTGACTTAGGACTGCATCAACATTATTTGTAGACAGGACGCCATGAGGAAAACCATCAAGGATTAGCTGTCGTGTGCACGAGTCCTTAAACTCAAACTAATATTGTTGAATTAGCAATAGATTTTAAATCATAGGCAGAATACTTGTTTCATATGCAGGTACAGAAATACCATTAAAAATTATTAGTAAGTGGGTGGGGGAGTTTTGACTCCATCCCTACCACAAGGAATAAATATGGAGATGCAGTTAGAATTTATTTTCACATTTAAACAAAGCTTTATATTTGTACTGACATCAGGGATTACAGAGTAAAGGAAATGGTGCATTAGTTCAGTCTTCAGACTGAAAGAAACTGCTACTGTGATCTAGTGGCAGAAGTCCACAAGCAAAATTTAGTCTTAAATTTCTTGATCAGCTGACTAAATTGCATAAATGCTTCTTAATTTTTTAAAAATATAATAGAAATACTAGATACAAAGTGATTAATCTTGCCAAGTCAGAAAAATAAGGATTATAATTTCAGAACTAATTAGATCACTGTCTAATTTTATTATCTATCAGGTTGCTCAAACATTTCAAATGAATTTTAAATGGAAGAAAAGAAGCAGTATAAAGATACAAGTTAAGGTAAAATAAACAAATACATACAAAAAGTTTGTGAAAAAAGAGATTAACAAAAATAGAAACTATTAATAAAATAATACATTTAAAAATAATAAGTGTACAAACAAAATCTGGCATTAGAATGATTACTGATGTTCATCTTTGAAATCTTCAACATAACCTGCATCAATGCTTAGCTCTTACTCATAAATATAGACATGTATCAGATGACGCATCTATTTATGAATAATATTGCTGGAGATGTGCATACAACCAAGATTGTGAGTAAATGGTGGTTTTGGAATAATAACAGAAAATATTGACCACTTTTCTATGAAAGAAAACAAAAAATAAAAATTAAAATACAGTAGCATTCCAGAACAATCTCTGAAGTTCCAAATTATTAAACATGATTTGCGAGTTCATAAATCACACACAAGCCAGGAATTATTTGCACACAAACTTGTTCAGTTTGTGTAGCATCCTTTG